>JAVKLA010000052.1:7303157-7415087 GCA_034782735.1 Sagittarius serpentarius
CCCTCTCCCACTGAGCAGGTCCTGCGCAGAAGTCAGCGTGCAGCACTCGCCTAGGAAAACCATGCCAGGAGCTGATTGTTTTTGAGGCATATTTTCAGAAGTGTTTAGCCTCCTTGTAGGCACCTCAGTACAGTCTGGATTTCATAAGAAAGCAGCACCAGCAGTACCTGTCAACACAGTGGCTCAGTTTTTGAGCACCCCAGCACCAAATATACTGAGCACTTAAAAACTGACCTAGATGGAGATCCTTCAGAGGGACCAGGGTCTCTCTGGCCCAGGATAGAATGGGAAGAAAGAAGCAGGAGACATGGTTCCTGTGAAGTTATTGTTATTTTTGCAAGACAAGAAGAGGCAGGGAAGTGGTAGTAGAATTTGATGTATCTACTCTGTGTCTTTTTTATGATGGGGTCAGTGACCATGGCTTTATAATCATCTCACCAGCAGTGCCCACATAGTGAGAGCACATTGCACCCACAACGGGCTTGAAAACCCCTTCTGAAGTTGATTTTTTCCACAAAAGCGCTTCACAGCGTGGGAACTGCTCTGAGCAGAAGGAAAAGCCTGGCAAAATGAACATTTTCCTAAGCTCCAAGTCAAAGGCATGCGAAACTGGCTGGGGCAGTAAAGCAGGACCTGCTGGAGTAACCAAGAGAAGCAGGGATTCAAGACTGATTCATGGCTATTATAGATCTGCTTTCTTTCTTTCTTTTGCTGTCTTTTTTCTAAGATCTGGATCCTGAATCTACGAGTCTATGATGTACTTCATTGCAGTTTGGAAAGAAGGTAGTCCTGACCTCTGGTCATCCCTTTTGACTTCAATGACCAGACAGTTTTAGAGACTAGATCTGGTGCAGGTTCCCTCCCATTCCTGCACACTGCCTAACAAACAGTTGCCTTTTTGATTGCCCTGAGCACCAAGTTGACACCTTCATCAGTCTGCCTGCACTGCCTCCGTGAAGTCTGTCTCATATGGTCGTAACATCCATGTAGCCCACTGGTCTGTGCACACAAGCAGTAGTTTGTCCCTGGGTTTCTCAAAACAGAATTTTGCCTGTTTTGTTCTCCTGGTAAAGCTCTGTCATCTGGCAGAGGCACAGGTTCCTGCGATACTCTCCTGGTCCTTGGTTCCCCACCGCTTCTGCCCTGAAAATGCCTACTGAACCTTCTTCCATTTTCTTTCTCCTGACCAGTCATCAGTCCATATCAACTGAATTTCTTTAAGAGAGTTTGATGGGGGTTCATCTTGGAGACTTCCTGGAAACTCAAGAACTAATTTCTCTTGGACCAGATGCCTGTTGGCAACTTCAATGAATGGTTTCCTCTTCTCAGACCCTCCTCTTTTATCTCCTACACTATCTACCCTTTATCATTTTATCTACTATTTCTGTTCCTTACTTCTAGCTTCACTCCATCTGATGGGCTTAAGGGCCTGTGATTCCCTGGATTGCCCCTGAAGACTTTTCAAAAGTTGGTGTTGCATTTGTCCCTTTGCATTTTTCAGACAGCAGAACTGGTTTAAACAATGGGCTAAGCGGGATGTTTAGTAGGTCAGCAATCTCAAATTTGGATGCCTTTAGAAGCTGTGTGAGTATCATCTGGTTCTGACAATTTTTGTTATTCATCTTATCCATTTGTTCTCAGATTTGTCCACATTAAAAATGGCTCTGAGGGAAGCACTTACAGCCTGTTCTCAGGGAACAACAAAGAGAATTATTTAATTGTACGGTGATGGGCCTGTGTTTGAGCAGCTCTTCCCATCTCTGCCACCTTTTGGCCTATCAGATTGCCTGCTTCTTGTGTGTTGGAAATAGTTTATATTATTATTATTAGTGGCTGCTGTTACAGTGCAAAAAAATTAGCTATTAAATTTTGTTTGGCTCACACACCCCATTTTCCAATTATGTGAGGGGGGACAAGGGACTGGCTGTCCTTGCACAATCTTTAGCCCTTTGGAATGAGGGGATAACATATTCGTTTCTGATTTTTGTCTCCATCAATATGTCACCAGAAGTAGTGTCATCCCAGCCATGATCTCAGGAGGAAAGGTCATTGGCATTACACCAGCCTTAGGTGAGTTAGAAAACAAGGAGTTGTTATGCAAATACAATACTTGGCTATGGAGACACAGCGCTGCTCCCCTCCACCCTCCCTTTGGGCAGATGACCGCACTGGCCCTGGGAGCCAGATCTGGGTTCCTTTATCCATTGTCAGAGCCAGCATGAAAGCACTTGGAGAACACCTCTGAAAGCCACCCAGAGGGTTTGTACAACCCTCAGCTTCACCACAGGTGTCCTCACATTCTTTTTGTTTGCAAGTAGAATGGCTTATTTCCATCATACATCAAGGTTTTGGAAATCAGGTAAGAGAGTTGTGAGAAAAGACATCCATGACTCTTGATCTTGAAAATTAGGTTGCAGGGAATGTCTTTACAAAACTGCAACTCAGAGACATCTGAAGTTTGGCAAGACAATTCTCAGAAGATAAAACGAAAATGGTCTTTTGGACCAGAGACAGACACTTTGAGTATTTGGTCATGCCCTTTGGCCTATCTAATGCTGCAGTTACCTTGCAAAATTTTTAATTATGTTTTTTAGAGATTTACTAGATTCCTTTATAATAATACTCTTGGACGACAGCATTATTTTTTTCACAGGGCATGAACGAACCTGAGCAGCTTGTAAAATCAGTCCCAGAGTATCTGAGTTGTCACAAACTCATACACCAAATTAGAGAGGTGAAATTCTGAAAGGTCTTCCACTGAGTTCCTGGGCTGCTTCACCTTCCCAGGGGCAATGGAAATGAACTCTGAGAAATCATAGATATGGCCACGCCAAAGACAGTTACTAGGTTTTGGTGCTTTCTTAGCTTCATTAGCTTTTATCACCAATTAATTAAAGACTTCAACAAATGATCTTCCCATTCCTGGACTTATTAAAGAAGGGGACGTTTGAATCTCACCACCTCAGTTTAGATGCCTACAATGTACATGTCTGTGTCTGAGCTAGACTTTGGTTTCCCTTCATAGTCTCATGAAGAGAAACAAGTCCTTTTACTGTGTGATTCATATGGCCTATTTTATGTATGTATTTTGGGTGGAGATAAATCACACCTTGGTTGCTGAGGAAATACGTGATAGTTTTAAATGGGTTTTTAGATTTGTCCCATTTATAATACACACAGACCCTTCCCATCAGTTCATTGTTAAAGCAGATGTTTTTCATTGTGCTGGAGGAGTAGTGGTAGCTCAGTTAAAGACCTTTCAACCACAGCTTCCTCCCTACACAAGCTATTTTTAGTGACTGCCGTTAGTTGAATTCAAGAGAATTAGCTGCTATTGATAAGCTACCTGCAGCAGAGCCACTCCTGCCCAGCTGGGACAGGAATGCTGAGGAGGCTAAAGCACCATGACCACAAGACTCAACCGCTGTTAACCCACTTTGTTCCTGATTATCATCTTTCATTTCACCATCTTGCATTTTGGCCTGTTGGGAAGATGGGGAAAACAGGCTTTGTATTAAAAGCACAAGCTAACTGGCTCTGGTCTGCAGTCCTGGAGATCAGTTTTAAAACCACCTGGAGTTTGCCAGTGTAACCTGTGTAGGTCCCTCAGCCTAAACCCTAAAGATCATTTTGCCTACTCATGGCTGGTAGTTTCCAACCAAAGCAAGGTGCCCAGGCAACATGCCAACATGAGATTGCTTACCCTGGCTAGGAGGCAGCTGTAAGCCCATAAGGGGCTGTTTGGTTCAAGGTCCAGGCAAGCTGCGTTTCTGACACAGTAGGTCGTTCAGGGATTATAAGTTTCTCACCATATTCTTTTTGACTGGCCTACCATGCCTGGGGACACATGGGAGTGTATTATATATGCTGAATCCTGCAAATGTATCAAGGCTGTAGAACTAGTGATGCCCCTGCATCTCTAATTGCACAAACTCTTTCTTTAGCTTACATTTCTGATGTAAGCTTGCATTTCCTACCTCCAGGGAATCCAAACAGCTTTTTTTGCCTTATTAATGAGCTCAATTAAGACAATACACCTTCCACCCTGCACCTACCCTCCTGCTATTAAGGAAGCAGCTCAGATTTTCTTAACTTGTAGACTTGCTGCTTACTGTGATTTCTGACTGAAAACCTCAGATTTCATCCGTGTTTGGAAAGAACTTCTTACCCTATTGGGAACAAGAGTTATTCACTGTTGCATATTCACTTTAAGGTAATGGGTAAATAAAGAAAATAAACTAAACTCTGGGATGATGGTTAGGCTTGTACTGTCTGGTTGACCAGGTATATTTTATCCTGCTTGCACAATTTCCGTAGCATTCCTCCATTCGTTTATCTGTACAGCTGTCTGGACTGACAGGTTGAGGTCTATCAATGATTTTACTCCCAGTTGCACTAAATTACAAGGAAACAGATTTCTCAGCTAGGCCAGACTCTGCACTGGGATTACAGTCCCTTCTGGAAAAATCAAAGGAAGTCTTTAAAGCCCAGCCAGATTTTCATTGTTGGGAGTCTCCAACTCCATCAAAAGGAGACACAGTCTAGACAAAACACCTACAAACTTCACTCCCATCTAAAAATTCAGCTGTTGTTTTTGTGGGGAGCCTTTCACAATTTCTGCTCAGATCAACCTAATAAATTACATCTTTGCTGCTTTGAGTTCTTCGACTGTTGCATGAATCCCTATGAACAGACATTTGAAAAAGCGCTCCCCTCCCTCTAATCCAGGTTGGTGACCCTCCAAAGTGTCAAATCCAAGAAATACTGGATTCTGAGGAAACTCAGAGAGAACATTTCTTTGGTTTGGGAGTTACTCACATTGGAGAACTCCTGGAGAGCCACCAAAATCCTTCCTCCAGCAGACACTGAGAAATCTAGACCATGCCATGGTAGATGTGGTGCCTCTATGGAGGCTCCATGTCCTGGGGAACCCCTCTCCAATAATGTTGCACCTACGTGATAAATGATGAGATGCTTGTATAACCATCCCGAAAGCTTCCTATACTCAGGTCTCAACAGCTCCTCAAAACTCTGCCTATGCATCCCTTAACGCTTCCTGCTTTGAGCACTAATCCAGCCTTTTCCCAGCCCATAGACCTTATTTCCTTCTGGAAAAAATACTCTGTTTCCATTTTGTTCTGGTTTCAGTGGTTGCTTCAGTGGAGGGGCTCGATCCCTGACAGTGGAGACTCACAGCACAGTCTGAGAGTGTCAGATGGGTTCTTGTACGTTTTTTTCCCTTTCCAGCTTCTTGTAAAGATGAACAGACCAGAGACATTTAAAACAGTTGGAAATGAGGAAGGTGAACTGCCAGCTGCCAGTGTCTGCTAGCAAAGCTGGTGCTTAGCCATGCCTTTCAGGACAGGCACCAGGCCACCTTTGTGGGGGCCACGAGCTCCTGCACATCGATAGACTTAATAAAATCATGGGGTGGTCACCTTCTGCCCTGAGCATGTGCATTAACCAGGGAGCCATGCTCTATAGCCAAGAGTGAGTGTAACGTAAGCCAAAAAGATAAGTCCCACAGATAAAAATCACATCTGGGGAATAGCCCTGACACAATCACAGTCCACTGAGGAAATCACAGCAGTGACTCATTCTGTTGTCTCCAGGATAAATCTGGATGAGACAGGGAATGAGATGGGAACACAGTGCTAGAGGAGATCCACCCAGTCTCGAGGCTGCCAAAGTACTGTGGTCCCTGCAGCTGACAGGTCTCTAGCCTCCGTGCTGGGCTAGCCCACTACCCCTGTGGTTTCCAGGGCTTGCACCTCCCCTTACCAGGGAGCAAGCCAGACAGGCAAGTCCCAGCTCTGTGCGGGATGGGTGCAGAATGGCATGAGAGCAGAATTCCCTTTCCACCGGATGCACACTGTTAATCGGTGACCTTGCTCTGCCCTGGGCATGGTGCCCTCCAGGTAGAAGAAAGCAAGCTATTCCTGGGACACAGCTCTCTGCTACGGTCACAGGTTGTTGTTCTGCTTTCCCTCTGGTAAACCCTACTCCAGACCCGCAGGACTGTGGCATCCACCACCTCTCCCAGGTCTGTCCGCCTCTGTCTGCAAGTGCTGACACTGGGACAGCGCTTACCTCCATCCCACCAGGTTCACAGCAGTGCCACTCTAGGAACTTACTCCCAGATGGGTGCAAGAGAGATGATTTGTACTGAGGAAACTCAAAGACAGCATTAAGTCACTGAGAATTTTTTTGGGAAAACAGAAACTTTCGACAGTAGAAATAGGTTTGACTGCTCACTCTTGATGGAAGTTTGAAAGCTCGTGTTTTAACATCCCTGCTGGTTGCTGTCGTGTGAACAGTGACCCTCAAGCAGAGTGTTTCCATTCCCTTTTTTTTTGACAAATGTGACAGTGCAAATCCATTTGGCTGCAGTACCTGGAAGCTGGTGGATGTGGAGGATTAAGAAGCAGGTAAATGCCAAAGAGCTGGAGAACAGTACCTGGAATTAATATATCTCCAAAGACAATGCAGATGGGACGGGTTCATCTATTTAGATCAGTCTCTTGTAGGAGGCAGCAGAGCCAGAGGAATGCAGAGCCTGAACACATCAGTAATAATGAATCGTTCCGTTGTGACACTTAATAGGAAGGTTCGTTAATTACAAGGAGTTTTTAAACAGTGGGGGTTTACCCTGGCAATGGCCAAGCTCTATGGGCAGGCCCAACATTCCCGGATGCTCTCCCAGATTGGGAAATCATAAGCAGAGCTTGTGCAAACCTCCAACCTCTGGCTGCCATATGCTGGACCAATGCCTGAGTGCTCATTGCTGCTTTTACTCAGCCCTTCTCGGTGCTGGTGGCTTGAGCAGCAGATGGGGCTCCTACCCTGCCCCTGCCATGGTCCTGCCAGAGGGCAAGCTGTGTGGGACAGCAAAGGGGGCAGAACAGGGGTGGGAGGCAGGACCCCGGTGTGAGGTAGTCTGTGCCTAATCCATACCCTGACCCAGAGGAGGGACTGGGAACTCCTTGCTGGGGCTATGGTAGTGTGTCTTCATATGTGTAATGCCATGTGCAACTGGTCTGGGTCTCCAGAGTCCTGGCCATCATCTGCCCGCTGCTTGAGGGACACTGGCACCAAGTACAGCCAGCAAGAGGGGACCTGAAGGGGCTCTGAGCTGGAGAGAGCTGCCAAGTGCCCTCCCTACTGCAGGCTCAGGCTGCTCCTGCTGTTCGCTCTCTCCTCCCCACAGCTCCAGGTAGAGAACTGACCCAGGTGTTGCTCCACATAAAGGACAGAGGACCCCCCGCAGCCACTTTTGCTCCCAGCTCCCTGGCAGCTGCAGGATGTGGGAAGCTTTGCCTGCTGGCAGTGGATGCTGCTCCGGTGGAAAGCCCTGAGTGCCAGCCCTGCTCCCTCCCTTTTTAGATACAGATCGATGAAGGGATGACCCCAGCACCTGTGGCCCTGTCTCCTGGGAGAAAGGCAGTGAAGTGCGTGGGCCACGTCTGGAAATCAGATGCCCTGCGAGTGACTCAGTGGCACTCCCTCTGCTCATGCACCAAAGTATCATCTGTCCTGTCCAGACAAGTTGCACCAGCATGAGCAACAACTAGAAGACGGCAATATCCCAAGATGACAATATCTGAGAACCCAGTGCTGCCAGGATCCATCTGCGGGAAACAGCCCTTTCTCAGGGAACGTGTGGTGGGCACCGTCTAAGGCATTCAATGTGCACAGTGAAACACCTTCCCTGGCATGGAGAAGGCCAGCAAAGGGGAGGTGCAGGGACCATGGCAGGCTCCAAGTTGATGAGGGCTACACCTTCTCCAGCCCCGCCACTCCAAAGTCCGCAGGGCAAACAGAGCTCTGTTCACACCTCCTGTATGCCAAGTGGGGAAGTCCCAGGTAGCACCTGGCCAAGGAAAGGTTAAATGTCAGGTACACAGCACCTCCATCACTGCAGGTACCACCCAGCTGGCTGAGACAAGGAGGGAGGGCGTTCTGCTGTTCCCTGTACCTTCTCTCCCCATGAGCTCCTGCTACATTGGCCACAGTTGCCTCACTGGGTAAAGACTCCTGACCTCCATGGGGGTTCCTTTCCCAACAGCTTGGGATCCACATTTGAGGAGGATGCTGAGCAGTTGTCTTCCCCAGTCTCTGTTCCCTGAGCGGGCAGTGAATGCGCCTGGCATCTCTAACAGCTCTACAGTGCAGGACCCTTGCCAAGCTCTGGTTCTCCTCTGGGGAAGGGCTTCTGACAGACAGCTTGTGTCTCTCAAGGTGACCTGCCAAATATGGCTGTCATGGTCTGATCCTCCATCAGACCCAGCTATGACAAGGCTGACCTCAGCTGCTCTGAAAATTTGCAGTCTGTATCTCCTTGAGCTTTGGGGCACCTCCAGTGCCTAACATAGGAATGCCAGTGCTACTCCAGGGCAAAGACACGTCTCCTCTCAGTTCTGCTTGATGATGCATGGCTTGCGTGTATAGCAACATACCTGCTAGTGCTCTCTCTCCTGATGGTCTTAATCTCACAACAAAGCAACCTGGAGCTCTGCTTCAGGCTACGGAGACCAGTGGTCACAGCCCTGGAGGTCTGTGGCTTATCCAAGCCTTGGACTAGCCAACAAGGAGTTGTCAACTTTGAAACAAGCAGGACTGTGAGAGACATTAATGGGTAACAGGGTAGCATGTCTCCTCCAGTACAGCCGTAGGACTCTCTCATGTGCTAAGTGGAATTGCAGTCCTGCAGCTAGGACAGATCAGCCCCCTGACAAGATAACTCGAAGTCACAGGATAACAAAAAGCCCTTCTATGTCTAATCATGAACCTGGTGGGTCTGGTGAAAGTTCAAACTGTAGCCAAGAACAGGAGCAGCTAGGACATCCCAAGGCCCTTTTGAAACCTTCTGATGTCATCAGCTCTGATCTCAGACACAAAACTTCCCAGACATTCCCTCATATCTGCCAGGAAGAAGAATGAGATAACTAGCCATTAATTATTATGTGGACCTTTAGAAAAAATCATGGTACGGATGGGCCCTGCCCTAGAAGGCTTGTGCTGTAACCAGTTGTGTGGGACTGTGGGAAAGACTGTGGGACTGGAGCTACAGGATATAAATATTACCTTCCTGCCTCCAAAAAGGTGTGAGTAACATGGTCAGGGAGGAGGTCACAGAACTGATGAACAACGTTACAGAAATAACTGGATATAAAGTGAATAAATTGGATTGATTTATCAGAATTGGTTTGATTTATCAAGATTTAGAAGAACCCTGCCCACAACAGCAACAATGATCTACACCATGATCTAGAAGATCCAGACCAGCAATGGGATTAAATAAAGGATGACTTTAACCTGTCTGTGGCCATGAGTTCATGCAGTGATAACAGGATCTGGGAACAGAGCCTTGACCTCCACACCAGCCTGCAAAAACCTGCCAGAGAGAAGTACAAGCGGGTGGATGCTGGAGTCAGGCAAATTGATGGAGTTGTGAACTGGCTCTGGCTGGGCTAGAATTAATTTTCTTTCTCTTCTAAGAAGAAAGGTTGAGGCAACTGGGTTTGTTCAGTTTGGAGAAAAGAAGGCTCTGGGGAGACCTCATTGCGGCCTTCCAGTACTAAAAGGGAGCCTATAAACAGGAGGGGGAGCGACTTTTTACATGGGCAGATAGTGAAAGGACGAGGGGGGAATGGTTTTAAACTACAAGAGGGGAGATTTAGGTTAGACATTGGGAGGAAATTCTCTGCTCGGAGGGCGGTGAGGCCCTGGCACAGGCTGCCCAGAGAGGCTGTGGATGCCCCATCCCTGGAGGTGTTCAAGGCCAGGCTGGATGAGGCCCTGGGCAGCCTGATCTAGTGGGTGGCCCACGGCGGGGGGGTTGGACTAGGTGATCTTTAGGGTCCCTTCCAACCCAAGCCATTCTGTGATTCTGTGATTCATAGCAGCCCCTAGGGTACTGTGTTTTGGATCTGTGACTATGTTGGTAACACACCAGTGTTCTGGCTATTGCTGAAGAGTGCTTGCACAGCATCTTTTTCCCACTCTTTTTCCCTCCTACTCCTAGGCTGGGGGCATGCAAGAAGTTGGGAGGGAACACAGCCAGGACAGCTGATCTGAACTGATCAAAAGGCTCTCTCATACCATATGACATTATGCTCAGCAATAAAAGCTATGGGGAAAGGTGAAGGAAGGGGGGACATTTATAATTATGATACGTCATTACATGTGATGAAGCCCTGCTTTCCTGCAAGTGGCTCAGCACCTGCCTGCCGATGGGAAGTAGTGAGTGATTTCCGTGTTTTGCTTCGCTTGCACACCCAGCTTTGCTTTACCTATTAAACTGTCTTTATCTTGACCCATGAGGTTTCTCACTTCCGCCCTTCTGATTCTCTCCCCCATCCCGCTGGGGGAAGTGAGCAAGCGGCTGGGTTGGTACTGAGCTGCTCGTTGCGATCAACCCCCATAAGCTGCCATGCAGGGAAGCTCTCTGGGGCAATGCACAGTCAGTCCTTATGTTTATTGCAACTCATCCAGTCTCTGCACTTTTCTCTAGATGGCAACGCTGCAGCCAGAGTGAGAACCACGTTACACTATTTTCTGATCACCTCTTCTGAGAAGTCCCAGATCGTACCATCTCTTATTTTTCTTGGACTATAGCACAATGACCCTTGAGGAGCCACTCAACCAACCTGGTCTGCCTTCCTTTTGGGACAACCTTGTCAGCCTGCTGTTAAGTAAGTCCCTAATCCTGGGCTGCCTGCAAAGAAGGAATGCAGAACATAGTCAGAGGGAGAGACTCTGCTCCCCATCTACTTCATCAGGCAGTATTTTCTGCTCCTACAGTCTCACAGATAGATGTGGGCTCTGTTACTGCCCTGAAGGACTTGATTTTCCCATGTAATTTGTTACCCTCTCCCAGCCATGGCTTTATTGGCCGGCATCATTCTGAGGTGTGGTTTGTCCTTCCTCTTTGAGCTGAATCTTACTGTGGAGCAAGCCACCAGCCAGCGAGCTCAATAAATAATGTTCCCGTCCACACACCACCCAGACCCCTGGGCCAGAGGCAGCATTCTGCGTCTCTTTGGAGGTAACAGAAATGGTCCCTGGAGAAGGCACTATGTTGGGTGAGAGAGATGGATAAACTGCTGGGATCCCAGACATTTGTTTCCTCTTGCAGGAAACTGTAATGAGCAAGGAGCAAAAATCCAACAGTTGTTGACACTGTCAAATGGAGAAGAGTGTTTTTATCGGAACTGAAAATTGCCGGTGGTTTTCAGCCACTTTTGGCTGAAAATTATCTATGTTCAGACCAAAGACTTCCCAAAATGAAACATTATGGCTGAAAGCTTTTGAAAAATGCCTTTTAGACTGCTGGCCTTTTCATGAGGAAATTTCAAAGACAGAAGCCATGAAATCTCAGCCAACAGAAACTGAGGATCCAACTCAAGGGATCCATCTTGGATACGGGGATACAAGGCAGACAGGATCCTGTCGGTCTTTCCTTCTACTGACACAGCCCATGCAGGCAGATTTCCCTTGTGGTACCAGCGCTGGGGCGAGTGATACAATCAGTTCATTTCTGAACCCTTTCCCGGGGAACTACTGATCCTGCCAGCATCCTCCCTACCGTAAACCAGAAAAGCCTGGGTGTCTGTGGCTAGCAAGCATCCAAACCCCGTGTCCCAAGACGGTGCGTGATTTATAGACGAAGAGTGTCTGAGCATTTACGACAGCAGAGGAGGAGAGCTTCTGCATGCTGTTTGTAGCAGCTTGGCTTCTTGGCTGAAACTCACAGCCCAAGGTAAGAGATGAATACCAGCTGCATTCCTTGCCACGCTTGCCGCCTTCTAAGGGCAACGAGGTGCCTGCAGGGATTTGGGCTAAGGTGCTCTCCAGCCAAGCCCAGTGATGGCCTGGCAGGGGGGTGGGAGCTCCTCTGGTGGGACAGGCTGCGTTTCAGAGATGCCAAGAGTTGGCTCGTCTCAGAGTGATCTCTGCTACCCTGAGTAACTAGCGGGTTTCCATTAACTGCAGCAGACTCTATGGTGTCACCAGGAAGCCACAAGACATTAGAGCGTGACGGCTCTTGCCTTGTCTCAGTCTCCAGTGGGTGGTCCCTGCACACCAAGAAAAGCCTTTCTTCTGCTGTCAAGTGGGTAACGAGAGTCTTCCTGTCTCCAGCACACATTGCTGCTGGAGCGCCTGGCTGCCTGGTTCACACTGAAGTGGCGGTGAGTCACCGTTGCTCCCGACTCGGCTGGGGGAAAAGCTCCACTTATCAGTGCAATTGGGAAAGAGCGGGGCAGGGCTGGGGAGCTGAACTCTCCTGCCAAGGAGTCAGACCTTGCTTGTGGGAGTTCAGCAATGGACAAACTGCTGTGGATGGACCTGACTCATCACACCCGATGTGAGCCAGCCTTTGCTCTGTGGCCCCTGTGGTTCAGGTAGATGCCCTGCTCCTGCTTCTGCATGCCTGATTTCACAAGGCACGTGGAGTAACAAGGCAGGGGCAGCATTTGACCAGAAGAATACAAAAATTCCCAGGAAGCCAGCATGCGTGGGACGTCTTGGTCAGAAAGCTTTGGCCGCGGGGCAAACTGACAGGAAAAGGAGTGGATGAAGAAGGAGCACAACAGCCTGTGACAGGGGGAAACCTGCATCCCAGAGCCAGGCACTCACAGAGCGGAGCAGAGACCTGCCCAGGGGTGCACAGAGCAGTCCCCAGGGCTCCTCCTGTTTGCCAGACTGGGGCACAGCAACTGGCTCCGGCCACTCATTAGACACATGTCTCTGGCTCACAGCCCTTTCAAAGATTTTTGGCACACACCTTACCAGGGGAAATGTTCTTATGTCTGGATGTTGAGATGCCTGGGATGATCCCTTGCTCCAGGGGCACCTCTGGTAGTTCAGGGCTGTTGAAAATTTGCCTGGCTTTACTTAGTGGAGAGGTTTGCTTGACAATGCTCAGCTACATGGCTGTGCCCAAGTCCCAGTGGCAAGGCTCTGCTCGCCAAGCAGCATCTGCTCTGCAGATGAGGTCTGGTTTGATGTGAATGTAGCATCTAGCATAAGCTTCTGGACATCTCTTGAGAAAGATGTTTTTTTCTAAGGCTCTCGAGAGGATTCTGGAGTCACAGTGCCTCTGGTTGGCACTCCAGATCCTCCTCTGCTCCTTCCAAGACCACCAGGCGTAGTTATAACACTAAGGCTTTATGAACCCTTCCTTGCAGGGGTTTTGAATTCCCCCTTTTTGTACCTGCCAGAAACAGCATCAGGTGAGAAGGAACCTCCTTTGCAAAAGCGCTGTAGCTGGTAGCACCCCAGAGGGCTACCAGCACGCAGCTATCTCCTGCACATTCATCTCTGGCAGTTGTTCCATGCCCTTATGGGAAGAGGCTGTCAGGAAAAAGCTGCCCTGCTGCACATCGTGCTGGGCACTGAAGTGCTGCCACAGAAACAGCAAGAGAGACGCTTAAGGAGACTGTGAAAGAGCCTGTGTGTACACTAGCCTCACAGACAGAATTATTCACCATCCCATCTCATAGCCACAGCTGAAATGAAAGCTCTTCCAGGCTAAAGCATGAAGCTGTCTACTGGTTCAGGCAACACTGCAGGAGAATGGAGGCCTGGGTGCTTGAAAGGAGTCTCTGGGTGCATCGGTGCAGTCAGTTCAATCTGCTCCCTGCCTCGCTCCAGGGACCAAGTCCAACAGGGTAGGTTTGGTTCCTGCTGGAGCTTGTCAGCTAGATCCCAGTGCCGCATCAGATCTAGCCTGTCCCAGCCAGAGCCAGCATTGCTACCCAGGAAAGGAGAAAGCCTCCTTCAGGGAGAGGTCCAGTTCTAGTGAAACAGCCCTTCCTACTCCCACCTGCCTCCCGTGCCTCTGGTTCAGCTCTTCAGCAAGACCAGCTGAGTGCGGACCTGCTGCTGCGCTCTCATAGGTGATAGCCCCTGAAGCAGGGGAGCCAGGTCCTTTTCCCAAAATCTTTGAAGTCAGTGGAAAAACTCAAGCTGATTTTGCTTGGGCTTTCAAAGCTGATGGAAATTAGAGAAGATTAAATCCGTCCCCCACCTTCCTCAGGAGAGGCAGCTGGAGCTGCATGCTAGGGTGAAACCTGATCCTTTGCAGAGCCTGTGACACAGGAGAAAATCACAGATGCTGTCGCGGGGCATCCCACTTCAGCGCCTGGCTTCACTTAAGTCCCCCCTTGGTAATGAGATTTGAGTGCAGAAGAGGGCAGGAGAAACAACTTGATGCTGATGGCAAAGGCTGTGCAGAGCCACAGACCCTATGAAGGATCAAAGCTGATCCCTGTCTTACTTTGTGCTCTGCTCCCAGGCTGCTCAAGGGGAGATGTGATTGATGGCTGGAAAGAGGACGATGAGCTCAGGATGCTGGATCTGGCCCCGTCTCTGCTGGAGTGCAGGAGGATCAATGTGCACATGAGCTTTCTCTGCTGCTCAGCGACACGGGGAGTTTGCTCCAGCTTCCACCCCAGCCTCTGAACCCTGCTAAGAGTCACCAGTTCCTGTACTTCTCATACTGGATGGCTCAAGTGCCAGGGACTTATTTTGTGATGGCTACCGTCTGCCTGGCAGCAATCAGAGTGTCTCAGAAAGAATGGTGAAAATGTCTGATGTCATTTTTTTCTGCAAAAACTGCTCTGGAATATCTCCTCCTGTAGACACCCTTCTGAGAGTCAGAGCAACTTGTATTTGGGATTCATGCCTGTATACAGAACTTCTTCCATAAAAGCCCCAGAGCTGTCAGTACAGGGGAGCCAGCCAGCTCTGCTTCCCCCATACAGACAAAACCTAATTCCAAGCTGAAATTTCCTTAAGACACATCTCATATTTCAGGATCTTTTGGTGCTACTTTCATCTCCAATCCACATATTGCAGCCCTATAATAATAATAATAGTAATAATAATAGTAATAATAATAGCAATAATAATAATACCTTTTGTATGTACATAGCACCTTTCATCCAAGGATCTAAGTCACAATTACAGCCCCACACATTCCTGTATATTACAGACCTATAATTCTAAGACTGCTCAAGTATCCAGACTTCAAAGGGAATGTGGATTTCCCCTCCAGCCCAGTCACAGTGCCCAACATGATGGAGACGTTTCAAAGGTGTTTCGAAGGTGCCTTGGCAGTAGCCAGAGATCGTTAGAAGAGCCAGAGGAGCTCTCTGAAGTCTTCACGGATTCTTTCCTCCCCTTGCCCAGCCACTCTCTAGTGTCCCTGGAAAGTCAGTGCAGCCCTGGGATGAGGATGATGCTCCCATGAGACCCGTGTGTCTGTACAGTGGGAGGTGAAAAGATGGAAATGGTGCTGAAATGAAAAATAAGTGACGGCACAAGCTCAGCTGGGTGACTTTCCAGGTCAGGCAGAACCCAAAGCATTTTGGTCAAAAGTAAATTCACAGAAAAATTATGCTCCACTGAAAAAAGAAGCGGGGGGAGATAGTGGAATATTTCAATGTAAGATTTTTTTTTAAATGATTTAAAGATTTTCAAGCAACTAAAAAATGAATCAAAGTATTCTTTTTTGGGTCAAAGCAAAATGTTTCAGGGATACCCAGAGCAAACATTTCAGGGATACCCAGAGCAAACATGCTTTGTTTTGGTTTGGTTTAGTTTTAATTGCATGGGTAACCTGAAAAAAATCTATTTGTTTAACCCAAGCCAATCTTTCCCCTCCTTTTTTGGTTTAGCCAAAGAGCTGAATAGCTGCTATTTTCCCCCATATGTTTAGGAAGAAGTAGGCTAAAAGCAAGGTAGCTTCCTATACAAAACAGATTAGATTGAAGAATTGGGGTTTACAGAAGCTCTGGCCAAGCTGCAGTTTACCAGCTGGGTTCACTTCCTCCACGGAGTTCGCCAGTGCTGCCCACGAGCCTTTAAACAGCTGCTGGATGTGACTGCAGGGGAGTATTTCAGTAGCTGCACTGACTTGTGGCTGCATCCGTAAGCACGGAGTGATGAGGTCAGTGGACATGAAAGGCAGGCTACAAATCTGGGAGTTCAGTGTTGCTTTTTTTCATGTTGTGGCTGAACAAATGTAAAGCTCAAGAATTTTTTAATAAACTCTTAAAAGATATTTCAGCTTGAGAGGTCCAGACATGTGGCTGAAAAGTGCTGAGAGTGCCCAACTCTTCTATAGCACTGTTTTAATCAGTTGATCTCAAAGCACATTAGAGAAGGGTTTTTTAGTAGTGCTTTAAAGACGGGGGGACTGAGGCACAGGAGGAGGAGAGGACTTGTTTGGGGTAAACCATAAGGCTGGGACAGACCTAGAAAACAGTCCAGGTTTATTGTGCTGCACTCCAGTCTTCTGTATCTCCCACCTCCACCACACAAGGAAGCCAAAGCTCATGGGGCACCTGTCCCCAAAAGTTTGAGTCTTTGTGTCCCTCCATCTAGGAGAAGCCCTTTCCTCAAAGCGTCTGCAAGACGGCGAGGGGAAAGTTGTGCCCTGGAAAAGGAGTGCGTCTACTTCATGGCATCACCGGATGAGCCAGAGCACCTCATGGAGGAGCAGGGCAGTTCTCACAGCACGTGCTACCTCATCTCAGACACACCACAGTAACCAGCATGGGCTGCAACACGTTTCCTCTCCCCCTTCTTCAATAAATCAAGGCTTCCAGCATTCATGCTTTTGTCACTAATAAATCTTGCGCTGTCTTACACCACATGAAAGCACAACAATACCGTAACCGACAGGCACTTCCCTGTGCAGGACTGCAGCTGCAAACACAACCTGCAGTGCAAGAACCTGCTGTTTTGGCCCTGAGCTGAAGATAAGTCAAAGGCAGCCCCTGCGCTCCGTAAAGCCCCGCATGCTGTTGCCAGAGCGCGTGTAAAACTGCTTTGTGCAACAGGCACCTCATTAATCTGTGGAACTCATTGCCACAGAAAATTAGTGCAACAACGGAAGTCTTATCTGCACCTATAACCAAGGTCCTGTCTTGGTTGTGATACCTTTGGTTTTGCAAATACAACACACCTGACCCTAAAGGTATGTCTCTGTCCTTTGGTACCTGGGGCACACGCTGCTCGGGCAGGCGACCTCCCAGTCTCGGGACAGAGCCTTGGGACAATATCTGGGACAACATCTTGGGACAATATGGCAACTCCCATACCCCTGCGTACAGGGAGAAGAAAGCCTTACAGTGCAGCTACGTGACTCTGCACCTGTATTGGGTTTGCGTGGCAAGATTTGGCGGGGTGGGGCTACAGGGGTGCGTTCTGTGAGACGCTGCTAGAAGCTTCCCCTGTGTCCAACAGAGCCAGTGCCAGCTGGCTCCAAGATGGACCCGCCGCTCGTCAAGGCCAAGGCCATCAGCGAAGGTGGCAGCGCCTCTGGGATAACAGATTTGAGAAGGGGGAAAAGTAGCTGCGCAACAGCAAGTGCAGCCAGAGAGAGGAGTGAGAATATGTGAGAGAAACATCTTCACAAACCCCCAGGTCGGTGAAGAAGGAGGGGGAGGAGGTGCTCCAGGCGCCGGGGCAGAGATTCCCCTGCAGCCCCTGGGGAAGACCCTGGTGAGGCAGGCTGTGCCCCTGCAGCCCAGGGAGGCCCACGGTGGGGCAGATCTGCTCCTGCAGCCCGGGGAGGGCCCCACGCCAGAGTGGGTGGGTGCCCAAAGGAGGCTCTGACCCCATGGGAAGCCCGCGCCGGAGCAGGCTCCTGGCAGGGCCTGTGGCCCCGTGGAGAGAGGAGCCCATGCCGGAGCAGGTTTGCTGCCAGGACTTGCTACCCCGCGGGGGACCCACGCTGGAGCAGTCTGTGCCTGAGGGACTGCAGCCCGTGGGAAGGACTCACATTGGAGAAGTTTTTTGAGGACTGTCTCTCATGGGAGGGACCCCACGCTGGAGCAGGGGAAAAGGGTGAGGAGGAAGGAGCAGCAGAGACAATGTGTGATGAACTGACCACAACTCCCGTTCCCCATCCCCCTGTGCCACTGCAGGGAAGGAGGTAGAGAAATCAGGAGTAAAGCTAAGCCCAGGAAGAAGAGAAGGGCTGGGGGGGGGGGAGGGGTTTTAAGATTTAGTATCTATTTCTCATTATCCTACTCTGATTTGATTGGCAATAAATTAAACTAATTTCCCCAAGTCAAGTCCATTTTGCCTGTGATGGCAATTGGTGAGTGATCTCTCCTTGTCCTTATCTCGACCCACAAGCCTTTTGTTGTATCTCCTCTCCCCTGTCCAGCTGAGGAGGAGAGTGATAGAGCGGCTTTGGTGGGCACCTGGCATCCAGCCAGGGTTAACCCACCACAGCACCTCATTCTTCCCTTGGGGGATGCTAACTGAGCAGCAGAAGCACTGTTTTCATGTCCACAGTCAGACTGACTCAGAGTGTTGCCTGGGAAGTCAATGAAATGGCTCACATAGCTATTGCCTTTCTCAGCTCCCAGGTACTGGGAAACCGGTGGGGACACTGCCAGGTGTGCAGCTGCGGAAATGGGGGTAAAGCAGAACTGCAGATATTGTTCCCTGCACCCAGCATTTCTTCTTGTGTTCTCCAGGAAAGACAGAAGATGAATTTCTGTCTAAAAGTGCAAATGCATTTCTTGTTGGTTTCATGCATGCAAAGATGAAAATTTGCTTTACTAAGGTTAAGAAATGCCCAGAACTGGGTATTCTCTTGAAGCTGCAAGATGCAATTCTACCCAGAGTTATCCCTACACCAGATAACCTCCTTGGGAAGGTGACTTGTGCCTTCAAATCCCACAGGTCCCTGAGATACCATCTGGAATACTGCGTGCAGGCCTGGGGTCCCCAGCACAAGAAGGATGTGGAGCTGCTGGAGGGGGTCCAGAGGAGGGCCACAAAGACAATCAGAGGACTGGAGCACCTCTCCTACGAAGAAAGGTTGAGACAGCTGGGTTTGTTCAGTTTGGAGAAGAGAAGGCCCGGGGAGACCTCCTTGCGGCCTTCCAGTACTTAAAGGGAGCCTGTAAACAGGAGGGGGAGTGACTCTTTACATGGGCAGATAGTGATAGGACTAGGGGGGAATGGTTTTAAACTACAAGAGGGGAGATTTAGGTTAGACATTGGGAGGAAATTCTCTACTCGGAGGGCGGTGAGGCCCTGGCACAGGCTGCCCAGAGAGGCTGTGGATGCCCCATCCCTGGAGGTGTTCAAGGCCAGGTTGGATGAGGCCCTGGGCAGCCTGATCTAGTGGGTGGCCCACGGCGGGGGGGTTGGACTAGGTGATCTTTAAGGTCCCTTCCAACCCAAGCCATTCTGTGATTCTATGACTCTATGATCCCTGATGCTTGGCCACACAGTCACACTGCCAGCAGCCACTGTGGACTTGGCCCAGCTCATTGCTCCGTGCCCAAGGCATGGCCAGTGCTGGGAGGTGGCACCAGGCTGGGAATGTCCCAGTGGTTTGCAAGGCTCAGTGTCATGTCACAAAACCTTTCAACACATGTGTAGGGCATCGTCCCAACAGCCCTCCCTGCCCCCATGCGTGCACCCCCTGACATCCCACCCCTTACTTGCAGAGGAGACCACGTCTCCGCTCCCCTTCCACCCCTGTGGTTCCCACCATGGCACACAGCCCTGACGGGATGATGTGCAGTGCTCGGGCTTCACATTCCCTTTGAACGAAGGGGAATGTTACTAATTGGTGCCCCACAGGGATGTTCAGTGCTGGAAACTATCCTGTCTCCCCGGGGTCACTTTGTAGTGGGACCTGTGGCTGCTCACAAGAAGGGACAGCAGGTCCCTTGAGCAGGTCCTACCCTTACAAGGGTGTCTGACTTGCTCCAGTCCCATTTTCATTTCCAAATCCCTCAAAGAGGTTTAAACAGCTACAGGAAGAACTGCAAACAAGGCAAATGGCGACAGAGAGCTGGTGATACCTTGGAAGACTCCTCTGTTATCCCATGGAGGGGAGGAGACTGGAGAGCTGCCCTCCTTCATCACTGTCAGCAAAGCCTGTGCTGGTGGATCTGGGAATGGTTTTGCATTACCCCTCCTTGGAACCTTCACACATCCCTGCAAGACTGGAGGCACCACCTGAGCTTCACGGTGTCCTCCCCTTGCTCCTCACCACTGGCACAGCTCGGACCTCCACTTGGGCTGGAGCCTGGCTCTGTTTTCACTTGGCTGTAACACTAGATGTTTGTGCTTGGTCCTGCTCTTCTCCGTGAAGGCTGCTTCCGACCTCTTTTCAGGTCCTATCAAACTCAAGTCCTTCTCTGAGACCTCAGGCTCCTCCCAGCCCTGACAGTCCTCCCCTATCCCTTCCCACTGCTCTTCAGAGCACTGCTGTGCTGATCCCTGTCCTGGCCCCAGCGCCTCTCTGGCTCCCCACAGCCTCTCCTGGCTCCCTGGCATGCAGGGGACCCTGCGCTGCCTGCAGGGAGCTCAGCACTGGGCTGCCCTTGACGTCCCTTTCCCCACCCAGAGCTATTTCCGTACGGTGCATGAAGGTGGCTCGTGTTCCCGTTTCAGGGTCCCCGAGGAGCCTAGCCCATGTCGGATGCCTTCTGAGCTGTCTCAGAGCAGCCAAAAGGAGGAGTGTCCATCTGTCCCATGGGCGGCTGGCCCACGGAGACCCAGCCCAGCTCCACCAAAGAAGGACGCGGGGGAGCATCTTGTTCCACTGCAGTGGAGGCATTTTGTCACCCCAGCTGAAGTGTCTGCGCTCAAAGGCGGCAGCACCCACTGCCTTGCTGTTGGTGCAGGATGCCCCCCCTGAGAGGGGATGATGGGGTCCCTCAGACCCCACTGCAGTGAGCTGGGAAGCGCTGCGCTTCCCTTTCCCTCCTCCACCCTCTTGCTGCTCCCTGACCCAGGCAGGTGCAGAGGGGGAGAGGCATTTGCAGCTCCATTGCTGCCTTTTGGCACCAGAGCCTCTGCCAGAATCAAAGAGCTTTTCAAAGAAAACCCTAAACTCCTTTAATCGCCAGCTAGAGCTCCTCCCGCACAGATCTAAGGGCCATGAGCTCAGTGTTTTCATTGCCCTAGGCAGATTTATGAGCTTATTCTTCAAGGAAGGGAGGGAGAGAGGGGAGGCTGTGGCATATTACTTAGCCTGGGGGGCGGGCAGGGAGGAGAGGGGGGAGGATGGAGGAAGGCATTTGCAGTGGAAGTGCACGATGTTGCAGAAAGCTGGGCCATGCTGCGGCTGGTGCTCTCAGGCACAGTGGAGAGGCACGGCGAGATCGGATGTGAGCAAGGACCAGCCTGCTGTGGCTGAAGTCCAGAGCATGTGGTGAGTGAGAAGCAGCTCCCTCCTGCCCAGGCTTCCTGCATGGTGGTGCCAGCTGGAAGGGAGAATGCGGACACGGTGTGCCTGTTGCCGCCAAGCATCGCTCACTCTGACAGATGGGACCGGGAGTGGGGCATCCCTCAAAGCATGAGCGGGAGGGACTGGTCTCCTCCAGTCCCAACCAAGCTGCCCTGGTTGCAGTTTGCAGAGAGAAGAAGGCGGGAGGAGGCTTGCTGGCAGCCACATGCGGCTATCCACCCCGGAGCACGGCCCCATCCCTGTGCACGTTTGCTCTAACCACTCTGTTGCGCTAACTTCCCCACCGCGCTCCTCGTCCGTACACCTGCTCCCTTCTTGCCAGGGAACGCAGCGCTCGCTGCCAGCTGCGAAGCAAGTGCAGTAAAGGTCTGGCTGCTCTCTCTCCCGCAGAGAGACCTGGGCGCCTGTTGTTGGCTTTGGGATGGGGCAGATCCTGTGTCTCACCTCCTGCAGCCCTACTCACAGTGCCCCACCGAGAAGTGGACATCTGCTCACATCCAGCACCCCTGCTGCCACTTCCAAACAGCCTTGCAAAGGATGCCTCTTCCTTTTCAACTGAAATCTTCGGAAGGTCTCAGCCATGACCTGCGGTAGTAAAGCCACAGCCCTCTGCCTCATCACCCGCAGCACTGCCTGTCATAGCTGGAAGTATTTGCGGGCTGCAACCTTTGTTCATGGACTAGCTGCTCTCCAGAGAGCATAGCGTCCTGTGAATCCCAACAGTATTCACATTAGGATAGCAGCAGCCAAGTAAAGCAAAACTCTGCCGGACCCAAAGAGTTTCTAGCTCATGATATCAAGAGGTAAAAGGGAGCAGAGCTCATGGCAGAGAAGGGGGCTGGGAGATGATGAGGCAGGAAGAGATAGGAAGAGCTGTCATGAACCTGAAAGTTTCACCTCATTGGAAATTCAGAGACTTCAACATTTCTTTTCCCTTGAACCCAGAACAAAGACCCAACATGTCAATATTTAGTGTAGAACAACAAAAAAAAAATCTATAGATTGTGTTTTAGAACCATCAAGATGCTTTGCTTTGATAGTTTTGGAGTCCTGCAATATGAATATTAAATTGCCTATGGGTAAACACAACACAAGCAGGTGAAAATATGTCAATGAAGTCTTTTTTTTAAAAAGCCACCCTGAAGTGAAAACATTGAAATAATTTCTCTTGATTCAACTTGTTACGACATTTCCCCCATTCACTGTCCCAGGAACACTGATCCATTTTCATTAAGCTTTTCCTGTTCAATGAAATGAGGTATTCCTTGGAAAATCATCCCACCAAATGTACTCTTCAGGCAGCTCTAGGACTGACCTCACTATTAATGGTCCCGCAATTTTGGCTTTGCTCTGAGCACCACCAGTCCCCCAGGACACTGGCTCCCTCACCACTGCTTTGCTCGCTGTGGGGTTCAGTGTGTTCCTGCTGCTCTGTCCTGAGCCTCAAGCCCAGGCACACCACGATGCAGCATCTGCAGCATCAGGCTCATGACAGTAATGCAGGGGCGAAGGTCCTCTGCATTCTGACTGCTAAACCAGCAGCACTTTGAGCACTGCCATGGGCCGAGGGACCAGGAAATTTCAACTGTTGGCTAGGGTGAGAGTTA
This sequence comes from Sagittarius serpentarius, assembly GCA_034782735.1. Taxonomy (NCBI): domain Eukaryota; kingdom Metazoa; phylum Chordata; class Aves; order Accipitriformes; family Sagittariidae; genus Sagittarius; species Sagittarius serpentarius. The sequence goes on from JAVKLA010000052.1 coordinate 7,326,003, forward strand.
CACGATGCCAGGGGGATACAAAAAGCCACTTGGAAGCACATGCTCAGTAGCTGTGGCTTTTTCAGGTTGCTTTCCAGTTTCTCTCACAACCCACTCCCAAGTCGTACCTGATCCCAGATCTGCTCCGTTTGGTTTTCTTCTCATTACAGGCTGGGGAGCACCGGGGCAGGAATTACACTGCTTCTGGTTAGCTTTCATTTGCCTTCTCCAGAAGTGAAACACCAGCCAGAGTCAGTGTTGGACTCATTACAGCTCTCCCTGATACCTGGGACTCTGGCAGATCTTGGTTTGGCCCAGCCTACTTGGGTATCCCAAAGTGTTGGTGTTCATTAATGCCTGCAGACGCTCCACCATGGGATCTTCATTGCAACATGCCAGCAAAAAGCCACTGTCAGCCATAGGAGACCCTGAGGTGGTAACTGGAGTGCTGGATAACTGGAGTTGAACCCAGGCAGCCTGACCTTAAAGCCCCCTTGAAATCCTGCTGGCAAGGATGTAATAAGGATGCAGAACATGCTTGTGTCCTTGTGGAGTGCCTGTATGGAGTCAGCAGGTTCTGCGGATGGTCTTTGTAGAGTGCCCTTTTGGAGGAAACCAAATCCCTGAAGGTGGGAAACTCTCATTATCCCTGATATTTTAGAGGTGAAAAAGTGCCTCAAAGCTGTTAAATGGTGAACATGAACCCACTGCAGAGTGTGTGTCAGAGCCCAGCTCTTCTAATGCCTCTCACCAGCCTTATCTCCCACATCTGGGACCCCAAGCTCATAAACTTTTCCTCTTGCTTCTGCTATGGCTGCCATTCTCCCAGGCATGCAGGCATTTCCGAGGGAGAGACTGTGGATTTCTGGCCATATAGGGCAGGAGTGGCATTCCCCATTAGTCTTCCAGCAGGGAAGAAGATCAAGAGAAAGCCATCCCTTAGTGCATCAGGCTGGCCACCAGGACCTGGGGGTGGCTTTGGAAATCCTGTGCTCTGTCATGTCCTGAGAAGTGGAAGGGTCTGGGAGTTCTTTGGGGTGAGTCTGCATCTTTGTGGTGTGTTTGGATGGGTTCAGGTGCAATGTTGGGGCTCCTGGGTGACCATGGCATGAGGAAGAGGCTGTGGATGGGCCCTGGCACTAGGCAAGCATCAGCCACAGGATGGTGACTCACTAATCTTTGCAAAAAATTACCTGGGGCAGGAGAGCAGGGATGCCCGTCGGGAAGGAATTAATTCACATCCTGCACTGGGATTTTGTGCTCTTTGTATTTTCGGCTGCTTCCTCTGTCTCCCCAGGGTGTGTCACTGTCACCTATTCCCCAAAGGGACATAGAGGTCCCTGTCATCCCTGCAGGAGATCCCGTCTCCTTGTCAGCCACCTGCAAGCCCGGCCATCCCTTCAACCCCAACACCCCTCCCCACAGCGGCAATGCCTGCGCAGGCTCCTGCAGGGCAGCCACCAGTCCTGTCCCTCTGCTGGTGCTCCAGCTCCTCTGGCAGCTTTTGGGGTGCTTCCCATCTTAGCAGGGCTGTGGTGGGGTCTGTTCTCCTTCCTCCCAAGCTGGGGGCTGCAGAGGGGCAGGCCCTGGGGCAGACAGTTAGGGAGGGGTTTGGGCTGAGGGGAGCTGCCTTCAGCGTTGCTGCTTGTCTTGCTCCAAGTGTCAGCTGCCGCTCTGTAATCAGCCTTCAAACCCTGCTGCCTCACCTTCCCAGAGTTTTGTGGGTGCTTAGAAAATGCAAATATCAAGAAAGAGGCATCTTCCCCTCTCTCTTTCCCTGCACTGGGTGCAGCGTTGTGTGACCAGAGAAGTGTCTGCCCGGCTTCATGTCAGAGTATCCCTGCCTCCTGCAGATCCCTATCAAGGGTCCGTGTGGCAGCTGATCCCAGAGGGTAGCTCAGAGGAGAGCATGGGTGATGTGGGCCCCCCCAGACTCCCAGTGGGATGCTAAATTCCAGGCAATGGCTCAAAATGTCTCTGCAAAGTGAGAACAGCCCTGAGAGCTCCTGATCCCATTCACCTCAATGGAAACAGCGTGAGGAATGAGAAGCTTTCTGTCCAGGCAGCCTCCTGAGATGCCTGGTGGTATCCGGGAGCAGCCAGACTCTCTGCTGCTCACTCTTCCCCCAAATCCTGCTGTGACAGCAACAGCCCAACAACCTCATCACCTGTCTTGTGCCCCAGGTCTTTTCTGGCTTTCCAGGACAGAGCAATAGCATTGCATGCAGTGAGCTGTGCAGTGGCTGCCCGGCTTCACTGCAAGGCGTGCATGGAGCCTGGCACAAGGACACAGCCGTCACTAATGCTTCTGGGAATGGGGCACAGAACAGGGGTAGAACCTGACCCTTCCATGGTGCTGTGGGGACCTGGGACCCCCGGAGAAGGAGGGGGTGGCTCCTCCAGCTGAGCTTTGATCCATGGTGCTACTGATGTCTGGTATCCTACAGGTTTGTGTCTTTCTTCCTTATTGCTTCCACTGCAGTATCCCCCTTACCCTGCATGCTCCCCTCTCCCACATTGCAATACTCCCTGCTCTACCCATGTCCCACAGACTGCTTATACAAGTAGGTTTGGTCAGCCTCCACAAGAGAAGGAGAAATTGTTGCTGTCTTTAACTACTGAATGGGAGGGTGTAGAGAAGATGGAGCCAAACTCTTCTTGGAGTTGTGCAGGGGAAGGATGAGAGGTAACGGACGCAAGCTGGAATATGGCAAATTGCAATTAAATATTAAGAAAAACATTTCCCATGAGGATGGTAAAAGATGGGAAAAGGGTGAGGGACTCTCAGAGATACTCAAAACCCTGCTAGACAAGGTCCTGACCAACCTCACAAGCTGGACCTGTTTTGAGCAGGGGTGTGAATCAGAGACCGCCAGAGGTGTCTTCCTGCCTAAGATAGGATTCTGGGCAATCCTTCCAGTTCCTCCCCATGTCACCTCAGTCCAGGCTGGGCATAAGGCACTGCAAGATGTGTAATTTCCAACCTGTAAGCCTGCAGGTTGGCCAGGGCGTGTGTGTGCTGCCTGGCCAGCTGATCTGAATGTGTGACCATGACGTTGCTGCTGTTGCCTTTCCATCTGCGGGTACTACTGGGGGGGGTGTTCTGCTGACCACAGGCACTCCATTTCTTTAAGCCCCCTATTTCCTGCCAGCTATGGCTGGACAGGCCAGCGTGTCCCTAGGAGGGACCCGGCAGACACCAGCAACATGGTGTCATTTTTTTTGATGAAACAAGAGCAGCCTCAGCAAAGTGAGAGTTTCCCTTCACCCCCAGCATTGCCACCAATCCCCCTTGCCAGGGGCTCGTAGCCAGATGCAGGGGGGCGAGGGCGGGGGGGGGTCAGGATGCCATCCTGAGGCAGAGTGCCACGCTGAGCACCTGCACCCAACCACAGCCCTGTTCCCAGTGCTCAGGCAGTGGGTGAGGGCATGGGGACAGCCAGGGATTGAACTCCTCCAGCCCATGCGATGTGGCGCTTGCATACCCCGGGGGTATCTGAGGTGGGGTTGCTCAACTAGGTCACATGCAGGGTTTGCAGTGGTGCCAGGGATCAAAGCTAAGCTAATACTCTGAGTACAAAGCAGCTCTTCCCATTTTCCTGTCCTCCTCTGTGCGCCTTTGTGCAGTCTCTGCTGCACAGGAATCTTCCCCTTTGCAGCTCCAGTCTCCTTCTGCGCTCCTAGCTTGCTGCTGTCCTCTCCAGAGAGCCCCCATCAGCTCCAGCCCATCTCTGTTGCCAGCCCTAAAAGCAACTCACCTACATATGGTGCTGGCCGTGGAAGACAGAGATGTGATATTTGACGCACTGCTGTCAGGACTTTCTGGCATACCAGCTAAAGGCTGAATCTGCTCTCTGAATAGCTCAACTCTTTTGGGTTGATACAGGCCCTAGGGTCTCTGGATGTAGCTGAATAGGAGAGGGTATGCTGACCTTTAGTGTTTCATGGTTGGACTCTAAGGCCGGGCTAAGAGACAGTTCATGCCACCAAACACGTTACACGCTAAGAAGTTCTTTGCCAGCCCCCGTGTGATGAGCCAGGCAGGATGGTCTGTGCTGCTCCAGAGAAATGGGCTGTTAGAGCCAGTGTGAGCTCTGATTGAGTGCAGGCTGCCTGCAGGAGCAATGCAGACAGCAGGGAGACTTGTCACCTAACATGGACAACCCCCAGCTGAGCTGGCTGCCTGGGTTGTCTCCAGGGCTGCCAACAAGACATCAGCGTGTCTAAGTGCCGACTGGAGACGTGCCCCTGGGAAGAGGTGACTTTGCTTCTCTCCCATCTCTCTGACCACAGCTGCAAGCTCACCAGTGATGCCTCCGTTGGAAAAGCTTGGTTTTGGATGGGTGGGATCAGGTTCAGGTTCAGGAAGGTGCGAGAGTGAGCAAGGACAGGGTTCTTGGAGAGAGACAGGCACGGCGGAGGCACAGCATTGTCAGGACGGGGCATGAATGCAAGCTTATTAGTGGTGAGGCAGTGTCTAATCAGAGGTTATTATGAGGATCCTTTATTTTGTACCTGAGGGAGTCCTACTCTTTACAGAAAGGAGTACCAGTAATTTGCTTAGAAGACAGGGCATGGAGCAAAGGAGCTGGAAAATTTGGGGAGCAGCTGCCCTTCAGCTCCATGTTCCTCGTTGCCATTACAGGGCTTGCTCTTCAGCACTTGCAGCTCTAAAAAAAAAATCTAGGCATTTCTTTACATATCCGAATGTGGATTTAAAGCCTGAATTTACATGAAGAGCTTAGATGTCTCTCGAATGTCCATACTTTCTACAAAATTTTAGCTGATTTGCTTTGAAAAACCAGTCCTGGCTGCATATATAACTCTCTCTATATATAAATGAGAAACTAACCTTACTTGACTTGGTGAAGGTAGCCCAAGAAGGTAGTGACAGAAACAGGGAGAAAACCCAGCTCTCCAGTCCTCCTCCAATTAATTCCCAGTTCATCCTGCCTTCCTACCTCTGTTACATCTTGTTAATTCGCCAGTACTGTTTAACAGACAGGCAGCAAACGTGCTGTCTTTCTCCACATAGCTGCAGCCCTAAGGGGAGGAGGGGAACTCTGGACCCTCCAACACCTCGCTGGCTCGACTCCATGGATTTTGCACCCCAAGGGTCCCTCCAGCCCGGCTTTTCCCGCCCGGTGCTGTGCTGGGGGGTTGGCAGTGCCGGTGCACCGCCGGCCAAGGGCTGTCCCCGGCGCCACCCTATGACAATGGCAGCTGGTGTCGCAGCCCACGGGAGGCAGCGGAGCCACAGCCGAAGGACGAAGGACTGGATGTGCTCCCAAAGCGGCGGCTGCTGCAGGGCTGGCCCGAAGATGGAGCCCCAGTGAAATCCAGACCTCTGCCAGAAGCAGCCGCAGGGTCACCTGCCGCACCAGGCCAAAAGCATCTTTAAGCAGCTGCCCGCTGGGGTCCATGCACTGGGGGTCTGTAGCCCAGGGCTCTGTGCCCCTGCTCTGACCATCATGGTCAGGGTAACTGCAGCAATGAGAACCATTTAACATCGAGGTGCCCCTTGGTTCACGCAGTGGAGCTCTCTGCATCTCCCAGCCCAAGGGACAGCTCTGTAGCGATGACGGGCAGTATGTTCTCTGCAGAGTCAGAGCCACGGGTGCCCTGTCCTGCGACAACTGCAAAGGTGGAGTGGGTGCCTGACGGGGCTGCCGCGAGTCTTTGCAGCAGCATCAGTGCTGCAAAGCTCTGCAGCGTCCCATGCTTACAGCCCATATGTTTTTAACCACCTCTATCAAGACATGCTCAACAGCTGTAGTGACTTTTCACTGATAGGCAGCTGGCTTCAAACTTAACCCCCGGGTGTGCGCAGAGGGGATAGCTCTGTACAGGTCACACCTCATGTGACAAATGCTCTGTGTTTCCCTCTCAAGGGAAATACAGCTTGCATTACACATTTCTCTCATCTTTCACACTCTCCAGTGAAAATTGTCCTTTCCTGTCATATTTCTTTCTCAGCTGACCCAGTAGAGCTCTGGCTGTCCAATGGTTGGCACAAGACAAAGCAGCATACTCCTCCTGCAAGCAGGATGCGCAAGAAGCTCTTATCGAGCTGTGGCAGCTTCAACCTGGCTTTGCAAAGTCCTTCCTGAATGGATCAGGGTGCTTAGGTTTAACAGCTGAGTTACTGCATCTCAGGACAATCCAGGAATACCAGAAAAGCAGCAACGCGGTCTGTATGCCACGCCTGGACAGAAGCCCCCTCTCAGCACGATGAGCCCAAAACGAACATCCCCGGCACTGCCTGGGCGCTACAAGTTGCCCTCAACCACTGTGGTACACACGGCTTTCCTTGGCAGCGCCTTAGCTGCATCCCTAGCTGGGAAAGCTGAAGTCCTTACCAGCCTATATCTGCCGCACAGCTGAAGTTGGTGGCTGCAGCACTTTCTGTGAATAAACAGACCAAGCATCTTCCCCAGTGCATGCCGGGGCCAACTTGTCTCCCTGAGAGAGGTGTTTCCTCTCCTGGTCAAACCCTGAGATCCTTCCACAGAGTCCCTTGCTCACCCTGGGGACATCCTCAGTCATCACGAGTCAGATGGCACCACTGAGACCATCTCTGGGGCAAGAAGTGAACCCACCAATCCCTGTGGTAGTTTAACCCTTTGGGGTATTAATACCAGAAAGAATGGGAAACATTCAGATAATTAAGAATTTTTAAATAAAAAAAAAGAAAAAAAAAAGGAAAAAACAACCTACCAAAGCTCCCACACCTCTCATAAGACTTCAATATTCATTTTAAAGAGGCAACTTGGACACTGCTGGTGGCCAGCTCAACCCAAACCCCCAAAAGCCATGAGTTATCGCAGCTATCGAAATGTTTGACAGAAGGATCCCAGAGCAGTTTGCACTAATTGCTCAGTGTAAATACTCCATTATGTTCTCAGACAATCAGAATCTACCCAGCAAATCAGCTCCTCTGATCCACTGTAATCAAGAAGCAAAGCATGCATAACATCGCAATATAAACAGCGTTTGCAGAGGGGCGCAGGGAGGAGGGGGAGCTGGCTTAGCTTGGCAGGTCCTGGAGTAATAGCTGCCTTTTTTGTTGTTGTTTTGTTTTGTTTCTAATTTCCAGAGGAAATCTAATTTCAGGAAAATGTGGCAGAAACTTCCAAGCTGGAGGAAAGCCGCAGCTGACGGAGGGGTCCAGAGAAAGCGTTACAAAAGAAACAGCAAGGGCTGTACTTACAGGTAAGCTGTTAGAGGGCTCAGGTTGGCAGGGACCTCCGAAAGCCCCAGCTCGGAGCAATCCACTGAGAGCATGATGCCATCCTCTTCGCAGTGGCACTGGGGTGGGCACGAGGGCACAGCACCTTGCTCCGCAGGCACCACCTGGAAGCGGGCAGAGGAGGCCAGAAGAATGCCCCAGAAGAAGAGCTTGTCCATCCTCGTGTTGCCTGCAGCCGCAGGGACTGTGCGAGGTGCTGCCGGCTCGCTCCGACCCCGGGGCTCAGCTGGATGGAGGGGAGCGATCCCGCCGCCTTGCACGCAGCGGGCAGGGTATCTCCGGCAGGTCGGAGTGTGGTAAGGATGCAGCCAGGGAAGGGAAGGCATTGTTGAATGATCTTGGTTATTGGGTTTCAAGGGCTGGGCAGGGGCGTGAGACACTCCAATGGGAGGAGTTAAACTTTCTACTCTTTCCCTCTCTCTCTCCCTCTTAGAGCTGGCAGGAATTTCATTCAAAGGGAAGAAAAGGGGGGGGGGGGGCGGGAAGAAACCTCAACAAATAAAGACCTGTTCATAGCTCCGGGACCTGTGCTTGTTTTGTAACAATGTTTTTGTGAGATAGCAGGGCAGGGGAAGGCAAAGCTGGCTCCGGGAGGGCAGAGGAGTATAAATAGGGAGGCAGGAGTACCCAACCAGCACTTCAAGGGCTCCAGACTTTGGGACGCTGAAACATAACCCCAGATAAAGGACTCTGTGTGTCTGTGCTGGCTGCTAAACCCAGCTGCAACTGGAAAGTCAGGGTGCAGCTGGGGCGAAGGGAGCGAGGAGCTCACAACGAGCCATTTGCTGGGAGCGACCATGCCCAGGGCTGTAGGTCTGTCTGTCCTGCGGTCCGACCCCACTCATGAGCCGCCCTGTCGCTACCTCCACGCATGGGGCAGGGGCTGGGTGGGAGATGCAGGGGGATGGAGCAGCAGTGTCACAGTGCTGAGTGTGGTGGGGGACCTCTCCAGAGAGCTCTCCAGGACAGTGGGACATGGTGCTCTTGCAGCCGCGCTGCTTACTGTAGTTTTGCCTAGATCAAGGTCGGGTGCATGTGTGAGCTGCGCTTGCAGGAGCTGCAAAACATTGATGCCAGGAACAGGTGGCTGGTTTGCTCCAAGAGCTCTTTCTAACCTTGGGTAAGGTGGTCAGAGGTCAAAGTAGAGGAATAGTCTGTTGAGTGGGGGTTTGAAGCCACATCATGTGGAGCTCCATCATGCAGAAGGGAGCAGGTCTGGCTTAGCAGGGGGGTACTGCCTGTGACAGCCCAGCTGAGGGCCTCGGGCTGTCCTGAAACATGTGGGATGTGCATCAGAACAGGATTTCTTGCTGCTTGGGTGTCAAGGAGCTACTGAGTTCTGGGGGAGCAGAAGCACCTGCTTGGAAAAGGGCTCTGGGTCTGCAATGGGAGAAGGCTGCAAAGGCCACCTCTGTGTGGCCTTTCTGCTCCTCCCTCCTGATCGCAGCCACTGGCTGTTCAGGGTCCCTGTGATGCCTCTGGATGGGGGGACTATTGTCCTCCCATGGCAGTGGGTTCAGTCATAGGGACTGATTCTGGCCCCACAGCTTGAACCACGCCGCGTCTCTCTCTACAGGTCGACGCACCTTGTCTGTAATGGGGATGGCAGCTGAACACGGGTGTCTCCCACTGAAGAAATGCAGCTGACCACTGGGCTTTAGCTGGAGCTGGACTCCCGTCAGAGCTGGCATGTTCCTCCCTCTGCCTCCCCTCCAGCCGTGACTGGAGGAAGTGAATGGGGCAGAGAAAAAATAGCCCAGGTTTGGGTGGCAGCAAAGTGCACCCACGAAGTCACCCTTCTATCTGTGGCCATGCCACGGTGAGATGCTGCATGTCTGAAGCACAGACTAGGAGATGGTTTTCACAGCCCCGTTTCCTCTGAATGTGCTTTTCCTTCTGGCAAAAGAGTTTCCTAATTGATACCCCTGTTATCTCAGGATAAAAGAGGTAGGAGAGTTATCTGGGGTCAGGAAGGTGAGCCTGTAAAGTGAGAGACTTAAAAAGCCCAGGGCTGGGGTGCCTTGAGGCCTTTGAGTCAGAGCAGGTATCTCCTCTGAAAAGAACTGCTCAAGATCGAGCTCAGGGTTCAGGACTCATGCACAGACTATGGCTGAGGGCTCCTGGCCCCAGTGATGCAGGATCTGAAACTATTTCATTTGCAAAGTCCGTTCAGATCCTGCAGTTTCAGAACTGAAACTCTGTCACTGCTGAAATCCGTGGAAATCTTGTCACCAAGTGCAGAGGAGCAAGGATTTTGGTCTAAGAGCAGGAACTGATTTAATTGGAATTAAGCCCCTTCCATCATGAACAATTCTGGAGATGTCATTAATTAAGCGTTTGCAATGTGTTTTGACAGCTCCAAGCGTGAAACACTGCTTGGTGGGGAAAGGGGAAGCCTTCCCTGGAGAGAGGGTTCCTCCTTGCGTTCCCTGACAAGCTTCCCCTCCAGCTCTGACACGGGGCTTTAGCATGGCCTGAAATGGCCAAATTTGCTCCAACAGCAGCCAGGAATTTGGTGTCAGTCTGGAGAAAGTGTCAGGCCTATCACTCTCCTCCTAGCTGCAAGAGCAGCTTTTATCTACGATTTCCCCGTCCCTCTCTCTCCAGCCTAAGCAGCCAGTCACCAACCACGTTGAGAGCTCCTGACAATTTCTCGCTCAGTGAATTCTCCTTGGAGATCCAGGGCTCTGACTGAGCACACTATTAATAGAGCTCTTTAAAAAATCACACTGAAGAGATCCCTATTGAAAACTGCCATTCTGCTGAAACAGAGCCATTTCCTCAGGAAGGCATTGACTGCAATGACAGTTTTCACATTGTATTTGGAGCAACACCGCCTGAAGTTGGAGGGCTTCGCTCTGTGTCTCACTTTGCTTTGACTTTTCTGTTTGCTTTTTATTCTAGCTTGGCTGTGGTGTTTCATTTCCATGTCTCATTTCTTTGAGACCTGATAATAAATGTTAATATCCAGAGTGTTCACTTATTCCAGCATGTCGCCCGGCTCCTGGCAAAACCAAGAGTCTGGACATCAAGTCGTTTGGATCAGAGAGTTTTGATGTTTCCGTGGTAAACCTGGAATTTCTGAGTAAGTCCCTCTGGGGTAGAAGTGTCACTTTTCAGCCAGCTCTCACTGAAACGGCAGTTTGCTGCAAGTAGCGCAGGCTGCACTGTGCCCTTATTAAAGGCACTGGGAGCTCCAGATCCAGCTCATTCCTATTAACTCGAGTGGATGTTTTCCTGCAAGGCTCACACGTGTTTGTGTGTTGTCCTCTAGCGGCAGGCTGCGGCTCGGGGAGATGAGAGGAGCGTGGCTGAGCAGCGCTACCTGCTCAGCTGAGCTGCTCGGGCCCTGCGGCCGCAGCAGCCAGGCTCCTCGACACCCTCTGCTGCACCCTGCGTTGGCAGAGACCTGCTGTTAAAGGATGGAGCTGAGACTGGGATCAAACACAGGGAGTTTGTGGCCGAGCGTGTCGTCTTAGCATGTGGTACCTCTGGGTGGCAGGTGACATCCCAGGTGATATTTCTCCTGCTGCCTCCACACTGCATGGCTAACAGGTTTTCCTGCAGCTTGCTTAAAAGCAGGAAATAAAACTTGGGAAAATTTAGAGTACAGCCTAAGTGAGGAACAAGGTCCAGCTCGTGTGAGCTACTGCAAGCACAGTTACTGCCTCCGCTCATCAGGGGCACACAAGAGGCAGGGGTGGTAGAAAAGGGCTGTGTTATTCCCGCCAGCACAACACACTCGAGGTGGTCTGGCTCTGGATCTCAGCCTTGGACCTGAGGGGAGCTGGGACTCCAGATCCTTTCTGTGGACCAGAAATGAAATGCCAAAGAAGCTTTGGGCTGCGGGCTGTGGCTGGCAAGGCTTTTCAGAGCTGTTGGAGTTTAAAGGCTCACAAAGTTGTTGCAGAGGTATAGCTGGGGCAGAGCTGCAGCTAAACCCTTACAACAGGTGCTGAGGTCCCCTCCTGCAGAGCCAAAATGACTCTCTGGGCCCAGACAGGACAGCTTGCTGGACTTTGACCTTGTCACTCAGCAATGCTCTGCCAGCAGAGCAGAGGGAGGTGATAGGCAGTGCTTTGCTGTCGCTCCTCCCAGGGTGCTGCCAATGCCCTGGACATGCAGCCAGGGCACTTCCCAAGCTGGAAGACAGGTTGTGCTAGCTGAGTCAAAGGGCTGGAGGATGTTTATTTCTGTCCTCATCACGTGCCAGCCCTGGGGACCCTGGAACAAACCCACGAGTGTCTTCTGCCCTGCTCCCACAGGGCAACTGGTTGTGCCCTCTTTTTATTCCTTTCCAGATTTTAGAGGATTCAGGATCACCCCAGTAGAATCCCAGTTTGGCTGTTGATCTCCAAGGACAACCAGTCCCTACTGAAGACCAGGAGGACTCTGGCTGTTTTTCACTGCCAAGGTCACGGCAGGAACCGAGACCCCACTGTGCTGCACACTGGAGGGGACAACAGGGAGGCAGTCCCTCCAGAAGGGCTCGCAGGGGAAGGAGGAGGTGCAGAGAGCCCCAGGCAGTCTCACAAAGCACAGGGACACCAGAGAAAAATGGGCATCACTAGGACTGGCCCATGTGTGCCAGGGCATGCACTCATCCACTTCATCTATGACACCTCTGTGGAGGGGACACTCCTGGGACATGATCTCTCCGTAAGATAAGCCCTCCAGACTTTCTCGCCATCCCTGGCTCCTCCTGCAGGTGGTCCTCCAGGTTCTGGGGAGAGCAGGATGCGGCCCAAACCAGCAGGGATGGGCTGAATGCAGTGGGAGCCAAGAGTCTGGTGCTTCGTATGTGTCTGTAAGCCCAGGGCACACCCTGGGGAGCCATTCGAGGTCAGGCACAGGGGCAAAGGCCAGAGGAATGTTCCCGGTGCCCCTGCTCCCATTGGTGCCATCCAAAGGCTGAAATACCACAGCCAGGCCGTGGGTGAGTCTGCGCCCAGCAAGGGCTCCCAGAGGCTTTCCAAAATGTAAATGCAAACACTTGCAAAGAAGCACAAAGTCCCAGTGCCCAGCATGCTGCTCCAGCTGCCTGACTGGGGCAGGGGAAGGACAGGGACTGGAAGTATCCATGCTCCCTGAGAGCGGGAAGGACTGGTGCCGACGAAGTCACAAAGAGAAGGATGGTTCCTCCCTGATGCCCAGGGCACAGAATAGCACCAGCTTCAGATGCACTGCATCTCCTTGCTCTGGGAGGCGCTGCTTGCAAAAAGCCATGGGGCAACCTGGTGGCTCCATGCCCTGCAGAGAAGAGAGACAGAGGTGCAGAGCTAGGTAGAAGAGCTGTTAGGTGGACCAGAACCCTGGTTCAGTGTCCTACATGCTTGAAGACCTTCCTTTTTGGAATGCCTGCATCAAATGAGTCAGGGACCCAAAGCCATGGCAAGCCTAGCACATGCAAGAGCAGGGTGTTGAAGAAGGAACCTTGGCTCTGGTTCTACTTAGCTGTCCCAGGAGGAAGTCCCCTTCTAGTTCAGACCTACCTTGAATCTGTCTGGTCCCCGCGCTCCTGCTCACCAGGAGGTGGCTGACAGCAGTAGCTGATGAGAGACGATGCTGGAGATCCTGGGGAGGAATAGGCTGCAGTCCTGCTGCTCCCGGTGCTGGTACAGCTCAGGTGGAAGAGACAGTGAGCAGTGGGCATCCACACACAATGGCTACAGCTGGGGCAGCTGCAGCCTGGTGCCAGGCACCCAGTATCAAGGAGGTGTCCAGCTTGGGATGTGGGAGGGTGCCATGGGCTCCCTGTGGTGGGAGCAATGCCCTGTTACTGTGTTGTGCGAAGACGTGGCAGCCGCTAGACTCTCTGTGCCCTGGAGGGAGCAGGAGATGGGGGAGAGCCGAGGGCAGCGGTTCAGCACTGGTGAATGCAGAAGCTGTGGAGTCAAGGGGCTGTGCTGCCCCAGCAGTCACCAGCAGGCTCCATGGCTGTGGGTCCCCAGAAGGTCTGAGGGTTGGGTGTCCCCGCTGTCCTGTCACTTGGCAATGCTAACCCAGTCTGCCCCTGCTCTGGCAGCCATGGAAGGGGGGGTGGGGGGTGGGAAGTGGGGTCCAAATGGACATGGTCCTGCTCATCTCCAGGGTCTTGACCTCTGCATGGGGACTGATGGAGGAGGTTGGTGGCTGGATGCTGCCAGACTGGAGCAGGCTAAATATGAAGAACAACACAGCATGGTCCAGAACTCGCTGGGCGGCCCAAGCTGGAGGCTTGTTTTGTTTTACTGTTTTGTTGTCTCTCTCTCCCCCTCTGGGTTTCGTGGCTCTGAGCTGCAGGGCTGGAAAATTATTCATCCAAACCGCAGCTCCCACAACACTCTCTGTAAGCATCTGTGGCTCCAGACTCCGCTGCAGCCGTGGGTGGGAGGTCGTAAATTCATCATCACCACCATGTCGGCCTCCTGTTAGACAGGACGTGAAATGAGGAGCAGCGGGTGAAACTGGGTGAAACCCATCGGCCAGTTTGTGTGACAAATCCCTGTCCCGTGCCTGTCCCCCTGATGAGAAGGTCCCATCATACCTGCCAGAGCAGCTGTGCTTTAGCTGCAGATGTCTGCAGGTTCACCTTGGCTGCTGGATTTGCTGGAAACACTGTTGTGTTGTGCTTGCCAGATGCGACGTCTGTGGGATCACTTGCTCCTGGACTTCTGGAAGCTCTGCAGACAGCAACATGCCTCCCCCACCATGGCTTTCACTTGCTTCCTTACAACTTGGAGCCAGCACCCCTTGCAACTCTGTGCCACGAGCCCTGGCTCCATGCATCAGACCTGCCTGGCTGTGTGTAGCTGTGCCCCATGCTGGGACTGCCATCTCTGTGCGGGGACTCACAGGAGACCCATAAGCACTTTCCCAAGAGGCTGTAGAAAGATCTGGTGCAGCAGCCCATGTGGCAAGGCAGATGGACAGTGATGTGCCGAACCGAGACCCACTGGGATGAGAGGTGGTGTGGGGCAGGTGCCAGCAGAACTCACCCCCCATCTTGGTTAGTCACTGCCATCAGCTAAGGGTGAATTGGGGGGTGGCCAAGCTGTCTCATGTGGATGTCCTCCTGCTCTTTTCCACAAAAGGCAAGCGCCCACAAGCAGTCCCTGGGAATGCTGTCCCATTCTGAGGCCTCTTTCCTGTGCCATAAGCTGTAGAGCCAGATACAGGCTCTCTCCATCGGGAATATGGCTTTGAGCAAAGCCCCAAGCATAATGACTCTGAAAGCCACGGGGTAGCTCTGACTGCAGAAAGACAGAAAAGACAGGATGGGGGGTTTCTGCCCCTCCTTATCCTTGGCAGCTGCCCATTTCTGAGGATGCACTCCTGGTCAGGCTGCTGGGAGATCCTGGTAGCTGTGCTTGGCAGAGCAAGGGAGGGCTTGTCTCTGCAGAACCCCATGCTACTGTGGGGTGATGCACAGCCAAAGGGGCAATGACCACCCACCCAGGGTAGAGAGACAGCAGTACGAGCCCCACACACTCACTGCCAGGCTCTAGAGCACAAAACCTCTGGTAATCCTGCTTCTGTGCTCCTCGCAAGGCTCCTGCTACTTCATGGCAACGGCTTCTCCTTCTCATCTTCACTGTCACTGTGACTGGCCCCACATCGCAGGTCAGGGCACTCCACAGATGTTCTTGAAATCCTCTGGGACTAAGAGCATTAGGTGTTTTACACATCATAAACCATGCTGGGACACACAGGTACAAATGCTTGTCGGTGTTCAGTGGAGACTGCACACTTTGAACAAGAGCCTGTTGGGCACCAGGCTAAAGCTCACATCTACACACACCTTTCAGATGTAACTGTGCTCAGCATCTGGGGTTTCTGGGCCATGCATAGCAAATAAGAGCCACAGGCTGTGTCCACAGCCCCAGCAGGGATGCTGGAGTTGGATCCAGTTCTGGTGCATTGCTCCCCTGTTTGAGGGAATGAGCACCGGTCTTTTTCCTACATCAGCAGCTCCCTCTCTCGTTCCTGCGCAGGGATCTCTGCCTTCACGTGCTTTGCAGGTCAGCTGTGCTGAGGCTAAGGCAGTGAGGAGAGGAGTCTGACGAGTGGATGGGATTAGGCCTCTGGTGTGGAGGTATCAGCACTTTCACTGTCTTTGTAGGGGTTTGTTAGAATAGACCTGCAGGTCCTGGCAGAAAGGCTACTGTCTTTTAGCCCAGGAACTATTTTTAAGGTTGGCTGGAGCTGGAGGGTGAAAGCTGGATATCAGGGTTGTTTCTGATGGAGATCTAAGAAGGATGGGCCTATGTGCACATGGCAGCAGGCCACATGGTCTTGGAGACTGCTCCTTCTTGGGGGCTCTTGAGATAAAACCCCCAGCACTGGTGAGATTCTGTGCTGCTGGGCAGGTCTAAACTTCACCAGCCTATCAACTCAAAACTCTGGACAGACAACGAGCACGTCATTCTTTGGACCAGATTTGATTTTGCAGCTTGCTTGTGAGGCTTCCAGCATGCACTGGTGTGTTCTTCTGCGGTTCCCAAGAAGACCACGGCAGGTGGCTGCTGCTACAAACTGCACGCACCTCATGAGCAGCAAAGAGCTCAACCCCCACCACCAGTCCTGCCTACTGGGCTGGGGGGTCACTGGGAGCGAACATTTCCTTGCTATGACACTTATCCTGCAGCACAAGCATAGTTTAGGAGATACTGGTTACATGAAAGTCATAAAGCCACCAGGCTTCCTGTGAGCATATGGGCAAGTGCCAGACTCCTCCCAAGACATTGTAAATTGTTTTGTGCACATAAGAATAGCCACTGAGTTTTGCAGGCCTTTTCCTGTTGAAAGTATTCACAGATCCTCTTGGAGAGCTCTTGGCAAGTTGGCATCCAACCAGAAGCAGAAACACTACAAGTCACTGCGATGGTCATTTGTGCAGACTGAGCAGCGAGTGACCTGTCACATCATGCTGGTGGGTGACCCTGGGACAAAGATGTAGTCACATGGAAACATGTTCAAACAGCAACTGGATCCATGACAATCCAGGACAGGTGGATGAGGGTGGTCATGAGCAACTCAGGATGCTCTGACTTGTGGTGAAGATTGCATTGCACGCACGGAGTGCCCAGGGTGGGGGGAAACAGTGGGGAAAAAACAGCCCTGTATGGGGCTATGGCTCTGCACCATCTTGGTTTCCTTTAGCCCCTGACTGCTGCAGCTTGGAGCTGGGAACAGAGCAAAGGAATGCAGGGAAGGACAGGATGGCAGAGGGAGTGTCCCACTCTGGGGTGCAGACAGGAGGATCCTTGTTTTGGAAGAGGGAGAAGCTGCTTGCGGAAACACAGGGACAGTAGGATAAGTGGCCAACTCAGTCCCCCACCTGGGGCTGTCTACTCCTTGCAGCAGGTTTTGGGACCTCCTCATCGTAGCTGTTGTGTCTCCTCAGCCCACTCCACGGCAGCTCCCCCAGGGCATGGTACTGCGGGTAGGACTGTGAGCCTGGAGTGGGACTGGGGTGCTGCTTTGAGACTGTACCATAACCCCATGCTGCCTGAAGGGGCGAAGGAGGGTAAGCGGGTTCCCAGATACAGTTTTTTCTACCGCAGGAATATACTCGTTAAATCTTCTGCTTTTTTTTTTTTTAACTCTTCCTTCTGACCTGCACTTTGAGCTCAATGAACCAAGTTGTTACTTGCAATTTCCGCTAGTGCATGGCCACCCCTGCTTGCAGAGCAGCGGTGTGTCTACATGTGGCTGCAAGGACAACCCAATTCCCGCAGCAGCAGCCAGTGCTCTGCAGTGAGCCACAGGGCTGCCAGCTGCTTGCCAGCATGTCAGCTGGACCACGTGGCTTTGCCCTGGTCCTTGGCTCTTGGGAGCCAGCAGGTTCGTAACTTCAAACCCAGACTTCATCAGAAAATGTGTCTCTTCCTCATAAAGCTGCGGGTGGGTTGGAAGCCCACAGCAGAAGTGTTGCTTCAGTAATAGGAGCAGATAAGTGTGAGCAGAAGCTGCTGTGTGCCATGGGCTGCAGTATCTGCAGTGCCCAAGGGCACCCCATCCGCTGCCCATGGCTACGGACGCAGCTGCCCTTTCGGAAACGGCTGCTGTGCTGCAGCAGAGGAAGGCCTCGGCAGAGCTGAGACCCCACAAAAGCCAACCCACCCTTACAAGCACACTCTTTCCTAGGGCTGTTTATTGTTTGTACCTAAGACTGATCCACTAGCTGAGACAAGCCAGCTCCCACCATGCTCTGCCCACAGCAGCGTCTGAGACCTCAACACGGCCAGTGCCTATGGGCACGTGGACACCACAGTGCCCAGTGCTTGTGTCAGACTTCAGCAGCCTGCGGGCACCAGGGCTGTCCAGGAAGGAGCCCAGGGCTGCCCCTTCTGTGCTGAGGGACAAGGGCACTGCACAGCTGGAGCTGCGTACAGCAGTGGCGTTAACAAACCTTCCAGGCACCAGGAATCCCAGGAGATGACCAAATCAGGGGAGCATCCCACCCAGCCCCTTGCCATGTCTGCACCGAGGGGCTGCAGCAGTGCATGGCAGGACGGCACTGCCCACCTGTTCAGGAGACAGGTGTCATTTCTAAAAACCGTGTGGGACGCTTTGGTGACAGTGCCGAGGTAAGTCCCCTCTTGCTGCAGGGCTCACTCTGTGCCAGAAGCCCCATGGTGCTCTCACCCCAGCTCCTGGCTCCCGACAGGACCCCACAGAGGTGGAGGGCAGGATGGTGCCAGCAAGTGCCACGCAGTGTTAGGGCTGTTTCTGAGCGATGATGTCCCGGATGCACGTGTACAGGAACACGTACTGGTCCTGCAAGACAGCAAGGGGGATCTGGAGTCAGGTTTCTGACAGACACCTCCTGGTTGCAGGACTAACCCTGCAATTTGCTTTAAAAGGCCCTAATTAACTGTGCTGGCAGAGCTGTATTTGCTGTCCCAAGTGGTCCATGTTTGTCCTGTGTCACCAGAATTGACCAGAAAGGAAGAATCAGGCCTGGAGCTGTAGTTTCACCACATTTGTTTCCTCCTGCTTCACCATCCCTGTGATGGGGATGAGAGGACCGTCCCCATCTGAGATGTCATCTGACTTCCTCAAAGTGCCCCAGTGGCTTTAGGACGTGCCATGGCATTTGCATCCAAAGCAAGACTGAAGAGCAACTCCAGTGATGCTGCAGGGCAGCGAGCAGGGAGAGCTCTGCTCTGCTGGAGTGCACAGGGTCTGGCAGTGACCTGAGGCCAGGAGGGAAGACCTCTGGAGCAGGAGTTTCCCTTGGTGGTAGTCTCAGTGTACCTGAGTTGAGTGCTGACACAGTGGATCAGGGTAGATCTCTGCAAGCTCTCAGAGGCAGACAAGAAGATCTGGGTGGTTTTAGTCCAGTTGCATCATTTCTCTATTTTTAAGATCACCAAAATGATCCATCAGTACCAAATGTGGGTCCAGAGGTCTCAAAAGTCCACTGTGGATTTGATACGAGGTTCTGCTCAAATGCCAGGCTGCTCCAAAACAATGCTAGGCTACAAAACACCCAGGACTGACCACCGCCAATGGCAGGGCTCCGGGAAAGGCAAGGTGTTGGAAAGGTAAATGAGGTGTACTCAATGCACAAGGCTGGAGGGCAGGGCCAGCCTGCAAATGATGTGGGTCGAAATCACATGGTAGCCAGGAAGGGGGGATTACCGACTCGACAGAGGGGCCTCCGAACAGCTCGCTAATGCGCTGACTAAGCTGCAAGTCACGAGGAGCCTCCTCCCCTGCCAGTGTGGGTTTAGCCCCACTGAAGGGCTGGGAAAGCCACAGATCACACAATGGCTGCAGTTCCAGGTCACCAGAGCATGTTTTCAATGAGCCTGGCTTGATTGTGAAATCTGGAGTGACAGCCCAGGATTGACTTCAGACCAGGCACACTCAGTGCTTGGCCAAATGCAAGAGCACGTCCCCAGAGACACGCGCCACGCTGGAGCTGGGCGTGCATAAATACCCAGCGATTATCCACGGGCAATCCCTCAAAGGTTCATCTTCTCCCTTGTTTGGCTACTAACCCCCCCCTGAAAATCAGCTGATGCCACCAGCATGACAGCAGCATGTCCCTGCCAGAGATAAAGGGGTCCTGGCAAGTCCCCGCAGTGATGGAGGAGGCTGGCAGCCACATGGCAGCGGTGTGGGGCTGGAGGGCAGCCCTGCCTGTTCTTCAGTGGCCGTGCTGGGATCACAGAGACCACTGCTCACGGCAAGGTGGGGAGGCAGCTGCCTCTGCTGCCCCCCCTCAGCGGGGCAGCGGCTTTTGATCGGTGCTTGCTGTGCCTTTATGGGCACATTGTGTCTCTGCTTGGCAAGACCGCTGCTGAAATACAAAGGAGCTCTGAAGCAGAGGCAGCAGACGCCTTGCCCTCCTCCCGCTCCCACCATGCGCATGGTTCACATTAATTAAGCATACGATTAGCTGCTTGCAGGCGGCTCTGCAGCTGGGAAGCCCCAGAGAGATCTGCCCCAATTCTGCTGTCCCTGGTGGGGAGGGTTTCCAGGGATGCTGCATCAGCTTGTTCAGTGGTCACAGCAAATGAAAGTGCTGTCCAGAGGGCATCTGTGCCACCAGCGCCCATCAGAAGTGGCAGGCTGGAGGGCTGTGAGGCCGGGCTGGGCTGGCACAGCACAGCAGGGCACGGCTGTGGCACAATCAGACAGTGCCACAGCCCACATGGCTACAGGACAGCTGCAAATGTGGCAGGGTGTCCCACGGACCCCCTCGCAGGCAGCCCCAGCTCTGGCAGCAGGCAGGGGCTGGAAGCAGGGTCTGGGTGCAGGCGATGCAGCAGGGAAAGGCACCGGACGAGGGGAAACCCAGCAGATCCTGGGTACCCAGGCTGACAGCCATGTCCAGAGGTTGGTGAGCAGGCAGGTTTGTCATGTAGGATGAAAGCTTCATGCTTTCCAGGGCAGAATGGGAAGAGTGCCTTGCACTTACTGTGAGCTCACATCCAATTTAACCTATTTGAACTCCAGAACTGAGGAGGCAGAAAGCTCTCCCCTGGGAAAAGACAGTGCCCTTAGCCCTCGGTGGTTGGCAGAGCTGCAGAGTGGGGAGGAAGCATGGAATAAATCCCTCCACAGGCTGCATGGGCTCCCAGGTGGCAGGTGGGCAGTGGGCAGCATGCTGCCAGCTCCAGGCAGCTCAGCATGAATGTTCCGTTCCGCCTGGCCTAGCACCCTTCCTCCTTCCCACCTACCAGAGTTGGGGTCATGAGGCAGCAGCTTCTTGTCAGCTGGAGGGTCACCCCGTAGACATCCACGATTCTCTCAGCTTTCATCTGGTGCAACAGGCAATCCAGGGAGATCAGCGTCCCCATTTGGCTCACGCCACCACTGCAAGGGACAAGGGAGGGTCATTGATGCCAGGCCAGGCTGAGCTGAGCTGAACCTCTTTGCAAGTGGGCACCAGCCCAAGTCAGAAGCCCCATGAGAAAACATGCAGCAACTGAGTACGGTGGGGATAGAGGACTGTGAGCACTGGTCTAGGTGGCAAGGAGGCCCGTGCTGACCAGGGGAATGGGACCCCAAAGTGCCCGTTGGAGATCCAGCCTACCCTGCCCTGCCGAGCTGTGCATCCCTCACCCAAGCCAGCTCTGCTGATGTGCTGGCTGTGTTGGCTCCTGTGGGACTGTGATCTCTCCCTGGCTGCAAGCAGACGAGGACGTCAGGGCTGCTCCCAGGATCCTAGCAATCAGCCCAGGGATGGCCTGGGCACCTCAGCCCAGGAATGCCTGCTCCACCCATGCTTGCCCCTGGCCCAGCCCTGTTTGCCCTCCCTTCTCCCATGCACTTGGCAGAGCACTGCTTCATCAGACCTTCAAAGCTCAGAGCCTCCCTGGCTCCCATGGACCTACTCTCAACATGCCCCAAAACCTTGGGGTCCTTGGTGGAGGGCACAGGCTTGCTGGTGGCCATGCCGAGGCACCGTGCAGCCTGGTGGGTACCAGCTCTGGGAGGCTGCCCATGGATGGAGCAGTAATGTGATGTACCTGCAGTGCAGCAGGAGAGGGCCGGCTCTCTTCCGGTGGGGTGTGCACCGTCTGACAGCAGTGAGGAGCTCCACCAGGCTCTGGACATCTGGCTGCTTCTTGCTGCTCCAGAGCGTGTAAAGGAACCGTTGTACCTGCCTCTCCTTTGCTTTCTTCTCCTGGTGAGACACAAAGAGTTGACATGGCTGTTGGGGAGGGATGGGTGAGTTTGGATGCAGAGGGGTCCCAGCTCTCCAATCCTTAGGCTGTCAGATGCTTTCCTGAGCTAACTGCTAGCTTCTGTAAAGCTGTCCAGGCCCGTCACCCGTGCAGTGGGTATGGTGCTTCTGGTAACCTGCTCTCCTTCCCCACAGCACCCCAACCTGCCCCCCTGAGGGGGAGACTGAGAACTGTGTGGGCTTTTTCAAAGAAGGTCAGAAAGACCTATCAGCAAGCTGTGGGGGAAGCCTCTAAGGCCTCTCCCCTGCCTCTCCTGTGTCCACTCAACAGATGTTCTGGATGTTGCAATCTAGATTCCCTTCTGCATTTCTGGACTGCTGGCATCTCAGACTTCAGCAGCATCATCTGCTCTTGCAGCTCAGACAAGTCTCCATGGACCTTTCAGCCCTTGCCCCTACAGACCTGTTTGCTAGCAGTGAGGAACATCCCAGGCAGTGGGAGCCAGGCCAGCCCCATCAACACATACGTGTTTCATTTTGAGCTGGATACACCTCCATCCGGAGACAAGCTTCTCTGTGCCACACTGGATGGTCAGCATCTTTGTGCAAAGAGAGTCTCCTTCCAAGGGCCAGCACGCCTCACTTGGGACCTGTGTGCAACAGCAAGTTTGGCTTCATGTTGACAGTTGCCATCTTTCAGATCAGTCACCCTCTTAAGGGTCTGTGGTGGGGTTGGGCTGAGAGCACCCCAAACATCACTCCATGTCAGTTCATCCCCTAGCTAAACCCTGGGGGAGGTTTGGAAACAACAGCAGATTGCAGCCAGCTTCCCTGTTAACACAGAGCTGCTTGGTGGTGAGAACAGGCCCAGCAAATGCCCTCCACTGCGACTGGTCAGAGGCAGGAGCTGCTGTCCTTGAGTGCCACGGAGATGCAGCTTGAAGAGTACCAGCTGAGTCCAGGGCCACAGACTGCATGGTGGGCAGACAGAACCTGTCTCCCGTGACAAGCTGTGGGATCACTTTGGCACAGAAAAGGTTCAGCTTTAGCTAAGCTGGATCTGCACCCCAGCTTCAGGAGGCAATGAAAAGAGTTCAAGTTTCGGAGCTATGCTAGCTTCCGACTCCATTAAACAGATCCTTGCTTTGCCATGGCACAGGCAGGCGCGGTGCCTTACCTCCCCCTTCTCCTGCCATGGGAGAAGTGTTAGGATGGTGTGAATGTCCTGTTCCCACACCAGGGTCCAGAAGTCCTCCATGGTCAACTTGTCAGGCCCCTGGACAGCCAGATACTCCCTGCTGGGGCTGCAGCCCTGGGTGGGGAACAAGAATGTCACTCTCCTGCTGGAGAGGGTGGCACAGGTACCCCGTCAGCCCAGGTGGTTGTGGGAGAGGGCAGGAAAAGAAGAGCTTAGCAGGCCAGGAGGCAATGAGAGAAGAGAAGAGAAAGCACCAAGGGAGGAAAGTGAGGACAGCCCAAACTGGGCAGGAGAGACATCCTGAGTCCTCACAGTCCCCTCTTGTCCACACAGGACCACAGTGGCAGTGACCAGTGGAGCAGTGCAGGAACCAGAGCAGGGGCACGGTGAGGAAGCGGAAGCATCACCGGCTGCCTGTGGGACCCAGGCACAGGGGTGGGCACTGCCATCTGACTCACCGGGACACGCCACACCTGTAGGAGACCTGAGAAAGGGCCCTGTTCCAGCAGGGAAAACTTCACTCTGGAGCGATCATCTGCAAAATACGTGGGAGGTGTAGGGATCCAGGGCAGCTTTGTGCTCACACAGCTCCTGCAGACCAGCTGCCAGACTCCGCACAGCCACACAAATCCAGCCCCCATTCACCATTTCTCTGCAAAGGTGCTCCCCTCTGCAGTGCTCTTCTCCAGCTCATGGATGTTGGTCCCCAAAAGACAGGTCTCTATCCCAACCTCCTGCTCAAAGCAGATACGTGCAGTGCAGGTTGCTCAGTGTCTTGGCCAATGGAGAGCTGCATATCTCCAAGGACGGAGAGCCTGCAGATGGTCTGGGCCCCTCTTCCAGTGTTTGGCCACCTTCACAGGAATGCCTTTTTCCTTACACTGAGTTGGATTACCCTTCCAAATCATCCCCATTGCCTCTTGTCCTTCCATGGTGTGCCTCTGAGAAGTGTCTGCATTTTCTCTCTGCCCTCCCAGCAGCTAGTCGAAGATAGCAGTAAGGTCTCTTCACCTTCTCCCCTCCAGGCTGAACAAACCCACCTATCTCAGTCCCATACATCATGTGCTCCACCCCCGAAACGCCTTGGTAGCCTTCTAGTGGACCCACTGCAGTGTGTCAAAATATTTTCTTGCACTGTGGAGCACCGGCCCTGGTCCAGCCTGGCTCCACGCAGGTACAGGAAGAAAGAGGATGCAAAGCCTCACGGCACTTACACGGGAGGATGCCGGAAGATGGCCGTGTCTGCTGGTTGCCTGAAGATGGTGATGCAGCGCTGGCTTCCTCCTTGACGACCTCTAGGAGGGTCTGCCAGAGTGAAAGAGAGTGGAGGAACCAGTGAGCGGGGAAGGGTCAGGAGGAGCAGGAGGAACTGGGTACTCCTGCGGACACCTGGCCGAAGCAGAGGGGAGGTTACGGCTGCACATGCAGAAGCCTTAGAAGGGGTTCTATGGGACCACGTCTTGGGGTGGGCTGCTAGGTCTGCTCCGCGCTGTCAGGAGATGGCTGCATCTCTCTGTAGGAGAACAGTGTTCAGGTAGGTCTCTACCCTGCATGGGATCTAGGAAGGAGTGGGTCGTGGACAGACCCTGATCAGTGCAGGCTGCATGAGAGCGGTGTGCCTGGGGACACAGTGGCATGGAGAGGGGACACTGCCAGGACAGCCAGGCATGTGGAAACTGGGGCATGGGACCCACTCAGGAGGCACTTACAGGGTGTCCCCCAGCCTGACCAGGTGCAATCACTCCCCAGGTCCCCCCAGCGCATACGGCCATGGCAGCGCTCCCTGCACCCTGTCCGGGACAGCTCTCACCTCATACTCTCTCAGGAAGCCCACGTGGGACTTGGCTGCCTTCTGGGTGTAGTGCTGAGCAAAGCTTTTCAGTGGGATGGGGCAGGACCTGGGGAGAGAAACTGGGGGTAAGGGTGAGGCTGAGCAAACTCAGCAGCATCCAGGCTATGTCTGCAGTAGGTGGACAGGGCTATGAGCAGACCTTCGTCCCTCAAATTCTGGGTCCCTCACAGGTCCCCAGCCCAGCTCTGGCCCGTGTCAACCTGCTCTCTCCTAGACAAAGGCAGGTCACAGGTGTGGCACAGCCCAGGGCCCATTCCCAAGATGCAGCAAGGACAAGGGCATCCTGTTCTACATGAAGGAGGAGACAATTTGACCATAAAGATAGGTATGTGACCTCCAGATGTAGCCTCAGAGACAACAAGGTAGGTGGGCAAAGCCATGCCCAGCCTGACCCTGCTCCCTCCCCTTCGCCTCCATTAGAAGGGACATCCCAAGGCCACCCAGCTGCCATGGGCTACTCCAGTTTGAACCTATATCTAGGGCATCGCTGTGGGTTGGGAAGCCAGAGGCTGATCGAAATGTCTTCCCCAGGACAGCTCTGCAGCTCTTTGGCATTGGCGTAGC
Source organism: Sagittarius serpentarius (assembly GCA_034782735.1). NCBI lineage: Eukaryota > Metazoa > Chordata > Aves > Accipitriformes > Sagittariidae > Sagittarius > Sagittarius serpentarius. Next base: position 7,350,970 of record JAVKLA010000052.1, read on the forward strand.
CCAGGTGACTGGCACTGGAGGAAAGGACGATGTGGTCCCTCAAGCCCTCCCAGTGAGCCCAGTGACTCACACCCAGTCCTGGGCTGGGCTCCCCATGCTGCAGAGAACAACCAGCCCTGGGCTGCCCCCCGCCAAAACACTGGGTGGGATGGCTGGATGGGCTTCCCTGTCCTTCTGTCCTGGAGCCTAGGCACAAGCTGGGGTCAGGATCCCAGCTTGCCGCCTGAAGGGGCTGTGGATCAGGGTGTGCAGAGCGGCAGGCAACACACAGCAGGCCCTTACCTCTCTGTCCCTGATAAACCCAGGAGTGGTTCCTCCAAGATCTTGTCCAGGATACAGCTGTGCAGGAAAATATACTGGGACTGGAAGGCAAAGGCAGCCAGCAATGTAGAGCATTGCACCATGCAGACAGCATGCAGGGGTGGGTATAGCACTGCCTAGTAGGCAGAGAGTGTCCTACACTGATGCCCTAAAAGCCCTACATTCATGCCCGAAAGGCCCTGGCTCTTTCAATGTCAGAGCCCCTTGATCCTTCCACTGGGTCTGCCCGTCTGTCCTGAAGGGTAGTCCTGACACCTTGTCCCAGACCTGAGTACTGAAAATATTGGATGGACTGTGGAGCATCACAGGCCAACAACATGATGTGGGTTAAGAATTGCCTGCAAAGGGCCCGATCCTGTTCCTAGGTGCTCTGGGGTGTTTCTGAGCCTCCTGGGAGGGTTCTGAGACTCTGTATGTTGCTGCTGTGGGTCTAGCAGGGCATGAAGCTGCTGGAGACCCCCACAGCTGAGCAATTTCCACTCTAGCTGAGCTGCCGCTTTGAGTGGCACCAGGACACAGTGTCAGGTTGGGGACCAGCCTGGGGGTGCTGCGGCTGGCCAGCCAGCTCATTTGTCTCCCAGCCCTACTAGCTTTTACACCATGGAGCAAGAGGTCTTACCAGCGTCTGAATCATCAGGTAACGGTTCATCCGCAAGGCGTACACAACACCAAATATGTCTACCACCTTCTCCTGCTTCATCTGCTGCAGCAGCCGGTCCAGGGCAATGAAGGTGCCAGTGCGGCCCACCCCGGCACTGAGAGCACAGACAGCAAGGGTTAAGCATTGCCTGACCCCACAGCCGATGGGCTCCCCTCTTGCTGCTAGACGTGGCTCCCAGGTAGATGCTGCACACCGGGGCACCGTCCCGAGCACGCTGGGGCACCGGTTCCAGCAAGGCATGGGGCTGAGGAGCCGTTCAGACTGCCCTGGGTTGGTGCTGACCATCTCCAGCTGCCTCGTCCCATGGGATTGGGGGGCAAGCTACAAGAAGACCTCTAATCCCCAACGGCCAAGCAGGAAACTCTCTACAGACCAGCTGTGTTTCCTGGGTGCTGCTTTCCCTCCCAGTCCGTGTACGAGTAGGACCCTTGTCCCCCATGCCCTCTCCCATCACCTCCTCCTGTCCCTCTCTGCCTTGCCTGCAGTGCACGAGGGTCGGCCCTGCGTCCTTGGTGCTCTGGATGTGCTCCCGGACCAGCTCTCTGAAGGTCATAATGGAAGTTGTGGACTCCGGGATCCCGTGGTCAGGCCACGCTGTGTAGTGCAGGTGGGACACGTGCCGCTCTGCCCGGAGACCCTCCTGCCAGAGGGGATGTTGGTGACTGGTGTGCAGCCCACCGGGACAGGTGCACGCTTGCAGCCCGCAGCCCTGGGAGCACCCGGGGACTTGGGGACACCCAGCGCAGCTGCAGGGAACAGCCAATGCCAGGTCTGCTGCACCATCTGGTGGGTCCTGCTCCTCTGTCCTCCCCCACAGCCCCCTGCCACGGTGAGGCATGTGGAGGTGGTAGGGAGGAGACCTGCCTTTGACTGCCGGGGAACATGCCCTTGAAGCTGCAGGCTGTGTCCCAGTGCAGGGACATGGAAAGGAGAGAGCAAGGGTGGACAGCAGGGGTCATACATGTTGGACACTTCTGTGTTACCAAGTCTGAAATGACAGACTGCTCCTCAGGGGAGTGGGTCTTCTTCAAACCCTGCTAATGGCAGGGAAAGGAAATTATGCCACCACCACCGAGGAGAAATGCCACAGCATCCCATGCCAACTCCCACCCCTTGACAGGTCCCTGCGTCTTCTTGGGTCCTTACTCACGTGCCACAGTTTGAACTCGCGCATGGTCCACTCCTCGGAGCTGCTCTGTGTTAGCAGGTGGACCTGGACCTGCCCATAGGAGACCGGGGCAGATTCGGACGGCCAGTAGTGATCACAGAGGACCTAGAGCACAGGCAGGACAGGGTCCCAGTGAGGGCTGTGAGGGCCCAGGTTGCACTGAGTGACCTCCCGGCTCCCTGGGAGCATCTGGAGAGCAGCAGCTGTGTGGGGAGCCAGGGTAGGTCTTGGGGAGCAGGCAGGGGTGCTTCCCCTTCCCACCAGGAGCTCTGCATGGCTCTCCTCCACCTCCCCTTCGTCTGGATCTCAGCCTCCTCCAGAGAAAAGGACCTATATGGGTCTCACCATCCCTGGAGACTGGAGAAACAGTCCATGTGAGGTGTCTCATCCAGAGGCAAGTAGTAATTTCAGATGCTGCAGAAATAGCTGAGGGTGATGGGCATGGTTCCAGCTAAGCTCCACTTCTGCCCCTTCCTACCCCAAGCTTAAGCTGAGCTGCACACATCAGCCCCTGTTCACCCCGAACTGCCTGTCGGCGAAGCTGTGTGGCTCATGCTCACCCTGGAGCCACATCTGAGCAGGAGTTGGTGGAGGGCACAGACCCAGCCCTAGGCTCAGCTCACACGACCAGGTCTAGTCTTGGCTGGGCCTGGCACATGGAAGCCTGGCGGTGCCGACCTACCCGCCCATTCTCCATGCACACTGTCAGCATAATGATGTTGCAGACGTTCTGCTCCCACACCAGCCTCCAGAAGTCCTCTATCGTTTTCTTCAGGGGCCCCTGGGTGGCAATGAACTCCTGCTGGGATGTATAGCCCTGAGCAAGAGGCAGACAGGAAGAGTGGGCAAGTTGCCGAGGCAGGTGGATGCTGCCCTGGGACAGAGTCAGTGCCTGGTCTGCTTTTGGAGCAGACAGAGAAATGCCTGTTGCCCTTAGCCCATGTGAGCACAGTTCCCAGGCAGCTGATCTCAGAAGCAGCTGATTTCACAGGAAGCATGTGCTGCCCAGCACATGCTCTCTACATATTTGGAATAAAGATGTGACCCCCCTCATTTCCCTCCAAGCAGTTCCTCATTCAGTCTAACCAGGGAAAGACAGATCTGGGTCTTTCTTGTGCTCCCCAGTCATTGCTGAAGGTAGGGTGATCATGCAAGGTCTCAGGCTGCTTCTGTGCCTTTGCCCCTTTGACACACACATGCCCCGTGGATCCACACACCCGCGCGTGCATGCTGCGTGCCCTGCCTGTTACCTGGGAAAATCTCCCGGATGGGGGATGTGGGCATAGCTCCAGGGTTGTTCAAATGCAGCTGCACAGACCAGAAGGAGAAAGAGCAGGCAGACAGACAGGACAGTAAGCTGGGAGATGATGGGAAGAGGGTAGTCCTCAAGAAGAAAGCAGAAAGCCTTGCCAGTCTCCCCACACTCACACCTCGACATTCACAGCACTTGCCATCTGATGATCTCCATCAATCCCTGCTAACGGGTAACTATGCATCTCCGCCTGACCCCCAACTCCTTGCCAGTCTGTGCCAGCTGTGGCTTCAGTGGCAGCGGCACCAGCCCTCACAACCTCCATCCAAGCAGAGTTTCTCTGATGGTGCCCCGTGGCAATGTCTCTGTGGGGAAGGCAAGTGGGCACTCACAGGCATGAAGTTGGCGTTGATGTAGCCTGAGTGTGGATCCTCCCCGAGCTGGCTCAGCTTGACCCGAGAGTGATCATCTGAAAGACAGCATACACACATGACCCCCCAAAGCAGCCCTTCACCAAGACATGGCCATCTCCTCTTCATTGGGAGAAGCCCCAGCAGCTCCACGTACGCAGCCAGCAGTGAGGCTCTGCGCTCGGCCAGGCACCTTTTCCCTGGAGAGGTGAGCATTGCCTGGCAGCTGGGTTAGCAGAGGGGTAAGAAAGCAGAGCTGGTATCATTAGGCTCATCGGAGAAGCCGTAGGATGCTCACGGTCCCCCTTTGCTCTCCAGCTGGGGCTCATCCCTGAGCTGGGCTCACCCAGCACCTGCCCAGCAGCCTCCTGGAGGAGCTGAGGAGGATAGTAGCTCAGCCCTGGCTCAACCCTTAAGCCTTGAGTCTCCAGCAGGAATATGGCAACTGAGGCCCATTTCAGGACTCCTTCTTCTCCCAGGAGAGGAACCAGGCACAGGGAACCCTGCAGCGATGCAAGGCGAGCCCGTCCCAGTGCATTGCTGAGTGAACTCCCACCCTGGAGGCTGCAGGGAGGAGGCATGAGACAGCACTTACAGGGCAGCACGTGGGGGTATCTGTTCTTGGAGACATTTGCTGGTAGCTCAGCCTCCACCTTTGGCTGCTCCTTCCCAACTTCCTTCAGCTCCTGTACGATGGGAGAAGATCAGCACAAATGTCTCTCTGGAGAGCTCCTGGGCAACCCAGCTCCCTGCTCGTGGCCAGCGGCACTGTCTGGCGGTTCAAGAGGATCACCCATGCACAGGGAACTGCCCCACTCCTCCTCCCTCAGTATGGCCTGTGAACTCTGAGCCCTACATGGCTTTTCCCAGTGCCTTTTCCAACAGCACTGTTTGTACTTAAAAGAAAACAAGCCCGAAAACAAGCCCGAAAACAAGCCCAAAAACAAGTATTGGGGAAAAAAAAATCTTAGAAGTCAGAAATCTACCAAGAAGCTCAGAGCATTTTGTGCTGAGAAAAAAAAAACCTCTTGTGCTGTGAAAACGGAAACATCTTGCGCTGCTTCTGCCTCTCTCCTCACTCAGAAGGCCAGAGAAGGGTGATCTAAGGAGGGTTTGAAATCGCTTATGGGACTTTCAAAGGTGCTGGCAGCAGAACAATTCAGAGCCTGCAGATGTTGGCAGTGGGAGCCAGTGAAGGTGGCCTGAGGTGAATTTCACAGCCTGGCCCTGTAGCTCTGAGAGTGCTCCTCAACCTTCCTTTTGGCTGCAGGCTCTTTTCTAACACAGTCAAGGTGGATCTCACTGCAACAGCACTCAGTATCTTCGCTTCCAGTCCAGGCCTGGGGCCCTTTGCTTTGTCCATCAACAGCTACGGACAGTGCTAGTTCACCTCACACCACAGACAACCTGTGTTTCTACCAGAACTTGAACAAAACAGGTTTTGAGCAAAGGAATTACCTGATCACTTGGTCTATCCAATGTTTGGCCTCCAAGACTGCCTAGCAGGGTGGTTGGATTGCTAGAGAGATGGGTCACTGTCCCTGGAGATGAGGAGTCCATACCGGCCACCCAGCAGCTGGGGCATGAGCTACTTAGAGGGGAAACTAAGTCTCATCTCTAGCAGGAGTCTCATCTCACCTCAAACTCCTGGAAAAAAGCGTGGTTAGCACTTGCTGTCTTCATCTCATAGTACTGCTTGAAGTTCTGTATGGGAATTGGCCGATGGACGTTTCTGCATGAAATGAAATCCAGAGGAAAATTTGCCTTAGCTATTGGGAGATCTGGCAGACCAGTCAGGAGGAGGACAGAGGAGGTGTGGACAATGCATTGACTTGGAATGGAGCTGGGCAATAAATACTGAACATGGGAAAGCCTAAGATTTAAAAAATAATTGAAGGAGAAGAGACAGAGTTGGATTTTTCCTGAGTCAAAGCATGAGAAAGGAAGTAGGTGAAGGACTCTGGGACCTGCGCTGGGGACACGCAGAGAGGGAAGACTCCACCACTCACCTCAAGCTGTAGGTCACCATTTCCTGGGGCAGGCTGCTCTTCTTGGTTCTAGAATCAAAGTATGGGAGATGTTACTCTTCCCTGCAGTGCAGGGACAGATGCTGTGAGCGTATTGCATACTGCTGGCTCATGGAGCGCTTGTGAGCAGACAGCTCACATCAGGCACGCTGCCTTGCACACATGTAGGGTTCTGCAAATGAATTGCACATGGGCAGCTCCCCTCTCCCCTCTGCCTTTTGCTTCTGTGCTTGCCAGGCACAACTCCACTAGCGGGTGTCCTAGTTTGCCTAAATCTCTTTTTATACCATCTCACTGGCACTAAAGGTTGGGTTTCTCAGCCTGCACCCACCGGGTAAGAGATGGCTCATCCTCACCTCTTTGCTCTGAGCTGTTTCCAGTAGACCAAAGCAAAAATAGCTGCAAGTGTCAAGAGAAAACCCACGATGATTCCAGTGATTATTGGCATTGAGAGTGGAGTTGCACCAGATCCAGCAGCTCAAATAAAAAAGAGAGAAAAGGGAAAGAAGAGTCAGTAAGTGGCTGCATTTACTCTATTTATTATATTTGCTACAGCCTGTGATCTCCCTCTGGCTTGCCATTGTCAGGTTGTTCATTATCTCTAACTTACACAGCCAGGTAGGGAAGATGGCATTCTCCGTCTTACCTGAGAACATGGTGAATGTCACTGCAGGGGCTACTGGGTCATATTTGGTGAAGGCAGCAATGCTGAACCTAGGGCAAAGCAGAGTCCTGCCATCAGGGGCAATCTGAACTCAGCACAGCACCCATGCAGCCAGCAGCAGGAAGACCCAAGGGAACAGGACAGCTGCCTCTGTTTTGAAATGCTGTATTGGAAGAAGCTGGTTTTCTGGTAGGGGTTTAGGGAATGTGTGGAAATGGTCTTTCCTCACTTTTCTGCCTCTTGGACAAGTTTGTTGCCCTTGGGATAACATGAGAAAATGTTCAGAAAGCACAAATGGGAAACAACTCTCCTCTGAAGAGTTATTTGCAGAGACAAGTAGTAAGTTTCTGCTCTTACAGGACACAAATAGGGAAAGACGACAGTAAGCAGGGAAAATCAAGTTGAGTCACTGTCTTAGTTCATGTCAACCCATTAATTGGGTTGACTTGAAAGAGCTGAGCCTGGGTAACTGTTTGAAACAGGGGCACCTTAGCTGGGAGGGCTGAGCTGAGACCCAAACCCTTCCTTATGCACGTAGAAGTGTCTGTTGCTTTGTCTTCCCTGTGAAAATCTGCCCTGCATCCTCCTCCTGGCAGTGTGCACACCAAGCCTCACAGAGCTGACTCCCTTCTGAGCAGGTAACTTGGAAGGGAACGTCTTCTTCTGCCCTAAATGCAAGCTAAGGCTTTCAAATGTAGCTTTGGATTTTAGCAGCCAAGAGTTTTTGGAGCCTAGTGTAAGTCCCTCTGGCAGCACCCTGGACCTGGCTGCCAGAGCGAAGACCTCTTTGGAAACAGAGCCTGCAGATGCCATGGCATGAGAGATAAGGGCTTGTGGATAAGTAACTGGCTGAAAGATAGGAAACGAGGGCTGGCTTTCAGAGTGGAGTTGGGCTGTCCGCGGTATCTGCTTTTCACCACACTGCTAATGACTAACTAGGAAAGCAGCACGGTGTACTGAGGATACAGGTTGTTTAGAGCAGCCAAAACAAAAGCAAGCTGTGAAGAGGATTTTCTAGTTCTGAGTAACTGGACAGTTAAGTACATATTATTGAACCATCGTAGGTGGGATAATGACAGCCTGATGGCTCTGAATTAGCTGCTACCCCGCGGCAGGCCGATGTTGGAGGGAAAATGGCAGCTGGGAAGCAGGGCGGGGAGATACACACTCTCAGATTGGCTGGACAGTATTTGGGGGGTGGAGGGGTATCCTGGTGTGTTTGTGCTGTTGTTAAGCTCTGCTTGAGGCTGTTGACAGGCCTTGGTCTGAGCCAAAGCTTAAGGCAGACCCAGCTTGTCCCCAGGCTGTCCCATCTCAGCCGTGCGGGCTGGAGCAGGCGGCCAGATCTGAGGCTGCAGGGTTAAGCAGTAAGGCTTGCCCTGCCGTGCCTGAGGGCGAGTCGGGCAGGAGCCATTAGCGATAAAGAAGAGATGGGCTTGATGGGCAATCAGTCTCAAACCTTCTGAATCAATTGGAGGCTCTTCCTGTGCCAGATCATCATGCAGTTCTCCCGCCAGGCCTGATAACACAGTACTTAGGGAGAGCCGGGAGAGCTGTTTGCTCTTGATGATCCTACTCTGGGTGGAATTTCCAAGGGAATGGCTCTCTGGAAATTCCCTTTTTTTCCCAGGACAAGCAGCCATTTCCCACTTGCCTGATGCAGCCCAGTGTTAACACCAATCTCTGTTCTCTGCCAGTGCTGCTCCAAAGAGTAGCTTGAGTTAAGAGCCCGTTTGGCAATGTGTAAATCTAAAACGACTTTATAAGAATCAATGTAAGTTCTTCGTGTAAGCGTGGAGTCTGCACATAGCAAAAGCAGAGAGAGCAAAGCCAAAAAGAAGAAAGGAACAGAGCCAGCAGGTCCAAACCCAACACGGGGGGCCTTGACTCCACTCACCACAAGACTTAAGGGCAGACATAATTCTCACTTAACTCATAGCGGGAAGTGAAGCTCTCTCTCATGCAGGCACACTCTCTCTCTCATGGTCTTTCTTTCTCTTTTCCCAACACTCTCAGCAACTTCTATCACTAGTCAGCCACCCTTGCTGTAAGTTTCTTTAAATTGAAATGGGACAACCTTCCAGATTCTGGGGGATCCCTTTGTCAGAGAAATGCCTGGGGATACGGTCCGTTTGATGACATTGTGAGCTGCTAAATTAACGGAGGACTGACTAAAGATAAGATTCTATGTTTGCAGTAGAAAACCTGTTTTACCATCAACTATTTTAAAGGGAATCTATAACAAAATACGTATGCTTGGACTTTCATGTTCCTGGATTTGATTTACTGTCAAATAAGGCTCTGAATTTATTAATATTGTGATCCACGTGTGTGTGTCTCATGGGGAACTTGGACCTTATCCTGTGCGTTTGCTACACTCAACCTTTGAGCAGCCAATTGTGTAGGCATCACTTGAACTAATGTTTCCAAATGAGTTTCATTTTTGCACTCTCTGCATGTGGCTCTGAGTCACGTGCAAAAGTCCTACAAATAACAGCATCCATTTTAGTTCTTTTACCCTGGAGGGGGACAACTGCCCAGCTCCCAAGGCAACACATACAGCCCTGTCAGTCTCAGCTTTCACTTCTGCTCTGCCTCTCTCTGCCCACTTACACTAACATTCTCCAGTATGCTAGCTCTTGCAACCCTCACATGCTGCTTGGTGGAGCAATTGGTGGGGTCCACTCCTGGGAGTCTGGGGAGTACGAGGGTGAGGTGACATCCAGGGAGCTGCTGGCACCTTGCAAGCACATGTGCAGCCCCTTTTCTGCTCCAGCGCCTTCCCCTCAGGGGGGCTGTGGACATCTCTCACCTGTACTGTTCGTTGGCTTTCAGCTTCCCATTGCACATTGCCCTGGACTGGCCACACTCCTCTGTTCCCACTGGCACTCGCCAGGTTTCGGGGGAGCTCCTGGGGCTCGGATGGAAGGGATTGGGGATTAGCACAGCCAGGTAGGAGTCCTCTGTCCCATAGTAGTGGTCATACCATGTGCTGGACATGATTTCCTGGGTGGGCCTCAGCACTGAAGGAGAATGTACAAGGTGACAGTGGTAGTCCCAAAGTGACATCCAGGGGATCTGCTGCCCTCCAGGGAGTCACTGCAGATCGGGATGTGCAGGGGCACTTACACGAATCATTAGTGGTAGCAATGACACCATAGTACTCGATCTGGCCGTTCTCCTCGCTGAACAGGTCGGATGAAATGATAACCGTGGAGCTGGCCTCCACCTGGAAGATGTCTGCTCGCAGGGGTGGAGGCAGGGCTAGAAGCAAGCACAGCCTGTTAGTGTGTCCCCGCTCCCAGACCCACCACTCGTTGCTCAGCCTGTGACTGGTCCCAGCATCACTGCCCAGAGCCCTGACCCACTGCAGTTCAGTGCAAGACCACACGGGGCTCACAGGCATCTGAAGGAGTCCCCAGGACTAATTAGCAACACTGGGTGTCTTCTCCTGGGGTTTGTGGCAAGGTTGTGGGAAAGAAGGGGACTCACCCTCCACTGTTGTGTTGCAGAGCAGAGTCACAGCCTGGCTCCTCATTGTGTTCATGCCTACCGTGCTCACAATGATTCGGTAGGATGAGTTTGGCCCCAGCCCCTCCAGACTTGCCTCGCTCGTAGGGATGCTCATGACATACTTGGAGGTGGGAGGTCCGTCAGAGAGTCTCTCTGTCACCACCTCATAAGCCTCCACATCTCCAGGAGGGCTGGTCCAGTTCAAGTAAAGGCTCCTTGACTGTGGTAGGCATTGCACATCCTCCACCGGGTTAGGCTCTGCGAAGGAGATATGGCAGGCTCTGAACTTACTGAATCAGAGAAATCCCAACCTCAGCCCTTGTGTCAGCCCAAAGCCCGATGGTCCTCTACTGCCTGCCCATAGGTCAGTGAGAGAGGAGAAGCTGGACATCTGCGACCTGGGAGCCTTCTGTGCCAAGGGCCACAGGACAAGGCGAATGGGCCGGGGCCTGAGCGGATGTCTTATAGGAGAAGCAGACCAATGGAGATCTCTGCAGGGTCTACTTTGCTTCACGGGTAGCCAGGCCACAGGGTGATGGGAAATCTCGGTGATGGGGCTGGCTTAGGGAGCTGATGGCTACCAGAGGGTCACCCTGCTAGCTTTCCTTATCTCCCACCATGAAGTCTTTCCATGCTTCTGCTGACACGCAAGGGCTGACCCAGCCTTGAGGCCACCCAGGCGTTTCTCCCCCTTCCAGCCTGCACTCCCCCACTCCCCACAGCGGCGCATACCCACCCATTGGCACTGCCAAGGGTTTGGTGCTGCTCCAGTAGGGCCCGGCCACGCAGCTCAAGGAGACAGAGTAGTTCCTCCCTGGGATCAGTCCCTGGAGGAGGTGCTGGACTTGCCCTCGGCCAAGGGCCTGCCGCCAGGGCAGCGTGCTGTTCCTGGGATCCCGCAGCCACAGCTGGCAGTCGTCCTGCTCGCCAGAGACGCTGTCCCAGGAGATGAGCATCGTGTTGTTCCCTTCAGCCACCGCAGAGAGATTTTGGGGGACTGAGGGGGCTACAATGAAAACCACACCAGGGGAGAGTTATTGGCATGCGTGTTCTCTCCTTCCATCCTATAGAGATACACATAGAAGACAGGTAATATGCAAGGAAACTTCTTATGTTCAGTGAAAACATTTCTGCGGCTGCTGGCTGCGACTACCAGAAATGACCTTTAAATGGCAACTGGAGGACATGCAGAGTGAGGAGATGGGTTCTTCCATCTGCTAATTAGTAAGTTTCCTTAGAGACCTGCCTGAGGGGCACCCCGCCAGGGGCTGGCTGAGTGTGGGAGCAGAGATCTCTGGATTCCCCAAGCAAAGTGCAGGGACGGTGGGGAAAAGCACATGAAAAGGCTTATTGTGCTTATCTGCAATCTCCACATTCCTTAAAAAAAAAAAAAAAAAAAAAAAAAGCCCAGCCACCCCTTATCCCCCATGCCAGGAATTTTCTGAGTGCCTGGGAGAAAGGCAGGGGGGATGGTGGGGTGTCCCCCCCAGCGGTAAGGCCTCGTCGTCTCCCAGGCTGTGGGTGACCTCTACCAGAGCAGCACTACTGCCATGGGTTCCCTTGCTCTTGTTCAGTCACCCGTGCCTGGAGGAGCCAGCTTGTGGGAACAGCGGGGCCATGCGCTGGAGGTCTGCCTCCTGAAACAGCAACCGTGGCTGCCAGACTGTCCTATGGGCAGCAGTTTTGCCCTGCCGTCCCCTCCACAGGGGGCTTGCACAGCCCATGATCCCACTGATATGGTGGTACCTCAGCTTCCAGGCAGCAGTCCTAGCCGTGTCCCTGCCCCTTCCCACCGCAGGTGCTGAGCCTACCCATCTGGGGAAGGCTGAGCCTCATGCATGATGCAAGGGTCTCCAGCTCTTGCCACTTACTTGTCCAGTCACTGATGTTTCCCGCGGAGGCTGCGTAGGGCCCTGCCACGGACACCACTTCCAGCAGGTATTTGTGTCCTGGAGCCAGGCCAGAAAAGGTGAATTTGCTGGTGCCTTTCCCAACAGACACATTGGCTGCCACAATACCTGATCCCGAATGATACAGGAGGAGCCTGTAACTGTCTTGTCCTTGGGGTTCAGCTCGCCAGAACACACTCAGCCTGTTGGGATACCCCTGGTTCGTCATGTACACGTTACGGGGTGCCAGGGGGTCTGGAGAGACAGGATGGGAGACATGTCAGTGAAGGGTCTGAGGACATTGGCTGGGTATCTTAGCAGTGTCATCAGAAGGGATGCACCATACAGGACAGGGCATTTTGTCTCTGCTGGGTGACTGCATCCGCCAGCCTGCGGGCAGCTAAAAGCAGCTTCTGCAAGCTTCAAGTGGCGCCTGTCTTAGCAGACAGCCCTGTCCCAGCTGGAGTGAGACACCCAGAGATGGGTGAGGAGGGAGCACCCAGACAACTAGAGCAGGGGGAAAGGTGAACCCCCCCGTCCCCTGCTCCCTCCTCGGTGCCTCTCCTCTGATGCACAACCCCCAGAGCTTCAGCTGGCCTAATCCAGGCTAGTGAAGATGATGAGGATGGGCAGAGCCCTGCTCAGTGCCATGGCACTGATGTGCCCTTGGGTCCAGGCAGGGCTCAGGGTCTGCCACAAAGGTCCGTGGGGCCACGTCCTTTGCTGTGAGCTTTTGTGACTGCCCAGCAAGACATGCATCACCTTCAAAACAGGGTACTCACACGTCCAGTTGCTGACATTCCCTGCAGGTGTCTGGTAGGATCCTGCCATGGACACCACCTCCAGCACATACTTGCTTCCTGGGGCCAGTCCCGTGAAGGTGAAGTTGTGGGTGTCTCTCCCAAGCAAGGTCGTAGCTGCCACAGTACCCAGCCGTCCGTGGTACAGGGTCAGCGCATAGCCGTCCCGCCCCCCCGCTGCGGCTCCCCAGGATGCACTCAGCCTGTCGGGGTGCCCCGTGCTGAGCAAGCGCACGGCAGCGGGAGGCAGTGGGCCTGGGGAGTCACCAGAGCTAATGTTAGGGACTGGAGACCATCCAGAAGGAAACAGACACTTGATGGGACATTGCGCAGCAGGACAGATGCTCCCTGAGGGCTGGGACTTGTAGACACCCTCTGACACACTCCTCCTCCTCACTTTTCTCTTTTCGATCCCCATCCCACCTCACCTTTAATGCTGCTTACCCTTTGTGGTCCCTCACATGCCAACCCTTCTTCATCCAGGTCACCCTCATCCCCACAGCCCAGCTGGAGCGCCTTTGCCACCGCCACGTGGGTCCTCCAGCACCCAGCTGGCGTGCAGCTGCCTGGGCAGAGCTGGCACAGCATCGATAGTCTGTCCAGCCCTAAAACCTTTCTGGGTGGGGAGAAGTGCTGGACTAGTCCATCTTCGGAGCAAAGACCTGTTCTCCTGGGAGGACTGTGGATTAGCCTTTTGTACTATGCTGATTTACTTCATGACCGTTTATGGTAATGTGTTTTCTAACTGCTGGAGGAGACTCAGCGAGGGCGTGAGTGCTCCTGTATACAGGCAGAAGGGGCAGCACGGGCAGGGGGGTGTCCCCACGTGGGCACAGCTGGGCAAGCCTGCCTGTCATTGCATGTACTTGTGCTAGTCTGCAGTTGAACATCCATGTGCATGAGGGTAACTGCGTGCCCCTGCACTAACTGCTGCGTGTTGCACACATGCACATGTGTGTGCACATCTCCAAAGGCACCAGGTCCCCTGTAAACCTCCCAGCCCTCCTTGGAACTGCCCAGTGGTGCAGCGCCTCCCACCCCTCTGCAGGGGACCCTCCGGGCACTCACGTGTCCAGCCACTGATGTTGGGTGCCGCTGCCTGATACGGTCCAGCCGTGGCACTGACCTCCAGGGAGTACTCGTATCCTGGGGTCAGGCCCATGAAGGTGAAGTTGTGGGTGTCTCTCCTGAGTGAGGCTGTAGCTGCTACAGTGCCCAGCTGTGCATGGTACAGGGTCAGCGTGTAGCCGTCTCGCCCGCCGGCCGGGGCTCCCCAGGATGTGCTCAGCCTGTCAGGATGCCCCATGCTCAGCCAGTGCACAGCGGCCGGGGGCAGCGGGCCTGGGAAGGAAACACAAGTCACTGCCAGGAGCCACGTCTGGACTGAGGGAAAGGAGATGCTCCATGTCGGTGCCAAGCCTGTGCCGCAGGAGATGGGTCAGCCCTGCAAGGTCCTGAGGGCTGGCTTTGCCCTTGGCTCTGTGGCAGCTGCCTCCTCCCTGGTGCTGCCTGAGCCTGTGGATGGCTACCAGGGACACGGGTGACCAGGCCACAGGGTCACGCAGAGACTCCCCATGCTGCATCCAGCAGGGCATGAGCACTGGGTGCTTGCATGGGTGGAAGGGGAAGGCAGGATCTCCTGCACCAGTATGGCCTCTGATTTGAACAGGGAAGGGGGAGATCTGGTGGAGGACACCTGGCTGCAAGGACAGCATCATACTCACGTGTGCAGTGGGTGAGGTTGGGGGTGCTGGTGTGGAAGGGCCCAGCTGTGGACCTCACTGCCACGCCGTAGCGGGTGCCAGGGCTCAGGTTCCTGAAGACATGACTCCTGGCATCGCCACCCAGCACCATGTGCCCAGCATGACTCCTGGAGGCTGTGTCATAGACATCCACCACGTAGCCTTCTGCTCCTCGCCCCACTGCTGCCCAGGAAGCCTGCAGCGCGGAGGCAGCGGGGCTGGCCAGGGTGAGGTTGGCAGGGGCCAAGGGGTCTGGAAATCAACAGGGAGACAGTCAGCCCCTGCGTGCCACCGCTTGCTGCTCAGTGCTATGAGCCGGCTGCTTTGCCCAGCGGTTCCTTGTGCTCTGGCAGTGCTGTACTCCAGCCCGCAGCTCCCACTTGGCGGTGGGCAGGCTGGCCACCAGAGATCCTCCCAGAGAGAAGCGTGGGGACAAATGGGCAGACAGTGCACTTAGCTCTGAGTGCAATATCCCCAGGGTTTGCAGCTGGACACAGCAGGGGAGACACCCAGAGCCTTTGAGGTGGGTAGGGGGGATAGGCTCTGTCTCGGGGAAGGAATAAGAACAGTGAGCAGAAAGGTGGGACAACTATACAGAAGCTAGGGGCACAGCAGGGATGGTTTGGGACGGGGAAGGTGGCAGTGGGTGCTCTGCAAGGCTCAGGTGGAGGCTCTGGGGCACAGTGGAGTGCTATGTCCAACCCAACCCATCAGACTCACGTGTCCACTGGGTGACGTTGGTGGAGGAGGCTTCAAATGAACCTTTCACAGCAATGACCTGCACAGCAAACCTGCTGCCTGCCTCCAGGTGAGTCCAGGTGAAGTTCTGGGCATCTGGACTCAAGGTCTGGACCCGATCCCTGCCCTGGGCACTGAGGCTATACAGAATAATGCGGTAGTGGTCCCTCCTGCCAGGGGGCTTGTTCCAGCATGTGTAAAGCTCTGAGGAGCTGCCTGGGTTAGTAAGGCTCAGGTTTGTTGGTGCAGCAGGAACTGCGAGGAAAGACAGACACAAGTCAGAGAGAAAGAGATCCAGTTCTGAGCGTGCAGCCATATCCGAGGAGGTGACTTGCTTTCCCCGGGCAGCCGGCCAGCCAGCACTCTGTGCCCACATGATACAAGAAGGCTGCAAGAGGCAGGAGATGACTGCGGGACAGCATCACCAGGAACCAGGCCAGGGTGCCCTCCTCTCCCTGGGTGCCAACATTGACCCCCATCCCATTCCGGAGCTCCTTGCAGTGCTCCCATCCAAGTCACCCGTAGGTGGTATGGATGCTCACCTGTGCAGCCAGTGATGTTCTTGGGGAGGGAGCGGTAGGGTCCAGCTACTGCCCAGATCCCAACAAGGTAGCAAGTTCCTGGTTCCAGTTGTGCCAGGGTGACATTGGTGCTGTCCTTCCCCGCTTCCAGGTTCCTTGCTGGTGCAGAAGAGCCCTCCTTGTGCACACCAAGCAGATATCTATCCCTCTGCCCAGGAGGGGTCTCCCAGTGCACAGCCAGAGCCCAGGCAGTGCTGACAGGGCTTGTCGACAGCGAAAGAGGAGGTAGCGGGACTGCGGGAGAGAAACAGCGTTACAGGGGACAAACCTGGGATGCTCAGGACTGACTCTAGGACTGACTGCACGACCGTGAGCATCTAACATGCTGTCTAAAGACTGCTGACAGCAGCAGATTGCTCCCAGATCAAAGTTGTTCCCTGTGTCCCAGGTGGTAACGGTACATCACCACCACGGCCTGAGACCCCCTTGTCCCAAAGTGCTGCGGCATGCCCCAGCATGCCCCATTGAGCTGCTGGGCTCAGGCTGAGTGAGGGTCCCAACAAGAGAGCTGGCATCTTGAGCAGGAGACAGGCACCAGTGGGGTTGTGGGGACATGGTCTCAGAGGTCTCCTGCAGAACAACCCTGGGACCCCTCTTGGTCCCCAGCCCCTCTCCAGGTCAGAGCCAGGCTGGGTACCAGGGATGGGGATGGGTGCAGAGAGGCTGCGTTCCTACCAGTGTAGCCGATGGCAGTCTGAGAGGAGGTGCGATGAGGCCCAGCCTGAGAAATGATCTCCACGCGGTATCGGGACCCTGGCACCAGCCCCTCCAGGTCAAGCTGGGTGACTCCACGGGGGACGGACACATTCCTGATGATGGACAGAGACTCAGCCACCGAGAGCTGTACCAAGTGGTCTCTGCCACCGCCTGACTCCACCCAGCTCACATGTAGCTCCTGGGGTCTCTGGCCAGGCTGCACACTCACATTAGCCAGAGACAGCGGATCTAGGGGGAAACACAGCACGGATATCCATGAGATGGTGGAGGAAAGCAACTGGAGAAGCCAGGACAGAGCCTGCACCTCTGCACAGGGCTAAAGGAGAATTGGTGTCAGCTGACTACCAGCTCTCCTGTTGTCCTGGGGGACGTGCAAGTTGCCCGTGCATGTCCCCAAGGCACTGCTAGCAGGCAGGTGCTGTACTGAGAAGAAAGCACTCAGCTCCCCAGTGAGCTGCTCTGCTCCATGGACAGGGAGCAGCAAGCTCATACGGGTCCCTGTGCTTCCTCTCTCGCATCCCTCTCCCACCAGTCCCAGGCTGGCCTTGAGATCACAAGTGGACTAGGCAGAAGGTTCAGCTTGACTGCGGAAAGCCTGAGTTGGGGAAAAGGGTCTTTTGGGGCCCAGAAGCCAGCACACAGCACCTAAGTCATGACACGTGCTCCGATTCCCAGGGTCACGGAGCATGTGGGTCTCACCAGAGCCCTCCCTCTGCCCAGAGACGTCCGTTTCACTGCCAGTCTTGCAGACAGTGCCAAGATGCCCCATCCCTGAAGGAGGTTGGGGACACTTCCCACTCACATGTCCACTCAGTGGCAAAATGTGATGAGGATCTGTAAGGGCCAGCGAGGACGGTCACCTTCAGGAAGTACTGAATACCAGGGGACAGCCCCAGGAATGTGAAGTTGTGGGTGTTTGGCCCCACTGAGATGTTCCTCTGCATTGGATGGCTCTTGCTGTAGAGCTGGAGGTGGAACTGGTCCACATCGCCAGCAGCCTTGTCCCAGAAGGCAGAGAGTCCCAGCGGGCGCCGGGTGTTGGTCAGGGTCACGCCGGCCGGAGCCAGGGGGTCTGAGAGAGAAGAGACATCCAGGCAGTGAGAGGCAGTTGTGGTGGAGCCACCATGGTGTGGAGTGGGGGCCTGCACGCACTTGTCCTGGTCACCTTCCACCACCTGTCCCTGGTGGGCTCAGGTGAGAAATCAGCCCTGGCATATCAAACCCCAGGACAGCCTGAGCTTCTGCTCTGCAACAAATGTGGGAGCAAGTCCCCACCTTTCCTGCTGGGTGACATTTGGAAATGTTTTCTGTTCAGTGATGGGTTTCTCCTGCACTGAATACCCTTTTACTTCCAGCCTGGCTGAAGGTGACTCTGGTTGTCCTTCCACTCTTTGTCTGTCTGTGCATCCCTCCCCCTGGTTCCCCCACATCCCCATACATGGTCCACACTCTGCTTTTCTTCCGTACCATGAGATTTCTGCTCTTGTTGGCAAGCCATGGTTGCAATTTGCAGTTGGGTTGAGGTGGGGGTATCACACTCACATGTCCAGTCTGTGGCTGATCGCACAGGGGATCTGTAAGGTCCAGCCATAGCAGCCATCTCTAGTGTATACTGTCTCCCAGGGACCAGGTCCTCAAAGGTGGCATTTGTCCAGTTGTTCCCCACAGTCATGTTCCTGACCCACTCCTGGGACTTGGTTTCCCAGAGGGTGCCTGTGTAGCCGGTGCTGCCAGCGGGAGCTGCTCTCCAGGAGGCTTGTAGACGGGTGCTGTGGCCCTGATTGCTGAGGGTCAGCTGCTCCAGGGGCAAAGGATCTAGGAAAGGAAAGGTCTAGAGTCACAGCTGCACCCAGACTGGGGTCACCTGGCAGAAGTGCAATGCCAGATGTGCTGGGGCTGGAGCCCCTTCCCTGGGAAAACCCACATCCAGGTGCTCTGGCCACCCGCAAGGTCTGAGCAGGACACTGTCACCCCTGCTGACACCCACACACCAGTTTGGCAGGGACTGGGCCAGCACAGAGTTCAAACTGGCATGGTAAGAGAGGACTGCTCTGGTGCTGGAGGGACGGTCTGGACCAGGGCAGTGGAGAGGTGGTTCAAGGCAGAAGCAGCCTAAGCAGTGCCACAGGAGGGTGGCCCGAGGGAGGAGGAGGAGGGCAATGGACTCTGCTGACCCTTGTGCTGGGTGATTGGGATACAGACCAGGGTCAGACACATCCAGCAGCACCTCTGCTTTCCTCTCAAGCCTTTTGCCCTTTTATTGCATGAAGCTGTAGAAGACCCATGCTATCACATGCCCTGAGGCACAACAACTCCGGGAAGGGCAAGATCCAGTGGGAACCCGAGGGCTGGCTGTGGCGGGGGCTGTGGCACTCACGTGTCCAGTTGGTGATGCGCTGGGGTGAGGACGTGTAGGGGCCAGCCACGGTGCTGACCTCAAAGGTGTAGAGGGTCCCAGGGCGGAGGCCCTCATAAGTGAAGTTGGTGACACCTCTGAGCAGCGAGCTGTTCTTCACGAGGTGATCCATGGGGTTGAGGGTCAGCACATAGCCCTCTCCCATTGCCTCCTCCCAGCTGGCTAGTAGGCTGTAGGGGCTCCCCTGGCTGGACAGACTCACACCAGAGGGTGCTAGCGGCTCTGCAAGCAACAGGGATGGGATTGTGCCCGTCACTGTGTGGGGCAGTGCATCAGGCAGCCAGATTGCTCTCACGAGACTGCAGTCATCCCCCCACCAAACATGGGCAGCCAGGGCTGCAGGGAGAGCCTTTTACTGCTGGGCACCCAGGGGCTGGGTGAGTGCCTCCCCACTGTTCAAGGCTCCAGTCCCTCCTTCCCAGGGTGGCAGTTCTGGGACAGCACCAACCGTGACTCCACAAGCCACCCAGGAGGGACTGGGCCCAGGGAGATGCTGCGCTGGGGAGGATGGTGGTGCTTTGCTCCCACCAAACCAGCTGCTGTGAGCAGGAGGAGGGGAAGCTGCCTTGAAGCCTGCCAAATACCGAGTCCAAAGGTTACTGAGTAGGATCTGTTCTTGATTTGTGCCTGACGCTACCTGACACAAGTCTGCCAAGGACCTCCAAGTCCATCCTCATGAGGAACTGTGGGGCAGCAGATTTTGCCGCGCAGACCCACAGCCTGCTCTTGAGAGCAGGTGCCACTGCGCTGCACAGCCCCATCTCTGCCCCACCACAATCCCCCTCACCATCCCACCAGCTTCCCTCCGGGCATCAGCCTCTCCATCAGGCAGCAGAAATGGCCTCGAAAGGACACACTTGAGCTTTCTGCTTACGTGTCCAGGCTGCTGTGCTGCGGGCTGATGCCCGGTAAGGCCCAGCCACCGCCGTCACCTGGACAGAGTATTGCTTCCCGGGGCTCAGCCCATGGAAGGTGACATGACCGTTGTCTCCACTGACAGAGATGTTCCTTGTTGGAGCACCGTCCTCTCCCTCCTGCAGCGTCACCAGGTAGAAGTCCCTCTCTCCTGCTGGGGTGCTCCAGCGAGCCTGCAAGGAGCTCTGCTCCTCTGCACTGCTCAGGGTCACATTGCCAGGGCTCAGGGGGTCTGGAAGGGAAGGGAACGGGATTGTGTGCATCAGGATTATGGGGTGCTCTGGACCCCATACACCCCTGAGCCTCGTTCCCTGCTTCCTTATCTGCAGGGTTACATCCAGCCTTAGACATCCTTTTGGAGCATGCTGTTTCCACTCCCTAGCATAACCATTCCTGGTCTAGCAGAGCCCAGACAAAGCTGGCAGCCCTGCTGGGAAATTCGAAAAAGCCCCCCTCCTCTCCATTCATGTCCTGTCATGAGCTTGCTGATATTCATAGGAACTGGCCTGGACCGAACTCCTGGCCAGATGCTCCTGGCTTGTGCGTCTGGCACCAGGCGCTTCTGTTCAGTCGGGTAGGTCAGAGCCGCAGACGGCAACAGCAGGGAGTGAGTCAGGCTCACTTCATAGCAGAAACGAACCAGCTGGGGGTGTGGAGGTCTTCCAAAATCCCAGCTGCAGAGTCAGCAGTGAGCAGGCTCAAGCTTCCCGGACTGTCAGGCGGAGCAGGAGAGCTGGAGACTCGTCACCTGGTGGCACCCAGGTCCTTCCAGCGTACGTCTGACCAGTGTCTCTGCCCAGGGCCAGGACGAGTCACTGGCCACAATAGCTCTGAGTTTGCAGCTTGGCACCTCCATAATTTGTTGCTCCTCACTAGAGAGGGTCAACACTTTCTTGGCATTCAGCATGAATCTTGCTCTGTCCAGAAGGCTAGGCTTGCCCTCGCCGTTTCCTCCCTCATTTTGCTGAGAACATCTGGGAGAGCAAGTCTGGGGCCAGAATTGTTTGCAGTGTCAGCAGCAAACCAGGACTGTGGTGGTGGAAGTCATCCTCTCTCATGGCCCTTGTCAGCCTGAGGCCAGAAGGTAGAGTTGGGTTGAATGGTGGAACTAGCTGGGGTCTGGGAGGGCTACCCTCAATTTCTTGACCTGTCAGAGGCTGCCTTCTTTGGCGGTGTTTGCACCTGGCACATTAGGGACATCCACTAGGATGAGGTTATCAGGTTCTACCAAAACATACCCTTGACAGCAATCAAAGAGGACCAAAGATCCATTTCCCTACAGAAAAATCCAGTTCAAACAAGCTGAACTGCTGTCTCCTTGCCCCCTGTTTTCTCTGCTGCCCTTGGACAGCCCCGAGGGTCATGAGAGCCTGGCCCCAGCTGCACCAAACACCAATGGGATCTGCTGCCCTTCCACCCTCCTCAGGGAGAGGCCACAGGCTAACCCCAGTGCATCCCAGGGAGAAGCAGGCCAGCACAGGGAATTCACCTGCCCAGGGGACTCACTGGCCCCGCTGTCACAGTGCCCCAGAGCCGGGCCCTGGAGCGGCTTTCGGCCAGGTCCAAGCAGAAGAATTGCCCTCTGCACCCAGGGCTCTGGCAGGAGACCTTCGGATTCCAAGGCTGGACCAGAGGCAGGGATAAAGCCAGGGCCACCGAGGTCCTCCCCCATCCCTGGCCATCATACTCACATGTCCAAGCGGTGGCATTGGGCCCCGCTGCGGTGTAGGGCCCGGCCGTGGCGCTCAGCCCCAGCCAGTACTGGGTGCCGGGGTGGAGATGCTGGAAGGTGTAGCTGGTGAGGCCCCTCCTGGCTGACAGGGTCGTGGTCACCGTCTGGGTGAGGAGGTTGTGGAGCGCGAGGTGCAGCCAGGCAGCCCCCGCAGCACCCGCCCAGGAGGCGACGAGGCTGGTGCTGGAGCCTGGGCTGAGCCTCAGCTGAGTGGGGACGGTGGGAGCTGAGGGGAAAAGCAGGAGGCAGCGAGGTTCAGCACTGGGGCTGGGGCTTCCTGGACCCTCCTCTCTCCCCAGGGTCTCCTACGCCCACAGCTGCTCTCTATGCTGGCATGGGGGCTGAAGGTCTGGCAGGGGTCTGCTGAGAGATGTCTCTCCCATGTCCCTTCCCAGGCAGGCTGAGGGGCTCTTGAGGTCCCTCCGTATCGTCACGCTCTTTCAGGCTGCAGGGCAGAGGGGGTGGGAGCCTGGGTAGTGCAACACTCCTGCAGCTCCCACCAGCCAAGATCTTTTGCCAGGACTCCCAGATTGCCCTTCTCCCGTGCGGACACGGAGCACACAAACCCAAGCTGCGGGTCTGAGGTGTGAGGTTTTCCCCGTGGCCTGGCACACTGGGCTCACAGCAGGGATGTGAAAAACCCCCAGCTGTTCCCCATCCTACACAAACTCCCCAGCCCCAGCCCGGAGACCTTCTCCCCCTCTCTGCCAGCCCATCCGGCACGTGTGCTGCACCCCTCCTGCCAAACCCTTTCTCCCATCCCTTCCCCCTTGGCCAGGCACACCCATCACTCCCTACCTGTCCACTGGTGGATACTCGTGCTCGCCTGGCTGGATCCAGCCAGCGTGCTGACCTTCAAGGCGTACTCGCTGCCAGCCAGCAACCCGTCAAACAGGAACGTGGAGGCGTTTGGCAGGACGGACGCATTTCTCACGAGCGTCTGGGAGTCGCTGTGGTAGAGGGCAAGGTGGTAGCCGTCTCGCTGCCCGTCGGCGTGCGCCCAGGATGCGTGCAGCGTGGCAGAGCTCCCGCTGCTGCTCAGGCTCAGGTTGCGGACGGGTGAAGGACCTGCATTGGATACGGCACAGACGGTGCTGGCTGGTTGCCTTGTGATGCCTGACCTGCCAGGTTGTTCAAGGGCTGGTGGGACAGTGCCTTCACCTGGTGAGGTCCTGCCAGCCAGGTCCACAGGACCCAATCCCCCCAAGCACAGCCCCATCACCTCCCTGCCACCTCACCAGTCTCCCACAGGTTGTGTGGGCCGCACCGTCCCCTTTGGATCAGTCTCTGCACAGTCACTCTGAACAGGGCAGGGAGGCTCAGGAACAACACACCACGTGTGCGCTGAGAAAGGTGAAGCCATCAGCGCTGACCTGTGAGCTGACCTGCTGCCAGGTCCTCTGTTCCTGCTGATCCTGTCGGTCCTGCCACCTGCCTTCCCGTGAGCACCAGCCCCTGCTCCCTGCAGCCACCACTGCCGTCTGACACCATGCCTTCTGCTGGCCAACCCCCTCCCTCCAGCTCTACTCTCCTCTTCTAGGTTTTCCACCTTCACCTGCACTGATTTACTCAAGGATCTTCTGGAGAGATGCAGACAAGGGTTGCCATCCTCACCTGAGCTGTGGGGTCACCAGCCTTGCCCCCTTCCCCAGTCCTTGGCCTCAGCCAGGGAGGGCGTAGAGCAAGGCTTGGTGGGTGAGCCAGTGATTGACAGAGATGTGCCAAAACCATGGAGCAGATGCTACTTCCTTGTAGCTCTTTCTAGACCTCCAAGCATGACATTTTCAACCCCTCAGCTCTCTGCAGTCCACATCATTAAGTTGGACCACCATTAGCTCTGTTATTCCAGAAGATACAGTGTAAACCCTGCCCATGCAAGGTGTAGGGACAGGACCCTCCCTCCACATGGATGAGGGAATGACCCCTGGGGGTCTGGGGACCAGGGAAGGACCCTAATACCTGTAGAAGTGAGGAAAGGCCTGACCTCCCCATGAACTCATGGGACTCCACACAGACCTGTACTTCACACTCTCCAAAGCAGTGTGACCATCACTGGTAGGAGCACTGAGACCGTTTGACTCTGCAGTCCCTGGGGAACCCCTTACTTGTCTGTGCTGTGACTGTCTGGCTGGTGGTTTCCGTGCAGGCAAGCGTGGCTGTCACCTCAATCTCATAGCGCATGCCAGGGGTCAGGCCATGGAACCAGAAGCTGGTGATGTTGGGTCCAGCAGATCCATTCTGCAGCGGCGTGCCTGACCCCAGGGAGGAGAGGGCAAGCGAATACCCCTCGGCACCCCCCTCTGGCTCATCCCAGGACAGAAGGAGGGAGTCCGACCGGCCATGGCCACTCACACTGAGGTTCAGGAGGGTCCCTGCAGAGGCAAAACCAAAACCCTCAACAGGGAGCTGTGATGCTGCTGGGTGGCCAGCCTGCAGGGCCAGGATCCCCAGCCCACCCACCCTCACTGCACACCTTGGCACAGGCCACCACCATGGGCACTGCCCTGCTTCAGTCAGGCCCCACAACTCCAAGGGCTCTGAACAGCCTTTGGAAAACACAAGAAGGTTCAGAAACACCCATGGACTGGGTTCAAAGGCACCACGTGAAAGAGATGTCCCTAAGCATGGAGCATCTCCTCCACTGGAGAAAGACCAGAAGGCTTCAGGCCATCACATGCTTTGTCCAGACAGCCTTGGTTTACGGCAGAAAAGCTGCCCTGGCTGAATATAATCCATTGCTCACCACCGTGGTTGGTTTGAGCCCCCAAAGAGATGTTGAAGGGCTCTGGGGTCCACCTTGCAGAAGGAAGACAATGGGCAGTGAGGGAGCAGGATGGATATGGCAGCGGGGCCGTTACGCTCCCTGCAATAGTCTCTGTCTCTGTGTGGGCTCTGACAGAGGAGAGGGTAAAGGCTGCTTTGGAGGGATCCAGGCACTGATTGCCCACTGTCCTGTCCAGTGCAGAGATGACATGGGAAGAGCAGGACACTGCATACGTGGAGGAAATGTGGGGCCACATTTGCACAACCCCCTGCTGAGGTGTGTCCCTGCCTCGGCCTGGCTGCAGCAGCAAGGTCAGCACGCTGCGGCTGCAGGGCCGGTGCTGTGGCATCCAGATGGAGAGCGTCTGGGGACAAGGAAGTGGCGTACGGGGCTTGGCCTAATCGGTGGGTCAGTGGCCAAAACTGCTATTGAATCCCTGCCCTTAGAGTTGCTCAGGAACCACCTACACAAACAGGAGCCAGACAGAGCCTGTCTGTTGGGACCAAGCTGGCAACGTGACCCTTGCAGGCGCCATCTCTGCCTTCCCGTGCCTCCACTAACAGATTGTCATGCACTCGCCATCCCCAGCCTTGCTGTGAACCATGAGCTCTCTATTGCTTTCAGCCTTTGGGAATCACTGGAAGAGCTCTAGTGCTATTAAGACATTTGTGTGATAATTAGCACTTAAAATTTATGACATGCAACATGTTGTAACAGGCTTACATGTGATCTGGCATGGCAAGAAAGCTTTAAACAAGCACAGCTATTGCCCCAGAGGTCTGCCTGGGGACTGCCTTCACACAGCAAAAGAGAAGCAGTGTGGGGTGAGCCCCAGGGGCAGGGGCACCTTTGGGACTGCTCAGGTGTTGTGTGCGGCCTTCCCACAAAGCTGGACAGTTTCAGAACTACATGCAACTTCTGTTTCATGCAAAGCTGTGGTTTGGAGCCTGCTGCCATGGCGAGAGCTTCACTCAGCAGATGAGCACAAAGGGAATTGGGGAAGTCAGATGGACACAAAAGAGGAGCATGTAGTGCCCCTGGGAAAGGCCTTCTCAGTGCCATCAAGAGCAGATTTAGGAACAGATGGCTCAGGAAGGGTTATCTGAATGTAGTTGGGAGTCCACCGGTCAGGTGTCTACACCTGGGCCAGCTGTCCTGGGCTACCCTTGCTGTTGGCAGAGACCCAGTCGCAGCAGCTCGCGGAGCACAGGGCATGGCTAATTGCCTCCTGAAGACAGCCAGTGGGCTTGTGCCCTGCGTGGAGTTCAAACAGGGATGGTTTTTCACTGTGGGCTCTTTCTTATCTCATGAAGGTATGAGGTCTCCACCCATGTTTGTCTGCTTCTCTCGGGTTTCCAACAGAGTGCATCACTTGCCTCCATCTGTCACTTGGCAATCATCTTCTTCACCTCTGCAGTACAAATGTACTATCTAAAACGGGCCAGAGGCATCCTCCAGCCCTGAGGCCCATGATCACAATGCTGCTCACGTACCCATAGATAAGCTCCGCTAACCACATCACAGATGGCTACATCCAGGTACACCTCATGCCCTGACTGGTGCCTGCAGATCGGATGGGATGCAGATGGGAGAGTTTCGCTGGCACAGGCCAGCGCCGTGCAGGCACCGTGCTGGCTCCAAGCACATAGCAGCACTTGCTGGCTGCAGGGTAAGCATGGCTGTGCCACTCCCCAGCCAGCTCAGCACAGCCATGGGGCTGCCCCATGGAGTACAATCCTGCCCAGCCAACGGCAGGGGCTTCGTGCAGGGAACCTATGGCTGTGCTGCTGCTGAGCCCACTTGATGCTTCGTGGGAAGGAGAGCGCTTGGAGCCTTGCCTGCCTTTCACACGGCCCCCCATAAGGCTGGTTGCTGGACAAGATGGGGCTGACTCCCTCCCCTTCCCTGGCCATGATCTGCAGCCTGCAGGAAGTCTAAAGAAGAGTATTTACAAAGCTGCTCTTAACTCCAAGAGTTCTGGCCCAACACATCTGGTCATCTCACTGCTCCTGGGCATCAAGACCACCCTCTGCAGCCCGAGAACCTCCTTGCTTTGACTTACCTCTATCACTGAGTGCATCCTGTCCCTCCAACCCTGCTCGTGCTGTCCCGTTGCATCCCTTGCCCTGGGGGATTGAAGATGTCAAGTGAGAGAGGGGCAAGATGAGATGGTCTCAGCTGAGACCAACGCCTGGGAGAGGTGCCCTGCGCCAGGTCAGGCTGGCCAGGCACAGGTCCCACCCCGCCGTGGCATCTGGGGGCTGCGAACCTCTGGGGACTGTGACCCCTTTTCCCAGGAGAGCCCATGTCACTGCTCATGTCACCCTCCCCTACCCGAGGCAGGGAGACACACTCAGCAGACGTAGCTTCTGGGCTGCCCTGGCCTTTTGCAAGGGTCCTGGGACTGCAGACCAACATGAAGCCATGCCTGCAGCGGGAGACATCCCACCAAAACAGCCAGGGCACAAGGGGAAGATTTGGAGAGGGAGCTCTGGACAGGCCCTGGCAATCTCATTCCCTCTACAGGCACTCCCCCTTCCCATGATCATGGGGGGAGGATGGAGGGACCCCAGACCTCAGTCCAGCTGCCATCCCCCACAGGCTGCAAAGCAAGGGCTTGGCCTGAGAGCTCCAGAGCATCCAGCACCCTCCACAGCACAGTGGGTGCTGAGCACGCTCGTGGGACACCCGTCCCCACAGTCTGCTTGCGAGCAGGGTGTGCCCTGCTTTAGGTTGAGGCTAGTTCCCTCCACATTAAAGGAAATATCTCTGCCCACTCCCTGTCCCGCAACAAGCCTCAGAGGAGCAATCATCTTTCTTTAGTTATTTTCCCCCTTGGCTCTGCTGGCTGACTCATTTCTGGCTTCTCTACCGACTGCGGTGCTTTTGGGAGTGCGTGCGTGGAGGGGGGCGAAGGGGCTCCGGACGCCTGGGAGTAGCAGCCAGCCAATTCCTGGGGCGAGGAGCTGTGCAGCCATGGCAGCAGTAACGCGCTCCGATCCCAGGCGCTCGGGCGAGAGGGCATGGCGACGGTGGCGGGGGGGGGGGAAGTGGAGGAAAGAGCCAGCTCGTAATTGCAAACGTCGCTAATTTGGTGCAGCTGCATGGCTGGAGAAGCAGCCCAGAAACATGCCGTCATTCCTCAGCGGGGTAGGACTATGCAAAGCCCCTTGCCGCCAGCGAGCCTCCAGCCAAGAGCCTGCATGGACAAACCGGGGGTTGAAGAGACAAGGGCTTACCTCTGCCAGGGTTCCCAGGAGCCACGGCACCCACAGGACAAGCAGCAGCAGCAGCAGCGGTGGTCTCATTGGGACCAGGGTGGCTGCAGATTAGAGGGATGACAAGTTGGGGGCGGGGGGGGGGGTAGCTCCTTAGCAGTGGCTGTCCCCAGCCAGCCGCTTCTCCCGTGGCAGCGAGGGGCTGCGTCCCCACATGCTCTCCAAGCGCGGGTGACAGGATGACATCAGTGGGGACCGGCGTTGCATGCCAGTGCCTTGCACACCAGCCCTGCCAGCTGTCCTTGGGCAAGAGCAGAGCGCGCCTCCGGGCTGGGAGAAGTCCAGCGTGTGTGTGTGCCTCTCGCTGTGTGCATTTGCTATTGTTCCCGCGGATCTGTGTCCCTCTGCGGTGACTCTGCAGCTGTCCTTGTGTGTGCGGGCTGCGGCCAGAGAGCTGCTTGCCGGGGGGCTTGGAGGGGGGGCTCTCGCTGCGGCTGGGTCTCTGCACGGCTGGAGCCCGGTCTGGCCATCAGAAGGAGTTCTGCAGAGCTGTGGGAGTTGGTGCGGAGAGGGGAGGAGAGGGGAGGAGACAGGACAGGACAGATGGCGGCTCTGAGCGGGAAGGGAGTGCCCAGACCAGCCCCCAGCAAGGGGAGGAAGGGCGGCCCGCAGCCCCGGGCAGCGGGCCGGGACGCTGGCGGGAGCGTTGGCACAAGAGTGGATTCGGGGTGCTGGGCACTGTGCGCCTGTCTCCGTGCCCGGCACGTCCATGCACCCTTTAGCTCTGTATGCATGAATTTCTGCACGGGGTGCTGATGGGGAATGGGAGGTTTGGTCCCGCTGCGTGAGGAGGGAGACCTGTGCCTCTGTGCGATGCCCAGGGCACAGGGGGAGGCAGGTTGGAGCTGGGGCGGGGGGGTGGGGAGCACGTATTGTGAGAGGTTCCTGTGTACCGCATCCCACGGGCACAAAGGTGCCTGGACCACGCTTTGCCCGTTTTGAGGGCTTGGCTGGGCCTGAGCTGTGCCCTGTTTGTGGGTTGTAGAAGTTGTACTCTGCGGTGCTGCCATGGGGAGCTGTGCCCCCCGAGCTGTGTGCAGGGCCGTGCGTTGTGGGGTGCTGTGCTGCGTCTGTGCAGTGCGTGGCGGGATGCCAGCTCTGATTCAGAGCGGAGATGCCATTGGCTTCACATCAGCGCTGGAGATCTGGGACAGTGCTGGAGAAGGTTCAGTGATGCATCTACCCCGGGAGCCAGCGCAGCCTGTGTGGCCGTGGGAGTCTGTCCCAGTAGCCAGCACGGCCACCAACAGGGGCTATTTGAGCTCTGCTTATTGCTGTGGTCCACCAAGCTGTCAGAGTGGGACACATCCCCCAGCTGGCCCCAGGACAGCAGATTCCCTCCCCCAAAATCTCAGAGGCTTGTCAGGCGGGACCTATGACAGACAGATCAGCACCCAGTGCCTGGGCAAAGACATGGGAAAGCCCCAGCCCCTGCACATAACTGAGAAGAGAGGAGGACACAAGGGCCCCAGTCTAGGACCCATCGCCAACCCCAGGTCCACCCCCCAAACCTCCTGACAGCCCCCAGGCTGATGGAGCCAGCTGGGAAAGGGGACAGAGCACATGAGTCCTCTTCCCTTCTCATGGGGGACAGTAAATTCCCCAGGTCCTGGCCAAATGGGACTGGTGCCAGGAGTCCTGGTCCGTGGTCACAGTCACGTCTCTGCAGAGGTCCAGTCCCCTGCCTGGAGCGAGCGAAGGGTAAAGCAGCCCTGGCCCTGCTGCTCAGCCCTGCAGTGAGGGCTTATTTGTCACCTTCGTCTCCTCCGTTAAGGACTTAGATATCCCCCCAGCAGACAGACGTGGCTCAACAACCAGAGGCCCTTTGAGTCACTCTGTCCCCAGACCGGCTCTCCCCCTGCCCACTGGACATGGAGGTCAGGGTGGGAGCAGAAGGCAATGCCTGGGCTCCATGCAGGCAAGCTTTTTTAATCCTTAGTACTGGCAGCTCTGGGAAGGGCTGAATGTCAGAAACGCAAGAGTGTGTCCGCTCAAGTGATGGAGGCCCAGCGTAAAAGCTCAGGCTCTTAGGGAGCCCCTGATAAGCATTTTGGACTGAGGTTCACCAGCACCTGGGGTGATGAGGATGACCCATCAACCAGTGCCACAGACAGCTGGGGACTCCCATCCCTGCCACCAGACGTCAGTGGGACCGGGGGCTGGCCATCCCCCAGGCGCTGAGTGCAAGGTGGGTGCTCACGGCTACTGGAGGTGATGTCCTCCAGCCACTTAGATGGGTGGGGAGGGAGTTCCCCTCCATGAGCCGAGGCAGAGGAAGGTTTGGGGCTGGCTGCTGCTGTCTCCAGTGGGCTGGGGACTGTTTTAAAAGGCCCCTTTCCAGGCCTGGGCGGCTGCAGCCAGCTGGGAGGAGGCTGGAGCTCCCCGCTGCAGCGAGGGCTTGCCAGGTTTACCCGGGGGCCCGGGGCGGGTTCTGGGAGGTTATAGCTGGCTGGTCCCCAAACGCGTTTGCAAAGAGGCTTTCGGTGGATGTCCCCATGTGGGTCCGTGGCAGGGTGTAGGCTGTCAGGCAACGCGCCCTGCCCTGGTGGCACGGGGAGAGGTGACCCTGCGTTGGATGGGCAGTATGGAGCTGTTTGCTGCCGTGAGCAGCCTGGAGGGTCAGGATGGCTGGGGCAGGGGCGGAGCAGGCAGGGGAGGCCAGGGCGGATAGGACCGTGTAGAGTCCCCGGCGTGTGGCAGACGATAGCAGAGCTGAATTGGAGGAGCCCCTGGCTGATGAAGCAGGGGTTGGAGGTTAGGATGGAGGGCCTTGGTGGGCTGGGAATTGTGGTCCAGGGGGATGGGGCAGGAGGGACCCTTGCTTATCAAGGAAAACCCTGGGAAGAGATTTTGCATCCCCCAGTGTCTTGAGGCAGGTTACAGGAGGCTGTGTCCCTTGCAGTGGCACAGACAGGAGATTTTCCCAGGCTACAGAGTCAAGGTGGGGCTCCTGTTGCTTCAAAGCACACCAAAGAGCAGCTCCAGGCCAGCAAGAGGGACAAACCCTCTTAGTGGAGTCCTGGGAAACTCCAGCTGGGCCGAGTCTGCCCTGCCCGGCTGGGGAGCAAGCTGAGCCCATACGTACTCACTACACCTGCCTGCCTGCAGCCCCAACTCTCCTGCCACCAGCCTCCCTGCAGAGCTGGTCATCTCCATCTCCAGCTACTCCAGCTCAGTGGGATGGAGTTGCAAAGGAGGTAGGTGGGATGTGGCATCTCAGGAGCTTGTTGGAAAACAATTTCTGCTGCCACGGCCTTGCGTGGGCGTACAACTCCACCACCAAGGGATTTTCTCTGGGCATTGGCTTGCCCCAGAGCCAAAGGGTCTGTCCTGCCCTCCCTGGTCTCTGGGCTGGGAAGCTGAGCAGGGACTCTTGGAGCACAGTGTCTCTGTCCCCCCAGAGCCTGCTGCCATGCTGTGTCACTGCCCCGCACCTCCCCACCCAGCAGGAGAGGTGACCCTCCACCCAGCATGAGGATGGGCTGGGAGGGACGCCTCAGCACCATGCTGGATGGGACTGACCTCTGGGCATGGACCTGGAGGTGTCCCAGCAGCTTTCCCAGCCTCTGCATGCTGGTGGCCGGTCACAGGGCGTGCAGAGCTGGCACCCCACTGGCCATGGGGACACCTCCATACCAGCCCCACTGATTTGAACCTGGGGACCCGGTGGCTGTGCTCCCTGAGCTCAGGGAGTTTGGGCTGTGCCTGTGGTGGAAACAGCCCAAAGCGCTGGTGGGAGCCAAACCCAGGCCCTGTCCCTGGCGCCGCAGGGCTCTGCAGCCTCCTATACTGGACAGAAGAAGCTGCTCATTACGTGCCAGCGCTGCCCTCCCTGTGGCCACCCCAGTGACACCATGCCACCACAGGCAACGACAGAGAGAGAGCCCGCCTTCAGCTGGGGATGCCAGATCTCCCTTCTGGTCGCCCCCGACAGTGAAGCCTTCGGCTGTGCCAGACCCAAAAACAACTGCGGAAGGTTTCTCCACCCAGCAGCTGGAACCAGGCCTGGAAAGTCAGGGGCTGCCGAGTCATCACATTTTCCGTGAAGCAGCAAAGGCTACCACAAGGAGCAGGGGGGTGGGGGGTGCCCCGCAGACCGTGAACGCTCGAAAGCTATGCTGGCCAGAGCTGGGGTGGGACTGCGGGGTCTGTGCAGACAAGCCACTGCCTCCTGCAAGGGGGAGAGCCTCAGGCTGGGAGATTGTCCTTGCCCTGGGCCCCAGTAGGATCATCCAGTCTGGAGCAGAGACGGGAAAGGGGACCTCTGACAGCATGCCCATCATTGTGGTGTCAGGTCTTGCTTATGCTGGGGGACAGTAGCCACAGTGCAGTGGCAAAGGCCCTGCCTGGCAAAGGCTCCAGGCAGTCCTAGGCAGTGCCACCCTCAGACCAGAGCAGAGTCCACCCTCATTTTGCCTTTGTACTGCACGCACTGGCCTTTGCTCCAGGTGCCCTGGGCACGCAACTGGAGGCACAGGCCTTGTCCCCCCTGAGGCATCTCCCAGACCTGAGTGTGGTCCTCCACACCTGCGGCAAGTAGGAGACCTCCCTGGGAAGCACCGGCCGGGGTGAGGTTGAGCAGGGTGGGCAGCAGAGTGCGTGCCTGCAGCACCCGAGCATCCCCGGTGTCACAGGGTCCGTGTGCGGTGACAGCCAGCAGGCCATGCTCCCGAGGCTGGGCGCGGGCAGAGCCGGGCAGGGCCCCTGCACACCGCTGCCAGGGGACAGGATGCGGGCAAGGACAATGCCACTCCCTGAGGGACTCAGCCTGCCACCCAGAGAGGGCACAGCCACGGCCCGGCACTATGCCATGAACAAGGCTGTCACTGCACGGAGGAGCCTGTACCCATGTTGGGACATGCAGCCCTGCTGTCCCCGTGGGAGCTCTGCCAGCCCTCCCTGGGCAGCACACCTTGCATCCAACCTGGCACCCTGTGACAATATGTTGCCCAGGGGCCCCATGTTATGGGGCACTGGTGCCACTGGGATTGGGCTGGGAGCAGCTCTGGGGCTCCTGTCCTGCCTCGGCTCAGCAGCAACATCCCTTTGGTCCCTGTCCCTCCGGACCCTGTCCCTTCGGTCCCTGTCCCTCCAGTCCCTGTCTCTCCTGGTGCCCACCAGTGCTGTGAACTCCTCCAGGCCACGGTTTCTCCCCTCTGCCACCTGAGGTGCCGAGTGCTGCCTGGGGCTGCGAGGGAGGAACAAGGGGAACAGGCTGTTCCGCGGGGCAGAGCCTGCGGAGGATGCAGGTGCCGCTGGGACCTCTCTCTTTGCAAGGTTCACACGCCACCGTTCTCCAACCCTAAACCCTAGAGCACTGGGATGCTCTTCCTTCAACCACTTGCAAGTGTTTAATCTTTTCCACATGGAGCCCTGCCAGTGCCGCTGCCTCCCTCCTGCCCTGCGCTTTCAAATCTTGGAGCTCTTCCCATTTCGCACAGAAGGGAGGGCAGGCAGGCAGTGGGGGACATCACCCCTTCCGCAGGGCAGAGCTGGGCCCAGGGCAGGCTCAGCCACGCTGGCCAGGCTGTGGGACGGCCAGGAGTCACAGGAGCGACTCCTGTGCTTGGGTGATGCCCTGCGCTCCCCTCGCTTGCTGCTGGAGACCTGGCAGCAAAGCCCGGGATGCCTGCGGGTGCGAACCAGGCGCCTGCAGACCTGGGAAGAGCAGGGCTGTGGGTGACTCAGAGCACGCCCAAAGCCGGCAGAGCCGGGCAGACCTGCTCTGCCCTCCCCGGGTGTGGGTGCCGCCCCCAGGGCTGAGCAGGCTCAGGAGTCCCCTTCCTCTGGCCGGGGCAAGAGGCACCAGGTGAAGAGGGCTGATAGCAGCCTGGAGAGTGCTTGCCCCACACCTGCTGCAAGCAGCCCTAGGGCAGCACCTGGATGGCCCCAAAACCACCCACCCCATCGCCAACAGCCTGCGGAGGCCTGCGGGGCTCTGCTCCCACCTTGGGCAAAGCTGCCCCGTGCTGCCAGGATGCCACGCTCATGGAGGCAAGAAGTAGCCACAAAGAAGCTTCTGGTACCCACCCTTGCCTCACCGTGCTGGGGAGCCCGGGCACGAGATCCCCCTTGCGCAGGCACAGCTGTGTAACGCCAGGCTCCGCTTCTGGCACAGCCAGGCACGGAGGCTGCTCATCCCCTGCTGCCCACCCTGGGGCTGTGGGACGGAGTTTGCCCGTGCCACGCCAGAGCACAGGAGGGTCCGTGCCCCTTTCCCCACCACACACATCCCGGCTTTGACCCCACGGCTGGGAAGAGAGAGGGGGCAAGGAGTGGGACCGGTACCTCTCCTGGTGGGCATTCCCGACGTGGTCCACAGCCCGTCCCCGTGAGCCTGGCGCGTGCAGTGTCAACTAGGCGCACTCACGCTTGCTTGCCGTTTACTCCCGCTTGTGCACGGCCCTGACGCTCAAGTCTGGGCTGGCCCTGTGGGAAGGCCCGCCTGGGCTCGCCCAGCGTCTCAGCTGCAGGGTGCCAGGGAGGAGGGATCAGCTGGATGGAGATGTCTCCTGCGGCCCTGTGACGGCAGGGGTCTGCACACCAGGGAGGGTGGGAGATGCGTGCTGTGCCGCGCTGCAGGCTAGGCACAGATCACGCCACCCTGCACCTCACTTGGGTTTGCACCACTCGCTGCAGGGCCAGCCCGGGTGCTGGGGGCACCCTGCATTGGGAACCTTGGAGACAGCAAGCATTCTTCATGTCGCTGGTGCAAAGGGAGACAGGGAGAGCCCCAAAGCCAGTGCAGAAACCCAGACCCTCACTCCAGCCCTGAAGGTGTCTGTGGGCTGTGATTGCTAAGGGCTTTGCTGCTCTGAGTCCCATCAGACCAGCCACCATCCCAGAGTGAGAGCACCCTGGTCCCTCTCAGTCCCACGTCAAGGAGGAGATAGAGAGGAGCGGGTGAGTTGGCTCAAAAGGTGCAGAGCATCCCAAGAGCTTGTCCAGGATGGCACTTATGCTCACCCTGGTGAGCGGGTGGCCAGCTGGTCCCTGGGGGCAAGAAGAAGAGTCTTGCCAGAGGGTTCAGAGGAAAGCTGGGATCATGGGAGCAGGTCCCAAGGCACCCCCTCTCCCATCTTCATGAATGTGGCAGGAGACAGGTGCAAGAGCCATGGCAGTGAGCATGAGGACTCCTGTCTCCTGCAGTCCCAGCTGAAAACAAGGCCTGGAGCTCATGTTTCTGGTCTCCTCGCAAGAGGCTGGCAGGATTAGCCTGGCTTAGCCTCACGTGGGAGCAGCGGGTTCCCGCATCCGCATGGAGGAGCATGGAGGGGAGACTTCTACATCTGACCCTTTCCAGTCCCACGAGGGTCACACGTTTCAGCTGCTGCTCAAGGGGTTCAGCCTTCTCACCACGGGCACCCGTCCCTGCTGGCGGCTCCCCCCACCCACCTCCCTTGGCTGAGCAAAGCTGTCGAGAAAAGGGAAAGGGAAGGAGATGCTAGCTCAGTCCAAACCAGCCTATCTGCGTGGCAGGGAGAGGAAGAAGCCCTGGGCACTGCTGCCATGCTCAGCAGCTATGTGAAAACACAGCCTCCAAATTTGGAAAGTGGCTCGGTTTCCAAATACCGCCATGAACTGAAAAACTCACCTCAAAATGAAACCAGCCCTGGCCCTCTGGTTCAAAGTTTCCTGTATAAAAACAAACCTGCCAGACGACTGCATTTGCACACAAAAGGCTTTGTTTTCGGGAGGAAGGTCTCTTTTTTGGAGGAGTAAACACAAGGCCTGCCCATCCTCCATGCAGGGTGGGAGGCCTGCCTGGCAGCTCAGGGCGAAGGCAGGGCATTGTCCCATCTTGCTGCCTGGCTGCTTTCCCTCTCACCCGTCCCCTGCGAGCAGACCGCTGCTTGCAGCAGCGCCAACGCCGCCGCTGCCACGGCACCAAGCCACCAACTGGCTTGCCCAGCAAGCACTGGACCCTGGCAGGCTGTGCCAGCCGAGGCTTTTCGCACCTGTCCCTGTAGTTGTGACTCCTTGGAGGGTCCCAGGGTGTGGGTGCAGGATGGGGCTGTGCAAGGGCAGAGCTGGTCCTTCAGCAGGGAGATCAACATCTGCCTGTGGCTCTTGTTGCGCCACGGCGCTGCCAGGGTGCTGCAGCGTGGCACCCAAGGGTGCTCCCCTCCCCGCAGCATGCCTGCAGCCTTGGCAGCGCCTGCTTCTGCAGCTCCTTGGCTTCTCCCTGGCATCTCCGGCAGCACCCGGAGCCAAATACCACATGAGCCTATCTCTTTGGCTGTCAGCGGCGCCTGCTGCTTTCTGCGTCCAGCCCCCACAAGAAGGCAGCTCTGCTTCTTCACAGGGGCAGCTGGGGGAGCCCCACCCCGGCTCTACTCCCCCCAGCTGAACTGCAGGCCCGCCCCGAGACCACCCTCCCCAGGCTGATGCACGTTTGGGGCTGGCACAGCTGCAGCCTGGCTATTCCCTGGGGCGCTGCTGAAGGTGGCATTCACCCATCGCAGTGGAAGCTGCTTCTTGGAACACATCGTGGCCACGGGTGCGGGTCTTGTGGCTGGTGATTGCTAAAGCTTTGCTGGCACTAGCTTGGCCTCACTAGGCGGGTGCTGCAATTCTGGGGCAGGGGTGAGGTGGTCGCATAGGGATGCAGGATCAGCCTGCTCCACCGTTGCCTGCTGACAGTTTTGCTCCAGATCTCCGTGAAGTGTCTGTCTCTTCAGCCACAGCTTCTGCTGCTTGACTTGGGATGGTGGGACCATTCATTGGGTCTTGCAGAGTGACACAGAGCTCAGCCTTGCCTGTCTGGGTGTCCCTGATGATGTGTCCATGGAGCTGAACATCCTGGCTTGAGGGTTTGGGGGCATGGAGGGTCTGTGGGGCTTGGAGACCTTCCCAGGTGCCCGACTTGGAGAGCTGGTCCCTACCCAAAGCACTGGCAGAAGGTATTTTCACCTCTGAGCTGGGACACATCTGCCTTGCCTCAGTTTACCATCCGTGCACTGGGAAGCAGATGTGCTCTGCTGCTGGAGGGGAGGGAGGGAGAGCAGGCGGCAGGCTGGTAACGGGGACGCATCAAGTTTTTCTGACCCTCCTCATCCCTCCCTGGGCTGTCATTAGCAGCGAGTTTGGCATCTGGGCTGCAAAGCCACGCTGTCCTGCTTCTCCCATGGGTGGTGTAGCTGGGCTGGGCTGGCTTCAGGGTCCGGGAGGGACTGCCCCGAGGCTCGGGGGGATCAGCTGGGCTGCCATTCAGCTTAAGCCGCTTGGCTGGGAGAGCCTAAAACAACAAACATTGCAGAATAAGGGAATGTTTCACTGCGTTTTCCTGGTCAAGTGGTTTCCTGTTTTCTAAGCAGCTTTTCCAGCACCACTGGGACAGAGGACTTGTCTGTGCAGAGCCTTGTCACAGAGCAGATCCTCACCGGGGAGGCAAGTTCCTGCTGCTCAGCATCTGGCAGAGAAAGAGGTCACAGAAGATTGGCTCTAGGATCAGCTGCGACCTTTACTGGAGACCTGCAGCAGGAGGCAGCGTTATTTTCTTCCCCTCTGGGCTGAAAGCACCCATGAAGGTGTGGCCTTACCTGTGCCAAAACAGGCTGGACACCACTTGTTTACACAGCCTTGCTGGTATTTCTTATGGTCAGCTTTCCATGGCCTGACAAACTCATCACATGCATGGCCACCTGCTCGACACGCTCAGCCCTGCGCGGGGACCACAGGAGCTCCGGGGGTCAGTGCCGCTCTTGGTGGGCTGTGCTGGGAGCAGGAGCGGCTTGGTGCTGCGGTTCATGGGGGATGCTGCTGAAGGCAGGGGACAAGGGCAGGACGCCCCGTGGCACATCACTGCTGTATTTCCCAGGATGTGGAGTGAGTGTCTCCATTTCCATCATCTCTGCTCCTCCCAGGCCAGGCCCTGCACCCCAGCTGTGCCTTGGGGTCCTGAGCAGAGCCCTGCCCAGTTTCGGTGTTGTTCCAGCCCTGGGTGCATCCATTCTCCCCCAGAGCCAGTCTGCAGCTGGGCACACAGGTAAGGCCACCCTGCCTGGCGGTGCTGCCCACCCGGCACCCATTGCCGCTCCTCTGCCACAGCCCAGAGCCCCCTGCCCAGCTCCTCCTGCTTCTTCCTCTGCCTGTCACTGACCTCCCCTCTGTCCTGGACCGTACCGGGAGCAGGGGCAGTGCGACCATCCCACCAGGTCTCCAGGGAAACACACAGATATTTTCTCACTTGACAAACATCATTTTCCCCCTCCTTTGCTGAGGATTACTAAAAAGAGGCTGTTGGCAGAGAGTCTGCCCTGAAACCCAGCCTGTGTCAGCCCCTGGGGACTGTCTGACCCACGGAGAAGAGGCCGGCAGAGAGGACGCTGACACACAGGGCGGCTGTCACTGCTTGAACCCGTCCTGGCTCCTCGTGGAAGACAGGATCCATCTGGACCTCCTCAGGGTCCCTCCTGGATCCTGACGTGCTCAGCCATCCCTGACCATGACAGAAACACTAACCAGGCCCTTGCAGGAACGGAGAAATAGGCAGACATGGAGGGCTCCTCTCAGCACCCCTGGGCCCAGACCCAGCCAGCGCTGCAGGACGCGGCCTAACCCACAGCATCTCCTCCCTGGCAGGAGGAGGCAGCAGGGCCCCTGCCCAGCACGTGCCTGCAGGCGGCTGCACCTGAGCAAGGCAGGGTCCCCCCGGCTGGACTCCAGCTCCCCAAAGTGGAGCGACCCCAAAGCCCAGCTGAGGTGGCCTCGCTGGTGACTCTCATGTCTGGGGAGAGGCTCGGGAGACCCACAGAAGAAGGGCAGGCAGAGCGGCTCGGGGGGCTGTGAGAGGAGGTGGAGAAGTCCCCTGGCAGAGGTGCTGCTCACCAAGCGGGACGTGATCTGCTGCGGTGTCACGGGGCCAGGCTGGCTGGTGGCATGGCAGGGTGGGGGTGACCTGCCCCAGCTGAGAGCAGAGCTGGCTGGCTTTGCACCCTTCTCCAGAGCCCGCGGGTGGGTGCTCAGCCAGCGCTTCCCCACCCTCTCCCCCACTCGCCAGCAGCACTGGTCCCTCCTGCCCCGTCCTGGTCTAACAGACATGGGCCTCAGCACCACGTGCAGGCTCTGCCTTATAGAGGGGTCCACCCTTTCCCAAAATGCACACACAGTCCAGCAGCCCTTATAAATAGGGCGCAATGTCCCCGACAAACCAGAGGTGAGGTACGGGGAGAGAAGGATCAGTTGGTGGACCAG
This sequence comes from Sagittarius serpentarius, assembly GCA_034782735.1. Classification (NCBI taxonomy): domain Eukaryota; kingdom Metazoa; phylum Chordata; class Aves; order Accipitriformes; family Sagittariidae; genus Sagittarius; species Sagittarius serpentarius. The sequence goes on from JAVKLA010000052.1 coordinate 7,389,754, forward strand.
AAGCTGGAGCACTGCACAGGGACCTGCTCACCAGGCACCACGGCCGCGACCTGCTGCTCTCCCACGTGGTGGCAGACCCCGTGCCTTACTCAGGGTTACTGCAAACACTGCCCTGATGCCAGCCCCATGGCTTGAGCCCCCATGCCCATGCCAGGCAGGAGCCAGGGAAGAGTGTTGGGCAGCCCTGGGTGATGGAGAGGTCTGCTGTCTGCCACTCCAGGTGCTGGCAAGGTGAGGCTTTCGCAGGCAAAAACCCAGCGCCTGTGCTGTATCAGGGGCTCTGGTGCCACCAGCTGCTGCCTTGACTTGTCCTCCAGTGCTGAAAGCCCCGTGGCTCCATCCTCCACTACCTGCACTTGCTGGCAGGAAAGGTGTCCCCTGCCCAGAGCAGCTGGGGACCCCCCCTTGGCCTCAACAGCAGAAGAAAAAAAAACTAAAAAGCCTGCAGCTTCTTAGCTTTTCCTCCAGATATGGGGCATTTGTGGCTTCCAGCACCATGGCTTCCCTCCAATGAGCCAACAGGAATATTTCTGATACCCAGAGTCGGGATAAAACAGATCCCGTGTGCTGTGAGCTCCTGCGGCTCAGACCTACGGTCGCACAGCTGCAGCGAGACCAAGGGGACTTGGAGGCATCGCTCAGCAGGAGCAATGCACGGCCCAACGTGGCAGCTTCCTGATTTTCGGAGGCCAGAAAGCACTATCCAAAACAGCTTTCAAGAGCAGACAGGCCCACGTACGCGCACGCACGCATGGCCCTGCCTCGGTGGGCGGCTGGCTGCGTGCTGGAGGAGCGCAGCGTGCAGTTCCCCGCTCTCTCTGCATTGCTGCCCTCTGGCTGCCTCGGCCCATCTGTGGTTGGAGAGATGGGACCTGCTGCCGCTGTCACGGGGCTCTGGCTCTTGCAAGATGCACCACAGCTCAAGAACTTCCCTTTTGGAGCAGATCAACGTGTTTTAGTGCAGCAACAGCCAGGCTTGGGTGCTGGCAGCCTAGTGCCAAACTACAGGAGCGAGGACTTGAATTTAGAGAATTTGTCTCATTTGCACATGCAATGTATCCCACATAATCCTGGCTGCCCGGGTGCATGCCCTGTCTGTGGGATATGCCCTGCTGTGCTAAACCATGATTGTCTTGATGGGATTCAGGGCGAGAAGGCTGAATCTCTGTTCTCAAAGGGGATCTTGCAGGGTGCTGTGTAATAGCAGTGGATTTGCGTTTGCAGGGGGTAGCAAGGCTTTTCCATGGGCTCTCCCACCTTAAAAAGATACTTCAGTAGTATGCAGGAAAACAGCATGGAAAGCTCTGGAAAACATGGCTTTCAGTAAAAGACCTGGTAGGCATCATCTCTACAGTTTGCCCAAGAGAAGAGGAAGAGGCCGCTGGGGTAAGTTATGCAAGTTTCTGCATGGAGAAAAGATGCCTCCTGTCCAGCGTCAGCAGTCGACACGCCAGCAGCTGAGAACTGGAGGAGCCAGACTCGGGTGGGTTTCACCCTGTACTGCTGGTCTTTCAGACAAGCCCAGCTCATCCCCACCTCCAAGATTCCACGCAGAAGCTGCTGGCACATCCTCCCTGGCCTGGCCATGCAGCCGCAAGACCCTTTGGCCCCAGGAAGCTGCATCCACAGGCCCATCCTGGGCTGGGGCCAGATGGTAGGCTCAGCATCACATGCATAGGCTGTTTTTAGCAAGGTTAAGAAACTTAGCCCCCGTGGAGTGACAAACTCAGCATCTGTTTGACTTGCTGCACCTATTTCTGCACCGGACGTTGGCTGAGAGCAGGCTATTTTTAACCGCCCCTGGTTTACTATCTTCTTTCTTGCTGTTATCATGGGCTAGGAGAGGATCTGTGCGCTCTTCGTGAAAAACTCAGTGCCGATCCCAGACCAGATAAACCTGCGGAAAGCCAGCACCCCTACCCCCGAGCCCAGTGGTGCGTGGGCGCAGGCTCTCTCGCAGCAAAAAATGGAAGTGACTACTTTCTAACCGCTTCCTTTCTTTCTGGGTCTCTCTCTCCCTCCTGCTCCTCCTGACAAGTTCATTTCCTGTTATTGATAACGGCCCCTGCACCCAGTGAGAGGTCACCACACTTGGTGTCCCCACAAGAAAACAGCCCGGGGGCTGGAGGCAGCAGGGCTGTGCAAAGCAAACCCAACCGAGCTTTGCTGGGGCAGGCAGCAAGGCTCAGTCCGTGCCACTGGGTGCCGAGGTCCCTGCTGCTGCGGGATGCAGTGTGCCAGGGGATCCAGGATATGAACAATACAATGAGTGGTCAGGATTTTCAGGCCTTTTTGTGCTTTTTTCATAGGGAGCTGCTTTGTCCTCTGTGCTCTGGAGATGGAGAGTAGCTAGGGGGTTTCTTATTCCCGGGAGTCTTCTTCCTGCCCGTGCACCTCGCAGTGCTTTGCAAGTAGGCGCTGTGGTCTAGAGCCTCCTGAGAAAACACGTGTGTGTCTCTTGGCCTGGGGCAAGCCACTGTTTGCTGCCACCCTGCCAGGCTTTCCATGAAAGGCAGACAGATAGCTCCCTGGGGAAACTGAGGCACACAAAGCTTTCCAGGCAGCCTTTCTAAAAGCCCAGCTCTCTTGGAAGCGGCTGGGGAAGCACAGGACAAGCCTAAGTGACAAGTGGATGAGCAAGATCCTGCTGGTGGTGCTGGGGCTGTGTTCCCTCGAGGTGCAGCAGCGTGTCCTGGGTGACCAGGTAGCCCCATGGCTCTTACTGTGCCTCTGTGGCTTCTCCTCTGGCATTTTCTGGGTGGAGAGTCAAAGTCTCCGCACCTTGGCCCCACATGCTGGCTTAGATCCCCTCTACTCTCACCACTCGACTTAGGAGCCATCCTCCATGCATGAAGCTAAAATGAATGGGGAGAGCTTGCTCCCACATGAGGAGAGGAATAAACTGCACTGATGTAAAGCACCTTCATGCAAAGAGAACACCTTTCCCGGGGGAGCTGTTCCTGTGCCAGTGCACCCCTCTGTAGTCCACAGCAGCACCAGCTCTGCATCATTGAGAGCCCCACACAGACAGACCTGGTGGTTCACCTGCTGTGCCTCTGCCTTTCTGTTTACAAAGTTGGAGAAAAGCTCAGCTTGTTTGCAGGACATGTGGGATAATATCTAATTTCAGAAACCAAAAGTGGTTCTGCTCAGCAGTCATTCAAAGAAGAAAAAAACCCAACAGTTAAGCAAGAAATCCAGGTGATAAACCATCCTTTTCGTTCTCCTTGAGGAGAGGGCAGGAGTGCAGAGGCTGGCAAAATCAGTGGCGGATGCCTTGAAAAAGTGAAACAGCAGTTGCTTAACTGCGGCCAGCCAGAGACGGGCAGCGGCAGGAGCAAACTCTGCGCAGACCGTCGCTGACAACGGGAAGGTCACACATCCGCTCCCTCCAGCTCTCCCTCCCCAGGATCAGGTCCATCCCAGCGGGATGCCCGAGGGTCCGGGCTTGCATGCAGCGCTGCTCTGTGGGCTCTGAGCTCCCCGCAGCCCCACCGGCATGGGCTGCGCGTGGCAGAGGTTTGCACGCCGCGGCACAGAGTGCCGGGGCTGTCCTTGGGAATGCGCTCGCGCGGAGGAAGCTGGAGTAGCGAGACGCTGTTCTCCGGGAACAGCAATCTGCAGAGGTGCTTCACTCAGCTCCTGGGTCCCGGCTGTCCCCAGGCCAGTGGGCGCATGACATGGAGCCCCCCAATACCGTGCCGTAACTGGGATGTTCACAGCCCCCGCAGCCGGCTCTGCGGGATGCTCGGGCTAATTGCATAGTCTTTCTCACGCCTGCCGGGAGCTGATCGGCCGGTTTTAACAGAGCCTGCTGAATCCCGAGGCAGCTGCTTCACCGTCAAGCCCATGAGCGATGTTCAGGCAGCGAAGGAGACAGGCTAATTTCCAAAACCCTGCAGGACGTCCTGAGCTCCCAGTCGTGTCAGCAGGAGCAAGACCAGCCCTTTCTGAGTGTTGGACCCGAAGGTGACAGAGGCCCAGAGAGACGAGGCCATGGTGCGGTAGGCAATCCCAGGGGAGTGAGACTGTGGGGCAGCATCTGTGTTTTGGGTGCTAGTTTGGTGCCTGCCTGGGCTCAGGTGACTTTGGGGCTACACTGCTGTTTGGAGAGGGTGAGGAGAGGTGCTGGGGTGTGTGGATGAGGGCAGGGCGGCTGGGAGAGGAGGCTCATTCTTGGGAGGCTGGAGGGCAGAAATGGGTGTGAGGACTGGCTGGGCTTTAGTGGGAAGAACAACTCCCAGTCTAAAGCTGGGAGCTGCTCTTTGCACAAGGGGAACCGACTATGAGGGTATGGCCAGAGGATGCTCGGAGTGCGAGATGTTCCCATGGAAGTGGAGTTGTAAAATGCAAGTGAACAACCAGCAACTACCGGTCAGGGGTAAATCCAGAGCTGCCTCCCTGAAGCATCAGCTCCATAGGGTCCCCATGTCCTGCTGGGCTTGCTGAAAATAAAACCACAGCTATACAGCCCCTTCAAGACCCCTGAGGCTCTGCCACAGACCTCTCCAGTCCCTACCTCCCAACTCATGACCCTAATGCACAGGTGCCCACAGACAGGGGACACAGGGGATCCCATGCGTGGCACATCTCTGGGCACCTCAGGTTGGGCCAGGGTGAATGGCTGATGTGGTAACAGCTGGGACCCTTCCCTCCGCGTCCGCCCCTCCGCCACTAGTCCTCTGCTGTCCCAGTGCCACTCTGGGCATCATCATCACCTCCCGAAACACAAACACCACACTCACCCACCCTGCTCGCCGTGTTGGGCTTTGGGGATGCTGTGCGGGTGGGATGCCTCCAGGGACAGGAGAAAGCTGGGGCTTCCGCAGCGAGGCAGAGGAGGTATCTGGCAGCAGGGACGCCATTCTCCCTACAGCAGTCTGGCTCTCCATGGGCTATAAGAGCACGAGGCTGAAGACCACCCTTGAGGGATCCAGGCACTGACGCCCCACCGCCACGAAGGTCAGAGCAGAGAGGAGTGCGGCGGCAAGGGACACTCCTGTTCTGGGCCCTGACCCCTCCTGCCCTACCAGGGGAGGGAGGGAAGGTGGTGAGGGGCACAGCTGTGGCCCTATGGGACCCACGCCAGAGCCATTTCTTTCAGTGCTGCTTCCCCCCATCTCCTTCTGGGCTTTGCCCTCTGGGGACTGCCAGGTTCCTCTTTGCCTGTGGCAGATTGTGATGGAGGTGGCTGCCCTGGAGTCCTGGTCCTGCCCTGACAGTAAACTGTCCCTGGGTGGGGGTCTGCCCCCAGCCTGGACACCCTCTTCCCTCAAAGCCAGGTCCTACTGCAAGTCCTCCATGGCCCCAGCAGTCCCTTCTTGTAGGATCCGGCGGCCCCGCCATGCTCTGCACCCCGGGCCAGCCTGATGCATTGGGCGCAGGGTGGGTGCTGCAACACGGAACGAGCATGGCTGAAGAGCAGTGCGGGGCCCCTTGCCTCGCACAGCTGGCCAGAGCAGCTCCTGGGTTTTTGCGCACCGCTGCGCACCTCTGCAGACCCAGCCTGTGCCCCTCAGGAGAAGCAAGGTGGCAGCATCATTTTCCAAGCTGGGGTGCAGAGGTGGCCAGAAGTAGCGTGCACAAAAGTACGTGTGTGCGCATCTCTGGGACTTCACTGCTCTGCAGAGGCCAGCGAGGTATTTGCATGCCCTTCACCTGCATGAGTGGACACCGATGTGTAAACAGGGACGTTCACTCTGCACGTGTGGGTGTGCATCCCACCCGTGTGCTCGTGCGGGCAGGCAGTCAGAGGTGCACGTGCCGTTCCCAGGCAGGCAGCACCAGCTCTTGCCTCATTTTCCACCAGCACCTTGTCTTTCATGCTCTGGTTCTCTGCTGGGCTGTGGCCTCCCATGATCTGTCTCTCCTGAAATGCAGCTCCGTTGTCATGTCTCAATCTGCTGGTGCTTCAGCAGAGGGGAGGAACAGGAACCATACTGGGCAGGTGGGAGTTCGCTGGGGTCCATTCATGCACCTTCAGATGCACGTAGGGGTCAGGAGGTCTCAGCAGTGCAGATTTTTCTGCCCGGGGGAGCCTGGGCCATGGCACATCCCTGCACCGCATCTCTGCTTCCTTCCTGCATTCCTTCCATCCTGGATGAGTCCCCATGACCAGGACAGTCCCTTCAATCTCCCTCAGTGCTTTCTGAATAAGGAAAAGCCAGGTGTGGTTCCCAGGGGCTCTGCCCTGGGTGTCCTTCTTGGTCCCAGCCAGCACAGGTACATGCGTGGCTGGTAGAGGCAAGCCAGTGGCACGAGGAGGTCCATGAGGGGCAGAGGGAAAGTGTTGCAGGGTTTTCTAGGGTACTGCCCTGAGCATGAGTGCCTTGGTGGTGTGTTGCTTCAGAGGCAGAGGATACGCTGGGTCTCAGTGACTCAGTTTCCTCCTTTTACGCTCTTGCATGGTCACATCGAGGCACAAGAGTGACCAGGTCCCAGGGCAACTAAACAAGGTCATTTTGCAAAGGGAATGCATCTGCATCCTTTTCTGCAGCTTTCAGGAGGGTTTCATGACCAAGGCAGAACCTGGCAGGAGGAGGAAGGGACTTAATGCTGAGGGGATCCCAAATCTTTTGAAATGGCCATCCAATCTCTTAAATCACACTGGGCCACAGATCACTACACACAGGGAGCTCTTGGCCTCCATAAAAGTTTTTCTTCCACACCACTTTTGCAGCTTGAGCTTGTTTCTAGGATAAAATCTTTTTTTGGTGAAAGGTTTCCATTCCCTTTGGGGAAAAAGGGCCAAAATCCAGCTCCCGACGGCCAGTGCTGCCCTCTGGTCTCCTGCTGACTGCGCTCCATGCAGAGAAGCAAGACGTACCTGTGGTGCTTCTCGGGTACAGCAAGGGCCTCTGGACAGCCCAGCTCTGGGGATCGGAGCCCCGTTTTCTCTGCACCTTTGGGTGCTGCCAGGTTTTGTGGATGTTCCTTGGGCTCTACACGGTCTGTGGAGGTCCAGCCGTCTCCGTCCTCCCTGCACAGGCACCAGGCAATTGGCCCGGTTGGGAGTGAGTGTGGCCACACAGATGTCACCGACACATGCCCAGTGACTCGCGTGTGCTAGCGGCTCCGTGGTGTCTGCCTCGATGCCATGCCAGAGGAACAGGGTGGCGAGGAGACAGCAGGTCTGTGCAGGGTCAGGCCAGCAAAAGGCAGGAACGGCGACCCCAGGGGTTTGCATCTTGGCTGCATCCTCAGGGACCCCTTGAGCTCAAAGCCACCCAGATACAGTCCCAGCCTCAGCCTTGCTGAGGAAGGAAGCATTTGCGTTGTCTGACAGGCTGATACTCCAGGAAAGAATCCTCTTTGTTTACTCTGGTCCCTACTGAGGGCAAGTTCATGCGGCTACCTTAAGTACTGCACTGCCAGTCATCTTAGGAAGACTTCTTAGTTAGAAGATGGAGAGTGGGAGGGAAGGGCAGTGCTGGGGCTTGTTTGTCCACAGTGGGGCTGGCTATAGGACCTTACAGCCAAATTCTTTCACCCCGCATAGGACAGGGAGCAATTCCTCAGTCCATCCTCAGGCCTGATATAGAGTCTACTGTAGGTATGGAGAGGCTGTGGCACCCTGGGATCTGCTCATAAGACACAGGTGCTGGTGGCCTTTACCTCCAGGATAAGGTTGCTCTGCTGCTGGCCAAGCCCAGCGCTTTGCTCTAGAGCTTGGGCCCTCTGATCTCCCAGCTTGGCTAAAAGGTGGCACCAACAGGGTCTCCCATAGGCCACCAGTGAAGATGTTGTTCTGGCACCCCGGCACCCCCTTGCACACGTGTTCCTGCAAACACACGGGCATTCACAGACACGCACCTCTCCACCTCGGTGACCAGCAGTGCTGGCACTGCACATCCCAGGGGCGGCCCTGGTCACCGCAATGAGCTGGGCTGGAGGTGGCCCAGGGTGGGGGAGCTCCCCAGGGCAGTGAGGAGGAGCCAGTGGAGCAGCTGGGGAAAGAAGGCATTTGGGATGGGGGGTCCGTGGTGGCTGGTGGGGTTGCAGCGGGAGCCACTGCAGCACAGCGGGGTGGGGGCAGAAAAGGAAGGAAGCATGCAGTGTCGCTGCACAGAGCCCGGGCAATAGCAAACAGGAAGAGCGGCACGGCTGCGGCAGGCGGCAGCGGCCATCGGCAGGAAGGATGTGCAGTGCCCCAAGGGCAGACCTGGCCTACCTGAGCCAGACCCTCCAGGGACCTTCCTTCCCAAATACTGCCCTGCTGGGGAGGGGGAGCCCACATGTCCTTCCCCGAGGTGCCCAGGGATGATCTTGGGTGCTGAGGGGTGGCACCCACAGGAACATGAGTTAGGGGGACGATGGGGTGGCACAAGGACGACGCTGTGCATGGCCGGGCATCGAGGGTGGGAGGCAGCGAGCCCTGGCTCATCCCGCAGCGGGATGGGGAATGGCTGGTGCACAGCCTGGGCAAGGGGATCCAGCTAGGGTGGCAGGGACAGGAGGACTCATCCTGGTTCCCTGTGGGGCAGCTGGGGTCTGGTGTCCCCAAAGCAGCACCACCGCACTGCGTGAAGCATCCAACCTCAACCCTCCTGCCAGTGGCCCCAGGCCCATGGCCAGGTCTCGCCTGTCCCTCCATGCCCCATGGGCTGGCACTGGCACCGACCATGGCGCTGGTCGCAGAGGGCACTGAGCACATGCCACCGGCCCTGCTGGAGATGCCCATGGAGGCACCCCAGAATTTTGGGGGAAGCAGGGCTGTGCCCGGAGGTGCAGGACAGGGGTTCGCCGGTGGGGAGCGGGGCTGGGGCTGCAGGCGGCCCGGCAGAGCCGAGCTGCGGCGATGTGGCCGGTATGTGTGTGGGCGGCAGGCAGGGTGGGGGAGAAGGAGGGAGAGGAAGCGGCAGAGGCAGCAGCTTCTTTGATAAGCAGCTTCCTGAACACTTTCAAACCGTGGTGTTAGACCGACACGCGCGGCGCCTGCGGGCCTGTGCCAGGACCGACGGAGCCCACGCCGCGGGGCAGCAGGTAGGCAGCTCCCCAGCCCTCCCGTGCCGCCCGCTGGAGAGGGGTCCCATGCCGGGCCCTGGCACCCACAGGCGGTGGGCATGTGCTCGCTGCCAGCCAGCCCTGGGCAGGGCTGGGATGCCGGGCAGGGTGACAGGGACACTCTCCCGGCAGGTGCCAGCAGCTGGGGCTCTTTCCGGGGCCCTCCGGCCTGCCAGGGGCTTGGTTGGGGCATCTCCTAGGTGTTGCCTGATCGGTGTGCGAGGGACGGCTGCTGGGGTTGGAGCCTGCTGCTGTCTCTGGTCAGGATCCCTCCCGGTGCTGTGGCGCCTGGGGAGCAGCTGCTCTTGCCCTGCCTGGCCGGGGGACATCCCGGCAGTACAGACCCCCCAGGCCACCCTGCACGGGGCATGGAGATGGTGTGTGTGGCAGCGGCGGCCTTGCCACCCCCAGAAATGCTGCTGGGTAGCAGGGAGTCGTGAGGAGCAGCTCCTGCCCTAGCCGTGTTCCCAAACGGCACGAGCCACAGCGTGGACCCGGTTCTCTGCAGGACCTCCCTGAGCTGATGGTGTACCTGGGACCCCACTCTTTGCCCACCAAGAGCTCCGACTCTGCAGCCTCCCCTATCCCTTTGGGTCTATCTCCTCCTCATGGAGTGAGCTGGGGATGAGAAGGAGCCTCATGATCCCAGAGTCCTGCCTGCCCCACGAGGAGCTCTGCCCAGAGGTGAACCAGCATCACCTGCATCTCCGTGTCCCTGCCAGGGGCTGTCCCGGGGCTGGTGGTGGTGGTGGAGCCCTGGCACCCTCCTCCATCTGGGCTACCCCATCGCCTCTTGCTCAACCACGCAGATAAAGCAGTTTCCTCTTGACGGTTGCTGAGACCTGCGGGATGGAGGAGGCTGTCCCAGGGTCATCCCTCCCTTGCCAGAGCCATGAGGCTGTTGAAGGTGCCTGGCTCCGTGTCTCCCAAGAGCAGAAGCTGGCCAGGCTCCTTGTGGTGCCTACAGCCCACCTCGTCTCACCTGCCGAAGGCTGCTGTGCTCATGCGGGTCCCAGCTCTCCTTCCTCCCCACCATGTCCCCAGGCTGAAGCAGGCACGCCAGGGAAAGGCTGGAAACACACGGCAGTGTGTGCTTGCCATGGAGATGGAGAACATTTTGGGGTCCCCAAAAAACCAGACCATGCTCTGCCAATACTGGGCGTGGGTGTCCTCCGCTCAGTGCAAGCAGATGGCCGTTGGTGCCACCCCCAGGGTCACCAGTGGGTGTGTAGGCTGCAGTGCTGCAGGCGTCCCAGAGGGTGAACGTGCTGGGAGCTCTCCCAGTGCCACTTGCCTGGATGCAGGGGCTGGGGGCCCTGGTTCCAGGGCAGCTGAGGACTTAAAACCTGTCTCTTGCTTAGGGATCATCCGTCGGGGGGGTCCACCCAGCTTCATGGTATCGCTCAGATCTGCCTTTTCTTTTCCAGCCACTTCTCCTCCAATGGCTCCTTGATTTCCCGGGAGCTGAGGGCCCCCTGTGTCCACTCCCTGTGCTTCAGGACGAGGGCTTCGTGGCTGCCGCAGCATGGTACAAGCCTGCTCGGTGTGCTCCAGAGTTCATAACGGCAGCCTGCCAGCCCGGGCAGCCGGGGCAGACATGGACAAGACAGACAAGCCCAGTCCCTCTGCCAAGAAGCACGTGCGTCTTCAGGAGAGGTGAGCACGGCTGGACGGTGCCTGCAGCCCGAATGCTGCGCTGCCCATCTCAGCCCGGACGGCGGGTACCCACGGCACTGCTCAGCCCCAGGGCTTGGGCTCCCCCAAACCTCCTTCCCGCAGCCCAGCCCCGCCAGCCCGCTGCCTGCTGATTTGTGCAGATGCCAGGTCTGAGTGTGGAGGCAGCCCTGACCCGCCAGCCCAGCCCGGGCCAAATCTAGACACCACCTTTTGGGGGCTTTCCAGCAGAAAGGCAAAATGACCAGCTAGTTCCTTGTTCCTCAAACCCCCCATCTTCTGGGGTCTCTACCTGGCTCCTTTCTTCATCCTCTGCTATTCTCTGCCTGGCTTTTGCTTGCTGTGGGGTGGTTTTAACTGACAATATGGTGGGATGGGCTGTCCTCCTGTCGCGGGGTGGCAGAGCGTCAGCCAGGGACCCCTTTGCCTCGCAGGAGGGGCTCCAACGTGTCACTGATGCTGGACATGAGCTCGCTCGGGTGTGTGGAGCCCATCCAGCCTGTCTGCACACCACGGGATGTCACACTGAAGTTCCTGAGGACGTCCAGCCATGTGCTGAGGAGAGAGGAGCTCCAGCAGCACGCCCAGAGCCTGACACAGCTCCAGGAGGAGTTTTCGGTGCGATGCTCTCTTCCCTTCTCCTTCCTCACATAAGGGATGGCAGGGGCTGGTGCTGGTGGGACTGGCAGGAGTGGACATCTCTGAGGGAGGCTCCGAGCCCAGCTGTGCCCCACAGCACCAGTGGCAGGGAAGGAGATGTGGGCAGAGGTGAGAGGTGCCCTGGATATCCCCTGGCTGCCCACTCCCTGGTGCACACAAGTCCCATTTTTGTCCCTGGAAAGCCTGTCCTGCCCTCCCATGCCAAGCTCTTCTCCCAGGGTGGCATCTCTGGAAGGTGCCTGACCACATCGGGGGTAAGGACAGGGCTCATCCCAGGAGCTGACATCTGTGGTGATACTGCTAGGTCCCTGGGTCAGCCTCTCATCGCCTGGGGGACCAGCTCTGCCGCGACGAGGGGACACAAGCAGCAGCAATGGGGTTTTCCTCATAGTTGTCCTTTCCCCCTGCAGAAAATCCCACCCAACTTTGTTAGTCCGGAGGAGCTGGAGATCCCTGGACGTGCCTCCAAGGACAGATACAAAACCATCCTTCCCAGTATGTGCCACTGCATTCCTTTTGCCTCACGTTTGCGCAGGTGCCATGTGCAGGGAAAAGCGGGGGGGGGGGGGGGTGGGGGTGCGCACGTGCACGCACATGCGTGTGTGCATGGGTGTGCGTGCATGGGGGTGTGTGTGTGCCTGGGTGTTGGTGCGCCTGGGTGTTTGTGCAGGGGAGAGAGGTGACGGAGCAGCCCTGGCACCGCGGCGGGCACTCCTGGCTGCTCTTGCTGTTCCTGCTGCGCCTGTTCCTGCTCCCCATGTTGCAGGAGCTGGGTGCTGTGTTGCAGGGGGTGTACACTGTGTTACGGGGAGGTACATGGAGAGCTACTCCTTGGGGTGTACTCCCAGGGTAGCAGCACGTGACAGCCCAGCCTGGGTTGCTCCCTGTCACCGTGGGGCCTTACTTGTCCCAAGGGCATGTCACTAGGGGTGTAAAGGCTGACAATATTACAGGAGGACTGGTTTGGGCTCTAGTCAGGCGCTGTGGGAAGTCTTGGGGGGGATTATTGCCTGGCGGGTGAGTTGCCCCACATGCTCACTGTGGTACAGGCAGGCTTGGGCATGACTGGCTGTACCCTGCCATGGTAGTGAGGGTGAAGTGGGGCAAGAAGGGGCCCGAGGGAGGGTGCAGACAGCTCTGGGCACGGCAAGGAGATGGAGGACTCAGCCTCCAGCCTCTGGAGCTGAGGCAGGGAGGATGGGCAGGTCAGGCTCTGAAAGACTGTCCCTGAGGTAATGCCCGCCATGTCTTTCAGATCCTGAGAGCCGGGTCTGTCTCAAGAGGGCAGGGAGCCAGGAGGAAGACAGCTACATAAACGCCAACTACATCACGGTGAGTGTCCTGCCTGGTTGGAGAGCAGGTCCCCCAGGTCCTGCAGCCCATGGCTCACAGGGCATCGGGCTGCAAACTCCTCAGTGCTGCAGGTGCCACACTGGGACCCTCATGCCGGGGCACTGACTGTCACCCACTGTCCTGCGGCTGCCCTGGGGTAGCAGTCTGAACTTGCCACCCCTTTCCGAGCTGGAGAGATGCGGCTCCATCCGTGCAGGGCAGACACACTGTTCCTTTTGGTGGGAAAGTCTCATGAGGTGGCTGCTCTCGGCTCCCGCTGCTTGGGTGAGTTGGGCACCCATACGGGCTCCCTCACAGTGGCTTTTCCATCTCTTCCTCATGCACTAGTCCATTGTCTGGCGAGGCCACAGGAGACAAGCTGCCAACAGAGCGTTGCAGCCCGGTCCTGTTCAACCCTTACACATCCAGGAATTTCCTGTCTGCTCAGCGGGTTTGTTGCAATTTCCCAAGAAGAAAGCTAACAAGGGCAGAGCATGGCTTACCTTTGACACCCGATGGGGTCCCTTTCCAGAGACTGAGAAATCCCCAGACCCAAGGGTGTTACTTCAGGCAGCCTGATTTATGATAATCATCCTCCTGTGCAAATGACCCCTTCCAAGCTGCAATCTCACTTGTGCTGAACCATACCTCACTTTAAAACAGGCTTTTGCGTCAGCCAGGTGCCAACTTTGCCTGGTTGGTAGGCTTTTTCTGAGCAATTCATCTTGTTTCAGCATCCTTCCCCTTGGGACAGGCCAGGGCACTGGGAAGCAGAGGTGGGTCAGCAGCCGCTCTGGGTGCATGGCAGCGAGGAGAGTGTGGTAATGTGGGGCCCAGAAAAGAAGCCCACGAAAGTGCCTCTAGTATGACGGACAGACCCCTGGAAGATGGTCTGAGGGCGCAGGTTGGAGCTGGAGGGCATTTAGTAGCATTTCTTTTCTGAGAGTGCTCATGGGTGTGATCCACCAAGAAAGCAGCAGTGTGAGCTGCCAGCATCCTGCGGTGAGGGTCAAAGTCTGATTTTGGACACAGGAGCACCGTGCCTAAAACTGTTGGGAGGCTTGCTGGTCCAAATGAGGGTTTGAACACGGGCAGCAGAAGGCTACTCTTAGAGTCGTCTTCCTGAAGCAGCCTGGCAGCGTGCAGCTTCACGTCGGGTGACACCATCACCCTGTCCACATGCATCAGGGTGTACGTGAGCATCTGGCATCCTCTCTGTCTCACACGAGTGCTAACAAAAACGCACAAACCCTGCCCATCCCTATCTCGCGCACATATATGTGCACACACCTGAGCACAGGTGTGCCCACACATCCCTGTGTGGAGCAGGTGTTTCCTGACCCTTTCCTTCCACTTACCTCTCCAAGGGTGCCATGGTGCAGGAATTTGTGGGCACATCAGCAAACTAGCAACCCAGCCTGCTTCTGGCATGCTTGGGAGGCACAGGGAGACTGGAAGAGCTCTTCAGCCTTTTCATCACATCAGCCCTCATCTGGGATTGAATGTTTTTTCTGCTGATGGCATCCCCTGAAATATTTTTGAGCACGAGGAGCAGGTGGGGGGAAATTCCCAGTGTTGACACCTCCAGGACTTACTTCAAGTCTCCTTCTGAATGGAGAATCATGTTTCCTAGGAAAAAGAAATAATCTTGAGGCATGAGAAAAGAGCTATACAAAATATTCCTGAAAATGTTCCTGCCCCTTGGCTGGGCCAGTGCAACTTCTTGTGGGACCAAACTGTTAATGGGATTGCTGGAAAGACCTGGATTAAATCACAGGTGTTTGGGTGCATTTTTAGCTGAGATCTCTTTTGATAAAACCATAAAGCTCTGTATGGAGTGCTGTGTACTTGCTTGTCCAAAAGCTGTGGGCACTGTGGGTGCCTCCCCCAGCACCCTCGGGGCATCCTCAGTCGGGTCCCTGACTCCTTGCTGTTTTGCCAAATGGCATCTCCAGTTGGGAGCTGGAGTAACATGTTACTGACCCTGGGAGAAGGCTCTTCCCCACCTCTGCCTGTGCCTGCCCTCCAGCTCCTGCCGGCGGCTGCTGCAGCACGCTCTCCTCTCTGCTGGGCCAGCAGCCCTGCTCCTGGGACCATGGTGTGAGGCAGGAGCTGAGCAGGACTCAGAGCACCTCCAAGCTTTTCTATTTCTTTGGCAATTTTATACTGGGGAAGTGACCGTGGAGGTAGAGGATGCTTGGAGCTGTGAAACAGAGCCTGGGACAGAGGCACGGCAGGGGCCTGTGCTGACCACCCCTCTGGGTGTCCCCAGAGCCAGCACTGCTGCTGCTGGGCACTGCCACGTCCCCTCCAGAGCCTAGTGGGGAGGCAGGACCGGTGGGACCCAGCTGGGACTATCCCAGGTCCCAGCTGGAGCAGGGCTTGATGACTTCTTCTTGTCCTTGGGGAAACGCCTGCGGTGAGGAGTGCTGCTCCCTGTGAGAGCTCTGCCTCACCAAGGCGTCCATCATGCTGGCTGTTGTCACACCAATAACCTGGGGACACTTGCAAGGAGCTTGGGTGAGCATGGCTTGCTTCATGGGCGTGCTGCTGGATTGTGGGACCAGGAGGGTGGAGAGGATGTCCGGTAGTTCCTGATCAGGTCTATAAAAGCATTTCAAGGACAGGTTTAGTAGGAAATAGACGGTGTGGCTCAGCCTCTCACCGGTAAAGGAAGAAAAGCACCATGAGGGCTGGACTGGCCTGGAGACAGGCTCCCCTCACACGTCAGGGTCCCCCCCGCCAGCGTCACTGACGGACCATGTGCTCGGCAGGGCTACGCAGGGCAGCCCCGGGAGTACATTGCCACCCAGGGACCCATGCTGAACACTGTGGCTGACTTCTGGGAGATGGTGTGGCAGGAGGAGGCACCCCTCATCGTCATGATAACCAAGCTCCAGGAGCGCAAAGAGGTACCATTGCCCTTCCCCAGGCCCAGGCACAGCACCCCAGCCAGGAGAAAAGAGTGGGGTGGGGTAATAACAACAGTGCAGGGTTATGCGAGACCAAACATGTGGTCTGAGAACCTGCTTGCTTTCTCTGCTCTGCTCTCAAGGGGTACCCCTGATCGATCACACATGGAGGAGGGGAGCCCCAGGGCTGCAGCCCCGGCCTCATCCGGCAAAGCCTCTCCTCCTCACGTGGCCTCTTGTGCTCTGGGCATGCTTTGCCAGCTGCATAATAGGATAAAGAGATTAGGGCAACCCCTGGGAGAGGGAGCAGAAGTAGCGGTCATCAGTGTCCCTGTGGCCACGAGCACCCTTCCTCCTGGGCTGGGAGCTCTCAGCCAGTGGATCCAGCTGGGATGGGAGCTGGCAGCGCTGTGCCCTGCGTGGCAGCCGCCCTCTGCCTTGGCTGGGATCCCTGGCTCCCCGTCCAAGCAGCACCTGCCTGGGGGAACTCACCCTCTCTTTCCTGGCTGTGTCCTTCCTCCCTTCTCTCCCTGGCTGGTGCAGCACCCCTGTGCTCTCCACTGGCAGGCTGGGTCCTCCTGGGTCTGGCAGGACATGGACTGGCCCAGGCACAGCTCCCGTGGGGCTGGGGAGAGCTGTGCAGCCCTGGGGGCTGAAAGCCCTATGGCAGGGCATGGGAGAGGGTGCAGGGGGAGCAGATGTGGGGAGAGGGATCTATCCCTTCCTTAGCTTCCCCTCTGTATCACCACACATCCACCTTTCCCACTCCCCCACACCTCCTCGAGTGATGCCCTTTCCCCAGAGCACTGAGCAAAGCGGAGCTCACATGTCCAGTGGGTGCCTTGAGCATCTCCACAGCCACAACCCCTGCCCTGTTCTTTCAGAAATGTGTCCACTACTGGCCTGAAAAGGAGGGCACCTACGGCCCCTTCACCATCCGCGTGCAGGGGGTGACCGAGTGTGTGGAGTACGTGGTCCGGGATCTCTCCATCCAGGTGGGTTCCAGCTCCATCCTGGGGTCAGAGGGGGAGCCCAGCAGGGCCCGGCAGTGCCCCTGACACCCCCAGGCTCTCTAGCGGGATGGCAAATGCTGTGTGACAGGAGAGCAGAGGGTTCATGGCGTGGAGGTCTGGGTCTTATGAGCCCCCAGCCAGAGGAGGGTCTGCAGAGCTCCTGTCTGCCCGAGGAGGCTGAGAGGGAGCAGGACCTAGCCCTGAGGTGCAGAGGAGAGGGGGCCAGCTGGGGAGAGCTCCTCTACTAGCCCGTTGTTTGCACTGTGCTATTGGGCTCTGCCCCGTGGGCTCTCCGTAGTCACCCTGGGCTGACACTGGCCAAAAGGCTCTTTCTGGCTTTGCTTGGACTGTGGGGACAGTACTGGGACACTCTGCATCTGTTCCCGTCTTCTGGGATGGGACATGTCCCAGTGCCCCTGGCCCAGGGGTCTCTCCTGGGTGTCTGGCAGAGGCTCAGAGAGGGATTTGGGAGGAGAGCAGATGAGATGGGCACAGGCTGCCTGGCCTCTGCTTGAACTGGACTCCATGTCTTCATTTGGCCCAGCCCAGCGAGTCGGTGCTCCCATGTCTTGATTTGTCTTTCTTCTGTGCCGGAAAAGCTTGAAGGTGAATGCCGCCAGGTCAAACACATCCTCTTCCCTTCCTGGCCGGACCAGCAGACACCCGAGTCAGCCAAGCCCCTGCTGCACTTAGTGTCCAAGGTGGAGGAGACTCTGCAGACTGCAGCCAGCCCAGGGCCCATCGTTGTGCATTGCAGGTAAGAGCTTTCCCCTCACCTAAGCCCCTGTGTATTCTTCACCTTGGGGTCAGCCTGCAAATGCCGGAGGGGAAAATCCCACCTATGAATGCTCATGAGCTGGTCCTGCTGTGGTGCAGAAGTCCCAGGGCACAGCATTCCCGTAGCAGAGTTGTTCAACCAGCAGCTCCTGTCCTGTCATCAGGATGGTGGCATTAGCACGGTGCACACTGACCCATAAAGAAATTTGGTTTGCACCTCGGTCTGCGGACAGCGAGGTGGGATCAGGACAGGTCTGCAAAGCCGGGACTCAGCCACCACAGCAGATCCACGGCTCAGGCTTCTGCTTCCTCTGCCACTGAGCGTGGCCTGTGGCTTGGCTGTGAAGCTGTTTTTCAGGGCAGCCCTCCTGGAGGAGGTGGCCTCTGCGTATTTTCTCTCAGTGCTGAGTGAATTTGGGGACATTGGAGCAGAGCACCCAGTCGTCCCTATGCAACACCCTTGGCGTGCAATGCTGCAGGCTGGCCTGCCCCAGTGCAAACCGCTCAGTGCCTGAAGTGACAGCACAACTGGGAGGGGAGGCGAAGTGGCTGCAGAGACCCCTGCCCCACTCAGGGACAGGGGGCACAAACTGTTTTTTTGCTTCCAGAGCAGCCTCATCTGGGCTGTGCAACACGGCAAGGCCCCCTTGCCCTGGCAGAGTGACACCAGCCCATGTCTTTTAGTGCCTGGCTAAGAAAGTTAGTCTGGCAGCTGGCACCAGGACCCCAGCATCCCTCTAGGAAGAAATCATGGCAGCAGACCAATCCAGGAGTATGTCCAGCTTGGACTGATTAAGGTCCAGGCAGTGGATACTGTCGGTGCTCAGCGCAGCCGTGTCTGTCCCACAGTGCAGGCATCGGACGGACGGGCTGCTTTATCGCTACCAGGATTGGGTGCCAGCAGCTGAAGGAGAAGGGGGAGGTGGATATTCTGGGAATTGTGTGCCATCTCCGCATAGACAGGTGGGTGCTCAGAGCAGGCAGCTCCTTGGAGGGTCCTGCTAGGTGCCAAGCCTGGGAGGAGGGATGTGGGAGGGACATGGGGACGGGCATTACAAGGGGGCACGGGGACTATTTTTAATGGAAACCAGATGTGTCAACAGCAAATGATTCCTCAGTCCTGGGCTGGTTTTACTGTCAGGGCCATTGTAGCTTTGGGGACCTGAGGACGTGAGGGACAGGAGAGTGTCTCTGAACCTGGCAGCCAGTCTGCTCCTTTCAGCTCAGCCACTAAATCCAAAACCACTCCATTTTGCCACTTTGCAAGAAGTACCGGTAAAAATTAGAGCCAAATCAGTTGTTAATTTGCATTTTGAACGGCGCAGCAGTTCTTCTGAGCCCAAATACTCTTTGGGCAGCTCTGGCACCTGTTTCAGAGGTACCTGGACGTGGTGGGTGAAGCAGGAATATTTGTGCCCCAGGAGCAGGGAGCTGGGTATGGGGTTGTGGGCTTTGGTGAGGTGTCAGTAGGACCTGACTTTCCCTTGCAGAGGTGGGATGATCCAGACAAGCGAGCAGTACCAGTTCCTCCATCACACACTAGCTCTCTACGCTTCCCAGCTGCCGGAGGCGGGATGCCACTAACGCAGGGCTCCCACCGGGCTGCCAGCTCTCCGCTCCGACCTCTCCTGCACCAGCCTTGGGGACACCTCCACCAAACCCCCTCCTGCTGCCGCCGGGCCACAGAGCAGCAGCATGAGCATCCCTCAGGATGAGCACAGCCGAGCAAACCCATGGGGACTGTGGCCTTGCGACCCTGGGGCTGAGCAAGGTTTGGCAGGTTCACATGAGGGATTCAGTGGGTGCTCAAGGTGGCCGTTGCTGCTGGCTCGAGGCAGATTTCATCCACGGAAAGAAGCTTTGGCTTGTGAAATGTGCAACTTTTTATCTTCAACCAGAAGAGCAAGCTGTGTGGAGGAACTGAAGCTGGGTGAGCACCAGGAGCATGGTTTGCCTTTTAGCTGCACAGAAATGTTTACCCTGTTAGGTGCAGAGCTGGTAGAATTACCCTGCAAATAAACAGAGCCTCTCTCCTGCCTGCGTATTGTCTGTGGGCAGAGGCTGCACTGTGTGCAGGGCTGGGCTTGCTCTGACCACGTGCTGCGATGCTCTTCTTGCTAAAGATACACCTTGATGATTTAGTACAAAAGGTGCACAGTTGGTTGCCTTCCTTACATGGCTTGCTGTCCTCTCCACCTTCGGCAACACCTTCTCAAAAGCCTTAAAGTAGGGGAGGTTCCGAAGTGCATCTGCAGTTTTGCTAGCAATGTGTTCCCATTTGCCTTTTGTTACACAAGGGTGGGGGTTTTGCATTCTTGATTTTTTGCTGAAATCAGAACAAAAGAATATTTGGGTTTCGCTGGGTTGTTTTTTCACTGATAAATACAGGGGAAAAAAAAGAAGAGGAAGAAACATTTTGTCACAAAGCATGGAGATGGAAATATTCTGTAAAATGTTTTAAATCTATTCAAAACCTTCCTTCAGCTGATGGGCGTTGCACACCCTCTTGGGCAGTGAGGACTGATAAGGAGCTGGGGTCTGCCTAGCCTGTGCCTGCCCATCCCCACAAGCCCTGACGTGGCCTGCTTGGTGGGTGAGATCCAGGGAAAAAAGGGTCAGTCCTCTGGCTGAGAGAGTCTGAGCTTGCCTCGGTGCCTCGAGCATCCCCAAATCAGGGCTGTGTGCATAGTCCCCCCCCTCCATCACGCTGGGTCCCCAAAATGCAGTTGAATGGCTGCCCAGTGGTTTTGTCCTAGTGCTCGTTGTTCAGGCTCTGTGGTTCTCTTGGGGGGAGAAATGATTGAATAAAAAGAGAAGTTTCATCCCTGACTCTACAGTTCTCCTGACATGTCATCAATCTAGCAGTCCAGGAGGGGGGTCCTCAGGCCTGTGTCATCCCCCCCAGTATCCCATCCTCACTGCTCCCCTCCTTGCTCCTAAATGCAGTAAGTGAGCAAGTGAATCAGCCTTGTCCAGGGATGGGTAGTGAGCCAAAGTCAGCTGCTTCTCCCCAGTCTCGGCTGGACATAAGTAGCAAACCCAGTGGCAGACCAGGCATGTCCCACTGTGCAAAAATTCCCAGTATTACAGAAATTATCATGTATTGCTGAGCCCCAGTAGTCATTATTAGTCATTCTCATGTGTTTGCAGACTCTCTGGATAGAGCACTTGCTGTAACACAATAAAGCCATGTTAAGCACTTGGTCACTGCAAGGAGCAAATCCTTTTGAAGAAACATCTCAGAGAGTGGATGGAAGAGTGACAGACAGTGAGAGACCCTCTGCTAGCACAGTCCCCTCCCATGACACAGGGAACAAACCCACTCCCTGGCCCCACAGCAGGAAAAAACCTAGATCTGCAGTAATGTCCTTCCACCTACAGCATCTGGATTGCCCCAGCAGAGCTGCGCCTGGTCCCTGCCAGGTCAACCCTTCCTCGTGCCACTGAGCCTGCCCAGCTGAGCACTGCAGGGGGGGCCTTGGTCTCTGCGGGGCTCCTGCCTGGTGCCCGGGCTCTTGGAGAGACTGCAGAGCCTCCATGAGCCCCCTGAAGGTCAAAGCATGGCTCAGGACTTCGGCTTCTCATTAAGTTTTATGTCATGCTGTTGCCTTTGATGGCGTCTCTGAAGCCACTCATAGAAGTTTTGAGTTTGTCTAAGACAGGCTTTATTCAGCTGGCCCACAGCATCCTCCTCCCCAAGTTTTTCCTCCCCACATTGGCATCAGGCAGGGAAACTTGAAGATCCTGCAAACTGCACCAAGGCACAGTCTTTTCCTATGCTTCCTGGACAGGAGGACACGCACCATTTTTCTCATGCTTTTGGTTTATTATCAAGAGGAGAGCTGTTAAGGCAGGCTTGCAGCAAAAGCTGAGGGTCTCCCAAGGCACACAAAAGCAGCGCTGGGACCAGCGGCTGGGCATGGGGTGTTGTCACCCCCTCTCAGATTCCCCATCGGATACTGGGAGTTTTGCCAGTTCAGCTGTCTGATGCAGATTATGATCAGTTAAGCAATTTTCCTGTCTTTCAATCTCAGTTTCTACCAGCTCTATCTGTTCAAGACACTTCTCAGGCCATACCACTGCACTATCTGAGTATCTCTCCATCCTCTCTGTATTTATTTCCCAAGCACTCCTCAGGGCTAAGCTGGGGTATTGCCTGCGTTATTGCAAAACCCCATCCCGGGGCTCACCTGATGCCAGGGGTGAAGCACGGTGTTTGATCTGGCCTGGCTGTGTCAGGCTTATACCTATGTCCTGGGAAACCACTTCACTCTGTTCACAAAGACCATGGGGTGCCCAGCAGGCAAAGGAAAGAAATTGTTCCAAAATCTCATGTCTCCCCAAGCTCCGGGCTGAGATTAAGCCCCTGAGCTTGGCCAGGGGTTTCAGCAGGGCCAAGATTGCTCCTGTTCCTTATTCCCCTCCCTTAAAACCCCGGTATGGACCCAGTTGTCTTTTTTCTTCTCACGGCCTTTCTGTGCTTTGCTGGAGGTGCAGCCCAACCAACCAGGCAGGGAGCTCTGGCCCTGGGGGCCCTGGGCTGCAGACTCCTGCGAACTACGTCCTCAGGAGGCCAGGTCCTGCCCAGGGTTCAGGAAAAGTCCTTTCTCCACATGACTAATTTTGGCCTGGGGCTTCCCAGGCTGGTTAATCCATTTCCTACACTTTGACAACTCACCACACTGGAAATTGCCTAGGATGGGAGAAAAAACATGGTGCCCATGTGCTGCACATCACCGTAATGGCACACACAGGCATTGCTGGGGGCAAGGAGACCCAAGGTGCTCCAAATTCACTGCAGCTGATGGAGGGTGCCAGTGCGTTGCATGGCGTCCCCATCGAACACAGCACACCACAGCCGGCTGCAGCCGGCTTCTTGGAAAAGCAAGGCATTAGGGTAGGATGTGCCAAAATCCAGCGTTTTGGGTGCTCGATAACAGCTCTCCACTCAGGCGAGCAATGTAACCGCAGACAAGTCTCCAACAGCATCCTCATGGACTCCAAGTAACTAATATCCAAGCCATCACCCAGAAAGGAGAAATTTCAAGGCATGCTTTGACATTTCAAGGGCAGCACTGGGGTCCCAGGGGCTCACGGAGGCCCCATGAGAACACTGGCAGCAGGTGGGACCCCACAGAGGATGAGGTCCACCCAGCAGCACCTCACCCAGCACCAGAGGGGCAGGTTGACCTGGTGGCTGGGAGTGCCAGTGACCCTGTGGAGCACGGGAGTGACATCTGTTCCTGCTGGTCTTTGGTAACCCAGTGGTTAAACCATGAGACAGAGGAACACGGAGAATAAGCCATCTGTTGCACGGGCACAGCCCTGACAATTCAGTTTCTTTAAGGAACTTGGTTGAGCAACCACATCAAAACCTTCTGGGAATTTCAAATATGCTCGTCTGGAGAGGTCCTGGCGTGGTGCTGGCTCTTGCACAAGATGCTCTGCCCAGTCCCACATGCCTGGCATGGAAACCACGGGGTGACACAACGGGCGGCAGCGCTGCAGAGGTGCAGCAACGGGGACCGGATCCAGCTTGCACATCCCCGCATGTATCGCCGCAGCTCCTCTGCAGGGAGCAGAGCTTGGGACCCCCTGGTGCAAAGCAGCAGGAAACAGCCAGATGTCTCCAAACCTGCCAGGGCGGGTGTGAGACCCTTCCTTTGCTGGGGATAAGGGAAATGGGGATGGGCAGAGGGGGGCCGGTACGTGAAAAGGGTCTTTTTTGCTCATTTGCTCGTGTATCTCCAGGTGTGGGGATGGACTTGCCCAGCTCCCATCTCTGCTGTGAGGGGTGTGTTTTATTTGAGCACTGGATGGACAGTTTCTCTGGCAGGGACTGCAGTAACACACGGGCTATCAGGAGGCAATCTCTGCTAACAACTCGAGTGCCACAGGCGTTTTGGGTGGGAAGCCCCAGACTGGTGCAGGGACATTCCCTGGGCTGGAATCTATTAAAAAAAAACAGAGAACATCTTCAGGCAGAAATTACACGTGAGAACTGGGGGACAATGAATTTTACACTGGTATGAGGAGGAGCTACAATGGAGTAATTACAGAAAGCAACAACATACCTGCTTCCTTAGGCCGCCCTTCGAGAGCATGGAGATCTTTAGCAGGCTGCAGCATCTCTGAAAGCAAAATGGTTTCTGCTTCTGAAAACAAAGGCAGCTTCCCAGTGACTTACAGCACCTGATGGAAACTCTTTCCCACCGTTAATTGTCATGGGCTCCGAGATACCCACTGTGAGGCAGATCCAACCGCAGCTCAGTTTCTTTATTTTCTGTGCATACACATTTGTTTCAGGCAGCCAGGCAGCTCCAGCAGTGGATTCAGCATCCTCGTCTCTCGTGGGAGTGTCAGCAACATCCTCTGCACTTGGGCTCTCCCCAGCAACTGCTGGAAAAAAGGTCCTGCCTCTTCACCCCGGTGTAAGGGAATTGCAAATGCCCCCGTGTATCAGCCGTCACTTTAGGGCTGCCTCAAATCCAGCCTCGATGTAACTGAGCCTGTTGGCATTGCACAGCTGGTCAGGGAAGCCGGCAGCGGACTGCCCTGAGTGCTCAGCCTCAATGTGGAAGGGCAAAGCAAAACGAAAGCGCAGCCAGCACAAGTACCTAGAGCGTAGAAGCAGCTTAGCATCCCCTTGCAACCCAGCAGAGCGTAGCTGGGTGAAAATGAGGGGGTTTTGAGGCTGCAGGGCCCAACTTGATCTCTAAAGGCTGGTGTTGGAGCAGGTTGTATAAACGTCTTATAGAACCATCCCTTGAGAAAGTCGTGCCTTTGGATTGTGTCTTGTTCTGCATGTGGAAAATGGCTCATCAGCTCTCGTGACATTGCTCTGGGCTGCTGGCTCTGCAGAGGTCTTCTCTTGAGAAATCAAAGGGTAAAAATATTAAAGCACGTGCAGCCCATTACCTGGGGAAACTGAGGCCCGAGGGCAAAGTGCCAGGTCAAAGCTCGGCCTCCAAATCCACAAAACCAGTGACTGTCTCATCACTGAAAAGAAAACAGCAGGTGGACGAGGTCCCCTTTGTGCCCATGAGGTCCCCTCGCACCATGGTGCACCTACCGCGGGGCTGGACCTCCAGGTCACCCTCATCTCACCCGTTAGTGTTCCCTGAGTCTCAGGAGCTGGCGTCCCTGCTGGGACCTCACCCTCGCCACCACTGGTGTCACGCTGCCACACGGTCCTTCGGGAGCACTTAGCGCTTCTGCACGGCCACTTTCACCAGCCCTGAGGAAGGGGCACCCGTGGCAGAGGGGTGGCTCCTGCTGCTCCACCCAAGCTGCCTTGGCCCCTGGCCAGGAGCTTTTTTTCCTGCCGTGGCCGTGTCTCAGGCAGGCGAAAACAGGGGGACGATGGTGGCGTGGCCTGCAGCAGGGCTGGAGGGCAGGGGAGCCGCCCCCCAGACTGGCCCATGCTGCGGGTGCCGGGGAGCCCTGTGGGACCCCCAGGTGCATGGGGGAGCTGGGGTCTGGGGGAGGAGACATCTAAGGGTGCAGGATTGGGGGTCTGCCCAGCTGGCATGGTTGGAGGGGGCAGGTGCCGGCTGCTGCAGAGGCTCTGTCCCAGGTTGCAGGATACGTGCCAGCCAGCGCAGCGTGCCACACACGTGCTGCCCATGCAGGGGTCACTGGGTGCAAAAGGGCACAGGGGGTGCTGGGGGTGTGGGGGGTGCTGGGTGCAGAAGGTGCAGGACTCGGGAAGGTGCAGGGGCTGCCAGGTGCAGGGGTGGTGCTGGGTGCAGAGGTGCTGGGGATGCAGGGGGGGTGCTGGGTGCACATCATGCATGTATGCCAGGGGTGCAGGGGGTGCAGGGGGTGCAGGGTGCTGGGGTTGCTGGATGCAGGGGTGCCGGGGTGCAGAAGTCCTGGGTGCTGGGGGTGCAAAGTGCAGGGGTGCAGGGTGTATAGGGTGCTGGGTGTCAACATGCGGGGTGGTGCAGGGTGTCGGGGGTGC
>JAVKLA010000052.1:7420591-7457565 GCA_034782735.1 Sagittarius serpentarius
AAACTTGCCGAGGGTGCACTCAATCCCATTGTTTGTGTCATTGATGAAGATATTAAACAATACTGGTCCCCATACAGTCACTAGTCCCAGTACAGACAAGTGATGCCTGAGTGTGAGTCGCATTGTCCAGAGCAGAAACGTCAGCAGGTCTGAGGGGCTTGACCAGGGTCATCCAGGTGGGCAGCAGCACCATCTCCCTCCCGCTTCGCAAGAAACCAAACAAGCCCATCTGCTTGCCTTGAAGACCAGCATGTTGCAGAGCCGTGAGCTGGCTCCCTCAGGTGCTCCAGGATCTCGCCCGCAGCTGGATGTATGCACCAGGGGTGGATGTACCCAGCCCGACATCCTCAGCCCCAGCCCCCAGCTTGCTGCGGTGCCGTTCAATCCAGAGATGCTCTGTGCAGCCCACGTGGGTAAAACCTCTTGGCTTTCTCCAAGCGTTGTCCCTGTGTATTGGGGGCAGCGGGGTCTTGCCTGCACTCTGGGTTTTGCCAGAAGAGCTGTGGCTGCGTTATTGCTCAGCTCGGGACGAGGGTTTGCGGGACCTGCTGTGCACCGTGGGGGTCTCTGGCGATGCCGGGAGAGGGACTGAGCCTGGTGGGGTACTCTGTGCTGTGCTCAGGCTGCCTCAAAATACCTCCCCACCATCGTGGCATGTCTCTGAACCATTCCTGCCCCAGCTTGGAGGCATGGTGGGGAACCCAAAGTACAGCAGGGGAGAAGCAGTTTGGCATTGCACAAGACTTCTGGGACATTTACAGGAACAAACATGGGAAAATAGAGGGATAAAGGAATCAAAGGGGTCCATTGTGCATCAACAGGTTGCTGGTCAACAGTATGTTTGATGGGCTGTGCCCTGTGCTCAGCCAATGCAGTCTGTCCTGTCTTATTAAACTGCAATTCTGTTTCCCTGGGGAGGGACCTCCATCTTCTGTGTGCATGTGTGTGCTTGGGGGTCTGAGCACCAGCAAGCGCTCTCCAAACCAGGGGTCAGAGGCCACTTGTCCCTCGTGCAGGGGATGCCCATGTTTACGGCTCACTGGAGTGTCCTTGCCAGCGTTGCTGCTGGCACGGCTGGGCAGAGTGACCGTCCCATCCCAAGGCTGATGCGCCCCGGCATCACGCTGCACCCGGGTGATGGGTTTTGGGACTGCCGTGCCCCTGGCCAGGCTCTCCTGGGTACAGGCGTGCGCAGGTGCCAGGGTTGAGCTGGGTGTGGAAGCGTCTGCCCGGCCACACATGTCCCACGGCGTGGGTGCCATCCACTGGTGCATCCTGAAAAACCCAAGCGTAGTCCTTGAATCCCCCCTCAGCATAACCTGAGGTCCAGACATAGCAAAGACCTGCTAATTAAGGAGTGTTGTAATTATTTTTTTTTTTTTTTTTTTTAATTAAAGAGCGCAAAGTTAAAAGGCAGCCCCAGAAGAAAGTAAGCATCAGTAAGATTGTGAAGTTAAAGGGCAGCATGAGCCTCGAGCGGCCTGGGTTGGAGATCTCTGGTCTTTCAAAGCAGGGCAACCTTGGAGACAGATCCACCTTTGAAGAACCAAGGACTACCAGGCTGTGGCGAGCTCAGTGGGGGCTTTATTTCTCTGCCTGGTCCTTATAGCAATTGCTGGTCTCTGCTTTGGTGCCCTACACCTGAGAGGTCCCCTATGGATGTGTCACCACTTTGTTAACTCTTCAGCGATCAGCCTTTACCCCTGCGGTGAAGCCAGGTGCTGCTTGAGAAGATGTGGTGGGACTCCGTGTCCTCGTGCACTTTGCAGAGATCTGAGGGAGGAGCTGGTGCCTGAGGGCCTGGTGGGAATGGGCAGAGACAGGCCAGGTACGAGCTCAGAACTTGGTGCCTGTGCCTGTTGGATCTGGTGGTGGGTGTTCGCTGCCTTAGGGGGACGAACAACACACGCATTGGAAGCTGATTGCTGTGCAGGCTCAGAGCCATGGACGGATGGCCAAGGAGCAACCTCCTGTATTTTCTCTGGCTTGGTAGCAAAAGTCCACCAGCTACAGCCTCATGAGAGGTTTGTCCTTGTCTCCAGCTTTCTGCTCTGTTTCCACAGCCTACACCCACTGCTTGGTTCTCATTTTTCGTGTTCTGTTTTTTTTTTTTCAATGGAAAAAACAAACACAGTCCTCATTTCCTCTAAAAGTGGAGAATGTATCAACATTGGTCTAGCTCCGGGCGTTGTTACGCCTGCTTCTTAATTATTGCCATTATGCAGATTTTCTCTCCTAGTTAACTCTACTTCTCAGGAGCGGCAGCTTCAGCAGGTGGAAGAGTTGGTTTTTATGGGCACTGCTTAAATATTTACTTCGGTTTCATCTTCACAGCCTTGGAGAAAGTAAAGGTTTCGCTTAAATTCAGCTTTGCCAGGCGTGACGTTCCCCAGCCATAACACACACACAGAGATCTCTCAGTTGACCCTCGGACCCCGTGGTTGCTCTGGCAGTTGTCCTGGACCTCCTGGTCCCCCCAGCAGCCACCTTCTCTCATGGTCTTGTCCCTACGGACACCTGCCTTCTGGCTCCGTGGCCACTCCACCTGCTCAGCGGTGGCCGCACGCTCACCTGCACTCACTCCAGTTGCTGCACCAGGGACAAGTGGCCTCGGACCCCTGGTTTGGAGAGCACTTGCTCGTGCTCAGACCACCAAACACACACATGCACACAGAAGACGGAGGTCCTTCCCCAGGGAAACGGTTAGAAATGCAGTTTGGTAAGAATGCAGGACAGACTCTACTGGTTGAGCATGAGGCATGGCTAGACAAACATACTGACTGCCAACCTGTTGACCCTTTTTATGTTATCCGTCTGTTTTCCCGTGTTTGTTCCCATAGACATCCCAGAAGAAGTCTTGTGCGATGCCAAGGTGCTTCTCCTCTGCCATACTTTGGGTTCCCCGCTTGCCGTTGTGTCCTTGGGTAGAGGAACCTGTTCTGTCTCTCCTGCCTTGGAAGTAGCTGGACCAGGGGTCTCTTGGGTTCATCCACTGTTCTTGCCTCTCTCTGCTCCTTTGTGTGTATGCAGATGAGTTGTTTTATCACAGAACTTGGTAGTTACCTCTGCCAGGCTCATCTAGGAGATTCCCTGTAGCTTCCCCTTGATTAAACCTAGCTCAGGAAGAAGAGCACAAGGCTTTGTCTTCACGAGGTGCCGCCTGTGTCATGGCCAAGCTGCAGACCTGTGGCACAGCTACCAGTCGTGCTGTGACCCTCAGGGACTGCAAGTCTCCTGGAAGGTGTAAGCACCCCCAGCCCTGCTGCTGGCTGGCCCTGCCTTGGCTGGGGCGTCACGGCTGATTCGAGATGCTGTGCTTGGGGGAGGAAGGGATAGGAAGGGAGAAGATCCAGCTGAGAGCAGGGCAATGGCTGGAAGTCTCTGAGAAGCCAGAGTGATGATTGAAGAGGGGACAACCTGAGCGTCGTAGTTCAGCAGAAGACCAAGGGAGACTGAGCAACCTCAGAAACAAGAACTGGGCCAAGCTGCTCCAGTGCTGCCTTTGTATGAGCTGGGTTGGACCGTGGGGAGGAGGCAGATGGATGCTGGCAGTGACAGAGCAGGGACATGGTGGCATTACAGGCTGGGGATGGATTGAACACCATGTCTTCAAGGTGCCATTGCTGGGGCCATCCATCAGGCTGGGTAGCCAGCGCCAAGGGTGCAGGTACCGGGTAGCCAGCTTGCGTGGGTCCATTGTGTTTGGAGACGTGCACTGAGTAGCAGAGAGGCTGCTTCTGTTTCCTTCAAGAAGGGCGATGCTAAGGGCAGAGCTGCTGAGCTGTGACCTTGCCTTGTCCCAAAGGATCTGGAGTCCTCCAAAGGCGTTGCCTGCTGCCTCTGCGTTGCAGGGTTGGCTTAGGATGTGCCATGCGGAGCAGCTCTGCTTCAGTCCCGTCCCACACTGTTCCCCAAGCTCACAGGATGAGACCTTCTCGGTGCCTTGCTTGGATCCAGAGGCTTTTGCTTTTCTCCAGAGTTTCTATAACAGACTGTGTTGCCATCAAGTAGTGCTGATGCTGGTGGGGGCTGTGCATGTCCAGCACCCCAAAGCCTGGGCCAGCAGCAAGCAGTCACTCTAGAGCCACCAGTGCTTTGTGTGGCCACCACCTCTGTCCCTCCATCCAGATGCTGCCTCATTACAGACGCACCCTGAATGAAAGCAACAGCTAATAAATTTATAGGCAGTTGTGGGGTCTGTCTGGATGGAGGTGGGAGCAAACATTGCTGCAGCTCTTGTACAGAGATGCCTTCTCCACCTCGGAGTCGAGAGCTGCGCTGCACCTCCCTGGGGAGCTGCTGGGAGCATCTTGTATGTGTCTGTGCGTCGCCGCCTCAAACAGGGTGTTGGGTCAGCACAGCCTCAGCGCCGCCGTCCAGGGTGTTTCGGGTGCTGAAGAAGCAAAAGGAGCCCAAGGATTTTCCTTTTCATCCGAGAAACCTCATTTTTGTGAAAGAAACTGAGCTCCAGTGATACCATGCTCTAAAAAAGAAAAAAAAGGCATTAGCTGCATTGCAGGGAGTGGGATGAATCTGTCCTGGAGAGCGTCATCTTGCCTGGCTCCTGTGGGCCGACTGGCAGCGTCGGTCACACCGGCATCACCTGGGCTCGAGGGTCAGCCGGCGTATGGCCTGGCTGCTGTCCGCAGGCTTGTCCCTGGATCCCATTTTTGCTCTCGAGATAGAGAGCGCCCTGGAGATAGGGCCCGTGGGGTCAGGGAGGGCAGCACAGCCTGTTTCAGCTGTGGTCACATCACTGGGAGCGCAGTGATCACTGGGCCTGCGAGTTTTCCGCCATGCTGAAAGCCTGCGATGCTGAATTTCCAAGCTGAGGGGTGCTGCAGAGCCAGACCGTGTATGTTTATTGCAGGAGTTGGTGGTGTCTCCATCTGCTTTGGGGTGGAGGGGGACTGGGGTGCCCATCCCTGTCCCACAGCATCGTGCTTGCTCAGCTCAGGCTGCTGGCCTGCCTGCTGCGGTGGGGTCTGGCCGACATGGGTCCCTTCAGTGCGGTCCCTCCCCACAGAGGTTTTGAAACCGGAGCATGCTGAGGGTTGTCTCATTCTTGGACCCGTGTGGCTCTTCCTCCTTGCTGCCAGCCCAGGGGTAGGTCCATCCCGCCCAGCTCTGGGTGGCAGCCCCCCTTCCCAGGTCTCTGGGTTCCCTGGGAGGGCTGTGCTGCGCACAGGGACAGCCCTGTCCCCTCCAGTGCTTTCTGCAAGGGGACACAGTGTTGCCTGCTGTAGGTGCCCGGCAATGCTCAGAGCCTCAAACAGCTATAAGACCCACTGTTGAAGGGAAACGTTGTAAAGGCTTGGCTTGAATTTGGCTTTTTGCCATCTGAATAGTGTACTCAGAGTCAAACGTCCATCCATGTCCATCCATCCGTGGGGCTGTCATGGCTCCGCTTGCGGGGGCGGAGTGAGCCTGTGCAGTGGGCTGGTCTTTTTTAACTGTTTCAGAGAAGAGTTCTTGGAAGAGCAGTGGCTTTGCAAGTCAAGCTCCCGGCTGCCAGGCACTCCTACCCTGCACCGTGCGCAAAGCCGGTCGGGGAGGCTGGGCAGGGCGGTTACAGGTCAGAAATTAACCCCGCTGTGTTCCTCTCCAGGTTGGAGCTTGGGCAGGGTTCAGCAGGGGCTCGGCGCTGTGCCGTGCGGCGGGAGACGCCTGCAGGAGCGCCAGGCTGGTGGGTTTGGGGATGGTCCAAGCGCAGGTGGGAGCCATCCAACCTGGAGCGTGTTGGGCATCTGCCTCTGCCCCATGGAGGACCATGTTCTGGAGGAGACGTGGCTTTAGATGACCCGGGGCTGGACTTTCGGCGCTGCTGTCTCCAGTCCCCAGGGAATGGCTTGTTTGTGAGCACCTGGGGATACGGGGCTGCAAAACAGCCAGCAGCCATTTATCAAGAACAGGTCGCATTGAAGTGGTGTCCTCCTGTGCTGGGATAGGGTGACAGCCGCGTGGCTGATGGCGAGGAGTGGGGCCTGGCCACCTCGGCTGTGCACGCTGCTCGCCAGAGCTGGCGGGTGCAGCGTGAAGGCTGAGGTTGCTTCTTTGCATGTACCAGCGAGCTGAGGTCCTGGGTGCTGGCCAAGCTGGGCACGGTGGCTGAAGTGGCAGGTGTCGTGGTGTCCATGTGCACGTGGCAGAGGATGGGGCTCAGAGTGAGCTGAGGGCACCGCTTGCCCCTGTAGAAACTGGATCCTGGCCGCCTCTCCCAGTAACCCAAGTGGAAAGTGGTGGGGCTGGGCAGAAAGGTCGTTTGTCTTCCAGCCAGGGCACCGAGGCAGGGCGGTTTGGCCAGAGTGCTGAGGGGACCCTGGCAAAACCAGCGATGAACTAGAGCCTGCAAAGACCTGATCCACCCGTTGTAGCCACAGAATCCATCTTGCTTGCAAGGATTTTTGTGCCTCCCAGAGAAATCCCTTTCCCAAGCAATCGGTGCGGCTGGGCATGATCTCCGGGGTCAGTGCGGATCCTGTGTCCATTGCATAACTAAAATTAGGGGGAAAGATGTGTCCAGTGAAGCTTCTGCATGTCTGCAGCTGGGCTGGTCTCCACTTTCCCTGGCAGTGAAGCTGCGGGTGGCTGGACCCTGCAAGTAGCTGAGGATGTGCCGGAGGCATCAGCGTCTAGGGCAGTTGAGTGGGAAGAGGGGACGTCGTGTTTCCACCGTTCAGATTTGCTTTCAGAGAGCAGCCGATGCAGGAGGAGCTGAGCGCGTTGCAGCGCATTGAAGACACCGCCGCGGGTGCCAGGACAGCAGGGACCACGTGCGAGCCATCCTGGACCCCAGTGGGTCGCGTTCCCAGCCTGGCCTTTTTTGGACAGCATGAGTGGTTTTGTGTTGGCCCCTTGGCCGTGGGCAGCCTGGAGGCAGGCGCCGTGGTGGGGGAAGGGTTTGGGGCAGGGAGCAAGGCTGTGCTTTGCTCATGGAGACCTGCTCACTCCCATCTCTCGCAGGGGAAAGCAGAGGTGACTCCTGGCCCCTGTAGCCCATCCCTTCCTGGAAGAAGAACTATCATCACATGTGAACCATATCGGAGGTGGCTTTCGCACAGCCAGCAGTTCCCATGATGTGGTCTGGGATCCCCAATGGAGGTGCCTGCAGCTCCCGAGAGCTCTTCAGCAATTGCTCTCCACATCTTCTGGTCGAAGCCTGATGATTCCTTAAAACCTGGTCCATAAAGCCAAATCGTGTGTTGAACCTCAGTCCACAGGAGATGCCCCTCGTGTCAGTCAGTGGTAGAGGGATTCCTACCTGCTTCCCCTCCTCTCACCCCACGACCTTCCCCGCCAGTCCCTGGCGTGGTTTCTGGGTGCACCGTGGCTCGGAGACCCCTTGGCTGCCAGGCTTTGCTGATGAACACAAAAGGGAAATGAAAAAGGGAAGTGGCACGTATTGCAGAACTGTTGGAAGAGGTCAGGAAAACCCTGGGGACTCGCTGACGTGGTGGATCTGGAGGAGCCGTTGGCTCAACCAGACACACAATTCTGCTATCAAAAAATGGCATAAATTGCCTTCCCTTTTTGAGGTTTGTGTTAACTGAAAGAAAACCCAGAAAAGTCCTAGAGAAACTGAGATTCTAAGCCAGTAAAGAACTGCTGGAGGAGTTTGGCTGCAGTTGGTTGTTCCTGCAGGTTTCTGGCACTGATGGCCAAAAGCCCCAGCACCGTGTTATCCTGGTTATCCAACCCTCTTCCCCATCAGCTTCCCCGGCATCCCACAGCAGGGCCTACCACAAGGATGCATTTAAAAAAAGCAAAGAAGATAAACCTGTTTTGAGTCCCAGTGAGGCTGCCTGCCAGGCGAGAGACTGCTAAAGGCAGAGGGTGAAGGGCTGTGGCAGCTCCTGCCCCCTGCCCCAGGGATGCCACGTCGCTGCTGGGGCTGCCCGGAACATCCCCCTGTGCTGCTCAGCCTGGGACCGCCTTGCAGCGCTGGGATTTGAGCAGCAAACTGGAAGGTGGGGTGGGCTTTAACCGATCAGCGCCATCCTGTCCCTCTGGTGTGGCGCCAGGCATGTGGGCTGGCGAGCCAGCATCTCGCCGTGGTGGCAGAGGGACAGTTCCTGCTCACCGCTCTGACAAGACAAACCTACTTTCACAGCGGCACTGGGATGCTGCAAATCCACGGTGATTTCGTGCTTCTCCTGCCTGTCACGGCTCGGAGCTGCGCTGCTGGAGAAAACGTGTCGGCGGGTCCTGGGCAGGGGGAGAGGGGACCCTTTGCGTCCCCCCACGTCACCCAGCATGAGCACCCGTCTCTCATGCGTGGGCAGGACGCAGGGCCTGGAGGACCCGTGCAGGCAGGCGGCAGGCTTGCAGGAAAGCAGAAGTCAGTCTGGTTTGGGCTGGGCTGTAAATGATCCGAAGCGGGAAACGTGCCAGAGCCCCCAGGACTCGCGGCCAAACAGGAGCCGATGCAGGAGGTGGCTCCGCTGGGCGGGAAGCCCAGCTGGCTGCCTGCACCCCGCGGGGGTCCTTGCGGGGCTGCCAGCGGGTTCTGCGGGAGACGTTTGGGCCCGGCACGTCTGACCTGAGGTCACTGCAGCGGGCGAAGGGCTTGGCCTTCTCCTGCGAAGGGCTTGGGAATCCCGCCTGGAAAGGGCTGGGTTGGGCGAGCCTCCACCACCCCACCGAGGCGGCAGGGTGTCTGGGGCTGGGGGCGGCAGCTCGCTGCAGGGCTGGGGGCTTCAGCGGGACACCCAGGGCACCCTGTGTCCCATGCAGCAGCAGCAGCATTTCTGTCCTGCAGGCATTTTATCTCCTTGGCTCTAATTTTGCTCCTGGTGTGGACCAGGAGGAGGGTCGCGGCGTGCCTGCTGCACGGCTGGCAGAGCGTTTGGGGTTATTTCTAGGCAGGCTGCCAGCCTGGCTGCCCTGCTCAGGGCAGGCTGGCGGGGTTTCCGTGCCTCCTAACTGTTTCACCTTGTTCCTTGCAGTCAGGACAGTTCAATGAAGACATGATCCCGACGGTGGGCTTTAACATGAGGAAGATCACCAAGGGGAATGTTACCATAAAGGTAAGGTGCAGATGTTATCGCCAGCGGGGGCTCTTGGGATGAAAGATGGAGTGAAGGGAGATGGCTGGTTCTTCTTCTGGAGGCTGAAGGATGCCAGCAACCCCAGCTGCAGTTGGGAAGACCTGCCCTGTTAGGCTCCTGCAGGTACCCACCGGAGGAGATGGTGGGAAGGAAGGTAGGAGATCCAGACCTCTGCAGTAAGAGCCAGTCTGGGCTGCAAAGCTGGAGGTTTTCGTATACCCCTGGCTTGCTGGTGGGAACTCATGGATGTGGTCACCTTGCTGAGGGTAGGAGCACCAGGAAAAACGGGTAATGGCTTGCAGTAGTGGTTTCAGCCTTGAGAGCTAAGGGAGGGGAGGTTTCTACCCCTTCTGGATCTTTCAAGGCCCTGGGTTGGACAGGGAAAAGACGGTGGGACGGGCTTGGAAAGCTGATTGGAGATCTCTGCCTGCTGCAGAAATGTTTCCGAGAGTGCGCTGAGTGTTTTGAAATGGCAAATGCAGCAGTGAAAGGCCAGGAGGTGCGGTGGGCATGGGGAGGAGTGCCCCAGCTTGGGCCAGGGGGTCCCTCCGTGCCAGCAGAGGCACATCGCAGGAGGTGTTCAACGCCGTCCAGCTGCCCTTCCTGAGATATCTCCTTTCTTTATCACAGAGTCAGGAGCCTCCTCGTTAGGTTTAAGCCCACGACGAGGGGATGGGTGTGGGTTTGGTGCATGCCTGGTGCTCTGGCTGGATGGCTGTGCGGGGAAGGGTCATGGGCGGGACGGTGGGGTAACGGGCAGCACAGTGGGGTAATGCCGCCTTCTCCCTGTCACAGCTCTGGGACATCGGTGGCCAGCCACGGTTTCGCAGCATGTGGGAGCGGTACTGCCGCGGAGTGAGTGCCATCGTGTGAGTATCCCTGGGATCCGAGAGCCCTGTCACCTGCATGCCGATGCGGAGCCCCGCCAGTGGGTGGAGGCATGGTCCCATCGCCCCACCCAAAGGTGCTAGGCAAGGCTGAGCCGGGGGAGCTGCGGTGCCTTCACTGCCGGAGCCAGACGCCTGCGTCAGGAGTTGAGGTGCTTCCTTCTGGGACTGGTGCCCCCACGGGCTTTGAGCACAGGGCCGCCAGGTCCCCGGCAGCCGTGGCAAACCCTTCCCTTCCAGCATCACCTGGCCCGGCTCTGTTCCTCGGATCTTGCCCTTGCTGGCTCCTGGGCTTCCCCTGCACTGCCTGTTCATCGCAGGGGCTGAGCAAAGGCCATCACTGTGGCTCAGCCGTTTCTAAGAGGTTGGTTTTAAGGCCGGCCGCCAGCAGCTTGTTTCCAGGTCATGGTGTTTATGTGCTGCTGGATGAATCTTGTGCTGAGAGAAGGAGTCTCCGTGCAACACCCACTGCTGACTGTCAGCAAGTCTCTGAGTGTCCCCACGTGTCCCCAGCTTGCAAACGTTGCAGTAAGCTCAGTCCCAGGGAGTTCAGGCTGGGGATGAGCCTGGCAAGGTGCTCGTGGGAAGCAGGCTGCCTCCTCCTAAGATCAAATATTTACCCTGGGAGACCACATGGGGGTTACTTAAACCCATTCAGAAAATCAGCTTTGTGTGATCTTCACCGATTGACCGTGTTCTGGGATTTTGGAGGGCTGGGTTTCTGCACTGCCCTTCCCAACTGTAGGTCTGGCAGGTGAGGAGGAGTGAGGGACCGCTTGTCCTGCTTATTGGGACAGCAGCGTCTGGTCCTGCCCTTGCTGATTTTCACCATGTCAGGACATGTCCTTGAGACTGTTTATAACAGTGAGCTTTGCTGGAAATGACAAAATCCCGTTTTTTTCACTCCTTTTACTGCTTCCTTCCATAATTTTGTAATTTTCCCAAAGTGGCCCATCTGGTTGAGAGGAAACAAAAGGATCCGTGGCCATCCAGGTCATGCTCCAGTCTGCCTTCTGCACCTCGAGCTGCGTTGCGTCCCTTTTCTCTTGCCTTCAGCCCTCCCACCCCATCTGGTGTGCCGAAGGCTCATGGCAGTGCCTGGGTGGTGTTTTTCCCTCTCCCTCGCAGCCATACGCATTTTCCTGCGTTCGGCACTTCAGTGGCTAAAGGCTCTTCCTATTTTTAATAAACCCTACAAGGCCTAGTGAAGCTGGATGGTATTTCTCACTTCTTCTCTCCCAGCTTCTCGATCTTTAAAATAAAGGCTGCTTTGATCAGTTCCTCTCCCCAGTTCTGGCATCACTTATGTCCTTTGCAGGATGGGTGTCCGCCTGTAAGAGCTAAATCCTTCCCTAAATCTCCCCCGTCTGCTCAGAGCAAGCATTGCTGACTGCTGGCTTCACGTGCCCTTTGCTCCACGCCCCATACCCAAGATTGCTTCTGCGAGAGGACGAGCAGGTCCTTCCCCCTGGCAGGATCTCGGGTCAACGTCTTCGCCTCTTCTTCATCGTCAGCTCCTCTTGTCTTCTTCACTTGTTGTCTTGTATTCTGGGTGTCTCCATAAGGAGCTGCCACATGCAGATGAGTCTCACTTGGGCGCTTTGGGGACGTGTGTCTTGCAGCTCCTTCTGCCTGGGCAGTGCCTGGGCTTCCCTTGCCCGCTGCGTCCCTGCTGTCAACGGGGCGGACCCCTGCGGGGATGGGGACGGGGATAGGGAGGTCTCCCACTCCCCTGGGAGACACAAGGGGCTCTCAGCCCCGCAGCCTTCCTTGGGAAGAGGGGTCCTGGGGGAAGGATCCCATTACCCACCATCTCCACGCAGTGGCTCAGGAGCCAGTGGGAGTGGTGTGGCTGCCAGGGTTTGGTGGTGGCACGGACCTGAGCACAGCACCAGGGCACAGGGACCTCAGCACCTGCACTCAGGGGTGTCCCTTCCCTTGCAGGTACATGGTGGATGCTGCCGACCAGGAGAAGATAGAGGCTTCCAAGAACGAACTGCACAACCTGCTCGACAAGCCACAGCTCCAGGGCATCCCGGTGAGCTGTTGCCCGGATAGGTCCTCCCCAGCTCCTTGCGGTCCCCAGGCTGGTGGCTGCCAGGGTTTGCAGCGAGTGGTTTGCATCTTGCAGAGCAGATTCGGGGAGGGGATCCCCCTCCTTGGTGGGGTCTGCTTCCCTGCTGCACTCCTGTGGGAGCTGGGGCAACGATGCTTTCTAGCCCGGGGTGGGCTAGCCAACAGGGAAGGGAGCTTTAGAAGAGACCAGAACCAGCCCCCCCAGATGTGTGAGATCTGTCCTCTTGCATGAATTTGCACCTTATTTATGGTAGGACATTAAGGTCTCATCTCCCAGTAGAGCAGCTGCTGGGCTGTGACATTTGCAGGAGGTGGGCTGTGGCGGCGGCGTGGGGCACGCTGTACATGCCGGGATGGGATGGTTACGGAGCATCCAAACTAGGCATCCCTTGAAAGGAGCTAATTGAGGATCTTGCCACAGATCCCAAACATTCGCTGCCAACTAAATTAAGCTCCCGACATAACACGCTGCATTTGCAGCCCTTCTGAGTGCTCTTTTTTGAGAACAAGTCTCCAAATTTAAATTGGGGGATGCTGCATTACCATGCTGCTGCAGAGGCCCCAGCTCACCCCGGGAAGGCGGCCGCAGCCTCAGTGCTGTCCTTGTCAGATGACAGTCGCGTGGCGTGCTCTGGACAGATGAACGAGTCCTGCTGGGTGATTATTTTCCCTGCATAGTCTGAGAATGCCTCTGTGGATGTGAAAAGCCTTGAAGTAAGGGGAGATCAGTGGATGGTGCAAACAGCTATTGCTTTTTTGGGCTGGCTGCCCGCAGAGAGCAGGTTCTACACAGCAACCGCATCCCGCTCCTTCCTAATAATGTTAGTTTTAGCCATTTCACTTGATTTTTTGCTCAAAGACAGCAAGAGGCTCCTGGGACAACGTCCTAGATGGCACAAGAGGTGGTGTTGCCCTTCAGGGAGGATGCGCTGTGGGGCCAGCTTCTCACTGGGACTAGAGAGTACACAAGAGATGCTGCGTACGGGCTAATTAAGGCCGTTAATTGAAGTGCTCTGCCTTCTAATTGCCTGCTGAAGGGGTTTTCACTGTCCAGGCGCACCCTGGTGAAGTGGCCAGGGCTGTCTTGCACCTCAAGCAGGGTCCACTTCTGCGTGGCAGAAGCAGGTTCCTGCCTGGTCTGGTGGCCAGGAGCTTCAGGTGTCCCCTCTTCCCCCCTACAGGTCCTAGTCCTGGGGAACAAGCGAGACCTGCCTGTTGCCTTGGATGAGAAGGAGCTCATTGAGAAGATGTAAGTGTGCTGGTGGCCCGGGCGGCCGCGGTGGGGCTGTGACACAGTGTGACCCCCCCCGCCCCTTCCTGCCGTGTCCCCACCAGCATGGTCACCAATACTCCTTACCCAGCCAGGTGGCACTGCGGTGCCTGGGGTGGGCTGGCGGAGGCGGGTGGCTGGGGACATCTCTGCGTTTGTGGGGACAAGGAGGAGCTGGGAGCCACAGCTGCCGGTGCCAGGGCTGGTCTCGCGTGCCACACGGTGGCGTTGGGGCCTGGCCCGGCACGGTGCTCGGCGGTGGAGCTGGGCTCCTGCGTGGTTGCTGCTCCCGTCACCCTCTCGCAGCTCTGCCCTGCTGCCTGCTGCGGGCTCTGCGTCCCCGGCAGCAGGCAGCCCTCGCTGCTTGGAGGTTGGATCCTGCTCTGATGTGTGACACCATCCACGTACCTCTCCCTTATTTCGCCACCCTTTGCCGCGCCAGCACATGGCCTCCTCGCAGCCGATGCTGCCTCCTGCCCACCCCCACGCTCCCCTGTGGCTGGGGGACTGGGACGCTGTGCTGACTCGCAGCTCCCGCGCTGCCAGCCCTGTGCCGCTCGCAAACCCTGGCTGCCCTGTCTCACTGCAGGGCTGTGCAGCCGAGGTTTAGAGAGGGAAGTTGTGTGATTTTGTAGCCAGGCTCTCCATGGGGTCAGGTCCCTCCTGCCCCATCACGTACGCCCCACAGACCGCACCTGGTCGTCAGTCAGGGGCATGGTGCGCTCGTGTCCCCACCTGACCCACATGCAGGTCCCTGGGAGCCTGGGGAGACAGTGCCCCTGCAAAGTGTCCCCTGTCTCCGAGCCGAGGTCCAAAGGGACCCTTCAAAAGGCTGCGTGGAGGCGTCTCCCATCACCGCTCTCGCGCAGCCCCGGGCGTCTGCGGCTAGAGCTCGCTCCTCTCCCACAGGAACCTCTCTGCCATCCAGGACCGAGAGATTTGTTGCTACTCCATCTCCTGCAAAGAAAAGGACAACATCGGTGAGTACCGGCCGCTCTGGTGCAGGGCTCGGGGGGCAGCAGTGGGGGGGCAGCCCATGCCCACGGGAGCAGCGTGCCCAGGCTGTTTGCCCAAGTGCAGGAGGGGGTGACAGCCAGAAGGAGAGGCTGTAAGTGTCCCCTTGCCTTCGCAGACATCACCCTACAGTGGCTTATCCAGCACTCGAAGTCTAGGAGAAGCTGAGATCCTGTGGACTGCGGCTCAGATCGGGAAGATGCCATTGTACAAGCCCATGCCCCTTCTCTCTCCTGCTCTGTCCCTCCAGCTCTCTCTCTAGATGGGTATTTTTAGGGGACCCCAGACTCCACTCGCGTTGAGGTGGAGCCCTTGTTTTTATTGTAAAGAAAATGTCCGACTGCCCTCCTCTCACCACTCCTCTCCTCTACTCTCCTCTCCTCTCCTCTCCTCTCCTCTCCTCTCCTCTCCTCTCCTCTCCTCTCCTCTCCTCTCTCTGTCTCTTCCATTTTGGCACTGTTCTGTTGTTGTCTGTGTATACAGTATATATATATATGTATATATATTTTAATTTTTTAATTTAAGCGATAGCGCTGTTACTAAACTGGGCCCTGTGAGCGGTAGGAAGGCTGTGGGCTCCCCGAGGCTGGCCGAGGGTCAGTGCTGGGAGGAAGATGAGGGTGGTAGCAGAAGGCAGCCCCTTGGGGATGGGGCTGTGCCAGGCTGCAGACAGGTCCCGTGGGGCTCCCTTGTCCCTTCCCCGGGTGTCCTGCCCGTACCCCGGGGCAGAGAGCATCCTGGGGGTGTCGGGAACATGCCCACCTTGCTCTTCCTCGGGCTTCGGCCCCATGGGCAGGGTTTGGGGGGAGGCGATGCCGCACCCCTGGGCTCCTCGCCCCTCCCGGGGGGGACAGGGATTAGTCACGACCCACTGCGATCAACCTCCCCCTGCATTGCCTCCGGCTGCTGTGCCACTGCCCCAACCCCTCCTCGCCGCCCTGGGCTGCTCATCCCCCTGCCCCACATTCCCCCCCAGCCACATGCCTGGGCCAGATCCTGCCCCGCTGCCCAGTCCTGCTGCTCTGCTATGCTGGGGCGGTGATCCAAGGGGCTGGTGCCAGTGCAGGGGGGTCCCACTGATGCCAGCAGCCCCCGCGGGGAGTGGGGGGCTGGCTCCTGCCTCCTCCCTGGCCCAGCTGCCCCCGGAGCTGGCTCGGCCCTGCGTAGCCTCTCGGGGCGGCCATGCTGGCTCCCCACGTGCCAAAAGGCATCGCCTGCGCCCGGCTGGGGGCTGCTGGCTCTGCCCCGGCCAAGGACATCACATGGGGACACTCACGGGGCTGTGAGAGCCCCTGTGTGCCCGCAGTGCTGCCCGCCGGAGCCAGGGGAGTGCTCCCCGTGCCCTGCTCCCCATGCCAGCCTCCAGCTCTGCTGCACTGGCTGGGGGGGGACACGGGGGCAGTGGGCACTGGGGCTGGGGGGGGCACAGTTGGGTCCTTGTCTGCAGGTGGGGAGAGGGCAAGAGGAAATTTTGGGGGAGTCAGGAAGGCTGTGCCTGTCTATGGCATGTGATGAATTGTTGGGTCTCTGCAGGCACAGCCTGGGGGCCTGGCCAGGTTGTTTGGGGCCAGTCTGGGGGGGACTTAGCTGGGCTGGGGGGGTTGTGCTGGCATCAGGAGGATGGGTGCGTAGTAGGGTCAGGTCAGCAGCACAGCAGGGAGGCAGCTGCCTGTCGACAGCTCAGGGCTGGGGGAGAAGGTGGTGGTGGCCCAGGGGCGGGGGGCTGCAGGGCCCCTCTCCCAGCCCCTTCCCCTGCTCGTCTCCAGGGCAGTGAGGCCGGGGGTTTCTCTTCTGTTCTTGTTTCTGCAGAATGGCACAGAGAGCTTTCCTTTTTCTTTTTTTTTTTTTTTTTAATTTAATGAATTGTAAACTGTTGTCACCCCCCACCCCCCTCTTCTTTTTTTTAAGAGATATTTTGGCTCAGATTTGACCTCTGTTGGGAAATGATTCTTGTAACTGTACAATTTTTTTGCCTCCTAATAATAATAAATTAACAATTTTGCGTTGGGGGTGTGGTTGCAGTCCCATTACTTCCTCGCCGTTGCTGCCACCGGTCCCCCCCCGGTGCTGTGCCCGCGCCTCGGAGAGCAAGGTGGGGGTCCCTGTCCCCCAGGCAGCACCGGACTCCCGCGTGGTCGTGCTCACCCACGAGGTGCCAGAGCCAACTGTGATGGCTCAGAATGCCTCATTTTCTTGGCCTGGGCGTGAAGACGAGCTCGGAGACTGTAACTGCGGCCATCGCTGCTGCTGGACCTTCCTCTGCCCCCACATCGTGTCCCAGCGCTGCCGCAGGGCCCCGCCTCGATGCTGGCTTTTGGAGCGGGGTTGCTGCAGGGCTCCTGCTCCTCTCCCTGCCCCCTTGCCTGCACCAGCCCCCTCCTGGGGCCATTGCTGGTGGGGGCACCCCTGCCCCGTGGCTGGCCCCCTGCACTGCACACACCACCCCCTCCCCGGGGCTGCGCTTTGTGCCTTCGGGCAGCCTGCCTGGGGACCCGGGCACCGGGCCTGGGACCCAGGGCTGGGGTTCAGCCCAGCCCATGGGGTGCTCTGCCTGCGATGGGGCCGTGTGTTGCCTGCAGCCCCTGATGCTGGTGCTGCCAGTGCCCTCCCTGCCCCCCGCCCGGTTCTCCTCCTCCCCACGCATCCAGCCCCGTGGGGGCCACAGCAACAAGCCCGGCTTTGTTCACCCTTGGCCCGGGCTCAGGACGGAGCAGCATGGACCAAGAGCTGCCCCCGCTCCCTTCCTCCCACCGCCACCGAACCCCCACAGGGACCCCGCTCGCCCCGTGGGGATGCAAGGGGCTGAGGGCATGGCGGGCAGCCTGGGCTCTGCTCCCCCGCTTCCATCCCTGCGCCAGGGTGAGACCCCTCTTCTCCCCAGCTGCTCCCAAACTGCGGGGCCCAGCACTGGCGGGGGGGAGGAAAGGAAAAACCCAGTTTTGTGCTCTCGGAAGAAAACTGGGGCTTTTGTTTCCCTGGAAACGGGGCTGTGAAAGCAAAGCCCGGTGGGTGTCGATGCCGCACAAAGCCTGCAGTGAGCCCCTCGCATTCACCCAGCCGTAGCAACCGACTCCCTCGCCCCGGCATTTCGTGGGCTGGGACGGGTGCCAGCGGCAGGACAAGGAGCTTTAACAGCTCCAGTGGACGAGGCCGGTGTGGCCAGCCTGCTCTTAGCCTGATCCCACCACCCCGGCTGCTCCCCGAAACCCCCCCTGGGTGCGGGAGCCTTGGGCAGGGGGTGGATGTGGGGTTCGGAAACGCTGATGCCCTGAAACAATCATCCTGGGACAATTTTGTCTCCACAGTGGCAGGTGGATGAAGGCATGGATCCCTGCACGGGGCTGGCGGGATGAGATGCGCTCACCCCATCAGCTCCCCAAGGGGTGCTGGGGGCGATGGCCCCACATGGCCCCCCCCCAGCACTGCACAGCAGCAGCACCTTGGTCCTGCAGGATGCAGGTGGGGAACCGGCTGCCTTGCAGGCTGCGGAGCACCTCAGCCCAGGGCTGGGCTGGCTGGGCTTTACTGGGACCAGTTCGAGTCCTACAAACCACCCTGAGCCTGGTGCTTTGGAAGGGACCCTCCCAGGGGCTGGCTTGGCACCAGCTCGCTCAGCATCACCCCAGAGGGAAGGGGGCAGAGGGGCTGGGGGCCTTTCCCAATCTCCCTTAGGTGCTACCTGACCTGGCATGGCTGCCTTCCTACCCTCATGCCCCCCGCAGCTGCCCATGTCCACCCCAGAGCCCCCAGGTTTTAGGGAAGCGTGGGCTCCCCAGGGCTCTGCTCGGCAGTGCCGGACAGCTACATGCATGACATGCTCTAGGTTACTGGTTTATTGAGCTCTTACAGGGCACTGGCTTGGATCCGGTGGGATATAGTCACTGGGACCTTCTCCTACTGTGGAGGGGGCTGGCAGGAGGGGACAGGACAGGACGAGGGCAGTTGGTGTTTGCTACGTCCTCTGCAAGCCACCATGGAACCCCCCCTTGGTTTCAGATGGGACCTTTCTGGCAGAACTCCACCTCCAGAGCAGCAACCCCTTGGAGCCTGGCCAGGCAGCCAGGACGGGGGGGTGCTGATGTCCTTGCTGGCCGTTGGGCAGAGGCAAGAAGGCTGCCAATGTAGCCACGGGGACCGGGGTTTCAAGCCCCGCTTGCCCAACACGGGGTTTGAAGCCCATGGCACAGCCCCCTGAGCTGTCTCTCCTGCTTGCTCCACATCCAGACACGGGCACTAATGGCAAAACAATGTTTGGTCTTGGGAGAAGGTGGTGGAACGATCTCTACAGCTCCCCAGTGGCGCTTAGCAAGGTGTGCCGAGGGCCAGGAGGGGTGGAGGGGACTCCCGGGGCTTGTCGAAGAAGATGGAGGAGGACATCTCTGTTTTGAGCTTGCTGTCGGCGCTGCCCTCGCTGGAGGCAGTGTCAGGGCTGCAGCCCTCACAGCAGCAGCAGCAGCAGTCCATGAAGGCCTGGCCCAGGGGTCTGCAGAGGCACAGGAGCAGGACGGGCGTTACCGAGCACTTGAAGAACAGGAAGAACTGGTTGATGAGGTTGAGCAGGTCCAAG
This sequence comes from Sagittarius serpentarius, assembly GCA_034782735.1. Taxonomy (NCBI): domain Eukaryota; kingdom Metazoa; phylum Chordata; class Aves; order Accipitriformes; family Sagittariidae; genus Sagittarius; species Sagittarius serpentarius. The sequence continues at coordinate 7,439,453 of JAVKLA010000052.1, forward strand.
GTCTGCTTGGACATGTCAGGGGACATGTAGGCCACCACGATGTTGCAGACATTCTCAGGGGTGGTGCAGAGCCCGTAGATGATGGTCAGCCCGATGATGGTGCAGTTCAAGTGACTCTCGCACTGGGTGTGCTTGGTCCCTCGGCACTCGGTCTTCTCGGTGCCGCTGATCCTCCGGGTCACCAGCTGGCAGCTCACGGTGAAGAGGATGGGCAAGCAGAAGTAGCAACCAAAGTACCACCACATCCGAGCGTTTTGGTAGGTAAGCACCAGCGAGTAGACAGACTCGGGCAGGTTGGATGAGGGCTTCATGGTGCAATACTCCATCACCACACCGGACACAGGTGATGTGTCCTGCGCCAACTGCCAGAGCAGGATCTCCGGCACCGACAGTGTCATGGAGCCCACCCAGATGACGGCCAGCTTGGCGATGATGGACTGGCACTGCTCGATGGGCCGGGCGCTGGCCTGGGGGCTGGTGGCTGCATGGAACCTGTCGATGCCCAGGGCGCAGAGGCTGAAGGTGCTGACTCCCAGTGACGATACCTGGCGAGGAGGGAGGCAGAACAAGTGGGCCTTGCTGCAGGGACATCATGGGGGCCGTGACTTTACCAGGCTGGTGGCAAACCCCTGGATACCCAAAACCACAGCCCGAGACCCTTCCTCCACGGTTGTAAAAAGGTCACAGCCTATGGCTGCATCCCAGGGCTAGAGCCACTTTTCTGTGACTCCTTGAAAGGGCAGTGGATAAAAATGTCCCTTGATCTGTTTGTCCTTGCCCAGCTCCCTTTCTGCAGAAGGGAGAAGTTTTGCTGGATGTCTGTCTGTCCAGCCGTGGTAGGAATAGCAGGATTGTCCCTCAGGCTCTTCCTCTATTCTGGATGGCTCTTGGAGAGGAAAAGCAGGGACCATCATACCCACCAGCACCTTCCCAGCATCCCCAAGGCCCCCCCCAGCTGCCCCAAGCTGGCTTGTCCCTGCCCTGCTCTGCAGAGCTGCCGCCTGCTTCCCAGACAGGCTAAACGAGTTGAAGGCGCCCTTGTCACAAATCAGCTTGGGGCAATTTCCGCTGCATTGAGGATGGCAGGAAAAACATCCCATTTGCCAAAGGGAAGAGGCCAAAGGAGGCAGAGGAATTGCGGTGGCTCTGGGGGGGGGGCTGGCAAGGCACCGAGGGTCACAATCAGCATTCACTGTCCCAGCCCCAGAGCTGCAGCTTGGCTTGGAGCCAAGTCCCACAGCCCTTGCCCAGGATAGTGGCAGAGTCACGTGCTGGTGCCCCCCAGCCCCGTGGCCATTCCTGGCCTCACGAAGCCATCAAACATCATCCTGTGCTGAAGGACCTTCCCAGCACTCAGGAAACTTCCCCGGGCTCAGCGTGATGCCTGGGTAGCAGCTCGAAACAGGTCTGGCACTGCCCCCCTCCCCGCCCCCAGCCTTTTCCCGTGGTCCTGGGTTGGCCCCTTCAGCAGCTCATGACCAGCACTGATGCCAAGCACCCAGCATCACCAGTTATGTGCAACAGCATTCCCCCAGACACAGCATCAGGGCACTAGCCCAGCATCACCATCCTGCGCCCAGCCCCACTGCCCAACGCCGCTGCTCATGTCTCAGCTCCTCTGCCAAACGCCCAGAGCCACGCTGAGCATCCAGCACCCTTGCTCTGCCCCACAACCAGCACCCAGCGCACCTCCCCAGCTGTCTGGCTGGCACCCGCAGCACTCCCAGTGCTGCTGCCTCTCCTCTCCCCCTACACTCTGCCACAAGCTCTTCTGTCTCTCTTCATCCCCTTGGTCCTGGCCTGTAATTCAGACATGGCAGAGCATCCTTCCCCAGTACCCTGGCAGGGATGCAGCTGGTGCCACTGGTCACCCCAGGCTCATCCCTGCGCACTGCCTGTCACCAGGAGCTCATGTAGCCAGCTCTGCTCCAAAAACCTGGCTTTGTGCCCTGCCCCCCCCAGGGTATTTGAGTAGCCACAAAGCAGAGGACGGAAGATTTGCTCCTTACAGCGTTCGTCCAGCAGTCCGAAATGCACAGTCCCGTACAGAAAGGCTGGACGTTAACTACTGAACGTCAGGCTGATTCCCTTCTCGTGGCTGACTCTTTGCGGGGGATTTAGCTCTGGCCTGGCCATGCCCTCCCACCCAGGCTGAAGGGTCCCTGGTGCTGGATCCCAAGTGAGCAGAGAAGCCCTGAAGCCCCTTTCTGCCTTCGCTTTGGGGCCCAGAGGCAGGAGTGACAGCTGGGGTAGCAGAGTGGGAGTAGCCTCCTGGGTGGACCACACCAGGACCATGCCCCCCCCCGGGGCTGTGCCATGCCCATCCTTCAGCAGCCCCAACCTCCCCTCATCCTTCCTGCTTCCTCCGGGGAGCGAGCTGTCCCAGGGGCACCCTGGCGCTGCTGGATCACTGTACCTGGAGGTGCCACCCGCAGGGATCTCCCGCAGGGACGTGGCCAGGGAGCCCATGAGCAGCTCAGAGACAGGCTGTGGCAGATCCTCCTCAGGAAGGGGTCTGGTCTGGGGACATCACCCTTTCCTTCCCATCCTTACCCGGGGGGCTGAGGCTGCCTGCCTGGGCAAATGTGGGTCCATATTCCTGCCCCTCTCCGAGTCCTCATTCCACCTGTCTGTGACGTCAGGGGCCTGAGGTGGAGGATAGGGATGGGGCAAACACTTCATTTAGCAAGAGGCTGGGGTGGGAGACCTCCAGAAATGAGCAGCTCCAGCTTGCTGAGCAGGGGAGACAGGGTGGAGAGGTGGGGGCTGCACATGTCCTCTAGCAGACACCACATTATCGTGCTGGGCTGTAACTCGCAGGTTTAGGGCTGTGCCTGGCAGGATATCCAGGGTGTGGGTCCATCACCCCAAGCCTGCGCCCAAAGGACCCAGTGGCATTGCCGGGGTCCCCTGCTAGGGGTGTGCAGAGCCAAGCCGTCTCTGAATGTCCAGGGACCCCCGTGCCTCTGCAGACTCTGCACAAAGGCACTGACACCAGGGAGCTGACTGTCACGGTGCCCGCGGGGCACAGAGCAGCAGGACAGAGCAGGACCACTGGTGGCAGTCGTGGCCTCAGACCTGCTCACCTCGCAGCCCTGGCAGTGGGGGTGGTGCCAGCCCGTCCAGGCCCAATTCTACCGCCCCAGCCCGTGCTGGAGTCACCCTAACCTGTAGCTGCTGTCGGGTGAAGCAGGAGAGGCTAATCCAGCCACCCAGGGAGTAGGATGCAGCCAGGTCCTGCACCCGAGAGCGCTGTGGGTCCCGCTCTCCAGCAGAAGCTGGACCAGGGAGGGGGATGCTGGGGAGGGGATTGTGATGGGACATGTCAATGTCTCGGGGCCTTTTCTTTGCCTGTAATAACTGAGCTTCCTGCGGCCACGAGCTTTCCCCCTCTGAGTGCCGAGGCCTGCTCTCTGTCCCCTCCAGCCGTTATTTCTCTGAGCAGGCTTGAGTCCTGGTGACAGGCACAGACAGGTCTGGTGAAGACAGAAGGCTAGGTCCCAATTTGGCATGGTGACAGCCCTGGGAGGGCAGGGCTGGCCTGGTCATGGGTGGCAAGGGGTGTCAGTGCTCCCACACAACTTGATCAGGTTTGGGGAGAGAGGGCAGCAGTCCCGGGCCCTCCAGCACAAGCCATGGCCTCAGCTTGCAGCTGGTTTTCATATGTTGTGTCCAGGGCTCTGACCACACTTGGTGGAACAGGCAGGTTTTGAACCCCATCTGTCCTGACCAAGCCTGAGAGGGTCTTCAGGGACCTGACGCTGTCTCTGATCTGTTCCAACCTTGTGTTTGCACCCTTCTTCAATAAACCGGGCTTTGGAGCCCCAGACAACACGCACAGGTAGACTGGGTCTGTCTGTCGTACATGGGCATGGAGGGGAATAGCCTGATCCCAGATGTCCCTGCAGGATGGGAGATGACCCACAGCGAGGGTTTGTTTTCAACACAAGCACAGCACCATGCAAAATTGTGCTATCTGGGGCATTTTTGCTCATTCTGCCTTCCCCGGTCACCACAGCCCCTGTAGCCTTCTCAGTGGGTCCCCAGCTCACCCCAAACGTGGCCAACACATCACATGTGAGGCTCTGAGGACAAGCAAAGATCTCAGGTTCCCAAACCTAATTCCTGGGCTCTCCCTTCCCAGCGCTGCTCAGCGCTGCCCCACCTGCAGCCCGCAGCCCTGGGGCCATCCTCAGCAGCCCACCATGGCCAGAGCTGGGCCAGCACGCTGTGGGGGGTGTCGGGCTGGGACAGGAACAGACAGATGGAGGGACCCCAAGGACAGAAGTCCCTGTGCTGGCTGGACAAAGGAGCGTTTCACGGGCTCTTCCCAGCCTTGGCAGCACTGGTGCTGGCTGCAGAGCCTGAGGAATGGCCCGGGCAGAGGCAAAGGGAAGGTCAATATTGGGACCATCCCTTGGCCCCTTGCTGTGCCCCACGACGGGGATCTCTGGGGCACACAGCCCTTGCGCCAGGCCATGAGCAGCATGGACTTCCCCCAAACCGAGAGGGCAGAGAAGAGATGGGTCCTTGAGCCCTCCAGGGCCCTGCGCAGCCCCTTACCTCCATGAAGGGCACGATGCGACAGGACACGTCCCCCAGCAGCCTCTTCTTGGTGATCTCATTGAAGATGACCACAGGCAGGCAGAAGAAGAGGATGAGGAAGTCCCAGAAAGCCAGGCTGGCCAGGATGGAGTTCCAGGCGCTCTTCATGTAGTAGTTGTGCCACACGATGCACATCACAGAGAGGTTTCCGATGATGCCCACTGCAAAGACGATGAGGGACAGGAACATCACGGCGTAGGCGCTGTAGGAGTTCTCCGTCACCGGGTACAAGGGGTTCTGGATTTGCAACCGCTTGTCGGACACGGTGGTGAGGTTGGCTCGGGGCTCTGCCCCCTCCCCGTCTGTGGGAACCCCCTGTTGCTGCTCAGATGGGTCCGTGCTGGATGGCAGCAGGGCCTTGGTTGGGTGCAGGCTGGCGGAGTTAAGGGGCCGTGGGAACTCCACGCGCACCCCCGGCACGTACTGCTGCACCGACTTGGAATCCTCCTCCGTCCCCCGGCGCAGCCTCTCCTTCATCACCTGGACCTCTGGGCTGCCCCGGGAGATTGTCGGCAGAGTCCTACCTCCATCTGCACCCCGGCCATGGTGGGTGCTGCCTTCCCCAGGCCGCCCAGCCCTGCCTCGCATCGCCGCAGCCCCCGGCGCCAGCAGCACCAGCAGCAGGAGGACAAGTGGCGGCGGCGAAGGCATGGTCCCCTCTGCACCCTCCGGAGAAAGCTTGTTGCGGGAGACAGAGCAGCCCCGAGCCCAGGGACCCCGGGGCTGCAGGCAGCGAGGGAGCCGTCCGGAGGAGCAGCCGGTCTGTCCGGCTCCGGCCGCTGCTCTGGGCTCTCCGGAGAGCTCCGGGCAGAGAAAAGCCGTGCTGGGGAGCGGCAGAGCCCGGCCCTCTGCTGGTCACCCACCCGCTCCCGGGGAGGCTGCCAAGCTCTGCCGAGATGCGCCAGCGCCCAGGCTGGGCAGCTCGGCATCCCCCAGCATCCATCTCCCCAGCATCCCTGCCATCTCCCCGGCATCCCCCAACGTCCCCCCAACACCCCCCGACATCTCCCCAGCATCCCCCAACTTGCCCCTACTCCCTCCAATATCTCTCCAACACCCCCGACATCTCCCCGGCATCCTCCAACATCCCCCCAACACCCCCCCAGCATCCCCCCAGAACAAGCCAGACGAAGGATGCCCAAGGCTTGGCTCTGGGGATGGGCTGCTGAGCTCAGCTCTTCCCACTCACGATCTCCCACCCCCTGCCCCTGAGCAGGCGGCACTAAGGATGCCCGAGGTCCAACACTGGGCACCATGTGGCACATCCCCTGCACGCTCAGCCTGGCCTCAGGACACCCTTGAACGGCCAGACCACCTCCCCCGGCCTGGAGGGGTGATGGGGCTGCCCTTGGCAGGAGGGCGAGAGGAAGGACTGGCTGGCCTCAGGTGATGCTCCTTGCCACACTGGGGTGTCAGGTCTGCTGGCCCAGTTCTCCCAAGGTTTGTTGCTGCTTTTGCTACTGAATTCCCCGTGGGACAGGGGTTTGAACAGAACTGAGGTCCCTGAGCCCCTGTACCTGTGACTTCTCCCCATACCCATCATCTCTCCCCTGCACCCATCGTCTTTCCCCATTTCCGCTGCCTCTCACCATACCCACCACCTCTCCTCTGTCCTAGTCTCCTGTTCCCCTACCTCTTATCTCTCCCTGTGCTGTCAACTTGTCCCCATGACTGTGGGACCAGAGGGACCAGGGTCCCCTCTGGGGACATGCCCTGTGGAACGTAGGCAGCCCATGGGGATGCACACCAAGCTTGAAGCTTGAAGCAGTGGGGCTACCCCAGACTTGGGAAGCTCAAGGTGTCTGTCCCTCTCCTGCATGGGGCAGTGGCAGGGGCTGGGACACCTCACCCCATGCAGCCAGCAAACACCAGCTTCCCCCTAGCTGGGACCCCACTGCTGTCTCTGGCTGGCATCATGCCCGCTCTTCCCCAAGCCAGAAGAACCTCTGGGCTGACGTCCCAGAGCACTGAGGGGGACGTGGGCCTCTCGCTGCATCACTGCGAGCTGGGAGAGCCAATGCCACTGGAGCCAGCACAGGGAAACTGAGTCCCGGAGCTCAGAGGCTGCCCCTTCCAGGCGTGCGTGTGACCACAGCTAGCAGGACGTGCTGACATGGGTTTCAGCAGTGGGATGCTCCTGCTCTGCTCAAAATCACACTGTACTCAGCCGGCCCTTGGTGCTCGGCCACCGCAGCTGGGCTGGCGGAGACTCCTGTTGCCCCACGTCCTTCCAGGGTGGGGCAGGAGGAGTCTCTGCTCCCAAATCATTTGGCTCAGCCAAGTGCAAGCCCTTCACCCCTCCTGCGCTGGAGCCATTCCTCCATTGTGTGTGACAATGCTGATGAGCAAAGGCCACAGAAATCGGAGGCACACCTGCAGCCTGGTGCTTCTGCTTGAAGTCCCAGCCTCCGGCCGGCAGCGCTTCGCCCAGGGCCCTGCAGGCAAGGGCTGGCAGCTGTGCCTGGTCGCTCTGCTTTCTCACACTGCTTCCCCTGCAGCCAGGTGCTGCTCTTTGACTCTCCATAATGCTATGATTTTTGAGCATCATTTGGATATTTCCAATGGGGAAAGGAGGATTTCAGCTCTTGCTGGGTTGTACAGGAGCAGAGAGTGGCAATGTCTGAGGTCTGTCCTGGGTGCAGAGGGACGGGTGCCTCAAAGTGATCGCTGGCCTGATGCTAGTGCAGTTTGTCTGCTACAGAAGGAGAATGGCTCAGCCTGAGCTCAGTGACAGTCCGAGGATCACGCAGGACCGCTGTGGGTTGCCAGTTGCTTCAGGTGCTCTGGCTGCAAGGACACAAGGGAACCTGTGAAAGATCAGGGGACCAACCCCAGGGTTCATGACTGCTCTGGCCTTGGCCCAACAACCCGTACCTAAAATGAGCCAAGGGCTCTCCTCAGTGGAGAGCAAACCCCCAAAATAACTGAACTGTGTCCAGTTTGCACAGGGGCACAGTGCTGTGCCCAGATGCGGGGATGCCAGCAGAGCCAGGGCGTGGGCAACTTGGCCAGCTAAGCACTGCCAGCATTTTAATTGTCTGCTTAACTGAAGGAAGGATAACATGAACTCGCCCCTCAGTGAACTCCCGGTGCTGATCCCAGCTCCCTGTGCAAAGGCCAGGTAGGAGAGATGGTGGCATCAGTCCCCACATGAGGCTCAGGGAGTGATGCCATTGCACCTCGGCGAGGCTCGGAGGAAAACCGCGCTGCCTGGTGACAGAGCTGAGCGAGGGATAACAGAGGCAAGGCAGGGCTGGGGGCAGAGGCGCAGAGGAGAATGAGGTCTTTCCTCGGTGGACACATCAGCTCGGAGGAGGGAGCCCTTGGTTCTCTCCTCGCCTGCCGCTCCTGGCAGGGTGCTGGCACCCAGCACCCTCCCGGCCCCAGTGCAAGGCAGCCAGGTGTTTTCCTGTAAGGAGAGGGAGCTATTTTTAGTTTCATTTCATGGCCGTTGCACAAGGGCTGGGTGTGTCATGGAGCTGCCTGAAGACAACAGCAGAGTTCACTGGGGCAAGGTGACACTTCGGTGGCACAGGAGCGACCTCGGGCAGGCCCTATTACCCAGGGTATTGCTGTCCAAGCAGCCTCTGCGAGATGCTCCTCTTCCTTCCCTCTGTCTGTCCAGGAGCTCCCAGCCAGCGTGGGTCCCTGGCTGTCCCAAGCTGGGGGCCAGACAACAGCCCTGGAGGCTATTTGGGAACTGCACATTTATCTTCTCCAGCCCAAATTCACAGACAGGTTGAGACTGTTTCTCGGGAGATGAATGTGTGTCTGGGTTTTGCAGACGTCTCCTTGGAGGTACTTTGTCAGAGTCCGAGCTTTCCACTGTGACCCCGGGGAGGTTTCTTCCTAAATCCCCTCTTCCAGGTATTTATTTCATTCAACCCTCCAAGTTTTGGACAAGACTGCATAAAAATCACTTCCCACCTAAGACCTGCGTCCCCCCACCCCGGTGCCCATAGGGACAGCCCCTTCAGTGACACAGTCAAAATCATCTGAGAAAAGGGGCAAAAATCAGAAGTGTTCCTGAGCATGCATTGCACCATGCCAAGTGTCTTCCCCATTCTGGGGCTTTTTTAAGCTGTTCCTTTGGAGCAAGACAGCTTTGTTTTTGCAGCCAAGGGCAGTTACAAAGCCACCAGCAACTGCTTCACCTCCCATCCACTGTGTCCATGTACCCACCATGGCTCTTCAGATGCTGGGGATGGTTCAGCAGGGATGCAGCGGGACGTGTGGGACATGCTGTGTCTGCTCCCATTGCTGGACTGTCTCTCCCTGGCCAGGGGACATAGTGGGGTACCAGCACCAAGACACCGCGGTGCGTGAGTGGGCAGTGTCTGTGACAGCTGGGACCCCCCCATGTCAGTTGATGAGTTTCTCTGACGCCTTTCTTGCCCCCACAGGAAGCCCCAGTGTTCTCCTACTCATGCTCCAGCACCACCCTCATGACAGAGCCCAGCAGTGAGCGGTGCCCAGTCTCGGTCTATATGACATTGTTCAATGGCCTTGTGATTTCTGGGGAGAAGAAGAATTGCCCCATGCAGTTTGCTTTAATCCAAGCACAGGGGCATGGCTGAGATGGAGGAAGCTTGAAAGTCCGGGCAGCAGTAAGATAGCTGTGCCTGCGTGCGTAATGCCATAGCTGAGATTGACAGTTGGATGGGCGGTCATCTGAGGGGACAGGGGACTCTCTGTGTGTGGGATGAGGAGCATTTTTGCTTGGAGGTGACAGCACTAGTTATGCTGATCTGAGTTTGCAGGCAGGCTGGGAAAGCAGCAGGGTTGCAGGGACGAGCTGCTCTCTTCCCCGTGGCGTGCACCACCCCAGCACCTTGGCCCTGAGGCTCCCGTCCACGACCTCTGGCAGCCCCGCGCCTCTCCGCACAGCCCCGCTCCGGCTGCTCTGCACCTCCAGCTCGGCGGGTCTGTGCTCTGCCGAGCCATCGTGTTACAGAGCATCCTCACCAAGGGCTCTGGGAGATGCCAGAGCCGTCCATCTCATCCCCTCCTCTTGGCAGAAGCGCGTCCCTCATCAGACCCCAACAGTGAGTTTAGATCCAGCGTAGCTCAACTCTTCCAGAGCCCTGCCAGTGGGCGAGAGCCTCCTGTGACTACAAACGGCCTGAAGTGACTGCAGAGCGGGCACGCTCGGACTCAGTTTCACCCCTGATTTTTCACCGCTGATGAAAACACTCTTTTTCTTAAATCAGTATAAATGTCAGACCCACACCCCCGCCCCGAGGCTTCAGCCTGCCTTCTGGTGAGCTTTGATGAGCTCCTCAGGGCTACCACGAGCTACCTCTGACAGCACGTAGCAGAAGCGGATTTGACCTGGCTGCCTTGCAGACATGGCAGGGCGAGCTGCTCCAGACCCCCTGCCACTGCAGGTGCCCCTCACCCTGCGGCACCTCGCACATCCCTTGTTGCTGGAGGGGCTCGGGGCCCAAATACCCAATGAGAGGAGGAAAACGGCTCCATTTTGTTTCCACCAAACAGTCCGGGCTGTGCGGGAGCAAAGCAATAACAGGGCTGGTACACGCCTGTTTGCCCTGTGCTGTTAGGGTGATCTGCTGGTTCCTCGGAAAGGGGGGAGAGGGCAGGGAGGGGACACGGTAAACACTAGACGGCTGGTGCAGGCAAACCCAGCGCTCGGGCAGCTGCTGCTCTGACGGCAGGGCTGCGGCAGGCGGCCGCTGGCGAGGAGCTCCCCACCACTGCTGTGACCTCTCAAGATGCTCCCGTGGGATTTTCATGCCCTCCCGCTGGCGCTGAGACCAGCCCAGCATCTGTGTCCCGTCCCGTCCAGTCCCCCGCCCGTCCCCTCCCCCCACCCCGGTTCCTGTGTCTCAAAATTAAGTCCCAGAGCACTGGGCTGAGCCTGCCTCACTCAGCGCTTCGTGGTGGAGTTTGGAGTTCCCATCAGGGTCTCGATGGCACCAGTCCTGCAAGCTGCTGTCTCCTGCAGCGATGGTATGCAATGGTTCAGCCCAGAAGCCGGGGGTTTTGGGGGTGAAGCAGCCTGTGATGTTTGACCAGCTGTTCCCAGCACACCATGATGCCAGCCAGCTCTACGCAGGAGCCACGAAAGGCTTTGGAGCCTGTGGCTCCCCTTCCCCTGCTCCTGTGCCTCCTCCCCGGAGCTCATGAAAAGCCTCTCCCATCCGACCACAGCCACGTTGCACTGAGCTTGCTGCGGCCAGTACTGCTGGAGAAAACCCACACCCCGTGGCCTTCCTGGCCTCCTGTGGGCTGCTGGCTCTGCTCCCCATGGGCAGGTTTCCCAGTAGTCACTGGTTTAAAGCACGACATGAACACTCAACCCTGTTTTGCAGTGGGGAAACCAAAATGACGGTGGGATTTTCCTTGAGCCACAGCAGGAGGCGAGTTCCCAAGGCTTCCTCGCAGGGGCCACGACGGGGACGTCCGGGCTCTCCGTGGGTCGCCGCCGCGGCGCCGGTCGCAGCCTTGTCTGCAGGGAAGCGTTATCGGCTCATGTGAGCAGGGGCTGCATTTCTGTTTGCAATGGGGCGGTCACATTGTGTTCAGGGGAGGAACTGGGAACCCAAGACAAGTTCAGCTTGGGGCAAAGACAGTATTTTCCCGTCGAATAAAAAGAGCGATGGTCTGGAAGCAGGGAGAGGCCATTTGGAGAGACCCTGAGCTCAGCTCCTTTGTTGGAGCCCACTTGGTGATTCACCCCCAAGTCCCCTGTAAATGCACGAGGACTCACAAATGTAAAAGTGCAACTTGGAGCAAAACCACTCAAGTTTAATGTAGAAAATAAACCATCTTCAAGTCCACCACCTTCTTTCTTTGGTGGACGAGGTATTTGGTTTCTCCATTTGCTTCAGTCCAGTTCCCTTGGCTCTGGCCCTAACTCCTCCGTTTCTCACTGCTTCGGAGTAAACCTCGTGCTCCCTTGCTGCTGGGCCCCCCTGCTCTGGCTGTCACACGCTGCGACTGGGAGCTTCAGAGCTGTCAGAGCTTGGGTTTGGGGTGGCAGCTGCACAGGGACTTTGCAGCATCCCCTCTAAGTCCTGGGGGATGTCAGCTGGAGCACGGGTGAAAACCACCATGCTGCAGGGTTATGGGTTTGTCACCCCCTGTTTCCTAGTACCACTTTCAGGGTGCTTCACTTCCCTGACTGCTCTCAGTGAATCCCAACTCCTCCTGCAGCCATGGAGGTTAAAACCCAGCTGGCTGTAGAGCACAGCTGGGGCCGCAGAAGAGCAGGAGAAAGGTCTGGGGGAGCTTTGAGGGCAGGGAGCCTGTGCTGGGTGACTTGTGTCAGGGCTGCCATCCCCGCATGTGTCGGCAGAGGGAGAGGCAGATTGGGTGACCTGTGACTGGCACCCACCTGCCTGCCAAAACATGGGCGCTGGGGAAACACCGGTGGAAAATGACCCGCCTGCAGAAAGACGGATGCCGAGCAGTCCTGAGCGAGGCACAGCGCTGGCCTCCGCCCATGCTCTGCCTGCACCGTTCAAGGGCTCAGAGCAAAAGTCAAGGTTATTTGCGCTTACCAGGAATACCGTGGTTTGTCTCTCCTTGGAAAGCTGGGAGGAGGGAGCTGGCACATGGGCAGCCTGTGCTTGGGTGTGCTGCGTGGGGTGATGGGGCCCCTGTGCAGGGGCGATGGACCCCCCTCCCCCCCCCCGCCAAGGGCTGCTGGGCTTCAAGGCTGGCAGCAGGGTGGTCCAGTGTCAGAGCCCCTGCGGGAGGAGGTCTGTGCCCGGCACTGGGCACAGATGGGCCAGGAGCTTTGTGAGATGCTGTGGTGCACCCAGGGGGACCTCGTGCGCAGGCAGCCCTGCTGCGGGGGCTGCCTCCTCCAGGCAGCCTGGCAGGGCTGTGAAAACCCTGGGCAGGGGAGGGCCACAGGTTTCCATTTTACAGGGGTGCCATTCACAGACCTCCACCCCACCCCAGATCCAGACCTGGTCTGCTGAGTGACCTCTCCTGGTCCCCCCACAGCTTACCTTCAAACCAGACAGACAGCTGCTCTCACCGTCCTGACCAGATACTGCCCTTTCTGCATCCGTGGGCAGCACCCAGCCGCAGCGGCCGCAGCCTGAGGCTGTGAGGTACTGAGGACCTCCAGAAATGTCCGTCCCTGCCAGCATCTGCCATCAGACACTGCAGAGCCGGTGCCACTGCTCGCCCCTTCCTGCGGAGCGAGGTGTCAGAGCCTGGGGCTGGCAGCGAGGTGGGCAGCGGGGACCCCACCGATGCCTGGGACAGCTGGGAAATGGGGGACCCTGCTTTCCCTGGGGGGCACGCTGCGGGGGCTGGCAGGGGTGGTTTGCCCGCTTGTTGTGCACCAAGCCAGCAGCGCGTGGGTGCTAGGGGCAAGGTCCAGACCCCTTGCCTTTGCTCCCTCTGGCTGCCCACAGCCCAGGCAGCGCTGCTGTCACCCTGCACAGAGGGACTGGTCCCCAGCCCGCCGGTGGGGAGTGGGGCACCGCAGTGACATTTGGCATCTGCCGTGGGCGCCCCGCCCTGGGTGGGGACGAAGGTCACTGTGCAGAAAGTTCGGCTGCTTAGTGACGGAAAAAAAGGGGAAATTCCCCGCTCTGCACACATGCAAATGAGGGCTGGGGCTGGGGACCCTGTGCCCAAGCCCCTTCCAACTGCCCTCTCTCCTCCAAGCCCCATCAGGGCTGGGGGATCTCTGTGCTGCCCCCACCCAGGCCACCGTCATGGCAGATCAGCCCCCGTGAAACTTGTCCTCCACCCTGGAGATGTCCTGGTCACCAGGCATGACTGTGTCCCCAGGGCATCTCTCACTGGCCGCAGCCTGTCCATACATCTGGGTGGGCTGTGCCCATGCTCTGCCAGAGAGCCACCTCCTCCCGAGGGACCCACTCTCTGGAGCCAGAAGAGCCTTTGGTGGAGCCACATACAGGTAGGGCCACACCAAGACCCCAAGGACCAGGGATGTCCCGTGGAGCTGGTCACATCCTCATTGCTGTGGCCAAGGGAGTGGGGGAGAAGATTGTGCCGGTGTCCTCAGAGGTAGGAGCTCATGGGAGGAGACAGGCACCTGTCTGTGCTCTGCCATGCAGAATTGGTACCTGTGCCCACTGCAGAGCGCTGGGCACTGCGGTGCTGGGATTGTGCTGATGCTGTGTGGCCAGGCCTGGCCTGACAATTGGGTGGGCAGGATGCCTTTGAGGTCCCAGAGGTGCACACGATCAGTACCCCATGCTCTGAAGTTATCTACAGACTAGGCTCAGGAGAGGGCAGAGTACAGGAAGGGAATCTCCTAAGCTTTTGCCTTAGAAGTCCTATTTTCCAGGGCTGTGGTACCGCCTGGGATGCTTGGGATGGTAGACAATGCAGGGAGGGAAAAACTTCCCTACCAAGCTTGTTATCCTTCAGACTCCTTGCATGTTGGGATGCCCACGTTACAGCCACGGGTGGGTGAGATGGGCTCCATCGATGGCGGAGCTGCTCTGCCCAATACCCGCAGCATCAGCAAGGCCAGCCACAAGCACAGAGGTGCAAGTGGGATTCCTGAGGCTGCTGGCACCATCCATCCCAGACTCCAAGCCCTGCTGCCTGCAGGTCAGAGGTGTCAGCCATGGCTGTGGCAGCGGGCCAGTGAGAGGGAGAGGTTGCCTGCTCCCCAGTGATGGAGAAAACTCCAGGCTCCCTGTGCAGTTTTCCCCTCTCCCCTTGTGACTCAGTCCCACGCGGTGAGTTGCTCAGCACTGAGACGCTGACCCACACGGCCAACAGCCAGCAGCCCACAAAGGGCTGGAGCTTCTCAGTGCTGCAATAAGGCAGGAGCCAGCAGCTTGCAAGATGTTCTCCCCTAGATTCAGGTCAGTAGCTCCAGCTTCACACCGAAGCCAGTGGCCCTGAGTCACCAAGTGACACAACCGTATCTCGCTGGTATCTCCCAGGTGTGGCAGCTCGGCGGGTGACGTGAGGCCATCTGGCTCACGAGCACCAAGGAGGTGGTGATGCAGCAGTAATTGCAGCCTGGTGCTGATGGCAGTTGTGACTGTAGGTGGGGGATATTTCTCTGCTACTCACAGCTTTGGGCAATTGCTGAGGTGCTGGTAAGACAGACTGCTTGACTGGCAGATGTCACAAGTCTGCCAGGATTTAGGCCATTGTCTCCTGGGAGAAGTTATCAAGCTCCAAGGAACCATTTTGGGGCAGTCTGGGGCTCCTGCTTGAGGCAGACTCCTCACCCCTCTGTCCCTGACAGCATGGCCACCAGCATGGTCCGCTGCCTGCCACATCCTGATCATCATGCTGGGAACTTCCCCGCCTGCTCCACTGAGTCAGATGCACCACCTGGGAACAGATGCACCCCTGGACCCCGCACCCTTGTGAGCAGCAGCGAGCTGGGCTCTCCAAGGCCACAGCACCCGGCCGTGGGATCCTGGAACCCCCAGTCTGGGGATACACAAAATGCAGCAGTGGGATGCTGCAAGAACATCCAGGACAGGGGCAGAAAGAGTCCCTGGTACATGCTTTGACTTCTACTGCTGCTGGGGAGCTCTTACAGACCGGGTGGTCCCTGCTAGGTGCTGTACAGGCAGAGAGGCCACGTTCAGGCTGAAGGACAGTGTGCCACAGGCATGTCGTCCATGGGGATCCCGGCCACTGGTGCTGGGCAGCTTTAGGCCCACTGGCCTAAAAGTAGAGGTGCTGTTTCTTTTCCCTAAAACACCTGACATCTTCATCTCCAAACTGCAGGAGAAGAGTTACACACCATGGTCGGCAGGAGGAGGATGATGGTGGTTTGTGTCACCAGCCACCTGGGCTGCAATTACCCCAGCACGGGAGAGGTGAAAATCTGGACTACATTGACAGACAGCAGAGGTCCAGGACCGGCCACAATCCCAGCACATTCCTGGGGACTCTTTGTACTTGGGGAAGATGGTCCCTTCGTCCTACATGTGTGTCTTAAGTCTGTTGTCCTAATCATGGCCATGCAGGTGAGCTCAGCGGGGCAGGACAAGGTCCTGTCCAGCCTGGCAGGTCTCTGCATCCTTGCTGGGACACTCAGAAAATAAAACATTTTCTCTGATCTCACTGTATGGGAGCAATCCTGGAGCTGCCAGCAGAGAGCAAAGGCAGAGGGGGTGAGAGAGAGCGCGGGATGCAAATGGCGATACCCCATGAGCATCATATGTGGCAAAGCACTGGAGGATTTCCAGCACCTCAGGACCTGACATCCTTTTATCTGTGGGGTGCTGAGTGAGCCCCAAAGAAGAAGAGAAGCAGAGAGCCAGTGCTGAGTAGAGCCGGCGGGGCACAGCCAGGGTGCTCCTGCCCCGTGTGTCTGGGCTCCTGAAAGCTCATGGTTGTGGGCACAGAAAACCCATGAAAGGTGGGAATAGCTGGGGCCGTCTCCCCACTCCCAGCACTTGCTGCAGACTGGCAGATAAGCTCCCATGGGCAGGTATTTGAGCTAGCGCCGTGTCAGGCTCTGGGGCCGGTGGAGGGGCAGGCTGCCAGGCAGGTGGTGGTGCAAGGACACTCCTGCCAGCAGACAGGGGCTTCAGCTGGTCAGACACTTGCAGGAAAAGCTGCATGTGAGGATGTCCTTTCCCTTTACATGGGGCACACAGGGCTCTGTCTTCATGAGGAAAGGGCAGCAACCGATTGCACCAAATGTGCTGAATTTAGAAACAACATGTTGAGGAAAGCAGTAGAAAGACTTTAATAGGACGTTTTCCAAAAGAAGTGAGAGACATTGTTCCAATTCCCTTTTAAGCTAGAATCGCCCTTAAAAAGGTCCTAAACTCCCACCTGGTCAAACCAAACCTAACTTGAAGATTTTGTGCTACTTTGCTGGGCACTCAACAAACTCCTGGACCAGATCTAGCCCTCTTAAATGTGCTGCTTTTTGTGCAGAGTGGTTTTCTTTAGCCTTGCAGTAATGCAGATGCTCCTTTTATCAAATAACAAGACTACTCGGGTTTCAGTGAATCCCAGGTTGAACTGAGAACTGGTGAGCACAAAGCAAGGACCTTGGCAGGATCATAGTGTAGACTGTAACCAAAATGATAAAATTGGCTGAAGCACAGACGGAAACATCCCACTGCGAAAGAACCTCAAAAAACACCAGGGATTATGCGAATGGCCTGTATCAATAACCAGCAGTGGAAGTGAGCATAGGCAAACTGATAAACACTGAGAAATGCAGCGTTCATACTGAGCCCAGGAAGCCTGCGCTCTTGTAACAGGAGAGTAACGCCAGCAGATACACTGTGTCTTCCTCCTATCCCAACACTTTGAGAGCTAGCAGCCAAAAAAGACACCCACAATGAGCATGAACGGACAAAAAGCAGCAGCTCTGCCTGAGCCCCGTGGAGGGTGAAGTGAGCAAGGTTTGGAGGTGAAACATCCTGCAATAACTGTTGATGCCTGTCCAAAAGCTGCCCAAAACCTAGTTCGTCGCTGCCAGTTGAGAGGATCCCATGCAGAGAGGACTTGACTTGGCACCCCTGTCCTCTGTGTCTCAGCCTGAAGACCTGGCATGCCCCTTGTGCAAACACATCGGGGTGGGGGCGGCTGGGAGGGTGCAAGAAGTGTGAGAGACTGAATCAGTTTCGTTTAAAATAGAAATCCCCTGTCACCAAGGTCTGGCATGGAGTTCTGTTACACGCCTGGAAGTAAGTCATCGCTTCTCCTGCTTTTCTGCTCCAATCTCCACCAGCCTAGTGCTATCAGTGCCACGGCCCTGGTTGGGTGGGTAGTTCATTGGAGACAATTCCTGCTTCAAGGTAGAGTTTCAGTCCCAAATGGTTCCTGGCACTTGGGGACAGGTCTTCTATTTCCACTGTCCAACATGGTTTTTAGTCTATGATGACTTTCTCTGCCCATCTCATCTCCTTTGCCACTGGAGGAGATACCTCTTGTCCCTAACCCAAACATATCTTTGGGCATCTCTTTTCATAAGTTCTGTTTAAATGGCTCCCTTTCCTGAAATGACTTTTCTCTTTTCCCTATCACAATTTTCTTACTTCTCTTCCTGTCCTTTGTTCGAGGATGCTGAAGTTTTCTGACCTCAGCCTGGAGGATGGATGGGCCCTTCTGTACCCATTGGTCTTTTTCCCACTCCGTGATTGAAAAGTGACAAGGAGCGGTGTTTCTGTGGCTTCCTTGGAGTCCGCTTTGGGGGGACGCTGAGCCTGGGATGTCTAGATAGGATCATGCTGAACAGTCACTGCCGGGGGACCAGCTCTCAGTAGCCGTGTGCCCAGCCAGCCCAAGGTTGGCCCAGGGGCACAACACCCAGAGGGTCCCCAGGGCAGCAGCGTGGTGGCAGGTAAGCTCTGGGGGAGCTGTGAGTGGTAGGAGCAGTGCCCAGACACAGACAGGGAACCTTCTGCTCCCGGAGGAGCAAGGAGCCCTGCAAGACGCATCTCCTGCAGCTCCAAGCCTAAGCCCACTCTTTTCCCCCTTTCCCCGATCCCAAACAGATTTCTGACCTTGGGTGGCAGAGTCCTGCCAACCTGCTGTGCCAGGCGGAGGAGCTCAGG
>JAVKLA010000052.1:7457575-7474363 GCA_034782735.1 Sagittarius serpentarius
GTTGCCGGGCAGGCGTAGGTGGTATCTGCAAGGCTGTGAGTCAGCTTGCAGGAATGCAGTTGGGATGGGGTGGCAGGGGAAGGACAACCTGACCCACAGTGCCGGGGGATCCCTGAGTCTGCGGGTGATCTCTTTCCCTGCAGGGTGACATGCTCGCAAGCCCTCATGCCCACACCTGCACCTTGCTGTGAACACACAAACCACCTCTGCCGGGGCAGTGGTGCCCTTTGTGCAACCCCTTTCCCTACCAACCACAGTTCCCTGCACTGGGGGTGACACAGCAGGGATATTCTCCTGGGTGAGCCTGTCCAGCCACAGATGTGCTGGGTTTCAGCAGAATTAGGGTGTTTGGCAGCACAGGCCCTCTCTCAAGCATTATCCTCTTCTTGCAGTGTTGGAGACAGAACAAGGAGAGCAGTCCTGGGGTCTAGGATGCAGAAGTAATGCTGCCCGCCAGGGAGGAACCACGGCAGGGGTGGCTGTGCTGCCCTCAGGAGACTCCCTCTCCGTGGACCTCTGTGTGTCTGGGCAGGCTGGAGCACTGCACAGCACCAGCCACCACCTTCTGCAGCGCAATTTCCAGCTGGCAGCCACTGTGGTGGCTCTTTGCAGCTCTCCAGGACTTCACAAGGGCCCTGCCTTTGTGGGATCCAACCTCACCCTCCAGGAGTGTGACCCTAGCAGCTGCTGGAAGCAGCAGCATCAGCCTGGCCAGCACATCTTCAGCTCCTCACCCCCCAAGCAACTGTGCTGGGCGAATGCATCTCAGTTCCGGGAATACATCCAGCAGTCACCAGGCAGTGTCGCAGGGACTGAATACACACAGACACCGCTGGCACCTCAGCCCCCACGGCCTGGGTGTGGACCAGCCCTAGGAAAGCCCTCCAAGGCCATACCAATGGGGTGTGGGCTGGGGGTCGTGCTTCCACTGCAGCAGTACCTGGCCCCTGGGCCAGGCACACCATAAGGCGTCAATGTGATAAAATTCCTCGGGGAAAGGGATTTTTATTGTAAACCAGACTGACGCAGTCTTTCACATTGCCTCTCTCCCAATTTCACTCATCCCCACACTCACCCACAGAAGGGGTCTGACCAGGTTACCAGTGTGCAGCACCAAGCGTGAGGGATGCTAGCAGATGGATCTTCACTGTATCTCATGGGCTCCTCTTTATTGGCTACAGCAAACTGGTGATGACAGGTCTGTTATACCCTTTAGGAATCAACCATTTTCACAGTAGTATTTTAGCCTCTGATCCTTCCTCACGTCACCCTCCAAGAGCCTCAGGCAGGACTGCTGCCCTTTGCCTGGGCTTCCTTGCTATGGGTGCCTTTACAGGTGCCATCACGGTGTTGGGGGAGGAGGAAGGTGTAAGGGATGTACTTTTGTCTTGTTGCCATCCTGCTATCAAAGCAGAAGTCTTCTGCTGGCGAGTCATCTACACACAGGCCTTATCAAAGCAGAGCGCTCTGGGCTGATGCAAACGCCAGATTCCTCAGCATCTGCCTGATGCTGGTTGTGCCCCTGGTTATCAGTGCAGGCCATTCTCATAGTTTCCTCTTAGGGTTTCTTCTGGTGCCTTCACACCCAGCCATTCCCACACACTTGCGCCATCCCAGTCTTAGTATATCTGTTACATAGCTCTACAAGCAGGACAACGAACCTGGTCCAAAATGTTATTCTGATGACCATAACGATGTCTTGGACAGGGAAACCAGCAGCATAAAACCTGCAGCAATAGCTATGTGCAAGAAGAGGGACACTATTGAAATCAAGAAACTAAGAAAATGAGGAAATTAAAAAACTAAAAGTAGCAACCAAAAGAGTAAAATGTTGGATGTTATGTAAATATGATACTGGAGGAACAGAGTAAATGTACACTGTCCAAAGAGATTCTAGCAGTGTTATAGCAAATGTTTTTAAAAAGCAAGTATGGGAGCCTGTTGGAAGTAAAGTGATATCTTTGAATAAGCCATAGCCGTGTCCAAACAAGGCAAACAACAAAGAGTATAAACCTGGGCAAGTGAAATGTAAAACCACAGTAAGGCGAGCCAAAAGTTTTTTTTGAGGAACAACTTGCTAAAGGCCCAACAACTAACTTCCAAGCTTTTTTTTAAGTACACAAAAGATGGTTGCCTGCCAAAGAGGCTGGAGTCAACAAACGGTGGAGTACGACAGGAGCACTCACGGAAGATAAGCTGAAAAGAGAAGCGAGATGAATCCCCTCACATTGTTGTTCCCTGCAGAGGCACCCAGGGACTTCCCGGGCTGGACTCTTTCTTCGCAGGTCCCTCAAATGAGGATGCCTTTTCAGAACGTGTTAGTTAAAATGAATGGAGAGGAAAAAATGCCAGGACCTTCACCCAGAGAAATGTCTTCACATGGAGGCTTGGGGAACTCACTGGTGGTGCTGCTGACTGGCAGGGGATCCACAGCATGTGGTTTAGCAGTATGTTCTGGGGAAGAGTCAGAGTGATGTGGGCAGTGAAATGCTCTCTAAAGACTGCGGTCACCAGCTGAGTCTCTCGGGGATCCTTTCTGGAGCCGGTGCTGCTGATGGCATTAAAAGCTACAGAAAGACCTTACGGTGACAAGTCATTGCCAGTTAAGTTGGTACATGTCTGATAATTGCAAAGACAGAGGTTCTCAGGAAACCCCCTGTGCGGGTACAATGGGGTAGGAAAGGACCTTTCTGTTTTCATGTCCTATGCTAATTGACCTAGCGCCACAAAGGGAGATTCAACAACAAGGAGGGAAGGAACACAAGTGATGCCTCATGCCCATTTCCCCTGACTTTGTCCAGTGCCTCTGCCTACCCATGTGCTTTATGACCTGCTCCACGCTCTGCTGCACAGATGGTGCCACTCCCTTCCACAATTCTCCTAAGGAGTCAGAGATATTGTTTAAAGCTCTCAGGACTGCAGCCAGGAATAGTTTTCCACCTGTACTGTTTTGTTTTCTCAGGCTCTGGGGCTTGCTCCGAGATCACAGAGTGGAGCAGGAAAGACAGGGAACTGATGCTTAAAACCTGGCCCATGCCCTTGATGGCCATTCCCAGCAGACTGTGATGCCCACGGAGAAAGCAGGGACATCCTCAGCATCCTAAAGGTGTGACACCAGCTCCCGCACTGGGGATGCGGGTGCCTGGGCTTGTGTCTGATGGAGCGTGCACCCCTGGGGTGAGCCAAGGGAAGGCTCTGCCCTCTCCCCAGGAGCTGGCCCCACAGGAGACCCACTGCGCCCCGGGCAGCCTGCCTGCCCCATGCTCTACCGGCCACGCACAGGGGAGTGGAGCAGCCCCAGTGGTGCTGTCTCCACCCCACGGGCAGGGGCTGGGGCCATGCAAAGAGTGGGGACAGGAGCCTTCCAGCCTCCCGTGGCCTGGGGGTCCCCGTGAGCCAGGGCCAGGAGCCAGGGCACCGGGCGTTGTCCCAGGCTGCGGTGCAGCACCCAGCAAGGAACCCCTCGTGAAAACCAATGAGCCTCCAGGAGGGACCCAAGCAGCCAATCAGAGCCAAGCCCTCACCAATAAACCCTCAGGAGAGACCCAAATGGCCAATCAGAGACTGCCTGTTGCTGCCACACCTGTGGGAGTGCCAGCTGTGTTCTGATTGGCCCTGGGAACCGCCTTGTTTTGCACTGGAGCCAATCAGAAGTGAGTACTAATGAAGGGTTACTCGGGGATCAGAATTTCCTGTTGGTGGAAAAAAATGACATCAGAATAGCTGCAACTGAAATGATTGGCCTGTGCCATGCCTGGAGGGTGTCTGGACATCCTCCGCTCCCCCAGCCCCAACGTGGCTCTGGTGGGACTCTGCGGCCTTGGACACGGCGGGGCACAGAGAGACCTCCCCACAGGTGCCTCCCTCCAGAGAGCCGTAAGGTTCTCAAAGCGGAGACCAGAGGAAGGCTGAGGTTGGAGGCACCTCTGGAGGTCACCTGGCCCAACATGCCTGCTCAGAGCAGGGTCAGCTGGAGGCGGTTGCCCAGGGCCCTGCCCAGATGGTGTCCCCACAACCTCTCTGGGTAACCCCTTCCAGGGTTTTCTCCCGTTGTGGGCATGGAGGGCTTTGTGCCAGGCAGTGCCGTGAGCTACCTCAGAGCAGATTAAGTCTCTGGCTGCGGCAGAGATGGGTGGTGGACCCCTGTGCACATCCCCATGTTGAGTAGCCCCATGTAGGTACGAGACAATGCAGCACACGCTGCCTTCTCCCGGAAGTCACAGGCCGCCGGGATGCCCCAGCGAGATCTCCGTGCAGGAACAGCCCTGCCACCGTGCGACAGGGTGAAGGGCGCTCCGTCATCCACCATCGGAGCTTGGAGAGGAGCAGGAAGGGGATGGGGCAGAGGCTCTCCCGAGCCGGGGTGAGACTGTAGGTGAGGAGCCCTCATCTGCAGCAAAGAGCTGGTGGTGGTGTGGGCTCGGCTGCTGACTCACCGGCTGAGAGAGGGCAGGTCCCTGTCCTGCTCCCCCAGCTGTGAAACTACAGGAATTCCTCTTGGCTCTGTTTTTTTGCAGGGCATGACAGGACAGTGAGCAAAGGGAGCGGGTACGGAGAGGAGGACAGCTGTTTCGGAGGTGGGAGGGCTCTGCAGCTGAGGGACCCTGCGGTTTGCAACCTCTGCTTCAGAACTCGCGGGGCTTTTCAAATGGTCACTGTGACCAAGGTACCGTGCTGTCCCCCGTACCAGGGAACTGATGGATCACTGCGGGGGTGCGGACGGGAGATTGACAGGGACGCACTGTCTCCAAGGAGATTATTCCTGGTTGCCATGGAAACTGGGTTGGGTTTTTTCCTGCCCGCTCTGTCCCTCACTGTTATGGATATGATAATTGAAATAAAACTTTATTTCAGTCCCCGGAGCTTGCTGGGTGTATCCCAGGGGGTGCCATCCGCTGGAGACTGCGGAGGTGCTGCCAGCCAGGCAGGTTCGTGCGACGTACTCACAGGGCGATGAGAAGTGGCCAGGGAAGGTTAGGTACCAAATGAAGGGCATCACTAAATGAAGAATGCAAGAAGAAGAGGCTCAGTTCTGTGTCCCAGGGCTGAGCCCCCAGCCCCAGCATGCCCTGCCATGGCCACCTGCTATGCAGCACTGGGAGCATGGGGTAAGCACAGTCCCTTGCAGGAAAGGAGCCCACCCCATCCCATGCCCTCCTCCCCATGTGCCCGTTGGTGCGCGTCCCACTGCCACCGCGCTGCAGGGCAGCGGCAGCCTGGGTGCACGTGGCAGTCAATAGTCACATTGTCACCCGTTCCTGCCTGCCATCCGAGGGGAGAGGCCGCAAACAGGAGAGTCACATGAGCGGGAAAACAGGAGCAGCAAAGGACCTGCTGGCTTCGTTACTGATTTACAGGCATGGGCGGCCCCTGGATGTGCCGTGCAGTGCCTCCCCCACTTCCCTGGGCACCCTCTGACCCCAGGGATGGGGGCAAGAGTTTTATATCTTGCAGGAGCCAGAAACCTGTCAGGTCCTGCTGCAGCAGGGAGGCTGCAGGTCAGCCCAAGCTGAGGGAGAGCCGCTGCAGGCTGGCACTGGGAGAGGAAGGGGTGGCAGGCTGGGCTGGATGCACATTTGGGGACCCATCCCTGAGAAGCAGCTGATGCAAAACCTGCCGTGCCCACGGGTGCGCACGCCCTGTGGGCAGATATTCCTGGCATGGGGTGGGTGAAGATATTTCTCTTTCATGTGTGGGCCCTGCCCTCTCTGATGTTCCTGCTGCGGAGCTGCAGCCACGGAGCAGTCAGGGTGAACGCTCGGGCACTGGCGGGGAGGAGCAGGTGGCCAGCAGCAGCCCAGAGGGCAACGCGGGTGGCTGAGCCCTCCCCAGGCACCCAGAGCAGGTATCGAGAGCGATGCCCAGCCGTGGGCACTGCACAGCTGCCTCTCACCACCCATCCCCACAGCCCCACGATACCGGAGGAGCCGGGTCTCCAGCAGCAGCGAGTATTTCCCAGCTGCCCGCCTTGTCCCCGCAACCACTCCTGCCAGGCTGGGGACACCAGTTGCCTGCTGCCTCTAAGCCGAGCTCCTGCCAGCCTGAACCTAGTTCGGTAACCAAGCAATAAATATCCCAGGGACAATGCAATGACACAGGTCCCTTCCCAGACGTTGGCGCTGGGAACCAACATGAATCATGCGATGGAAACCAGCCAGCAAATAGGCGACGGGAGACGAGCCCACACGTGGTTTTCTCTGGAGGGCCCAGCCTTGCCCAGAGCCAAACTGGGTTAACTGGGAATTGCATTTTGAGGTTAACTGCTGAAAACAGTTCATTTGCTCGGCAGGACAAAGGATCCTGCCTGGCCAGGCATGAGCAGAATTCAGCAGATGATGGCATTGCTCTGCAGTGCCCCATATCCAGTGTGGTGGGAACCAGCATGGACCTGTTGAAAGCACCTGAGATCTCCACTGATGGCTCCAGGGCCTCTTTTCTGGGGGTCCCCATGGGCCAGCTGCTTGGTGCCATGGTACAGCAGGCGTTCCCAGTTGCAATGGGTTGCAGGATCACTGGTGACCCTTGGTGTTGGGTGTTCATCCCCAGCAGTGCTGCACCAGCAAAACCAAGTTCACCTACAGAAGAAAGCAGGCAGACGGGCCACCACCTGACACTTTCCTTTCCAGCTTATTACGGAAGGAAATGTTGGTGTTTCTGCTTCTGACCAGCATTTCCCATCTCAAACTCCACAAGAAGCTGAAATGAAATAAAACATGATTTGGCTCTGTTGTCATTGGCTTTCCTCTAGGGAAATTTTTCAAAACAGCACATTTTGCTCTAAAACCATCCATAAAAAGGGACTTGCCCCTCACTCTCTCTGTCTTGGCCACCCAGGACACGTAGCCTGGTAGCTGGCAGAAGGTGGATGGGTGGTTGGGACAGCAGTTAGAAAATGGTGTAAAGAAAGCAGGGGAATTTCTGTCTCTCTCCCTGGGATGACATCATGTGGACATAAACCACCTTCCCATGGGTTGGGGCCGTGTTTCGGTGCACCCGGCAGTTTTCAGCAGCCCTGAGAGCACTCTCCCCAGCCTTGGAACGCTGGAGCAGAGAGCTGGCCGGAGGCTCTTCGCCCAGCTCCCCACCATGAGCCAGCAAGGCCGGGGTGGGGACACAGTCCCTCCTCTGCCTGGCTGAGCGGGGCGAGCAGGTTCGTGGCTGAGGAGGATGGGCTGCCCATCCTGGAAGGCACCAGCTGCCCAGGTCCTGGTAAACACATTGCGAAAGGCTGGGTTTGGCGGAGCCTGAGCCTCACATCCCCCCGTCCCGCCCCCCTGCACATGGCAGCTGAGTCATCCCATGCTGCAGGCTGCTCCTTTTGCCATCCCCGCTTGGCCAGCCTGCCCTCTCCTCTGCAAGGTGGCACCGGTGGGGGTCCCCTCCTCCCACAGGCAATGCAGCATGGTGCAGGGTCCTGGCTCCTCCACGGCACTGCCTGAAGTTGGGAGTGAGTCACAACCTCTACCCTGCCTCAGTTTCCCCATCCACAGTAGAAGCTCTCCCGAGTAGGAGGCAGCTGACTCAGTTTACCAGCAGCCTGCGAGAGGGCAGACACGTCAGACACATCCTGTGCAGGCCCAAGCACATCACACGCTACACCCATGTTGGGAGGACAGCTTCCCAGAGGGGTCTCGGAGCTGGGGACGGTTTCTCCACCCTGTGGAGACACCGTGGCAATACACTCCTCCCAGGTACCCCCAGGACGTGCACCCAGGGCCAGGCAAAGCTGCTGGGAAATTGAAATGCCTCTTACCAAATCACAGAGCAAATGCAGCTCACAAAGCAAGGCACAGAGAAAAAAAATGCAGGCACGCTGCCTGCTCTGCCTGGAGAGTTTGGCTCTGCCTCTCTGATCCGGCAGGCACCGTCTCCCTGGCAGCAGTGCTCACCTGGCCCCACCTCTCCCTCATCACTGGGGCCCAGGCCAGGACTGGTGCTGGAAGACCCCCAAGGCCGTCTCTACACCTTTCACTACCTCTGAGAGGAGCCAGCTTTGCCAAGGTTGTGTGAGGGAGGACTTTGCTCCTCTCCACTTGCTCTGAAGTGACGCAGTTCCCTGGCATGGAAACAAGCCGCCGCGGCAGAGTGCCAGGATGGTGCTGCCACTCGTCTGGTGCAGTGTGACACCAGCACCCGTGGCACAGGGCACTGGGCTAGCTGTGAGCACCTGGGGAGGTCCCCAAAGCTGTCCCAGCCCGGGCTGCTCTAAGACCCCCAGCTGCGGCTCTGCTCCCCAGCACCCCTGGGCAGGAGGAGAGGCAGGGGATGGTGGGGGTCCAGGCTGAGCTCCCAGCAGGGCCAGGGGGGGCTCATGCTGTGTTAGGGGAGCAGGGCTGGGGAGAGCCACGGGCTCACTCCTGTGTCCGCGGAGCTGGTCCAGGCACAGCCCACGAGCTCGGAGAGGTGGAGGCGATGGGCAGGCTCAGCTCTCAGGGCTGCCGGGCAGTTGAGTCTCAGGTAGGTAAAGCCCACAGCTACATCCTCCTCTGCTTTACTGGTTTGCTTGCCATGAGGATCTTCCCATCCCTTGGCTACCGTGCTGCAGGCTAGCTGTGGTGGGCAGCCATGCTCTGCATACAGTGGTGTGTATCACCCTGGGCACTTTCACCCACCACTTTTCCCAGTGTGGGGCTGCCCTGTGGCTGTGAGCAGCCTTGCTGAGCACCGGCCGTGCTGCCTGGGACTGAACAAGATGCCTGTCAGCTTGGAAACCTCCTCCAGACTGGGTGCTTGGTGCTGGAAGACACCCTGGAGCAGGCTTCCTTCAGCAGCCACAAGATCTAAATCTCTTCTCAACACTACATTGTTGGGGTTTCCTTAAACTCCTCTCAGGAGCTGGCAATACCGGAACAGCAATAACATCTGGGGAGATGGCAACACAGCAAAGGTGCCAGACCTGGCTCTGAGCTCCCTGTCTGGCTTTCCCTTCTCGTGTCTGAGCCATGCCCCCAGGACTCAGCACCAGACGTGTAGCAGAGCTCTGTCGCTCAGAGCTACATCCCCAGCTCAAGCCATCTTCGCTTGCCCTCGGGGACCAGCGGCAGCCCTGTCACTGCGGCACTTACCATTAGTCACCTGCAAAATAACCAGGGTTATGCTGGCGGGTGCCAGTGGCCGAGAGCTGTGCTCAGGCTGGCACAGCCTGGACCAGCCACCACCTGGCAGAGCCTCTTGGGCTACTGGGCCGGTGCAGAGGACCCACAGCGAAGGACAGCCTGGGCTAGCAGTCCCTCAAGTCTCCTGGGATCCACCTCTCCAGGAAACAGCCAAAAATCTCCTGGTGCCCCTGGGAAGCTTAGACTCCATCCCACCCTTCTGCCTAGCAAAGGGCCTGGACTAAGTACAGTGTGCAGCAGGTACTGCCTGTACCGATTAACTCACCCTTAGCATCCTCCAGAGACACCTGCATACTCTCATGCCATGCTTTGAGGTTGCCCTGACCCTTTTCTTCTTTGGTCCACTTGCTGGGGCTTCAAAAAGGCACTGCTCATGCTGTGAGTGCAACCCCAGCATCCACGCCTGTCCTGATGCCACTGCTCGTGCTGTGTCTGCGCTCTTCCATGCCTCATCTACTTCTAATACATTGCTCAAGCCTTCCAACCATGGAGGCACGAGCTTCTCTGGTCTCAGGCACAAAAAAAATCCCGCTCACAGTTTTGCTCCATTCTGTAGACCTCCTGCTCCACCATGGGCTGTGCAGGTCTGTGGGGGGTTGGAGCTGCAGCAGAAAGGCTGGGCAGCCTGCGTGGCTGAGGGTGTCCAGGCCACCCACACCCCCCTGTGAAGTTTGGCCTTTAGATAGAGGGCTCCTGGGAGCTTGGACCTGGATAACATGAGTCTCTGGACATGGTCAGGGTAGGCAGGCTGGCTCAGGGGAGAGATTTACTTCAGGCAGTTCTGGGCTGTCTGCTACATCCAGGTCTCAGACCCTGCAGCATGGGGTGCCAGACAGTCAGGCAGCAGACTGAAGGAGGATGCAGGAGAAGCAATTAGGGTGGGTTAAGCAAGACCTGATAGAGAGAAGAGAGTGAGGAGACCTTGTGGAGTCCTTTCAATGAGAACCTATGGAGAAAGAGTAGGACTTGCAGCTCCTGGGCAGGCATAAACTAATCCCATTCTCCATGCATCCATCCCTGCAGAGAGCACGCAGAGCCAGGAGAACATGCAAACACCTGCAAGCAACTTGGGGACCCAGTTGCTTGCAGGCTCCCACCCATGAAGCATGAAGGCATGTACACAGAGGCACATGCATGCCAAAATGGACACACAGCACCTGCAGTGCCAGACATGCATGAACAGCTTCATGCCCTCTCTGACACGGTCTCAGCTGGCTCTCAGCCTCTAGTGGAAAAGACACCCTCCTCCAGGGATGTTTCATGTGAAGTGTGGGCTGGGACATCTGTACTGAATCAGAAGAGCAATTACCAGGCACAAACTGCCACATGCGACATGAGTTAATTTGTCCCCAGGCTCCATTCATAACACCAGGTTAGGGTGCAGGACATCTGTCAGTCCACCATGGCCTGAGCACGAGGTGGGTACTGGCTGGGAGCAGCACCAGGAGCCAGTGTCATCTGGCCAGGCTGCAGGTGTGAGTGGAAGATGCTGCAAGGTCCGTGGTGGACCTTTTACCATCCTGGAGATATGCAGGGATCCAGTCTGATCCACCTCAGCACCGCTCAAGGGAGGCAAACAGCTGCTGCGAAGAACCCCACCTGCAGTGGACGCTTTATACACTGTGACTTCTGTTTCACTGGGGCAGCAGGGAGCATCCTTGCCTCAGGGGCTGCCGGAGGGAAGAGCAATCAAAGTGCAAGAGGGGTTGTAGCAGCATATGGGAGGCAGGGTTTAAACAGGGTGAGTTGCCCTCCCACTTGCTTATGGAGCAAAGCAGCTCTCAGGCAGCAAGGGCACGTGCAGAGGCAGTGAAGCACAAGTTTTGGCACCATGGAGGCTCTTGGCCCCTTGCCCAGGTGGGTGCCAGCAGTGCCGACGCAGTGCTGGATCCTCGGGGTGCTGGGACTGGGTCAAGAGGCCAGTGGCACCCACGGGAGGCCAGTGCCCGGGCGGGTGTTGCTGCCTGAAGAGTAGGAAAGGGTTAGCATTCCTGGTGATGCCTACATCCAGGTATGCAAGGTATGTGCCGGCACAGGCACAAGCCCACCGGGCTCGGCAGGGGAGAGACGCTCCTTGGCTCTGGCTGGGTTGCCTGGAGATAGCTCTGCTGGAGCAACGGTGGGGAAAGGGAGCAGGGAGGGAGGGGGAGGATGGAAGTGGAGATGGGCCCCCACATCCTGCATGCCCGCTGACGACAACAGCTTTGTGGGGCCAGGCTGAGAGGTCGGCCGCTGGCCCTAGCTCGTGCTCTGCTCCTTGGGGAATTTACCTGGCAAATGAGCAGGTGTCCCTGCTCCACCACCTCTGCACAGCTGGAATTTGCTTTGCAAAACCAGAAGGTGACTTCCAGCACAAGGAGAGGGCAACAAACGCACCCAGAAACCGCACACAAGGACACTGCTGGCTCTGTTCGAATTATCCGTTAATCAGGCAGTCAGTCACCACCATCATGGTCTCCGCAGCAGCTGCTGCCACAGGATCTGTACTCCGTCTTCAGCGTGCCCCATCCCAGAGGGTCTGCCAAGCCCCTGTGGGTACAGGTGAGAGGTGGGCTGGTGTATGACAGTGGACCCAGTTGCTCCTGGAACACGGAACATGGAAGATAGCGGCTAATGCGACTGGCTTCCCAAGGGACAACTCATTTCATTCCTCAGACTGAGAACAGCCACGAGATACTCGGCTCCGTCATGGTGTATGGGGATGATAAGCATCACCCGAGCACAGCCCAAAGGAGTAAGACTAGACACAGGCACGTCCCCAGTGCATGTTGCCAGAGCACTTGTAGGGACACCTGGTCCCCCAAGGGACCAGACCTTGGAGCGCATCTAGTCAAAATCTTGCCTTGTACCCCAGGAAAAACTGTCACAACCAAAGGAACTTGCACGACCGGTCCCTGTGCCTGCTGCTGGAGAACAAGGTGTTGTTTTGACAAAGGCAAATGCAAACCACAGCCTTCAGCAGCCCCATGCCAAGCTGGGACCCATAGAAATGTGGAGGTGTAAACCCCCAGGGTAGGCAAGCGAGCTGGGCAGGCTGCAGCAGGGAAAGGAAGGGGAGATGAAGGTGCCCCTGCAGATTCCCAGGCTGGGGAAGGCTGCGGAGCTGGAAAGGGCACAGGGACAGACCATGTAGACTGTGAAGATGCTGTTTTTTTCAGATGCTGTTTTTCCAGTTCAGACAAAGTCCCAAAAGGGGAACAAGGGCCAACAGGGTGTTGGAGTCTTCTCCTCCCCAAGTCCTTCTCTGTTCTTGGGCTTGTCCCCAGGTGACCAGCTCCCAGGTTTTGTAGCACGGCTGTCCAACCAGCAAAGTCCATATTGCCCTGAGAAATACAGGCTTAGGGCTTTTTCCTGCTGCCCAGGCACCGGCAGAGCACAGGGGGCTGAGTGTGTAAAGTCTGGAGCAGCGAGGGGCGCCAGGACGATGCCTGGGGAGCTGCTGTTTCGGGGCAATGCCAGGAGCCTTCCCCTCTGATGGCAGCAGAGGTGCCCACCCTGCAGTGCCCTGGCTCAGGGACCTGCTCCGGGAGCCCTGACGTGCCTGGCTCCTCACAGTGAGGCGCGGGGTGTGATGCACCGGAAGGCACAGAAACCCCCATGTGCAGAACCCTCCCGTGTGCCTACCTGGCCCATCCCAGAGGCTGGATTTTGGGTTAGCTGCTGGGGCTGGGGATGTGCAGGGGTTTCCCCCAGGGGAGCAGGAAGGTTTCATGGTACACCCTGGGGACGAAAGGCTCTCTTCCCAGGCTATGCATTGGGGGAATTTGGCCTCCTGGCACTAAAAGCCTTCCATTTCCCACGGGGAATGAGGGTGCTGAGCTGGATGGGCTCCTCCCACCGTTGTCCCTCGCTGTGTCACCCACCCAGAGAAGGAGCTGACCCTGATGAGGGCTTGTACGGCGGCACATCCTTGCATCCTCCCCACGCGCTGGTCTGCTCGGCACAGGGAGTATCCGGCACACACAGCGGCATAAAGAGCTCATTGTTCCCAGATGGAAACGATCATCCCAGTGACCTGGAAACATAGAGCAGCTCTGTCAGGAAAGCTATAGGGTTTCAAAGGCTGAGATCAAAGGGCCCCCCAGGGTCGGACTCTGCCAGGCCTTCAGAGACACCTGTAATAAAAGGTACCTCCTTCTAATTATTCTCATTTTGCCTACGACAGCCACGGGGGCTGTGGGGCTCGACGTTTGCTCAGGGAGCAACGGCAGCAGCAGGGACATCGTCCCCGCTGTGACAGGCATGGACAAAGGGCCGTTGTGCGGGGAAGTGCGGGGAGCTTTGGCAGAGCAGCGTTCGCCTCCCTCTGCCTGCCTTGAGCCCCAGCTGTGCCCCTCACCCTCTCCTGCCTCCCACCACCCCCAGCCAGGCAGCCTCCACTGCTCCCAGCACACCCCCGGTGATGTCCCCCTGCCCCTCTGCCAGGGCTGCGCAGCTGAGCGGGGTGGAGGCAGCCAGAGCCGCGCTGGACCGATGGCCGATGGCCGGAGGGGACCTGACCTCTCCCGGCACAGCGTGGCGGCCCCAGCGCTGGGCTCTGGGAACCTGCTCTGCTCCCTCTGCAGGACCCTGGAATCTCTCTGGACGGCAGCTCCCCCGACTGCTTTCCCCAGCCTCTTATCTCCTGGACTTCAGACCCCACCGTCATTATCTGCAGACACACCTCGTGAATGCAGCTATCAGCCTGTGAACACTGTATTTCTCTGTCTGCTTTAAATTGGCAGAGGTGGCCCTGGAAATGCCAGTGCTCTTACGCAACCAGGCAATGCTCCCCAGGGCCACATCCCTCTGGTCTGGGTCATCGCGTCTCCTGGCACGGCAGGGACACTGAGGCCCCTTGGCTGGTACCTACGCGGTAGATCAGGGAGGGGTGAGGAGATATTTTAGGCTCCTTTTCGGGAGGTGTAAACGGCTTCCAAAGTGCAAGGCCAGGCAGCCGCCTGCCCGTGAGGCCAGTGGAGAGCAAAGCCTGCTGCGACACTGGGGTGATGAGCTGGGTGTGTTCTCAGCAGGTGGGGCTCAGCAGGTGTTAGGAGGAAAACTAGGACTGTCTCTGACCTGGGACGTCATATGAGAAATTAGCACGGCTCCCCAGCAAATTGTTGTGCTAATTAGAGGAGGAGGAGGTGATTTATATTGGCTCAGAGGATCCTACGCCCAAGGGTCAGCCAGGTCCTGGACTGGCATGGGCTCAGCTCTGACCACGGGCTGCAGGTTCCCAAGGAGCCAAGTGTGCACAGTGCCAGCACGGCCCTTTTCAGGTCAAATGGGCACCCTGTCTCCCCTAGGTGCCGCTGCCTTGGTGAAGGCAGCCCTGCCAGGCAGGGCCCTAGAGAGCTCACCTGTGGGGCCAGGGCAACACACGTCAACCTCAGATGGGGACATGAGACCCCAGCACTGCCGCCCCGGGTTGGAACCAGCTCATCCTTCCCCAGGCAGCGCTGGGGAGACACTTCAGCCTTTCCCTTCCCTCCCCTCCAATGGGGCAGCCAAAGGGAGCTGGGA
This sequence comes from Sagittarius serpentarius, assembly GCA_034782735.1. Classification (NCBI taxonomy): domain Eukaryota; kingdom Metazoa; phylum Chordata; class Aves; order Accipitriformes; family Sagittariidae; genus Sagittarius; species Sagittarius serpentarius. The sequence continues at coordinate 7,472,197 of JAVKLA010000052.1, forward strand.
CCGGCGGCAGCCAGAGGTGCATCACCCCAGACCCTCTGGTTGCAGATGTGACACCAGCACAAGACATGTCTGGGGCCTAGAAAGAAGGGCAGGGCGCTTCATGTGGGGTGCGGCACAGGGTGCCCCCCCCCCAGCAGGACTGACCGGTCCAGGTTCTGCTCCTCAGGACAGCTGACAAAGATGGCAAATTTAGCATGATGGTATCAATCATCCTCCCATTGGGGACTGTCCCTCTGTCCTCAGGAGCCACCAATCTCTCTGGCCCTGGGAGCTTGATCCACCTGGCTCGTATGGCACAGTTTTAAAGCTGCAGTCTGTGAATGCAGCTTGGGGCCAAGCAGGGGGACGCTGCTGGGGCTGCAACAGCTGGACCCCCTAGGCTGAGGTCTCCCACGCCACAGGTCATGCAGCTCTCCTCTTGGGACAAGGGACCCTTAAGCAGTGGTTCCTGTTCGCTCTGTCTCAGGGAAGAGGTGAGGGGCTGTCAGGGCCCTGGGGTGCCATCGGCTCTGGCTGTGCCCTGGGAACCCCCCAAACACCACTCACCATTGTGGGAGGCTACGGGGCCATGCTAGCCTCTGCCCTCTTTTCTGCTCCTTCTGGCACAGCCATGTTTGCCTTCACATGGCAGCTGGTGCTGAGCAAACAGCGTGCAGGGAGGGATGAGCAGCTGGCAGGGAAGGCCAGTGCTGGCTGTCCCCCCACTGCTGCCTCCCCGTGCTCCTCCTGTTGCAGGCTTTGCAATAAAAACGTGGATCCGGTTTGAGCTGGGAGGCTGCAGGGTGGGGAGGTCTGGTAAGCCATGACTGCTGGAGTAAGAAGGGTTGTTACGGGGTATGGGAGAGATTCTCCAGCCTTGCTTTCAGGGGCAAAAAGATCTGCTTTACCGTGCGGATGCTGTCACCTCTGTATGATGGTGACGGTGATGACATAAGGTTTTCTACACGGAAAAGGCAACTTGCTGTGACAGGGTGGGTGGCAGGAGTCGGGGTGCACCCTGGGTCAGTAGCAGTCTGAGTCCTGAACCTGTACCATCCCTCCTCCATGCCATCATTGTCCCAGGGACAGGGTCTCAGCCATGGCAGGGCTCTGAACTCTGCTTTTTGCTGTTAGGGATTGTTATCTCCTGTTAGGTGGCTGCAGGCTCACGGCTAGCTGAGGCTAATAGCCAGGGAGAGCTCACAAACATCCCAGGACCCAACCCCATGTCCCCAGCACTGCTGGCTCAGCCACCGACAGACTCATCAGGCTTCTTCCAGGCAAGTCCCCACTGGGAAACAGCACTGATCAAATGGATGGGCTGGTTTGAACTGATTTCTCTAAGCCCAGAAGGGTAACATGGAGACATCTATAGACCAAAGTCAGCTGATGACAGAGCAAAACCACCAGTCCCAGTCTGGGGTGAATTCAAGGCAGCAAAGTTATACTGGTTGGGCTGGTGTCTTTTCTCAGCAGAAATGGGATGGCTGATGTGCTCATTTATGTCACCTGTGAACTGGTTTAAGCCAAACACAAGTCTATGGGACCTGATGAGGTGCATCCCAGAGTCCTGAGGGAATTGGCTGGTGTAGTTGTCAAGTCACTCTCCATGATATTTGAAAAGTCATGGCAGTCAGGTGAAGTCCCTGGGGACTGGAAAAAGGGAAACATTGCACCCATTATTAAAAACGGTAGAAAGGAGGACCCTGGGTACTACCGACCTGTCAGCCTCACCTCTGTGCCTGGGAAGATCATGGAACAGATCCTCCTAGGAGCTATGTTAAGGCACACGGAGGACAAGAAGCTGATTTGAGACAGCCAGCATGGCTTCACCAAGGGGAAGTCCTACCTGACCAACCTAGTGGCCTTCTACGATGGAGTGACTACATCAGTGGACAAGGGAAAAGCTAGGGATGTCATCTATCTGGACTTCTGTAAGGCCTTTGACAGAGTCTCCCACAACAGCCTTCTCTCTAAATTGGACAGATGCGGCTTTGATGGGTGGACTGTTTGGTGGACGAGGCATTGATTGGATGGTCACATCCAGAGCATAGTGGTCAACACCTCAATGTCCAGATGGAGACCAGTGACGAGTGGTGTCCCTCAGAGGTCTGTATGGGGACCAGTATTGTTTAATATCTTCATCAATGACACAAACAATGGGATTGAGTGCACCCTCGGCAAGTTT
>JAVKLA010000052.1:7475128-7501615 GCA_034782735.1 Sagittarius serpentarius
ATCTAGTTGAAGATGTCCCTGCTTATTTGCAGGGGGGTCGGACTAGATGGCCTTTAAAGGTCCCTTTCAGCCCAAACCACTCTATGATTCTATTCTGTGATTCCAAATAGGAAGAAAGCCAATGCTACATCAGCAAAAAACCAAACAGCCCAGATATGCGCTTGGAGGATGACCCACAGGGTTACGCGGGCTCACCAGCTCCACACAGGAGGGCTCTCAATCGATATACAGTTTGTTACAAGCAATCTCTGAGTGTCCTGTGAGGTCATTGCTCTCCTGTGGCCATTTCCAGGCCAGCCAAGTCCAGCACTGTGTGTGTGGACAAGGCTGAAGGTGGTCCAGGCTGGCTTGGGCCACCCCGTCACCAGAATGAGCTGCTCTCGGAGAAGCAGCTTCAATAGATCTTGGTGCTCCTACAGCCCTCCCCTGCTTTGCTGGACCCAGTCCTAAAGCACTGCTGGTGATCAGCTTGTCCTGGTGATTAGCTCCCACTGAACCTGTCCCGGCCTTACTAGACACAAGGGCCATGGCAGTGTGCTGCTGGGAGACCACCAGCCAAGCTGCAGCAGGACCAGTGGGCATGACCACATGCACTCACCCCATCACATCCTACTGCACGTGCCTTGAATCCTCCCACACGACGCCAGGTGGTTGGGGAGCTGGAGTGTCCCCAGAACCACACATTCCCCTCTGCAGGTCACTAGCAGTGAAGAATAAGCGTTGTGCTGCCGAAACAGCTTGGGCTTCCTGTGGTGCTGAAGAGGCACCACCAGGCCTCTGGTCCTGACTCAAAAATACCACACTTCACAGACAGAGTTGTATCTGCGGCCATGATCAACACGGGGCCATCTGGATGTGACTCTGCCAGAAAGTCCCACAAGGATCTGATGGTGCTCCTTGATGGAGGAGAGGCAGGACTGCCGTCCCATCCCCACTGCTGGGGAAAAGGGTGCCCAGGCGGACGAGGCATGGAGTGACCAAGGCAGGAGCCAGGGTGACACTGTGGTTAGTGAGGTGCCATTTACTGATGGGGGATAAATAGGAACACCTCAGCAGCTTTCTTCCACAGCCCCAGGTTACACATAGGGATACAGTTCCCTCCACCAAACCTACCACCTTTCCACCTGGCCTGTCCCCCAAAGCACACACACACTCCTGTTTGCAGGCAGACTTCACAAGCGAGCAAGTTGTACCTTAGGAGGGGAGTGGGTTTGGCCAGCCAAGGTCATGCCATGAAGAGCTCTGCTGCTGCTGAGCTGGTGGGAGTGAAGTCTCACGGCAGCCAAGACCTGTAGTTTGGGCCTTAGGTAGACACAAAGGTCCTCTGGCCACAGGAGAGCCCAAAACTGACCCAAGACGCTTCCTTTTCCTAACTGTGGCCTCATTTATTTTGACTCCTGTTCTCCTTCCCTGCCCACTGCCCCCAGTCCCAGGAGGAGAGGGATGCTGGGGCACATGGCATCAGTGTCGTATAAACCGTTTTGCTGCAGCCCAGCAGCAAATCTTCATTATGGTTGTGAGCCAAAGGCAGGGAGGAGCTGCCCACTGTGGGCGCAGCACTCCACGGGCTGGTCCAGTTGTGGGATGAATTCATGTCAGGGCTGGGGCAGATCCAGACAAGCCCTGAAGGGCTGGATGTGGTGTCTGCATTGGTTCCTGGCCATGGGACAGCGCTGCACGGACCCTGGCCTCAGGGCTTTTGCTGCCCTTCACTTCTCCTTGCTGCAGTCTCACCCTTCCCAAAGAGCCTGCAGCAGGGCCGGGATGGGCCAACATCCCTGGGCTGGGGACTGGGTGAGACCTGGGTGCTCTGAGCCCTCCCCACCCTCCAGGGCACGTGTCCACGATGTGGGGTGCCTGAGTTTGGCTGCGGCAGCGGCCAGGGGCGCAGGCACAGGGGAGGAACAGCTGCCTGCAGGGCCCCGAGCTGCACGTTTTCCTTTCAAACAAGCTGTTAGCATTCACCTCCATAAATAAATAAATACCAGGAGCCTGGCACTTGCCAGCTCCCAGGCATTACAAAGAGGCCAGTGTTTGCAGCCAGGCTCCTCCTCCCGTGCTGCCAGGGCTTGCTCATCCCTGGGGCCTCCGGGGTTTTGCAAAGTCAGGACGTGGGCTGTTCTCCAGGGCGCAAGATCCGCTAGAGAGAGTGTGCGGGGCTGGCCGGGACAGACCCCTCGGGATGCCTGGGTGCTGAGGCGGAGCAGGTCCTGGGCATGGGAGGGAGGTGGGGAATTTCCACAGCCTGGCAGCCAGCAGCTGAGCTGAGCCCGCTCCTTGGGAAGCCCAATGACACAGGGAGACGAGGTGGCCAACCCAAGGTCGGACTATGAGTCAGCGGCACGGGTAGCAAGGTGCAGGGCTGGGGACAAGCCTACAAACTCCATGGCACGTGTAGCTGCCTCAGGCAAAGCCTGCAAAGCTGCAGGGCTCCTGCCCTATGAACTGCCCTGTTCCTGAGAAGACAGGAGTGAAGTTCAGAGGGTCCTGCAGCCTTTCCCCTCCCTGCAAATCCATCCTTTCTCTGGCCAATGGGGGCGAAGTGCTGCCTTCATCCAGGGTGGGCATCTCATCCACTCCTGTGTTAAAAGGAGTAAGCAGTTCTGCCACACTTGCTAAGCCCTAGACCTGCTATCCGGGGGATGCGCAGGCTCTGTGCCACAGCAGGAGGCAGGTGAGCACCGTGCAAGAGCAGGACCGGAGGGCTTTCAAAATAGGGTTTGGGGTCTCCACTGCCACTCTCAGTGTTGCTTTTTATTTCTGTGAGCAAAAGATTTGCAAGCAACTTGGTTTCAGAAGCAGTACATGCCTGAAAAGAAACAGAGCTCCCCAGAGCCTGCAGCCCTGGCCCGGGGCTGTGGGGCGGGCAGAGGGCTGCCGCAGATCTGCAGGGTCCCGTCCCTGTGGCAGAGCTGAGCTGCCGCCAGGCACAGAGCCACCTCTGCACCCTAAATGCCTCCGCAGCTAAGGGACCTCCCAGAGGTGCTGGAGGAGCAGGGTAGTGGTGAGGCTCACACAGCCCCGCGGGGTGGGAGGCCGTGCCGTGCCTGGCCTCCTGCACGCGTTGCTTCTGTCCTGGGGAGCTGCCCGGTGAGGTGGCCTGGGGTCTTCCCGTGCTGTGCCCTGATGTCCCCTGCTGCAAGACAGCTGGGATAGGAATGCAGAATAGCAGCGAGTGGGGGCCCCAGCCACTGTGGCCACAGGGTGCAGCGAGGGCAGGGAGAGAGCTGTGCTCCTAAAGGCAGGGCAGGCAGGGGCTTCTCAGCCAGGACATCCAGCCCCTGGCTTTTGCTGCTGCACCAAGGAACAAGTAAGTGGTGCTAGGGACCTCTATGGCTAAGCTGAGCTAAAAGCCCGGCCACCTTCAGCAGCCCTGGGAGACCCAGTAAGATTGCAAGAGCTCCAGCTGCCGTGGAGATCTGGGTGGGTGCTGGGATCCTCCTGGCTTCCCACATCTCCACTGGGAATCCAGCCAGAAGGCGATGCACCCCCGGTCCATGGTCCATGTGCCCCTTGCTGCCAGAGGCGAGCAGGAATGCAGTCCCAGCTGTTACCAACTCCCAGCTGTTAGCAGCCCGCCAGGCACTTGGCTGGGGGGAATCCTCAGTCCCGAAACGATTCAGTTTAACATGAGTTGGTGGTATGCTTTTTTTTTTGTCCCAGGTCAACGGGTTTTACTGTGTCCTCCCATCCAGCCCCTGTGCCCTGCTCGCTCTCTGCTCTCCTGGGGTGACCTGGCTGAGGGAGGTGTGGTTCAGCCCCGGCGCTGCCAGAACCCACATCTGCCCTTCATGTAGTTCATGACCTCAGGTCTGTTTGCAAAATGAATGTCTGGGTGGTGCCGCACCCCTGCCTGACATGACGTCCTTGCTCAGCTCCATGCTCGGGGGCCCTGCCCACAAGTACATGCGCGTGCGCGCGCGCACACACACACACACACACCTCCCACAACACAAACAGCGCTTGGGTTGCACTGGCCCTGGGTCAGCGGTGGTGGTAGGAGGCTGCAGGTGGGTCCCCCCACTCACCAGGTCAGGCGAGGAGGGACCCAGGGACTGGCTCTGGCGCTGGCTCCATGGGGCATCCTGCAGTTCAGCCGTGCCTGGCTGCGCCCCTGGGAGGAGGTCAGTTTTGCAGCTCTCCCAAACCCTCTCTCCTTCACACTGCTTACACGCCCACCTCACTGTGAGCTCTCTGTATGGGGTCACCTGTGCCCAGGGCGTCCCCCAGCCCCCAACCAGGGCAGGTGCCCCCAGGCTCTGCTCTTCTCCCCAACCCCAGATCTTGGAGTGTGGGTGCAGCCGTGCCTGATGGACTCACACAGGCTCAGGGGAGTGGGGGACAGCTCTTTTGGCTATGGACAAAGGTCACACGAGAAGTGAATGTACAACAGTGTCTGTGGCCATATTTCAGCTGGAAAAGAGAAAACTTCCAACCATCGTCAGGGCAGGAAGGAGCTGCACTCATTTCCTAGGCAAGCAGCTGCAGCAAGGACCTCTAGATAGTGTTAAAGCAATGCTTGACCTGTCCACAAGAAGGGGGATCCATGGGGTCCCTCAGCCCCTGGGGGCGGAGGTCCCTGCTGGCCCCCTGCCCTGGGCCGGGGACGGAGCCAAGGGCAGCATGGCCAGACTGGCCCTTCACACCCGGCTGGTGGCAGGGCTGGCTCTGCAGTCATGGGGCAGCGTGGGGTCAGTGGACTGTGGGAGCATCCTCAGATCTCACGGTGCTTCCCCAGGCCCTCTTCTGTTTTCTGGAGGCCTTGGCCAAGGCCAAATCTTCTCTGTATGGTCCACACGTGGAACCAGGTTTCTAGCCCTGACTCCTCCAAGGGGGCCCTCTGGGTCAGCAGCCAATACCCCCCTCCAACACCCAAACCTCCAGCCCAAGGGGTAGAGCAGGGAAACACATGGATGGGGGAGGGGTACTGTGGTATGTGGTGTTCTCCTTCCGTCTCCGCTAGGTTTTGTTTCCAGAGAAGATCCTCGGGGTTGCTGAAACCTGCATATGTGTGCTTTGAGCTACCCTGCCTAGGGCACGATCCCACCACCCACGCGGGGTTGCAGCCCAGGGGAGAAGACAGGTGTTTGCAGGTTCACTGTGTTTATGGGATCCCAGAAGCAAAAAGGGGAGAACCAGGGGCTGACACATGTGTGTGCATGTAGGCACACTGAAAAGGTGGGTGCAGGGATGGGGAGTATGCGTGTGCAGGGCTGGGGTGTGCGTGAGAGGAGCGAGGGGTCTGTGTGGGCAGAGGGGGGTGTACAGTGCAGGGGAAGATGGGGCAGCACTGCAGCCCCCCCAATAGCACACGGGGTGGGTGGGGGGTCTGCAGGGGCTGTGGTGGTGGCATGTCCCAGCAGGAAAAACAGCTGTTGGAGAGGAAGAGGAGGAACAGCCTCCTGTGAAGCATCGCCAGGTCTCCAAGGTACCCAGGGAGTCCAGTGCCTTGTGAAGGCAGACCAGAAGGGCTGCTGTGCCTGGTCCCTGTGCCCTGCAGGGTCGTGGCCCCACCAAAAGAAGTTTGCCCAGTTTGGCGATCAGGTGGCAAAGGAGAGCCTGGAGAGGGCAGGAGGGGGCTCCTGGGGCTGTGGAAAATGTTCTGGTCCATCTGGGAACATTTAAGCCACTGGTTCTCAGGCTGGGAAGATGACAGTGATGGACACACTGTCAGCCAAGGAAGGAGGTCCTGTCCCAAGCAGCGGAGGGATGCTTTCATGCTGCAAAACCCATCATGGGGGGGTTTCTGTTGATCCCAGCCAGGTCATGTCTCCCGACCTGACCCAAATGTGACCTGTCCTGACCCCAACCTGCCTTTTCCGGCCGCGATGGTAATTATGCCCTGCAGACTGTTCAGCCTCTCTGCCGCACCTTGTAGGTGGGGGCAAAGTCTACTGCTCCCCCCATCCCTGCCCCACGGCTATACCGCAGTGCCTGGCATTGGGCTCCCAAGCTCCCACCTCCCCAGAGCTCCTGTGGGAAGAGGAGGGGGCTTCACCCTGCCTGACGGCCCTGCTATCCAGCCCCCAGACACCTCCAGCTCCTGTGCTCACCTGTGCTTGCCCTGGGCCCCACAGACCTTGAATAACCTGTTCCCACTCCTCCTCTTGCCTCATGACAAAGCACCTGGCATGCAGCGAGGAGGGTAACTGCAGTGAAACGAGTTCATCTCCACCCCAGGGACAGTGTGGGACAATCAGGGGGTCATGAGAACTGCAGCCAAGGGCCCCTTCCCCATCCAGCTTTCTCTGTGGCACACCCTGTGTTAGGTGCCTGTTTCCTCAGGATAAATGGGATTTGCTCTCACTCTTCAGGGACAGGGGGGCATCAAGCTGGAGACTATTGTAGGCTCTGCATCTAGATTCCCAAAGTGGTGCTGTAGATCCAGGGTGAGCATCTGGTCTCCCCACTGCCCTGTGCACCAGCAGTTTGGCCTGGGTGTCTGCATGGTGCCAAGTCACTTCTTCCTATGCTGCACCCTCAGCCTTCCTCACCTCCCAGTGGCAGTCATTTGCTTTGAACCCTGGCCAGTGCATCTGCCTCATGGTAGGCCTGATTGCTGCTTTCATCCAAGTGAGCTCCATCTCCCTTCCCCTGCTTTCTGGGACCCACGTTGTCCTGCTCACCCCATAGCCCCAGGGATGCTTGGTGGCCTTTGGGCAAATGGAGGTAAATACCAGTCGGTTGGTCTGGTGTGTGAATGACCCACTGTGGTTGGCTTGCTGGGGCAGAGGGGTGCCCACCTGCATGGCACTCTCACCCCAGCCTGAGAGTCACCCAGGGAGCTGGAACAGCTTTGGCAGCACCCCATGGGCAAGGAAGGCGCAGTGTTGGCGTGTCAAGCAGGGGGTCCCATGGGATCTTTGAGTTGCAGCTCACAGGCAGGAGTAGCAAGAGGACCCAAAACCTTCCTTCTGCCTGGAGGAGAGAGGCACAGCCCACACCTCTGCTTTGTTTGTAAGGGGGTCGAGATGTCTGCAGTCAGTCTGGGAGACCTTGAGCTGTTTGGCTTGTTTGCAAGTGGCTGGGCAAGATGCTGAGGCTCATCGCCTGGGGCTGGAGTGGCCCCAGCCAGATCCTGGAGGCTGTTTGTGACCCTCAGTCAGCTGCTAAGATGCTGTGAGTGCTGGAGGTCTCTGACCCTAGGCTAGTCTGTCCCTGCAGCTCTGAGCTCCGGTCACCAATAGGTCCCTGGGGACTGACAGTAGGAAAATAAACAGTGTGTGATCACACAGCTGTTGGACACTGCCCAGCTGTGCCCTGAATGGGCCCTCGTGGTCCCTGCTGGGGACACGCTGGGGGGACGGGTATCAGAGCAGGCAGGGTGCTGGCCAGCACTCCCACTGGTACAGGCCTGGCATTGCCACCTCCTGCCAAAATACGAGGGATGGGTGAGATTCCACCCAGGATCTGCTTGCACCTTCACCAGGCAGGGCTGTGGGTCAGCTTCTGGCTGTTGGGGGTTCCTGCTGCCCCAAAACAGGGAGTACTCACCCTGTATCCTTAGGTACCCTTGCCTGTTGCTTCCAGCTGGCCCAGGGCTGGAGCAGGGCATGACACACCACTGTGATTCCTTGGCCACATCAGCACTCCGCAGGGATTTCTGCCCATCCCAAAGCCCTTCCCGAAAGCAGGGAGCTGGGAACAAAAAGACAGGCTGGGGAGCGAGCGGCAGGCCACAGCAGGGCCGGGGTGCGCCTGGGCATCTTCTGTGGGTGGTGGGAATGGGACACGAGTGTGTCTTGGGCTACCACCATGCTGGGTGCAACCTGTCTGAGGGGGTGTGTGTGCCCACGGGTGAGTAGTTGTGTGGGGGCTTGTGTGAGTAACCACGTGCGTAACTGCTTATATGCCTGAGTAATGCAGTGTGTAACTGCATGTGTCTCTGTACGCCTGCAACTAACACGCTGTTGCTTGTGCCTGTGTGCGTGCAACACACTGTGTGTGTCCGTAACTGTCATGCTGTGCATGCATCTGTTGTGTGTCTGTTTGTGACCGTTTACCAGTGTGACACGCTCTGCACACATCTGTAACTGTATGTCTGCAAGTATGTCTGTTGCTGCGTAACCCACTGCCTGTGCGATCGCGTGTGTGCACCTGGGTGTGCTTGCGGGTAACATGCCACGGTGCAGGATATCCCACCCAGCAGTGTGTTGCCTCCTGATTTCCCTCTGTGCCGGGGCAGAGCTGTGCTGTCCCTGCAGGGTGGCACTGCTGGCCAGGGGCACCGCTTCTCCTGCCTACTGCAGCGGGGTGATCCCTGGCAGGGCCCCGGCAGGTTGGGGCAGGTGTGCAGGCAGCGGGTGCCAGCAGCTGCCCCCACCCTTGCTCTACCTGTCAGGCAGGTGGGGCTGGCCGCCTGCCACCGCCTGCCACCGTCACTTCTGGGAAGGGAGGATGCTGGAGGGATGGGTCTCCACACACGGGCTGGGGACCTGCCGGCAGCTAGAGTGACCCTTGGGACCTGCTGCCTGGGATGGCTTGGGGAGGGCTCCCAGCACCAGGCACCGGGAAAACCTCAGGGCTGGAGTGTGCCCAAGGAGGTGGGACTGCAGCCCACAGACACTCAGCCCCTCTGTGTGCCCACCTCCTCTCCTTCTGTGCTCAAAGAACCCCTGAGGCACATGCTGGGAGCCCCTCCCACCCAGTCTCACCACCCTGTTGGGGTGGGGAAGGTGAAGGGCTTCCCCTGCATGCTTCGGGGAAGTCAGTGCCCATCTGCCCCTAGAGATCCTACCCAGACCATCCTGGCCACCGGCAGAAGCTGACTTGGGGCCAGGCACTTTCTGTCCACCCTGGTGGACCTGCTGCCCACTCTGACCCTGGCTCCTGACAAAGCCAGTACCCCAGAAAGGCACCAGTTGGAGCCTGGTGCCAGATAGAGCCAGGTAGTGCTGTACACTGGAAAATTTACAGGGAAGAAAACTGGGATACCCAGCATCTCTGGCATCTCCACGTCTGGAAGCCTGTGCAGATCACCTGACAGGCACTAGCCCCACTGTGGCCACTGTATCAGATGCTGCCTATGCACCAGAAAGTGCTTGGTGCCACTAACGCACAGGCTGTCCTTAGTGCAGCTGCAGGGATTGCCCTGGTGGGATATGGTGCAGGGGCGCGCAGATCTCATTGGGACAGTGCAGCTGGTGAACGTGCTCTGTGGCCTCATCCCGCAGGACTTGGCCCCAAAGTCCCCACCCCCCCTCAAGCTCAGCAGCACCTCTCTGTGGCTCAGGCACTAGGCTTCTTATCACTTCAGCCTGCTGACCCCCTAAAACCTATCTATCTTATGTAATGGCAGTGGTGGAGGTGGCTCCCACAAAGCATGCTCTGAAACGCAGCTCGTTTTAGAAAGGCCTGGAGCAATGAGATCCTCTTGTAGGACCCACCCTTCGCCTGAAAGCAGTCTCAGGCCTGGACTTGCTCACCTGCAGTCCCGAAGGCAAAAAACAGAGGAGCTCCAGCTCTCTGGAGAGCCTGAATATCCCACAGGATCTGCCACCACATTACTCCATGGTGACAGCACCTCAGCCGGTTGGATGCACTCCAGCCAAGACTGGCGTCTGTGGCCTGGACACTGCAGCCACCAGAGCGTGCCAGCAGATGGGGGTCACCCTGCCCTAGGATGTGTTGTGACAGCAGAGACCCTACTGCCCTAGGGGTCAGTCCCCTAAATGAAGAAAGCCTAGTCAAGGGGATTTGCCCCCTAGCCAGGTCAATGTGAAGGGACATCCTCAAAGGCTTTGTGTTGGGATGACCAGGACTAGATCCTCAGCTCATCTCAGCCAAGATCTTCATCTCCCTGGCTCACCCCATCCTTTGGAGATGGAGAGAGCTCTGCCACCTCCAACCCAACCAGACCTTTGCCCTGGGGCTCTGGAGGAGAGCATAGCTGATGCAAGAGCATGTCTCGTGCTCAGCGGGTGTGCCCGCAGTTCAGCAGGGCACCGTCATCCCTGTCTCTGCAGTATGGACACACCAGGCAGGTGGTAAATTCTGATGTCTGTGGCCAAAGACAGGATACATCACTTGGGCTGGCAGGGGTCACCCTGCCCTGCAGCACAGCTGTGCTCTCTGGTGTTGCACTTTTCTAGGAGCTTTGGAAGAGGTTGCGCTGGGGGATGTCCCCACTGGCCCAGCCATCAACTTCAGGGGCCAGCAGGCAGGGAAATCCAGCAAATACCATACCATACCAGACAGTACAGCAGGCTGGACATTTCATTATACTTCTTCCATCTCTGCTCACCGACTCCTTGAGCCCTGCCAGAAATAGACACAGGAGGGGTGTGACACTCCCACCCATTGCCGTGGCAGTCCTGACCTCCCTGGCCCACCGCAGAGTGACACGCTGTGTGATGCTTTCCATGTACCCCCCAGGTCCTCTTGTAACATTGCTGGCTATTGGCAGCCCTCACGCCATACCTGGTGCTGGAGGCCAGGAACCCCCCAGAGCTCTTCTTGGAGCACCCAGAGAGAGATTGCACTCTCCATCCGGGCCCGATGGACACAATAAAATGCTCAGCCAATGGTTCCCCATGCGACTGGCTTCTTTAGGCACTCAGGAACTTGGCATTGCAGCAGGGTGGTCAGCTTCTGTCTTCCAGCTCCCACCACTCCCTCGCATCTTCTCTCAGGCATTTTGGACACCAGTGCTCCTCATCTTCCTTCCCTCTTCACCACCTCGTCCCCTCTTCCTTCCTCTCTGACTGCACGTGTTCATGTGCTCTGTCAGAGGGTGCTGGGGGGGCTTCAGCAGGGGAAGGCAGGGAGCTGGGCCAGCCTTGCTCATACACCTCCGTGCTGAAGCAAGGCAGGTCAGGCCAGGAGGAGTGAACTGGCCACACTGGCTTTCAAAAATGTGGCTTATAAAGAGTAGCTCAATGGCCAGTGCCTTCCTGGACTGTGGCCAGAATGTACCCCAAATGGTTTGGAGGGCTCAAACACCTTAATTTACTACCTAGATTCTCAGCTGAAAACATAAAGGTGAGCACATGGCCACGGCTGGGTGGGAAGGTGAGCAATGAATGGAGATCAGGGCTACTGGAGACCTCACTGTGAAATGAATCTGCACAAGCTGGAGGAAAGAAAATACCAGCTGGGAGCTGCAGCCCATGAGTTAACACAGCTGTGTTCCCCGCATCCCGCAGCTGCAGTGTCTGCACCTACCCCCATGCGCTCTCATCACCAAGCCTGGAGGAAGCCTTTCCAGGACACCAGGCTTTCAGGACCGCACATCCTGATGGTTTGACAGAGGGCTTCTGGGTTTGTTTCCACATGGTGTGCTCAGCAGGAAGCAGGGAGAAGAGCTAGAGGTGTGTGATCACCCGTGAAAAGGCAGGAGATCTCAGGAGGTGTTGGTTCGTTGAAGTGAATGTATGTGTCATGGGAGTTGGGCTGCAGTAACCCCGGGCAGCCTCTTTGGCATCTGCCAACCTGCCGGTGATGCCGTGAGCTCGGTCGGGGCCTTCAGTTCATGGTCTTTTGTTCCTGGACTTTCCAGCTCGTGCTCTCTGCCCAGTGACTCCATTTGCAAGCTAGTGCAGTGCCAGGCTCCGTGCTGTGTTTGGAGGATAACAAAGGGTAGAGCTGGCCAGGAAACAAGAATGTGATGAACGTTTCTTTTTGTTTCACTATGAAATAGGACTGGGATTTTTGGTGGCAGTGGTGGAGGGAGGGGAAGGGAGGAAGCTGGGAGACATCCACCCAAGAAGACTCACCACTGCCACCCTTTTGAGGATGCCAGAGACCAAGGGCTGAACATCTATCCTGACCTGGGCAGTCCAGGATCTGGCATTTTCTGCAGGAGGGGAAGCATCTGCACAGGGAAGACGAGCTGGGGAGGATGCAGAGATGCAGCTTTCTCAGACCTGGGTGGGAATAAAGCTTTGGGCTGGGAGCAGGTCTGTTCCTGAGGGGCAGCGACTAGCCAAGGTGACCAGCAGGAGCCACACATGTGCAGCACACCCAGGCCGCATGCAGAGCCCTGGCCCCTGCTAGCAAGCAGAGCACAGGATAGATGGGGCTGGTGCAGCCCACCCCATGGGTGACGGGGCAGCTTCCGCTTTGCTCCCAGGCTGCAGAGAAAATGCCTGGTGCTGCATCACCATGGAGGCAAGCGGCAGCCCACTGTCTGGGGAGCCTGAACCCGCCAGTCCCATCCTGGATGTGCTAGCATGCCGGGGAGGCAAGCGAGGACCTCCCGGTACAGACCCCGAGGAGCTCTGGCTGGAGGCAAGGGATGGGTGGGATGCAGAAGCTTGGATGCAGAAGCTTGAATGCAGTGCTGACCACAGGGAAAGGGGAAGATGGGCAGGGGAGGCAGAGGCATACGGCGTACCCCGTGGTGGTACCCCCGTGCCCTGGGGGTGCTCCCCAGCATGCCCAGCCCGCTGGCCGCCTGCTGTCTCTGGTTCCAGGCAGCCACCGCAGCGGCTTCCCCGTTCCTGCAGTGGGAACAGCCGCTCTCTTGTTTAACAACCAAACAGCCCAGAGTTTTAATAGACGCGTTACCGTCAGTGGGTAGCTCTTCTGGAGGAGCGAGACACCCCCGGGGCAGCTACTGCTGGAAGCAATTACCAAAGAAACTGTTGGGCTGCGAGGCAGGGGGGAGCGTTGTCTGGGAGCCCAGGTAACTGCTGTTACCCGGGGAAGAGGGACGCAGCCCTGGGGGGCCTGCCCAGCCCCAGGCACGCCAGCCCAGCCCTAAAACCGGGCTGGGTTTGAGCCTGCCATGGCAGCACCCTGCTACGAACCCCCGGCAGCACTGTCCTACCCAGCTTCTAGGTGATATATATCCCCTGGGCAATAACTCTGCCCTCCCTGTCACACCTGAGCAGCAACCCTCCCCTCGTATAATTCACCTTCCAGAAGTGCAGGTATATAACACCCCCATCCCTTGCAGCATGTGCCCCAGCAGCATTCGCCTTCCTGCCCCCAGCGCAGCCCCTAAAGCTGCATCCACGAGACCCCTCTCAGGCCTGCAACCTGCAGCTGTGCAGCCTGCCCCACACCCTTCACTCTCTCCGTGTAGTGCGGAGATCCCCTCCCACGCAATGCCCTCGGTCCCCAAGGTGTATGTACCTAGTTCTCAGCTCGGTGGGTGTCTGTTCCCAGAGCCCAGCCCCTCCTGCGACAGCGGCTGCCCTGCCCTGCCATCCCTCTGCGCTAACCTCGGCTGCTCCCAGGTCAGCTCAGGGGTGCGCAGATGGGGTGCCCCGGCAGGAGGATGCTTCTCCAGGCATATTTATGCTAGCTGTTAGTCTGGCCCACTGCTGGAAACGTACCCAAAACAGTTGGGCAGCCCAAACTGCCTGACACTTTTGCTCTCTAACAATTTCCATGGCAGAGTCTGGGTACTCTGGAGCCTGGTTCTATCCATGCTGAATCCCGCACACCTCCTCCAGGTACAGCCTGTCCTGAAACCTGGGAGATACTATCCTGGGTGGCATGAAGCAAGCCTGGGGCTGGTCAGGGGCTGGCAATGGCTGTGCCAGGTGAAATCCAGCGGGAAGAGGGTTTCTTGTCACAGCTGCAGCAGTCCAGCAGCAATAAACATCTCCCACAGGCTTCCAAGACTTTTTCCCCCTGGATGTTTTTAGGAGGACCAGACCCAACAATTTACACGCGTGCGTTTCTGCAAGCTTGTTCCCAGAGACTGAAGGGCTGATTCCCACCTTGACCAGGTAGGTACCCCAGGGAGAAACACAGCAAAGAAATGCCCCGCCAAAGAAATGTTTCCCCTGAGGAAAGAAGACGTCGGATATTTTGAGCCAACCTTCCTTTTGTGTCAGGTGCTGCCTTGGCCCCAGACCTGGGCTCTCTCCTTCTGCCCTCTCTGTGGAGCTGGGGCCAGTCTCCGTTCTTGTGCTACTGGGAGCTCCCTTGCACATGGCAATGGGAAGGCAGCTGGGAACTCACACCCCCTGTTGCTCCCAGTATGGGGTTGAGTCCTGCTCCCCGATCATGCCGAGCCAGAGGCAAGAGGGTAAGAAAGGGTGAAAGCCAGTAGGAACTGCAGGGAGCTTGAAGAAAAGGCAGTGGGAGTGGGAAACAGAGCAAGGGGTACCGGGAGATGGTCTCAGCCTCCCGCAGGCTGCCCCCATCCCCACCACATTCCCGTCCACCCTGATCCGCTGCAAGGATGGCCACAGTCCGGCTTAGCTGGAAAATCAGGTCATGCCGTTGTGCTCAGGGGCAGTTCATGATCCGGCACGTGGGATATAGGACACCTTCTTGCTGGCCCAGCCGAAACCTCTCCCCTCACCCCATTTCTCTGCTCCCATATTTGCCACATTTCAGCCACAGCAGCCTGCTTTGAGTCCACTGGTCTCAGACAACCACTGGCCAGGGCACACTGTCCTCCTCTTCCCTAACTGTGACCAGGGCTCAGCAATAGCCCCTGTGTCCCTGTGGGGTATCTTGGGGGACAGAAAGCCCACTTTAATGCTCAAACTTGAAAGGCAACCAAGATATTTCCATTGGAACCGTGTGCCAGAAACAGGTTCATCCTGAGACCACCTGGTGGGAAAGGTCCCCCAGCAGCCCCCAGTGTAAGTGTGTGAGGGGAGGTTGTTTTGGAGGAAAAAAAAAAACCAAACCAACCCTCTTTTTCTCCATTTTCTGCCATGGCTTGCCACAGCCATAAAATCCAGGCATCTCCAGGGAGATTAAAAAAAAACCCAAATAAATCATCTCTTTTTTGTGCCAGTGTGCTGGGAGGCTCTGCTGGGCTCAATACAGGCCTGGAGGTCACTGCAGGGGTTACCCCGAGCGAGTGTGTGGTGTTGGTGTGTGCACGTGTTGGTGTGTGCTTGTGTGCATGTGTGTGTCTGACCTTGCTTGCTCTCCTCCAGTCCTCCCTGGCTCTTCACCCCACAGGCCCACGCAGACTTCATGGGAGGCTGCAGGATCTGGTCCCCTAGCCTGTGCCCGCGCACCCTTGCCTCTTTCTCCTCCTCCGGCACAGGGTGCCCATACAGCTGAGGGGTCTATGGACCCCACACCTCTGCCCCAAGCCTCCCAGCCTGTGTGCCCCCCACTTGGCAATGGCAGTGGGGTGGCGGTGGCGGGCTGTGGGGACACCGGGGGCATGGGAGGCAAGGCAGACAGGTTACCTGCTGTGCCAGAGCTGGTTAAACATTGTCCCAAGCCAGTTAGGTAACACAAACCGCAGCGGGAAAGAAATGAAACTGCTTGAGCAAACAAGGTGCGCTTGGCAGGGCAGCAGGCTGCGTGACAAAGTGCTCCCCTCTCCCTGCCAACCTGCCAGGGTTATCTATTGACAGAGAATAAACACCTCGCCCACAACCCCAAACTCAGAGGGACGGCAGCCAGGATCACAGACTGCTCCTGCGAGACCTGGCCCAGGGCTGGGCTTGCCCTGCTCACTGTGTCCCCTCCCCGGACATGCTGATTGCCACCAACCACCATCCTGGCCCCCTCCCACACATGCCCTTGCGTGGGCAGCCTGAGCATCTCGGCATTGTCCCTCCTGCCACCCCATCCAGCCTGCTCCTTGTGGCAGCCCCAGGAGGTCAGGGATGGGCCTGGAGCACCCTCCGCTCGCTGGAGCCAGCAGACACCAGCCGGGAAAACCTGTTCCCTGGGGAAGGTTACGCAAGGAACGTGACAGAGGTCTGGCTGCAGCCCAGACCACGGGCTGGCTCCTGGTTCACACCCAGGGACTGGGACCTCTTCTTACACCACAGGGCAACCCTGATGGCCTCATCTCAGCGTGTGGACCTGAGAGCAGTACAACTTCAGCCCAGCACACTAGAAGGTGAGGGATGGAGGTCTTCCGTATCATTTTGTCATCCCCGACATTCTGCATGACTGCAGACCCCCTCTTACGTCTTGCTGAATTGCAAGGGTGGGCATGGCATGGCATGGCATGAACATAGGAGACCAGGCATCCCAGCTGGACCAGCAAGGCAACTCCTCACGCAAACAGCAGTTGAAGCCACCCAAAAGAGGTTAGACCTGTCCCATGGGCACCTTCTGCCCCTGGCAAAGCAGGTGGGCCATGCCTTTGATGCCACTGCAGCATCTCCAGGAGGTCCCTCATCTGCCGCTGAGCCCATGGCCTGGGAGCTGTCAGCAGAGAAGTACGATGCTCAGGGCCATGGCCACCAGGAGTTTGAAAGCAAAAGGGGAGACTTGCAGCAGGTCTGTGGTTCCCCCAGCCCTTGGACCCATCTCTTGTTATCCACATCCTGGTGAAGCAGGGGCCTGGGCTTCCTCTGCCAGGACAGTGGCTCGGCAGCAGGGATGCTCTGAGCCACCAGCCTCCCCCTCGAGCTGAGACCAGGCAGACTAGGGGCAGTTCCAGCTGCTGCAACCAGGACAACCTGGGCGGGGGGGAACAGCACAGAAGGTCCATGTGAGACCTTGCTTTGAAGGACTTTTATTTCTCTTTTGCATTGGGTCACACTCCTGCAAGTGTGGGATGGGTGATTTTAACTGTACCACATCTCCAGCAGTAATGAAGGGCTGTCAGGGAACAATGGCTGGGTCCTCCTGCCAAAAAGGTATCTCAGGCTTTGCAAGGCACCCTTACTGGCTAGGGGACCCCAAAAATTCCCCTCACCCCCCCGCTGGTGGGCTGGCTCATCTTAGTCACTCCAGGCACTGGCTGAAACCATTCAGAACGATGTGGCATTGCTTTTGCCTGTGCAGCCCAGACCTGGTCAAGCTCCAAGCTCAGAGGAGGGGACCCAGGGCCTTTCCTCTTGAGGGTGAGCAGTGCTGTCCCCTGCATGCCCACGTTCAGCAGGATCCTGCACAACAGCAAGAGGCTGGGGTGGCAACGAGACCCTCTGGTGCCCAGCAGTATTGAGAAAGGCTCGTCATGAAATGCAGGCAATGCACATCAACCGGGCGCAATGCATGGCCCAGTTTGCCAGGCTCGTGGTAGGGACATATCTGAGAGCCTGCTTGGCCTCCAGTCCCATGAATTCCTTCTTGCAGCCCCCCAGACATATCCTGTGGGTCAGAGAGATCCTCCCAGCACCCCTGGGGCATGCTCCCTGCCTCTTCACGGCTGGGCTAGCTTGGGAAGGCTGGTGTTGCCATTGAGCAAGAAGGGGCAGACAGTGTTTGGGCTGTCCAAACGGCCAGGCCTTAGCAGTCCCCCCTCCCGAAGGTGTGGACCTTGAGAGGCACTCAGGTCCTAGGAGAGGCTCCCAAATAGCCAGACTGGAAGATGAGCAAGCCTTAAACAAATTGCAATGCAGGTGCTTCTTTATGTCCCTTAACGCCTCAGAAGAAAGCACTGGCATGAGAGAGGCTGGAGGTCCTCCTGCAGCCTCTGACCCCCCAGCCAGGTTGGGGACCTTAACAGGGAGGGAGTTGAGAGAGATCCCCCCCACCAGACCACGGCAGACTGGGTTCTGGGACCAGGAATTTGCTTCTGGCTTGGAGCCAGCACTCCAGGAAAGCCCTGCTGCGAAGGTGAGTGCCAGGGCTGAATTTCTGGAGGGTCCTCAGAAGGGCCAAGTTTTGGAAGCAGGTATAAGATGCCCCTGCATGGCTGGCTTTGAGGTGAGGCCTCCAGATCTCACTCCCACCAGCCCAGGGACAAGCAGCCCACCTCATCCTGAGGAAGACCCCATGACCCTGTGCCAGGATGACCAGGCAAGTCCAGGCTATGGCAGGCAGGAGGGATGGTGGCAGACGGGTTTCATGCAATGAGACATCCCAGGTAACATGAGTCTGGTCCCGACCCTGTCTTTAAGAAAAACAAGCAAAATGCCAGGGAGGTACAAAAAAACCCAACCAAACAACAATTTATTCCTCTTATGTTCCCATTTGAAAAGGAGGAAACCACATGCACCTGCTGGTGCCTGGCTGGGCTGGCATCCCCCTCCTGTGGCTGACACAGAGCCAGTCTGTGCCCCCGTGACATCGCTTCAGTCCGGCTGAGCATCACCACGTGCCACAAGAGACGTGTGTGCCCTACAATGCGCACTCTCACATGGGAACATCTTACTCATGAAAAAATATATCTGTACATTCATTCTGTGCCTTTTTTTGGTATTACATAAATTAGAAGCTGCTTTTGGGGAAGAGGCCTGTTTCCAGATACAGGCAGCCAGGCTGGAAATGCAGAGCAGCCCTGCTGTCCCCAGTCCTCTCCCTCCTGAGGGGTCTCTAGGGCCTGGTGAAGCTCCACAATATTCCCATCTTCTCTCAGTAGGTGCCACACTAAGAAGCTGCTGCACAGGGGGGGCCTTACCCATCCCACCGGAGCAAACAGGACGGTGGGCACCTTCAGCATGGTGCAAGCAGTGATGGGGGAGGACCCCATAGCTGGGACAAGGTCTGTCCGATCACAGGCAAGACGGTGGTGCTGCCCCTCTGCCCAGGCAGGAGGTGGGTGACAGCAGGAGACCTGCTGGGCTCTCACTGCGGTGCCAGCTGCCACTCAAACTTCTCTTCCCCTCTGCGTTTGTCCAGGCTTTGAAACAGCCAAAGTCACTGCGACTCCAGGCGGAGGTACAAATCCAGCGAAGGAAATAATGGTTTACAATAACCTACTGGAGCCAAAGTATTAGCTTTAAACACCAAGCACACATGAGCGTGCCCGTGCAAGGGTCCGAGTTCCACACGCTGCACAGGGCAGCAGCTTCCAGATATGGCTGCAGGCAAAGTTTCCTGCCAAGAAGCCCAGGTCAGGGCTGGCCCTGGGGGGGCTTGTCAGACCCTGGCTCATCCAGGACTCCTACAGCTCCTTGTTCCTGTTGAGCACCTCCTCCTCCTTCCAGCCGCTGGAGTTCTTCCCAAACTTGTACACCAGCCGTCGCCCATCGACTCTCTCCAGGATCTCTCGTTTGTAGTAATATCTGGAGGAGATGGAGATGGAATTGGGGCTCTGCATGCATCCCCGTGTGCTGGGGAGCTGCTGTGGGGGTTCAAGGCTGAGCCCCAGTAGGTCTGACCCAGCCCTGTGGGGCAGGTCCCCCCCCCAGGGACGGGGGAGGGCACTCACCGCATGGCTCGGCTCAGCTTCTCGTAAGTCATGCTGCTGTTTTTCTTCTTCTGGCCCCAGAGCTGAGCCACAGCCTCTGAGCGCAGGAACTTGAAGACACCCTCCTGCCGGTCCTCCCACTTCATCAACCCCTCGTTCAGCTCGGGGTGGATCAGGATGTCCCGGATGAACTCCCACAGGTGGGTACCTCTTGGGGCTGGAAGAGGAGAGCAAGCTGTACAGCAGGGAAGATCCTGTGGGTCCCTGCACTTTGGATCTCCCCAAACCCCCCTGCCAAGGGGCATGGCCAGCAAACATGGCCCTTCCTCCCATCTCCCCCCAATGAAGCCAGGCTGGGGGAGGCAGTCCCCACTCCCAGGTGGAGGGTCCACGTACAGTGCTTGCTCTTCCGGCTGTCCAGGCAGTCTCTGCTCTCCTTGCTGAGTTTTCGGGGCCGTCCCCGTTTCCTCTTGCCGTGTTTGCTGTCCCCTTTCTTGCTCCCTGCAAAGCCATCGGTGCACACAGACAAGGGGACACGTTATGCTGTGCAGAACTTGCTGGGTTGCAGCTCCCCCCTCCCTGGGCACAGAGATGTCCTCCTCAGGAACAGAAGCACGGGGGAGAGCTGGTTGGGGCAGGGGGAGAGAACAGGGGCTGCACCCTCTTTTCAGGCCCAGGTACCAGGGAACCATCCCCCCTGAGAGCAAGGTCTCCCCATTCCCTCCAGCCTTGTCCCATCTTCATCCGCGCCACCATGCTTAGGGCAGCATGCTGTTCGTTCCCCAAACCTTGCTGCTTCCTTGCATACCCGGTGCCCCCAGTATCATTGCCAGCTGGGATCAATACTGAACACAGTTTTCAGCGTCCAGGATCTCTGCCCGCAGCCCTCACCCAGCTGCCACTGCCCACCCCTTCCCACCAAGTTCACTGCTGCCCTGGCTGTCCCAGCTCTGCCCCAGAGCCTGCACAACCGCCATGCTCAATGGAGAGCAACAGGCCCATGGTGCACAGAAAACCAGCCCCCTCCCTCCTTCCCAGTGTGGAGGTGGATGTTCAGGTGTTGTCCCGAAATCATCGCCTGATGGGATGTGCTGTGCAGCTGCTGGAAGCACCTGGGAGCAAGCCCTCCTCTCCCAGCTCCTGGGGGGAGCAAACAACTCACCATCAGGGAAGAGCTTTGCTTCCGTGGGGTCGAGGTCAAGATCGCTTCCACCGGAGTCCTGGGAGTTGGGGCTGTGGGACATCACAGGCCCTGAGAAGCAAAGGGACGGGGCTCAGACCACCAGCTGCTGGCATCTGGAGATGCTTCCCGGTGGGTCATCCCCCCCGCCTGCCCCAGACCTCTGCAGAGAGTGTGGTGCAAGAGCCAAACCTGCCCTTGGTGGTGGGGCAGTTCTCCGCCGATCTCCCAGACCAGAGCAAGCAAAGGGAGTTTTTCAGAGGGCAAAACACTGACCTGAGACATCAGAACTGCCTGGGGACATGGCACCAGACAAGCAGGGGAAGTCTGTGGATAGGAAAGGGTTTGTGGGCTTCATGTCCTCCAGGGAGTCTTTGGCACAGGGATTTCCCAGCTCTGGAAGAGACAGAGAAGGGAAGAAGGGGTTAGCCCTGCCTGGACCAGCATGTGGTCGCTCGGAAAAAAGCTTGGCCGGGGCCCCTCTCTTACCCAGGTGGCTGGAGTCCAGGAAGGTCTCTTGGGAAGTTGCATCCTCTTTTTCCAGCAAGTCAATGATCCAGTTCAGCTCGTCGGAGGCTGCAGGGATGGGGGCACTGGGATTAGCAACGCTTACTTGGTATGGAGGGGAACGGTGCATACTGTGAGCTGAGCCCAGCCCTGCCTGGACTCTGGTGTGTGCCCCCACATCTCCCTGCGCAGTCTCCCCAGTGCAGCCTCCCGCAGGCAGCGCTCCGCAGTGCCCAGGAAACATGGGCTCCTGGGCTGGTGGGGGGCATCTCAGTCTCACGCTTTGAGCTGCCAGGCATGGGGGCAAAGGGGACATTGGGACACTCACTGATCTCATGCAGGCGGTCGTAGAGCTCGTCCCCCAGGGGCCCGAAGATGAGGCGCATCTGGTCCCTGGTGCAGTGGCAGAGTGCATGCCCATCCATGTTGCAGCAGGAGAAGTCGATGGAGCTGGCATCGTACTTGTTCTTCTCCACGTGGTAGCTGATCCACTCCAGCACCTGCACCTTGGTCCAGAAGTACGGGAGCTCACTGAACCACTCCGGCTTCTCTGCAAGGGACAGACATTGGGGCTCAGGGGTAGGGCGGCCATGCCAGCACCGTGTGCCACACGTGGGCTGCCAGCTACAGCTGGGTACAGGGTCTGGTCCCATGGTGATCACATGGGGCACAGCGGGCCCTGCGCTTCGAGGGTTATGGGACTAACAGGCGCCTAGCACCTGCTCCAGATTCACCGGCCTTGCTCTGCTCTGCTCCTGGCCTGGATGACAGCAATGACCTGACGTCCCCTTCCCCCTGCATTGGTTTCAGTGCCATTTGTCCCATCCATCCGTGCTGGGATCTGCCCTGCTCTGCTGGCATGCTCCCTGCGCCTCCCCCACGGCCATCCCATGACGGTCCCACCAGTGGAGTGGGACCCTCAGCACCAGGACTGTACTTCCAAACTGTTCTCCTGGTGAGCCCCAGCAGCCTGGCCCCTATGATGTGCTGGGGGAGGAGGGCAATGAGTCCCCCATCCTCCATGTGCATCTGATGCGCTCCAAGCATCCGCACCTTGTGCCACCCAGTGTCTCCTCCAGCAACCTTTTAGCTGACACACCCCTGGGGAAACTGAGGCATGGTGCAAGCTATTGACTTGCCCCAGTAGGACCAAGACTTTGCAATGCTCTTCCAAGCCAGCTCCTCTGCCTTGTTGCGCCTTGCGTGCTGGCTCCCCTGTGCAGCCACCACCGCCCCTCTGGTCCTACCTGTGCTCTGTGCTGGGGGCTGGCTGGTGGGGAGGCTCAGCCCCAGGGTGCTGTCATCCCCAAGGTGTCCCAGCATGTCCAGGGCCGGCTGCACCTCGTCCGGCTGGTACATGGCGCTGATGTAGTTAGAGAAGATGTTGCTGATCTCGCAAGATCCCGCCATCAAGCTCTGTGCCAAGAGACGACAGTGAGCCCTGGCCCCGTGGAGGCAGGGGGACCAGAGCCCGCAGCACCTGCAGCACCCCTGGGTCCAGGCTGGGTGAGGCCGGGCTCTCCCTCCCTCCACCCATCGTCACCTCTCAGGTCACTTCTGCAGAAACACCCGCCCAGCACCCGCCGGCTGGGGCCGGGGCCTGACTCACCGCCGCCCCAGGGACCGGGAGCGAGGGAGGCTGAGCCGGAGCAAACCGGGGACATGGCCTCACCGTGCTCGCCCAAGAGCCCTGTCCCCAGCAGCCTGGCCTCGCCAGCCCCACTGGCAGCCGGTGCAAAGGGACAGGAAGCAGGTGGCTGGCAGAGAATCATGTTGCCCAGACCCTCCGCGGGGACGGGCGTTGCGGGGCCCGCAGCCGCCCAGCGCTCCCCCAACCCCAGCGCACAGCAGTGCTGGGGCTGGCACAGCCTGCTGCCCCGCTGCCCGCTGCAGGGACGCTGGTGCTGGCAGCTCCAGTCCTCTCAGCCAGTCGCAAGAAGCACATCCCAGTAACTCTGCAGCCAGGAGGGGACCAAGCCCCTGCTCGGCCCTCGTGGAAGAGCCAAATCTTGCTGTTTGCTTGACAAAACCTGGGGGCCGGACGGGGGCCCTCCAGACCACCATCCCACTGGCCCAATGAAAGGGCTGGCAGCGGCGGTGGGAGAACAGGCGTGCAGAGAGAAAAAACCAAGCACATCCCCCGGCGAGAGTGAAGATGCACAGGGAAGGGAGCAAAGCAGCTGTCCCGGGCTGGGGGATGTCAGCAGGCCCCGGACGAGAAAACTTTGGTACCTTCTGCGATGGCCCCAGATGAAAAAGTTTCGGTACTTTCTGCGATCGCCCCGGATGAAAAAGCTTTGGTTCTTTCTGCGATGGCAATCCCGAGAGCGGCAGCTAATCCAGAGGGCAGCGAGGGGAGAGGGAGCGCGCCCTGCCCTGCTGCTGGCCACTGCTCATGGGCCTGGGGAGCCCGGTGCCGATGGGCAAACCCTGCCCGCGTCTCCTCTTTTATAGCACGGGCGTTGTAACGCGATCTGGCGGCCCGAGGGGAATTCCAGCCCGAAATGTTCATGCTCCCAGATCCAGGTGATTTGCATAATATGAACCACCGGGTCCCAGCCCAGCGCTGCCTTGCCGGGAAATCTGGGTTGGCCAGTTTAATCATTGTCAGAGCCCTTGCCCTGCCGGTGCCCAGAGTTTCACCCACACCGGCTTCGCGGGTGTTTTCTTCGTTGCTGTTTGCCCGGCTTGTGTTTTGTTTGCTCGCAGCAGCAGGTTCACTCGGCTCCTGCTGGCAAGCAAACACACCCAGCAGGGCTGGAGCGGGCCCCAGGGCTGCGCATCCCTCCCTGGGGCTCTGCCCGCGGCCAAGGGGTCGGGAACGCTGCCCTGGGCACCCACCCAGCCTTGTGGCGTCCGTCGTCCCCCGTCCCGTCCGTCCGTGTCCCCCCCCCGCTCAGGAGGGCAGCCCAGCGTACTGAGCGGGTGCTTGTGTGTGTGCCTTGGCCACGGCTGAGCACAGGCTTGGTCGCTCCCTGGTCTGGCACAGGCACAGCTTCTCCCGAAGCGGGAGGAAAGACCCAGTGACCAAGCTGGGCAGATGCTCGAAGCAGGACTCGGGTGGGGATGGGTGGTCTGCATGGGGATGGAGCAGAGACCAGGAGGGTGCTCAAGTACTGCTGCTCTCTTTGTTAGGATGGATTAATTTTTGCCTGGGGGGAGGTCTGGGATGGGCTGCAGAGCTGTGATGGCCCATTCTCTGCCATTTCACAAGTTCCTGGCACAGGCACACACCTACTCTCACCAGGGACACATGACAAGGGGCAAAGGCAGGGTTGTGGGATGCATCTGAGGAATTACCTTCTGGTGGCTCTTGCCCCTCTGGCTCTTGGGCAGGGGTACTCGGGACCCTGTCTGGATATGCTCATGCTGGTTTTAGCCCTGTGCTGGCAAAGGACCCCCGGGCCAGCCTAAGCCAACAACTTGGCATCCATTTGCCTGGTGCTGATACTTTGCCGAGCCAGCCACATCCATGCCACACGTGGGCCGGCACAAACCCAGGGCACTGTGTGAGCAGGGCAGACCCTGGCATCACACAGCCACCTCTAGGTCCTCGTCACTTCAAACCAGTGCCTGGCAGCAAACCATCTCATGTGACAAGGTGGTGACAAACTGTTGCAAACATTGATGCTCTACCTTGGCCCATGGGCCAGCAAGGGCAGGGTGGCTGTGTGCCCCATCCTCCTTGTCACGTCACCCCAGCCTGCCATGCCGTGCTGTGGCCCCGGGGCAGGCAGGACCAGCATGCCAGCCAAGAGGCACCGAGTCACGCTAGCTGATCACCTGCCCTAGCTTCATTCCTCCGTGGCGCAGTCACGAGTGCTGGGTGCTGCCGGGCCCTTTTGTTTCCTGGGCACAGCATCCCCACAGCACACAGGGACATCCCCCACGCCCAGGAGCAGCCCCTGCCATTGATGCCATAGGGCAAGCCAAGACCACCAGGGAAAACACCAGTGGTGCTGGGCAGGCCAAGAGCCTTAAGCCTGTGTGCAGCTGGGAGGTGAGCCCAGGGCTCCACTGTGCCCGGGGACCTGGCGGCCCTGCTGGGCTTCCAGTGCTTGTGGTTAGAAACCTGCCCCTGGGGAAGCTTTTTCCACCCACTGCTGAAATGCAGGTGTCTCTGGAGCAGAGTGGGATATGACAGCTCTGCACTGTGCCCTGGGCCGCCGGCCAAGGGATGATGGGGAGGGCATGTAACATTTAGGGGTCTCCTGCCCAAGCCCTGCCCAGCACACCCACGGCTCTCCCCCACCCTGGGGGGATCTGAGCGGATGCCTGATGGGTCTCTCTGGCACGGACCACATGAGCATCCCTTTTCCCACATCTACCTTCTGTGCAGACTCACTGCAGACCTGGGGAAGTGGGTGGTCAGTCCATGCACCTGGGCTATGCCACACATGGGAGAGGTGCCCTCAGTGGGTGACACCCGCCCAGCACCTTACGTGTGCCTGACATGCTGGGAGCCCTCTGGGTCCTCCTGGGGCCCAGCCTGCCCCCTTCCTTCCCCTTGTGTTTGGGAGCCAGGGGACCAGCAGACCTGAGCAATCCTCCCCAACACCCTGCAGCCACCCTCTGGCTTTACTGACCTGGAGAAATGGCCTTCCTGCCCACCCAGTGTGCCACAACCCAGGCCCTATAGTGGGCCATGGGGAGACGATCACAGCTGGGACACTCCCCGGAGATGCTGAGACACTGTGCTGGGAGCATGGGAGAGCACAAGCATGGGGTGTCCCCATGCCCTCCCCAGAGCCACAGGGCAGCAGCAAGCATTGCCATGGGACCCTCCGCTGCTGAGAAGAGGCCACAGCACTGATGGGCTCAGAGCAACTCCTCCTTGAGCCTGAGGATGGGTGGCAGATGACTGCCACAGTCTCATCACCAGAGCTGGTGGCTCCCGGGGATGTGTCCCTGCTATCCCCTTGCTACTAGTCTGAGCTCCCAGGGCACATCCAGGCATGTGGGGAGCATGGCACAGGGTGCTGCCAGCCCAGGCTTGGCATCTTGCTGCAGCGAGAAAGAGTGGCCATGAGTTTGGAGTGAGTTGGTGACACGAGGACCAGCAAGAAACAGTGTCTGTGGCACAGTGAGTGGCTGGGACAGCAGGTGGGAGGGGGATGCTACCAATGTCACCTGCCCTGCCAGGAGTAATTGGGTCCACAATACCCCCACATTTGTTGCCCCACAGATCCTGTTTGCCCTGGCAGCACTGCGGTGTGGCTGTGCGTACGGAGGCTCGCACTGAGATAAGCTGTGACACAGGCTGCGAGTGACACAGGACACGGTGCTGGGGACCGGCAGGGCTCTGGGCGCTGCCAGCTCTCCGGAGCCACGGCTGGGGCCGCGCTGGCAGGGCTCTCAGGCCAAGCACTGCAAGGGGTGTTTGGAGCCCAGGGCCGGGGGCCCCCAGCTCCCAAACTGCGGCGGCAGCAGGGTGGGGGGTGCCCACGTGGGGCGCGGGGGGGGGGGCGCCAGGAGGAAACGCATCCGGGGTGGGGGGGGTCGGTGCGGGCACAGCCCGTGGCTGGAGGCCCTCGGCTCAGCTCCTCCGTCCGACCAGTTTAACCGGTGCTGGCTGGCTGGGAAAGAGAAAGTGCTGGGGCCGAGGCGCTGCCCTGCAGAGCTGGGGGTACAGCTGCCCCCCTCCCCGCCCTGCAGCACCTGGGGCTGGGGCAGGTTGGCTGCCCAGTGTCTGGGGGGGGCACAGGCCGGTGCCAGCACCGGTCACCTCCGGGCGCTCCGCGGGCACCACACGCTGGCACCGGGGTCACCCCCCCCCCCCCCCCCCCCCACCCCCCCTGGACCGCCCGGGGGGGGACACCCTCCAGCCCCCACCACCGCC
>JAVKLA010000052.1:7505348-7518864 GCA_034782735.1 Sagittarius serpentarius
AAAACACCCCCCCCCCCCCCCCCCCATCCACACGCCCACTCACCCCATCCATGCACACACGCACATCCCATCCCATCCCCTCCGGCCAAGCAAAGGATAAACTGGCTGAGGAATGAGCAAGGAAACCCTCTCCAAGACAGGCTTGGAGAGCAACACCCCCTCCAGCCCCCCCCAATCAGTCTGTCAGGGCGCCCTGTGCGTTTTTCTTTGCCCCCTCTGGTCCTGCAGGGTGTGCAGCCCAGAGCTGCCAGCACTGGCACCTCTTCTCCACCAGCCACAGCAGGAGGGCTCCTCGCCTCGATGCAGCCACCGGTCCTGGGCTGTGCAGGGCTCGACCACAATGACAAGGGACTGGTCACTGTCCTGGGCAGGGTCACACCCACACACGCCATCGCATCCTCCACCAAGGCAAGGCAGTAGGATGGGTTTCCCCCCCGCCCCGTGAAAAGGCAAGCCCCTCCATCAAATCAATAAAGATGCTCCTGTCTTTCAGGATGTGGAGGAACTCCCATGCTCCACTCAGAATGGTTTTAACAAGGGCCGGTGGCAAATGATCTGAGGCTGGTCCACGAGTCACCATGGTTGGAGAAAGCAGAGGGAAAACAGTCTGTGCTTTATGGGGCAGGTCCTGGAGCCCCTGACCTCTGAGGTGCCAGTTCAGTGATGGTGGGATCACGTGGAGAAATCCTTAAAGTTGAGTTCAAACGCTGCTTCTTCTGTGACAGAGGGGAAGTGAGAGCATGTGAGGCAAGAGCACCCATCCCAGGGTCTCCTTGGCCATCCTGCGAGAAGCCCTGCCCGGCCCAGGGCAGGACGGAGCAGAGGTTGGTCCAGTGGGCCACGAGAGAGATGGAGGAAAGCTCCAGTGTGAGACTGGGGCCTTGCCAGCCCCTGGAACAGGAGAGAGGGAGGATGGAGCCTGGACAAGCTGAGTCCTCCTGGATGGAGCTCCCGGCCTTTCATGGAGATCAGACTGTGCAAGAGCATCCACTGCAGGATTGTCCTTCAAGCATGGGGTGAATCAGGGGACTTGTGCGAGACCAGTGTGTGCAGCCCCTTCCTCACCCTGCTCCCGGCACAGCTGACTCCAACCTGGCCTGTCCTCCAGCTGCTCCATGACTTGCTGGGCCCTCTCCGGCTCCCGGATCTATGGGGGCTGACAGGCTAAACCTGAGCTAGCCCCGCTCCCAGGTAGAGGGATGATAGCAGAGCCTGGGGGAAAGATTTACAGCTTCCAGCTCCCAGTGGTGGCAAATGAAGATGGGCCACAGGGGTGGGGGTGACAAATCCAGCCTTGGCTTCTTTGCCCTGTTAACCTCCGTTCTTGCTTCGTTTCTCCATCTCAAGGGGGTTAATGTGCTGCAGGAACCCACCACAAAACCCCTGCTGAGGGCCAAGGTGTCAAGAGCAGGGCTAACCAGCCCTTCCCTTCCCCACTGCAGAGCAGAGTGGACACAAGGGGAAGAGCCTGAGAGCCATGGATCAGCTGAGTTTACAACTGGGGTTTGGAGAACGTCGAAGGGAACTGCAGCAAGTTTGTCTGGAATTTGCCTGATGGAGATCTTCCCAGGCTTGCCGTGTCTCCAGAGCTCGGACATGGCAAAGGCGCTCAGAGGTGCACAGCTCCAGCCGCTGGGGACAGGTAGATGGAGGATGGGAAACGATGGGACTATCTGGAAATCCTTCTGCAGACGCCCCACAGCGAGAGGCTGTCCCACAAATAACGTCTTCAAAGAAGCAGCCCCTCTATGCTGTGGTCCTGGCCAGCAGACACCAAATATCCTCTTGACCGTGGAGTGGAGAAAGACTCCTGCAGGAACCAGCCCCAGAGCCAACAGGGACAGAAGCAGCACATCACGGTGGCAGGAGGGAATTGGGTGTCTCTGAGAAGGAGCCAAGGAGCTCTGACCCCCGGAATTCCCAGCAGGCATTACAGCAGGGTGGGCGAGAAGACAGATGAAACATTTCCTGGTCACTGGAAAACCACCAAGAAACCTCAGCAGGAGGGAAGGTGGAGCTGATGGTGCCCCACAGAGCCGCCTCCTCACAGGGGCTGGCAGTGCTCAAAGTACCACATGGGACATTGTCCACCCCGTTGGGTCAGGCACAAAGAACTCCCTATCCCTGGGCTGAGCTCCTGTCGATGACCGGGTCTTGATAGCAAGGGAGAGGTACCCCGACCTTCACCCTCCTGTCATGTCTTCCAGGCTTTTTGCAGTTCCTAGTTTGACCCTGCGGGTAACCTCCTCCCGCTCCACAGCTTCACTGTCAAGTCACTGAGAAAGAAAGGTGAGAGGGATGGCGTGACCCAGGGGTTCCCGCAGGAGCCCCGCAGACACCCTGCAGAGAGGCACTGCGAGGAGAAATGCTCCCACCCCCAGCCCATGGCAGCATGCAGCCCACAAGACTTCCAGGCCCTTTTCTCTTGGCAGGAGGGTGCCCAATCTGTTTTGGGGAGCAGGCAGGCCCAGTGGGGCTCAGCCTCCAGCTCACCCCACTGGCAGCAGTTGGGGACAAAGGGAAATGGTGACCTCCAGGGCTGACCCTGACAACAGGACTTCTGCACCCCTTGAATGAGCTCTAACTAGGTCCAAGCAGTGACACCACAGGGAGCTGCTGTGTTTGGTCTCCCCAGGGCATGGGCTGCTTTGGGGGTGGCTGCTGACTCCCACCCCACCATCCATGCAAGGGTGCGGGCAGGCCATGGCTTCCACAGAGCTGCCACAGTAGATATGGGCACTTGGCAAGGAAAAAAAAAAAAGGCAAACCAAAACAATGCAGGGGTATGGCTGGGACAAAGGGGCAAGTCACTTCTAGCAAAGATTTATCAAGTGGGGAAAAACGCAAAATAGTTTCATACCGTGAAGAAGCAGCTCAGACCAGAAAGAAAGAAAGAAAAAGAGAGAGAGGAGCAAAAGCAAGCAACAGAGAGAAAGACAGAGGGAGAAAGAGATGGAGAGAAAGTGGAAAGGAAAGACAGAGGAAGAGTGCATGAGCAAGAGAGTCAGAAAGAGCAGGAGGGTCAAGGCAGACTAGTAGCACGGCCCTTTATGGCAAGGACGCGTCGTGGAAGGCAAGGGGTGAGCCCAGGCACGTAATTCCATAACTTTACCCGGCAGTCACTGTGGCACAGATGGGAGGTGGGGAGGAGGAGAGACAGAGAGAGACAGAGAAAAAGGAAGGGAGAAAAGGGACATGGTCGAAAAGAGGATATCAGAGTCTTGCTGCCAAAGAGCTCCCCGAGAGCAGCAGAGGATGCCCAGCCCCAGGGGAGAGGGGTCCCTGCGTGGGGGATAACCCAGGGCGTTACCAGAGCGTGGGCAGGGGACGGCCAGGGGAATAGCTCTTGGCACTGCAGTGGGCAGGCCGTGTCACGGGGCAGGCTAAGGTGGGCAAGATGAGATGAAGGAGTGGAGGGACTAGAAAGCTGCAAGACTCCCCCCTTCCCTCCCTCAGTGCTCCCTGTCCACTCAGCGCAAACCCACCCAGTCCCGGGGATGACAGTTCAACCCAGGGGTCTCCCACCTCCCGGGGGTTCTGGGGAGCAGAAAGCCTGGGGCTCACCTGGAGGCAGTGAAGATGTGCTTTGAGTTGGTGCAGATGGCGTTGATGGGGCTGTCATGCCCTTTGATCTCCCCAACCGGGGTGAAGGTGTCCACGTTCCAGACTTTGATCATGCCTCCTCGGCAAGCACTCAGCACCATCGGGCGGCCAGGGATGAAGGCCAGGGCACAGACCCAGTCTTTGTGGGCATTGGGGATTTGCTGTAGGTACGGGCACAGAGCAGAGATCATGACCAACTTCATCTGCAGCACCACCAGCAGCCTCATGCACCCAGCCTGGGAGGCTCAGATCCTCACTGTCTCCCCGGGCCTAATCTGGATTGTGGGGCTAGTGATGCAAAGTTAGGAGGCCAAGGGGATGGATTCAAAAGTCGGGGCTTGGTTTGTCCCCTGGGCAGGAGACAACAATCCTGTCTTCAGAGAGGAACGCAACACCCAGCACTGCAGTTGATGCTGCAGCCTGCGTGCCAGGGGGAGCTGGCAATCCCGAGTGCCCTACAGCACAAACTTATGGGGGTACAGAGCCACCTCACACATGCACTGCCAGATTCCCAAGAATGGGATTGCCCTCCCTGGTTAGCTCAGTGAAAGACACTGGCACCAGGTCCCTGAACAAAGATCCCCCCAGACCCCTGGCAGCGATACTCCTCTGCCCGACGTTACCCGAGGACCTGTGCTGTATGCTCCCCTCCAGACCTGGATAAGCTCCTGCTGCTCCAGATCCCACTTCTTTATGCCGTTGTCCCGGGAGCCGCTGAAGAGGATGTCTCCCTGGATGGCCAGGCACTCAATGCCGTCATAGTGAGGGGGCTCAAAGTTGTGAGTGGGGCCAATATTGCCCACCATGCCCTCAGAAATCTCAAACACCTGGGAGAAAAACAGTGAATGAAAGGCCCCAGACGGCACTGGAAACAGAGCTGACCCTCTCTTGGAGAGCTTGGCCATCACCCTCTGTTTTCTAGGCTCAGAGCACCCAGAGCGGTGCTGGAAAGGGGAGTGGGCATTGGCCAGTGGAGCCTTTTTCAGGGCTGAGGTCTCTCCAGGGGTCCTGCCACCATCAGGGGGGGTTTGCCACCAGAGACAGCCCCCATTCTGCTGCATTTTACTCATCGTGAGCTTTCACACACCCCCATGAGCCAAGCTAACGGCTTGCAGCTGTCAGAAGAGTGGGATCCCGCCTCCCTCATCACCTCACCATCCCTCTCCACTCCCCTGGTGCCAGCTGCAATTCAACCTGCTAAAACCCAGCAAAAACCTAAAAGGAAGGGGCAAGCTCTTGCTGTGTGGGAGCTGCGACTGAGCAGGCGCAAAGCATCCGTATCAGGAAGGAGAATCAAGCAGAACAGGGTGAGCTGCTACTCTGGGTCAGCCGTAACATGCAAGTATCAGCCACAGAGCCCGAGGGATGGGAGAAATGCAGATCCATCTCCAAAGGTGCATTTGTATTGTGGATCAAGGAAAAGGCAAGTTTTGGGGTGTGGAGGTATGCAAAAACCTCACACGCAGAGGTGAAAACAGAATCTGGGCTCAGATTTCAGGGGGAGAGAAGAGACCTTAGGGGTTGCCAACATCTGGGCTTCCCTGTGGAGCACAGGGCTCTGCTCTCCGAGGTGGGGAGTACCTTGACGTAGTGATCTTTGGAGCCTGTGACCACCAGGTCGTGGTTGCTCGCCGTCTGGTTTACCGTGAGACACATCACAGGCCCGATGTGGCCACTCAGCTTCCCGATGGGCTGCAACCTGAGTTCAATAACGTGGGTCAGCCAGCCCCTTCCCAGGTGCTGGAGCTCCTTCAAGAGGCTCCCAGGCAGAGACCTCCACAGCCCTGGAGCTCCCCAGTAGGGGTTATTCCCTTTGGGGGAATGGGAGGAGGAAGGCAGCCTCAGGGCATGCCAACATCTGGCTACACAGCCCCGGCTGCAGCAAGGGGTCACCAGCCCAGTGCCCACCTGGCAGGGAGGGGGCAAGGGCAAAACCAGGGGGTTACTGCTGCTCACCCCGCGTGTCTTTCCCCTTCTCATAAGCTCTGCCCAGCTCATGGACAACCCCCCACACCCCAAGTAGGCCCATTGCTGCTCGTCACCCCTTGGGTCCCATAGGAAAGGGTCCTGAAAGTCCTTATTCCAGGCAACTTCCATTGCTGAAAAGGCTTTCACTTTCCCTGGGGGGAGTAATTTCAGGCCCTTCTGAGCGGACAGTGTCCACTCAGCATCTGTAAGCTGTCCTGCCCACCCCAGCACTACCCCCTCACCTGCTCAGCTCCCAGATGCGGACGGAGTTACCAGTGGCAGCATAGAGCATGGTACCAGTGGGGTTGAGAGCAATCTGGTTGATCTGGTGCTCCCCCTGCACACTGGTGACAGTGCGGGTGGTGGTCCCAGCACACGCGTCCCCAGAGATCACCTGTCCAGAAGATCTAAGGGAGGGAGAGGTCAAGGGGGAAGATGAGCAGGGATCAAAGCCACCGAGGCCCCACTGCGGAACCACATGGGGCTGTTGGCTGCAGGCTGGCACAGGTGGGTCCCACAGCGGGGAAAGGCCCTAGAGGTATCACCGTCTCCCTGGCCACAATGGGATCAACAAGACCTCTGTCCCCTAGGCCAGGGCCCTCCTTGCAGAGGGAGCCAAGGATGTTAGGTGTGTGCGCATGACATGAAGCATCCTGCCCTGGTTTCCATTTAAGGGCTGCTCTTCTCCCATTCCTCTTGGCTTCCTGCAGGGAGAGCTGGCTAGTAATGGCAGTCAGCACAGGGAGGCAGAGGTATTTGGCCTCTGCACCAGGGGAGAAGCACCTTCAGGCCAAGGTAGATGAGCTGAGGCTGGGTGGAGAAAGGAGCTCTATGCTGGAGTGAGCTGGTAACCCTGGCCTGCCATACTCTCCTAACATTTGATTTGAGCCCAGCTCCAGACTGGCAGACCACCATTACAGCCCTTCTCATGCTCCTTTCTGGTCCTCAAACTCCTCCAAGATCTGAGTTTCCCACTGGAGAGCCTGTGGTTTACTCAGCCATGACGCTGTTAGGGGCTGTGCCTCCACTACGGAACTGCTGGCTCTCTTTGCCACCCCCAGAAGTAGCTGCAAATGTCTTCAAAGCTCTTTACCCTGAGCCTTTGCTGCAGGCGGTCCCCACGGGTACCCTCACCCGAAGCTCTCTCCCAGCCTCCCTGTTCCTTAAGGATGCAACACTGCAAACTGGTGCTAAAGCAGCTGGTGCTTGGCCCTGTCCCCAGCCCCAGTAGGTCCTAAGACTGGCTTCTGCAAAGCCAGAGATGCCCAGAGCACCCAGGGTCCCCCACAGCTGCTCCCGCCTGCCACGTACGTGAGGGTGCGGATGCACCGGGCCGAGTCCCGGATGTCCCACACTTTGATGTACGACGTGGACACGGTGAACACCAGCCCCGTGTGGCTGCAGTACTTGATGGAAACCACATTGTTTGGGTGACCCTTGAGGGAAGCAATTTCTTGGCCCGTCACCAGGTTCCACATTTTGCAGCTCCGGTCTGTGGAATGAAGAACATGCCCAAGAGTATCCAGCTGGGGGCAGGGGAGTCTCCCTCTGAGGGCACGGTGGCTTGGGGGCAATACCCCTTCGGAGCATTGCCTCCCCCCACCCACAGGGCCAGAGGAAAGGAGCCAACCGGCCCCAGCACGGGGGCAGTGCAGGGGAAGGCTCAATGCTGAGGACAGAAAAGAGGCCCAGGAGGAACCATCCCCATGGTGCCCGGCACTTTATGTACTCCCCTGTGCCGACCTGCTCCCATAGCGTCTGCAGGCCAGCAACCCCCACATCCCCTCTGTCCATCACGCACCTTTGGACCCAGTGAAAAGCAGCTCATCGGTGGCATCCAGGCAGAGCACAGGCTTGGTATGTCCTTCTGCCATGGAGACGCACTGCAGCGGGGCTGTCCGGGCATTCTTGGTGCCACCCACCGGGTTAATGATGCCCCTTGCATGGGAAAGAAAGAACAAGCACGGTGGGGTGTGTGTGGAAAGGCACCAGGCTACACAGTCCCAGGGGCATGGGAGAGCAAGAGCTGCCTCAGCCCAAGCATCTTCCACCACCTGGCAGTGCGATGGGCCCCTCCATCTGAACGTGGCACGTCTGAGCAAAGGTCTTCGTGGAAACCCCAGGAATCTCCCCAGGAGCAGCCCCTGCCTACTGCCTCTGCCCCAGCAATACAGACTGGGAAAGAGGAGCTGCCCAGTGGCCTCTGCTCTCCTGCTGAACCTTCGTGTCTGGCCAGCACAGACCCAAGGAGCCAGGAGACCCAGCTCATCGGTCCTCGGGTCAGTTTGGGACAAACTGCACCTTCTCCAGCCTGAAGCTCTGCGGAAATAGATGTTTCAGGGTACCAACGTCCAGGACGCCAGTTCCTCGGAGGCTGTCAGCCTGTGGCTGGTGACATTTGGAGACAGGGCCCCGCTCCTTTACATAAGACCACAAGGGTGACAAAGGACAGCACTGGCATTTGCACCCAGCGTCCCTGTCTCAATGGCTACTTTGCACCCACCACGGGCTCTGTGCAGTAGACGACCTATCCCTGCCAAACCTTCCTCCAAGGGACACCTGCTGCCTGTCCCTCTGGACACAGCATCTGCCAGTCCCCCCGACTTTAGCAGTGCTCGGGGTGCTGAGGACCAGCACCCCACTGTGCCTGGCCACCAACAGCTCTTCCCAGCTGGCATCCCAAAGAATGGCCTCCCTGCGGCCATGGGGCCCTGGGTTGTACTAGTCTCTTCTTATAGGCAGGGAGACTGAGGCACAGGGCTGGAGAAGGGCAGGCCCGAGGCCACATAATGTTCACATTAGTCACGAGGATAAACACAGGCTCATTAATCTGGATTTGGAAATCGCATGCATGTGATCTTTCTTTCTCAGCGAGCAGCTGCACTCACAAACTCTAATTAAACAGCCCTCCCCTGACCCCTACTGTTTCCACCAGTCTCAAGGTGACACTGAATCTAAATGGAAATCCTGGCTCCCCAGGGTGAGATGTTAGCGATGGACTTTGCTGCCTGACTGCGAACTGCCCAAGGGGATGCAGCACAGACTCGTCTGGTGCCACCTCCCGGGTGACTGGGTGCCTGTGGGAGCTCAGGGCATGGGCAGCGTGGAGGGGACACCCGGGTGCTGGAGGGCTGATGTTCCTAAAGGGTGGGGGAAAGGTGGCCCTTGTGCTGGGAAACCTCCGTAGGCAGGAGGGTGCAGTGGGACAAGCCCAGGAGCAACTTAACCCCAAGACTGAGCTCTGCACCACAATCTGACTTGGTTTCTTTGGGAAAGAGATCTATCTACCCACAAGCCAGCACCAGGGAAGCACAACCAGCTGTGGGGAGCACCCGAAGATATTTGCCTGGAAGGTGCTTGCAAGGACACACTGGGAGCGCCCAGAGTTCCTTGCCCCCTTCCCCAGCATCACACTATCCTGCTGGAGAGCTGGGGAACGGGATGGGACATGGTGATGTCATGCTGATGAGAACTCATCAGAGATGAAGGAGAACATGCTGCTACCCCAAACCAGCCAGTGCCCGTAGGTGAGCCCAGCACCACATTTCCAAGGGGCTAATCAGAGCAGGAACAGTTCGAACTTGCAACTGAGGGGACAGCATCAGACACCGGAGGTGGCATGCCAAGAGGGGACAGCACACGCGAGCTGGGAGGTGGGGGAGAGCAGCAAGGTGCAGGTGGAGCATGCAGGGACAAGGGAGAGCAGACTCGTGAGACAGAGAGAAGGAGGAGGAGAGAAGGAAGGGATAATAAATAGAAAGTTGTCTATACCTCAGCACCTCCGAGACAGAGGAATCGCTGTCATCAGACCTAGGGGCAGAAAATTAGCAGGATTATGGGAGAGAAAACCCAGACTAGAAGAGGCAGCAGAAGGAGTCAGACATGGAGGATTGTTATTGCATCCAAGCCAGTGTAGGACAGAGAAGGAGAAGAGGAGAGAGGGAGAAAAAGAGAAGCACACTTGGAGAACCAGGGGAGAGAGCGGAGGAGCAGGAGGGCATGTAAGGATCAGACAGCAGATCTCCATCAGGGAACGTCAGCACTGCTAGCAATGCTCGAAGTCGAGGGCAGCTACCCGACCTGCTGCAAGGGGAGAATAGGAGACTAGAGCAGCATTTGTGGGCTGGTGCCAGTCCATCAGCTTCCTGCGAGCCCCCACCCCGCCTCACCCCGTCCTGCCCCATAGCCTTTTCCAGTGGTCCAAGTCTGGCACCACCCTCTCTCCAAGCAGGGCTTAGCCAGAGGCCAGGACTACGAGCTCCTGCAAGCAGCCGGCTCGGAGGGGACACACAGCAGGCAGGACAGGGCAAGGGTCCAGCATGGCCTTTGCAGAGCATCTGCTCCCTCGTGGAGAGGAGCAGGGAGTGAAAATGGTGGCAGGAGTCTGACTAGAGCCGACCCAGGTCCTATGCTCCTACACCCCACCGCGGGACCCAGTACATGCCATTTGCTCTTATGGTATGGGTCCCTCTCACTCAGACCCTCCCGCCCCACCACGACTTACTTATCCAAGGCAGACCCCTGGCTCTGGTTGCTTGTGAGACGAGAGAAGACATTGCGGTCGTTGCGTGGACGGGTGGGTGGGGATGAGGGAGGAGTGAAGCCAACATCTGGAGGCCTGAGCCAGGAAGGATTAGAGGGACATGTGACTTGGGAACTGCTCACCTGGCAGCTGCCTGGCTCACCAGGGCCCAGCAAGAGCTCGTCCAGCCAGCATCTCTCCCCGCTCATCTGGGCCACCCAGCCTCTCCCTGCCCGTGTTGCCATTTCTCCAGCACCTGAGCTCACCTGGCAGGTTGGCCACGATCATAGGATTTCCTTCTTGTCAGAGGTGAAGTGTCTGAGCCACGAGATTGCCTGGGACTAAAGCAAGTGAAACAGAACATAGTGAGTGCCTGTCCCCCTGCTGGGATCCCTCCATGCTGAACACCCACGTCCTTCCCCTGCAGAGCAAATGGAGAAGTTGGGCTGCCCTGGAGTCACAATCACAAGATCAGGGGATGCCTCGAGTCATCCCATGAGCATGGAGGCTTTTGGCAACACAAGAAGCCTTCAAAAACGGTGATAACCCAGGGCAGTGAGCACACCCTCCTTCTTTCCCTCCTCCTGGAGTACCCTTCTCTCCATCTGCAAAGGATATTAACATACTCCTAGACACCCTCCAAGTCCCGCTGGAGAAATCCACCACTGCTTGCTGCAGTCAGGCTTGGATAGATGCAGGACTGGGCTCACTCTTACCACTCTGCAACTCCCCAGCCAGGGCACAGTTTCCCACCTGCTGGCCCATGCCTCCATGAGCCTCCCAATGCCCAGACACCCATCACCCAACGCTTACAAGGTGCTTCCTCGTGTGGGCAGGCTGATGGTGCGTGACACCTTCTCCTTGTAATAGGGGTCTCGGATGGAGAAGCTGATCCCATCCTCTTTGATCTCCATGAGGGATGCCAAGGACTTGGTGATATTCTTGGTGGAGACGTCCAGCGTGGGTCCTAGACACTCAGCCGACACTGCCTTCATCTGCCCCGAGAGCTTGGGCTCTCCCTAAAGCAGGGCAGAGGGCTCAGGCACAGGCAGCACGGGGGGAGGACAGCGGAAGCAGCCAGAGAACTGTGGGGTGGAAGAGCTCGTGCCCTCTGGCCACAGAGGTTGAACTCCCCCTGTGTCGTGCTGGGATGCCCACCACAGCGCCGGCTCTCCATACTCTAAGCAAATGTGACAGCCTGTGCAGAACAATGGGAGCTTTCTTCCACTTTTGCCCACCATGGATGCAGAACTGCACAGGGACCTCCTTGGTGCCCACTCAGATCTGGAGGGTATTGGCTGATGTGGTGGATGTTTCCCAAGTCTCTGGTGCTTCAGAGGACCAAAGCACTAGGAAGCCTTGGTTCCCCCTTGCCTAGAGCTGACCCCACCCAGAGACCAGCCATACAGCCTCACACCAAGCCTGGCTCTCCAAGGGTCAGACTGCAGAGCAGAGGCCTGGAGCATCGCTGAACAACACGCCCCTCCATCCCTCCTCCCGTTCCCTGGGACAGGGTCACACAGAAAGGCCAGCTAACCTTGAACTTGAAGTCATCCTGACTTGCTGAGCCCTTCATGGTGAAAGACTGGGAGATGCTGCAGGAAGGGAGCAAAGATGGATCTTCAGTGCCAAATTCCTTTCAGAGAGCCGGTTGCCACCAGCCTGCCAGATTCCCTGGGTCACCCCCCGCTCTCCAGCACCCTTTCTCCAAGGGATGACCTAGTCTTCACTCCCTGCTGATGTCTAAGAGACATCTCTGCTCCCCGCCCCAAGGGCTGGGCACCACAGGAAAGCTTATGTGGGGCTTTGTTCATCCATGTCCATCTGCGAGGTCCCATGGGTGGCACCAGATATCCTACCCCACCCCTGGCCTCCCCAGCCACCAGCAGCTCAGGCAGGGCCACGCTGGGTGCTCACCTCCCATCTGAAGCCAGGCTGAACTCCGAGACCTCTTCATCCGTGCTGGTGTAGCCATTCTCTGTGCAGGAGGGAGACAGCATATCAGCAGGGCAGAGGGGACCCCACTGTGCCGAGCCCCATCTGAACCGCGCAGCTGAAGGGGCAGCCCAGGCAGTTGGTGGAGGGGACCCAGTCCTTGTCCCTGTTGTATGGTGGACGGATCACACGTCCCCACCCAGCATCACCCTCGGGGCAGCCCTGGGCACGCTGGTCCCAGCCATGGCACCTCTAGGTGCTTCTTGGGGGGCCAGCATGGGGCGGCACCTCACCCCACAGGCGGCACGCCTGGCCCGAGGATGCGCCAGCCCTGGGTCCCACCTTGCTGGACATTGTGGATCAGGGCCTGCAGCTCAGGGTGCGACTCAGCCTTCTCCCGCAGGGCATCAAGGATGGCGTGGTTCTGCGAGGAGCCGGTCATGTCTGTCTGCCGCAGGCGCCCCTCCAGCAGGCGGATCTGGGCCTCCTTCTGTGCCACCTGCAGCCCCTGGGGAAGGATGGCCATGCCAGGCCTCAGGTGGGTGCCTCAGGTCCCCGCCACCAGGTCCCCACCCTGGCACCCTGCTCCCCTCCCCAGCTGCAAGGAATCCTGTCACGCATCTGGGTCTCGACTTGGCCCCGCACCTTGTCGATGGAGGCCTTCAAGAAGTTGTCCAGCAGGAGCCGGGCTTCGGCCAGGGAGCAGGAGCTGATCACCACCGAGGTGTCTGTGGAGTCCAGCTCCTCCTGAAATGTGGAGGGATAGGTGTTGGATGTAGCAGGGGAGTGTTGCCGCCGGGCGTGGGATGGGCAGAACAGGCTCCGTGGCCAGCACAGCACCTCCACCGCCCTGTCAGCACTGCCCAGTCCAATGCTCGCTCTCCTCAGTCTGCCCAAGTGGCTACTGGGGAGA
Source organism: Sagittarius serpentarius (assembly GCA_034782735.1). Taxonomy (NCBI): domain Eukaryota; kingdom Metazoa; phylum Chordata; class Aves; order Accipitriformes; family Sagittariidae; genus Sagittarius; species Sagittarius serpentarius. The sequence goes on from JAVKLA010000052.1 coordinate 7,518,290, forward strand.
TCCAGCCATGGAGATGGCCAATGCAACCTGAAGGGCTTCTGCGTTGCTACAGAAATCCTGGTGCCAACACTTAATTAGACACTAATCTGCATCCGAATCCACAGCAGATCAGGTCACGAACCCAAAGGCTAGTGTGAATCAACAACAGAGCCTTCTTCCCTGCCCATCTAGGTGACAGCCAGGGACAAGCCCGGGACAGCACACAGCCTCCCGTCCAGGCTGCAGCCACTAGAGGGGAGCCGGGAGCTGCACAGCCTCTCGGCAGCACGCCCAGTGTCAAAACCGCACACAAAACCTGCAGGGTTTCTCCTGGAAAAAAAGCCAGTCCTCCCTGGGATGTTTCCAGCACATGGGCACAAGTGACCACCAGCCCCACGGGCAGGACCAGGGGCTGCAGCTTCCCTGTAATCCCAGGGCGGTGGGGCGTGGGGCACCGGCAGCCTGTCCATGGATGTGCAAGGACCTGGCAGCACTCCCCTCCACAATTAACCACCTAACCATAGAATCACAGAATGGCTTGGGCTGGAAGGGACCATCAAAGGTCATCAAGTCCAACCCCCTGCGGCGAGCAGGGA
>JAVKLA010000052.1:7518964-7546796 GCA_034782735.1 Sagittarius serpentarius
CTCAGGTGTGTCAGCCACACCACTCAGCTTGGTGTCATCAGCAAACTTGCTGAGGGTGCACTCAATTCCACCATCTATGTCATTGATAAAGATATTAAACAGCACTGGTCCCAGTATGGACCCCTGAGGGACACCACTCGTCACTGGTCTCCGTCTGGACGTTGAGCCGTTGACCGCTACACTCTGGATGAGAAGTGACTCTGTGGGTGCAGCCCCACCAAACGTGTGACACAGCTCAGAGGAGGACACCGGGATGCCCAGCCTGGCTGTGCCCAAGTACGCCCTCGCCTCCCAGAGCTGCTCCCGCTCCCTCCCTGTGACCTGGGCCGAGTCCAGCCACCCACCTTGGTCTCCTCGATCTGCATGATGGTGGCCTGGCAGTCAGAAATGCTGTCATTGATGTAGTCAATGTTGGCCCCCAGCACCTCGATCTCCTCGTTCAGCTCCTGCAGCCCCTTCTGCTCCTTGGGGCTCTCTGCCTGCAGTTTCGCCCTCTTGCCCAGCAATGCTTCTTGCAGCAGTGCCAGCTCCTCACGTTTCTGAAGGAAAAGAGAGGGGGATTGGCACTGTCAGCACAGCTGTCCCCCTGCCCCGCACCCACCACCAGCCCTCTCTGTCCCCAGCACCACTGTCACCTTGATAAGCCGCTCCATGTCAGCCTCCAGGTTGACGATGGTCATCCTCTGCATCACAATGTCGAAGATGCGCCGCTCCAGCGATTGCCACTTGAGGCGGGCGGCTTTGCTGAAGGTCTGGCTCGCCCCCTTCTTGGGGAACTTCTTCCTACAGCCAGGGGGGAGAAAAAGCACATGGGCAACTGGCTGCACCATGCCTGGAAAGCTGTGCTTGCCCCAGAAGAATGCCTGGGCTCTGGCTGGCCAGGAGCAGAGGAGGCATCTGCATCGTTTCTGGATTGCCCAACTTTTCCATCGCCCCTTAGCAAAGAGAGAGACAAGAGAAAAGCCCAGCAGGGTTTGTACTGTGGCATTTCATGCTCACGGAAGGCCAGTACTGGGCTCAAGCCCAGATGACAGTCAGTCACACGCTGCCAGCACAGCCTGTCGCTGGGTCAGTGGTTTAAGAAGGGCCAAACGCTTAGTAAGAAGCTGCCTTCAACCTCTGTCACCAGCCAAAAGCCAGACATGGAAATCCTTGGATGCCTCATCACCCATCGACACAGCCTCTGCCCTGACCTGGCAGGCCGAGCCCCATTCACAGAGGATGAAGGATCTCCCAGAAAGTTGTTGATTTTCCTGTTCCACTGGCGCACGATGCTGGAGACAGAGCGAGCGCCTGACTCGGGCTCGGAGGAGGTGGTGCTGGCTGAGACCTCCGCGCCTGAGTCCAGCATGGCCGGCTTCTGGCTCGTCCTGCCCGCGACCCGGTCTGACATGGGTTTGGCGAGACGGCGCAGCGCCGAGACCTGCCCAGAGGTGGGGTGGAGGAGAAGGTGTCAGATGGGCGGCCCCAGCCCAAACCTGTCGCCATCACCCCCGAGTCCCCACAGGACCAAGAGCGGCAGCTCTGGAGACCTGAAGCCCCAGGGCCCTTTGTAACTCATGGGTTTCCCCCTTCCCCCTTGTAGCCCATCCCCTGCCGCCGGGCTCAGCTGCCCCCAAGATGGGTAATTCCTCTGCCTCTGCAACCATCTCCCACCCGGTTACTGAGCCATAAAAATCCTCCCACCCTTTTGGCAAACCCGCTCCCAGAGCTGGCACTGTCTGGAGGACAGGGTGTCTCTGAGCCAAGTGCTGGGGTCAGGACCCCCATGGGGGCTGGGGCTATGTCAAGGCAACCCCCCCGCCCTCACCTCCTGGGTTTTCCTCCGCAGCACTATTTCCTGCTGCCGCTTCTGAGACTCCAGAGCCCGGATCTGAAACTGCACGAGAGAGAAAGAGACCCCTGGGGACCTGCCCAGACACCCCAGTGATGGTCGCAGTCCCGGGGTTCCCACTGCCAAAGCTTGGGGCAGTTACTTTGGCACAAACAATGTCACTCCTGATTTTAATAGCGAGCAGGTTTCCAGCCTTGAGGCTGACCCTGATGGCACATTGACCCCGCGCATGGCGGGGAGCTCACAGCATCTCCCACAACCACACTAGGAGCTGTGGGAAGCCCCTGGGAACCATTCAGCCAGGTGTGCTCTGCTGGGGCCGTGCGGCCCCTGGCGAGGCTGTGGGTGCAGCAGGACCTTGAGCTTCACCGACTGGTATTTATGAACACCTCGGAGCGCCAGAGCAGGACAAACATCCGCCCCAGCCAGCCCAGTGCCCGCCGGCATGGGGACACCCAGCTGCACGCAGGTGGGCTGAGCTCTCACCTCCTGCCGGCGCTGCTCCTTCTTGAGCTGTGCGATCTCCCGATTCCTCTTTGTCTCTGCCAGCCGCCTCCGCTGCTGCTCCTCCCGCATCTGCTTCATCAGCGCAACCTGGAACGGGAAGGTACCGCGTGTCAGTGCAGGCACCCGCCTGCCCCAGGGCACCCACCCACCAGACAGACAGATGTCCTACACTTGCCACCAGGAGGGGAAAACATCGCTTCTGAGCAGGGAGCCAGACTTGACCAGGGGATGCTCTACCTGCCCTGGCATGTCCAGGTTACCTTTGCCTTCTTCATCTCGGCCACCTCTGCTTGCAGCTTCCTCAGCTCCCGCTCGTAGCGGGACTGGTTCTTGAGCAGGCGGGCATGCTCCTTCTGGGCCGCCTGGAGCTTCTGCAGGTCCCGGTTCATCTCCTTCAGCCGCTTCTCATAGTCTGCTTTGATCTTGTTGGCTTTCTCCTCCGTGTAGCACTCCATGGTGCCTGGGGGAGTGAGGAGAGGGCTTGCGATGGCCACCACCCTGGGCTCCTGCACCTACACACCCTGCCTGGGGGCATCGGGCACTGCTCCCTCCCCGTCCCATCAGACCCCTCCCTCACCCCTCTGCTCTAGCCCCATCACAGGCTGGGGTCTGTCTGGGGGCAGCCGCTGGAAGAGATGGACTAGGGCTCAGCACAGGGTGGGGACAGTGGGTTACAGCACAGTCACTGGGCTGAGAGGAGCTGCAGACCTAGACCTACAGCCATGTGCAGAGGTGATCCTGCCCTGCTGAGCCAAGAGATCAGCGATACCACTAGGTCTTTGGGGTCTTCATGTGCCCCTCAGCACCTCGGTTTCCCCAAGTGTTCCCACATCTCATGAAGCGGTGTTCAAGGCCAGAAGAGGCTTTGCCTCACCATCCTTTCCAGCCACCTCTCCAGCACCAGCCGGCGTCAGGAGTCGGACTAATCCCGCTCCCATGGGAAGACAAGCAGGGTCTTGGGGGTCCCAGGGGCTCAAGCAGAGGCAGAAGGATGGCAAAGCTCTACCAGAGCCAGCGTTGTGTGTAGGGTGTGGATGCTTTGGCTCTGAGGGCAGGAGCAGGGACTGGGGCCTGATGCTGTGGGGATGGGATCCCACGGGCGAGGTGGTTCTCACTGAGGTTCTGCAGGACCCGGTCCCGCTCCAGCTGTGTGTCCCGAATCTTGTTCTGCAGCAGGATCAGCTTCTCCTCGTACTGGTGCTTGAGGGTCTGCAGGCGCCGCTGGCTGTTCTCCAGTTCATCAATCAGCTTTTGTTTGATCTCTATCTCACAAGTCAGATCCGCCAGGTCGGCCTGGAAATTCACGGCTGGGGGCCGGTGGGGGACAGTCAGGCTGGGCGGGATGGGGGAGCGTTGCTCCCACAGCCCCAGTGAGCCACAGCACAAGGAGAGGGCAGAGGGAGCTGATGGGAACGCACATCGCTGGGGAGCGGCAGCACCGCAAAGAGCATTGGAGACTCCCTGCAGCAACCCTGGTGCTCTTCCAAGCCCCCCAGAGGAGGCATGGCCGGAGCGTCCCAGCAGACTCTCCCTTCCCAGGACCAGAGCTCAGTGCCAGAAGACACCAGCAAATGCTCCCCCATACCCTGGGCTGCACGCATGGCTCCGCACTTTACCCTTCTCCTCTGCATCCGAGTCTGAGTCCACCAGGCTCTCTTCACTGGCCGAGTCCTCATCTTCATCTTCATGTCCATCTTCTTCCTCACAGCCACTCTCGTCCTGTTCCTCCTCTTCCTAAGAGACAAGTGCCTAACTTCAGCTTGCAGCATGGCCTTGCCCTTCTCTGCAGCTCTTCCCTCCTTCAAACCTGAGCTCACCCCACAGCGATGGGCTGCAGCCCCCACAATGGGACTCAGCCTCCCACACAGGGTGCCCAGGGGCTGCAGCACCGTTTCTGGACCCTCCGTGTACACTGCTGAGAGGAGCAGCTCTGTGCCCCATCCATCCTTGCATCTGTCCCCCCCTAGCTGAGTAGCACTGCATCGCCCAACCCTCCTTCGCCTACGCTTATTGAAACCAGGCCCAAAAAGATGCGGGCTCCTTGCTCCACAGCAGGGCTGGTTGGGGAGCATCTAGCTTCCCCCTACTCCAGCATGAAGTCCTCGGCTCCATGACTCCTCCAGCCTGCTTGCAGGGCCAGACTGAGCTTGGTCCCTCTCCCACGTGGGGCAATGACAATGCTCCACACCCAAACACCCGCTTTGGTACGAGGACGAAGCCTGCTTACCTCTTCCACCTCATTCTCATCCGTCTCCTCCCCATTGTCCTGCTGCAGTTTCTGCCGCTTCTTAAATGCCTCCTTCTCTGGGCTGGGGGAGAGCAGAGGGGTGCTCGTGAGTCCTGGCATGGGGGAACCCAGCGACAGGTCCTGCCAGGGCCCCCCTCACCTTCTGCTTTTGGACCTTTTGGGGAAAACAGCCTCTGGGATCATGTGGTGGGTGAAATGGAGACCAAGGGCAAGGCAGCACTGGGAGGGGAACCCAGGCGTCCGGGGTCTGTCTTGGTGCTCTGGCTTTAGCACAGATGGGGAAGCAGGATACCCGACCCCACAAGGACAGACAGGGACTGACACGCAGCCTCCCCCTTCCCAACATCGCACAGCAGCTGCCTTCACCTTTTCCTCCGCTGCCTCCTCTCTTTCTTTTTCAGGCGCTCCAGGTCCTGCTTGGCCCGTCGGAGGACATCGGAGGCCTCTGTCTCCACCGGAGCAGCAGGGCTGCACAGGCCGGCCAAGCCAGATGCTGGGGACGAGCTCATGGAGTAGGGGGGCCGGGCAGAGACACGCGAGAGGCTGCGACGCAGAGACTCATTCATGGACTCGCTCTCCAGGAGCTTCGTCCTAGGGAGTGGAGATGGGATGTGGTCAAAGAGGGAGACATCCCACCGTCCCCAGAAGAGGGGATCTTGCCTGGTTTTAGGCTAGGGTGAGCAAGGGACAGAGTCACCACAAAGCCATTCCCATCTGTGTTGGGTCAGAAGGTCAGGATGCTGCAAGACAGGGTCCCAGGACCACGCAAGACACTGGGATGGACCCAGCTTTTGGGGGGCCAGCAGTCCCTGGGAGACACCAGGCACTCCCACCAGGATCTCCCCCTCCATCAATGGCCACACCAAGGATGAAAATTGCCAAAGCACTACCTGGCACCAAGGCTGGGACTCCTACAGCCCCAGTGTAGCAGCAGTGTAGTCAGCTGCTACTCCATCAGGGCTTACAACTCATCCCAGTGACACTGGAGGCATGGAGCCATGAGCCACATCTGGGCTCAGGCCCCACCATGGCACCCGCCGGCCCGGGGACCCAGGTGACTCACCAGCCCTGGTGCCCGGCTCACCTCAGCTCTTCAATCTCCCGGATGTAGTTCTGGATGAGGGCCCCAATGGCTTCATTACCATCACCTGGGGGAGCAGAGGCACAGGTGGATCAAGGCAAGACACGGGCTGTACCGCAGCACCCATCCCAGCTATGCTGGCTGGGCTGACCCACCACACAACGCGCCAGCCCAGCCTCACCTGCCTTGGCCAGCATCAGGTTGGCCTCCTGGCTCATGAGGTGGGTGACCCTGCTGTTGATAGCATCAATGGCCTCCTGCATGGCCTTCACCCGCATGCGCAGGGCGCTGTTCTCCTTCTGCAGCATGGCGTTCTCGCGGAAAAGGTCACTGTAGCCCTCCGAGCCATCCTCCCCAATGACCCGCTTGCCCTGCGGGGACAGGAGGGGAGTCCCTGAGTGCAGAGCAAGCTGGGACACAGGGCCCCACTGCTGCATCCCTGGGGGCAGCCCCAGATACCAAAGCAGGGGCAGGGACAAATCTAAGTACCAGGAAGGTCTGAGCTGAACAGGCAGAGGGTGAGAGATGCTTCAAAGCTTCCCCCTGCCTTAGCATCCCCGAGAGACTTGCCCATGGTCCTGCCTGCGGCAGGGCAGGAGCTGAGCCCCCGTCTCTTAAGCCTCCTGACTGCTCCTAGCAATTACCCCTATCAACAGGGACAGAGCATGGTAGGCAGGAGGGTCTTTCCTGCTAAAAGCAGCCTAATTCAAACTTCTGCTCCTGCCTCCATCCCACCTCTGCAGGCTCACTCAGCCACTCACCGCCTTGTACTCCATCAGCTCCATCTGCAGGCGGGCGATCTCGGCCCGCAGGGCACTGATCTGCTGACTTGTCTTGTCCTGGTTCACCACCACCTTGTTCTTGATGTTGCGAGCCCGGTTGGCATACTTGAGCGTGTTCAGGGTCTCCATGAAGTCCCGGTCCGATGGGCTCACACAGGCGATCATGATAGTTTGGCTTGGGGAGGTGAAGGTCAGGGTGAAAGGACAGTTTCTCCCACCCCGCACCAACTTGGCACCTGGAAACCTGGGACCCAGCACAGGCCACATGGCCCCAGACACCCATCCTAGGCCCTTCTGTGTTTTATAACCAAGGTATAAACTGGGTTCATTCCCTCCCAGAGCCAGAACACCGGCAACACCCCGTGAGCAATACATCACACAGCACTGAGCAAAGCCAGCCTCCACCGGCCAGCCCTGACACACCAGGACTGCTGGGGAAGAATGGGCTCTTTGGAGAAGCACCCCCAGAGCAGGCAAGGAACTCAATCCATCCCACGCCGGGCACCACCACCTCCCACCTCCCAGGTCTGCAGGGGCTCTGGACTGTTTTGCACCAGCTAATTCTGCCAAAGCTGGCTAACTGCGCCTGGGACTCATATGAAGCCAAGTTCTTTACATCTGCAAACTTATGCACTGCCTGCCAGGAGGCATCCCCTCCCCACCGGGCAACCCACAGGGCATTTGAGTCCCGAAACAGCTCCTACATGGCTCCATAGACCCTCGGCCCTATTTGCATGGGGACAGCCCCTGCAGTCCTCTCCCAGGGCTTGGCCCTGGCCTGGAACCCCCTTACCTGTTGCCCCCAAGGGAATCCTGCAGCAGGCGGGTGAGCTTGGAGTCGCGGTAGGGCACGTGCACAACTTTCTTGCTCTGGTCTCCAAGGGCGCTAATGACGTTCCCCAAGGCCAGCTACCAATACAAAGGAAACCCCCCCCCCACATTCGGCCCCTGCTGAGGATACAGCTGTCATGTAGCCAGCACATCAGGCCTGGGGCACATGCTGCAGCAAAGGCTTGGGGTGCAAGAGGTGGAGGCATGGGGCTTCCCTTGCCAGTCTCATCATTCGCCCCCCTTCCCTGGGCTGTGCCTCTCTCCCATATGCACCGAGGAGCAGCACTGAGCCCTGGATGCTTTTTTAAGCTCAGTTTAGCAGACCTCGACCTTTTGGGGACTTGCACCCTTGTGCCCAGCTGTACCCCTCCCCATAGTCCTGCCCTCAGCAGCAGAGCTGTGCCTTCACCACTGGTATTTCGGACTGTGCATATTCCTGCCTACAGGGCCAGGTAGCATAAACCCCAGCAGAGACAGCAGCAACCCCAACAGCCCAGAGCCGCTCCAAGCAGGACCCAAAGGTGTCCCAGGCTCCCCTAAGCAGGCCCTGCCTCCCCCCTCCCTTTGCATGCCCGTGCCCAGGGCCATACCAGCCCACAGTTGATGGAGATGCCTTCCTTCGCTCTCTCGCCGGTAGCACCCGTTCGCTTCAGCCTCTCCGAGCCAGCCAGGTCTACGAAGTGAAACTTGGCCGTGAGGGTCTCATACTCGGTGGTGGGCTGGGCTCCGTCCAGGAGGCTGGTCACCTCCCCATTCACCTGTGGCCAGGCACAGATGGAGAGGGTCACCCCCACGGACCCAGAGCGGGCAGGAGCGCCCTTGGCTGCACTCAGATGTCAGGAAGAGCCTGAGCATTCACCCTCCACATCCAGCCCCTCAAGGATGGGGGAGAGGATCTCAACAGCAGCTTGCTCCGTGTCATCCCTTGGGCTAGACCATCCCTGCCTCAGATAGGGCTGCTCCAGGGCAGACCTCAGCTCCCATTAAATGCTAATGCTGGTTATGACTGGAAAGAAGAAAGACAAAGCCCTGCCTCTCTTTGCAAGACTTCAAACCCTCTCCCCTTTCCAAGGGACACCCACGCATTGCCTGGGTATCAACTCCAGGAACAGTCCAGCCATGAGGCAGAAGCACATCTCACCAGCTCCGGGCGGGTGCACACTCTCATCTGGCATAGGTGAATGGTGAAGATGGCGTGGGACCGGGAGCTCTGCACGTTCATCTGAGTGCTGGCAGTGGTGCGGGAAAGAGCCCCTTGTTTTAGGCACTGGATCAGCTACAACGACATGGGGCAGGGAAGAACAAAACCTTGAAGCACCTTTCTAGGGAGTCAGGACAGCACCCTGCTGCAGCCCAGCAGGCACACCGACCTCTCCCTGCATCACCTCGGGGCTGCTCTGTCCCATCCTGGGTGAGACACCTCCCTTGCGTGGCTGTCCCCATGCATCCCCCTGACTGGTGGGCACCCAGCTGCCATCCCTCCTCCTTGTCTGCCCCACCCCACACCCACCTCGTCCTGCGAGCTGATGAGGCGTGATGTGACCCCCGTGGTGTAGATGCTGCCGCTGGCATCCTCATGGATTTTGATGTTGGATTTGCGGTGGCGTGCATCAGGGTCGCGGGCACTGTCAAACAGGTCCAGGATCTCCTCGTTGTAGAGCTGAGCGGGGCGGAAGCCGGTGTGGGGTGAGTAGTAGTAAGCAGGAGGTCGCCAGAGCCCAGCACAGCAGGACTGACAGGAGCTGCCCTCTGCCATCCAGCTGCTGCAGTCCTGAGAGCCAGGAGGACGGGCCGCACAGCTGGGGGTGCGCATGTGCTCACACATACATGCACACGTGTGTGCTTACACATACATGCACACCTGTGTGCTTAGGCAAGGCTGACCAGGAGAGCTGGTGTGTGTGCGAGTGTAGGAGAAGATGCACAGGGGCATGTGCATGCAGATAGGAGACGATGCACAGGCAAGGTCTGACCTGCACGTGGGGGTACCCAGCTAGGACAGGATGCCCAGAAGGAATGGTGCCTGTGTGCAGGCAGGCATACATGTGCCCGTCTGCCCCACGAAGCTCTGAGCTGCAGTCTGGGTCGGTTCCAGCTGCCTGACCCTTTCCTGTCCCTGGCCCACACAAGCAGCTGCGCAAGAACCAGGACACTTTCAGAGCCCCGTCCCCACAGCCTGAGTGGACACCGGGAACTATGCATCCCCCCAGCCTTCCATGCTCACCCGGGGAGCCCTTGGCCACACCAGCCAGCGGAGCCCCTCTCCCACCACAGCTCCCTGAGGTCACCTCTGCCGGGTAGAAAGGGGACGAGGGGAACCAGGGACTGCTGGACAAGCAGGGAAAACCCTGAGGACCCAGAGTTGAGAGAGGATGCCCCCATCCATATCTTCACCCTGCAGCATCCTCTCTCACCCTGGGGCGGAGGGACACCCCTGCCCGTCTGTCCCGCTGCCACCACCACTCAGTCACACGTCACCCTCTCACACCCACGTCCCAGTGCAGACAGCAGGGTCACCTGAGGACCGCAGGCGCCTGGCCAGCAGAGCGGATCAGGCTAATCTGTCCCTGGCCGCCCCAGGTGCAAACAGGCTCCCCGAGGTTTTAAACCCCGCTCCAACAGCCTGCTCCCAGGAGGATAGTCACAGGACAGGGATCAGCAGGGCCAAATCCTGTACCACTGCCGGGACAGGAGGGTGGTAACCAGCATCTGATGTGGCCACGTGCCCACGCTGGCACAGGAGAGCCATTATTGCCACAAAACCCTCCCCAGGTTGCCTGGATCAGGGTGGCTGTAGGACAGGTCTCGGCGCAGCAGTACAACAGCTCCTGGTTTGACGTCCACGCCTGCACGGCGGACCAGTGGGCAAAGCCCTCGACAGGCTCCAATGGCCTTGGTCACCAGGCTGTCAGGCAATAGGTTTTTACTCTCCCCACACTAACAAGGCCCTTGGAAAGCCTTCAAGACCCCCAGCTGGCAGATGCCCCCCCCACCCTGGGGCTGCCAGTGTCCCAGCGGGCATGGCTGGCCTGGGGACAGTGACCATGAGCGACTTTGAAACACAGCAGAGGAAGCCTTGTTCCCATCCTCCACCACAGTCACCAGACAAACATCTCTGAGGCTATTTTGAGAGCCAAAACCACCAGCGGCCAGAGGTGGTGAAGAGAGAGAAAGGCTACAGGAAATCCCCACGGCAGCTGGTGTGACCCCACGCAGGACCACTGCTCCGTCACCCCCAGGTGGCCCGGGGTTGCGCTGGACCTCTTGGTCTGCAGAGATGCTTCCTAGGATGGCCTGGGACAGAGGGAGCACAGGCATCCCCTCCCCAGTGCCCATCCTTCACATGTCCCAACCCCAGCTAACAGGTCACCCAGCTTCTTTGGGGCAGTGTCGGGTCATCCCAGACTGCATGGGAGAAACTGAGGCAAGGGAAACTATAGCTGGACAGCAAAGGATCTCCTAGAGGGCAGATATGGGGGGCTGATAGGGAAGGGAAAGTGTGTTGCATAAGCCCAACACATTGGGCTGAAGGCCAGTAATCCGATCCTATAGCCCAGGGAAGGCAGGACTATGCCCCAGCCCCAGCAGGCTTAGGGGACTCTCCGGCAGGGAGAAAGCGTCACAAGGTTCATCCCCCAGAAGGACTTCAGAACAGGCAGGAAATTGTCCCCATTTCCATCCCAGCCCACAGGTTCCCCAGAGCAGAGCCCCACGAGGCCAAGGATGCGTGGGAAGGCAGCCAGGACCTCAGACAGGCCGAGTGGTGGGGAGGGAAGGATGGGGCCAGACACAGCAGCACCATGGGAGCTAACAAGGGTTCTGCAGATGGAAAGCTGATTGGGAAGGATTTCTGTGGCAAGGAGGTCGGCTCTCCAGGCTAGGAGGTGACTTTGGGTACTGCTTCCCCTCTCCAGGGCATCGACATCTGGAGGAACCCAGATGTGATGGTGACCAAAGCCATGTGGAGGCAAGATCACAGCACAGGGCCTCTCTCTCTGCCTGTCTCCTCTGGGCTGTACCCCAGATTGGGACACCAGCCAGATGAAGACTGTACAGGAGCTCAGCTTTGCTCAACACCACCCTATGTTTTCTCACCAGGGCCTTAAAGCAATTCCCATCTCGAACTTCTTTGCACTTTCACCCCAGGAAAACCACTGCAGACACACAAGGTCCACAGGCTTTCTGGGCCAAACTTCTCCAGGGAAAGAAGTGGTTAATAGAAGAGGCTTTTGAAATGGAGAGGCCAAAGCAGACGCGAGAGAGGATGTAATGAAGCATTCTCAAGGTCAAAGATGCAGCAAAGGACATGGGAAACAACACAGCCCTTCCTCAAATCCCCACAAGAATGGCACTTTTTCCTCTCCTTGTTTCACTGGGAACACTGGTCCAGACCCAGGGGAGCAGGTGTGCCGCTATCCTTGACCTCAAACAAGAGTAAGTGAACTCAGAGCCCCCCTGAATCTCCAGGGACCAAGGCAGAAGGCTCTTCCCCATGGCGGGGGCTCCCTGCAGCCAAGAAAGTGCGACCCCAGTTTGTGGCCATCGTGAGGTCAACGACATTCAGATGCTTTGAGTCTCCTCTGCCCTGGCACGCATCCCCAGCCACACGCCTGCTGGGGGGTCCAGCTCAGCCAGGGAGCAGCCAGGACACGGAGGACTCAAGGATCATGGAGCCGAGCAAAGGACAGGGCAGGGCCACAGTGTCACCCACCTCCAGGAACTGGGCGCTGACTTTGAATTCAGGTGCCGCCACGCCCTGACTCTGCGCTGCCCGCTTGCGCTCCTCGATGCCGCTGAAGAGGTGGCCGATGGCCCGCGGGATGATGCCCTGCTCTTCCTCAGAGATGTTCATGTCGAAGCCGGTGCCCATGGTGTACGTCTTCCCCGCACCCGTCTGTGAAGAGGCAACGAGGGGGGAGCTGGCTGGGCCCTCCCAGGCTCAGCTCTTCCTGCTGCACCCCACAGCTCCCCCTTGCCACCCCAGGCTCCCCAAACACCTCTGCTGAGCCTCTCTGATCCCCACAACCACACCAGCTCCCATGCTCCTGCCTCCCTCTCCTCCCACCCAAGGCCACTCCCTGCCCCAGCTCTCACCCACGCCAGGGACAACTCTCTGTCCTCTCCACACCCAGGAGCTTATACACCCTCCAACCTTCCCTAACCTTTGCAGGTGCCATCTCAGCATCCCCAGCACCGCAGGAGAGCCCAATGCCAATGCCAGAGCCCAGTGCCAGGGCAGAGCACGTACCTGGCCGTATGCCAGCACGGTGGCATTGTAGCCCTCGAAGCAGCCTTCGATGAGCTTGCCCACGCACGTTGTGTAGATCTGCTCCTGCCATGTGTCCAGGTCAAAGACAAAGTCGTAGGTGAAGGCCTTGTCCTTCCCCAGCAGCACCTGGGGCTCGCCGGGTGTCACCGAGGTGCAGATGTGACATCCCTCTATTTTCTCTTTGGACAGCTGGGGACGGATCCTGCAGGAAGAGAAGCGGGGTGAGAGCAGCCTCGAGGCTCACCCCGGTTCTGAGGGACGCGAGCCTGGTCCCGAGGATGCGAGCATGGCCCATGCTGGAGCCGTGGCTGCTGGGAGCAGGGGACCAGCAGCACCTCTGCCTGCAGCGTGGAGCAAACAGTGCAGGGGATGCTCCAACCGCTGCACCCAGCAACAACCTTGATCTGTTTGTGGCTGAGAAAAGAGATTGGTGCATGCCAGAGATGCCACCAGCCATCTCGGTAGCTGAGGTGACAGGCAGGGCTGGGTACCACGGCACAGGCAGACCCGGTAATGACACGCAGCCTCCACTTAAAACTGCCCTTGCACCAACAGCTGAATACAGCCCATATAGGGCCAGCCAGCCTCCCCACGCCTATGCTGGCTCATTCGCCCTGATGTCCCCGGCCAGGCAGCCAGCTTTGGGCTGCACGTAGACACTGATCAATACATTGAAGCAGCCCTGACGGGGACTGCCAGGGTGCGGGTGCGCTCGCTGGAGAGGCAGCGAGATCAAACTGCGGTTACAAAGGCTTGAAATGCAAAGTGCAAAAACACGATGAGACAGTCTCAGCGCCGAAACAACCGTCTAAGCCAAACCGCCGCCCAGCCCGACGGCTGTCCCCAGCTGTGGACTCGGCAGACGGGAAGGGGACAGGCAAGGCTGTGCTGGGCTCCTGGCTCTGGCGGCAGGCACAACCGACCCACCGCATCCCACCCACCACACTGAACCCCTCCCCGAGAAATCTGGGTACAGAATGGTCAGAGTCACGCAGGCACAGCTCTGCTTCAGCGCAGGCACTGCTGCATGTTATGGCTGCAGCAGCTCTGGCTTTTGGTGCATGTGCCGGCTGCGGGAAGCTGGCTGGTCCCAGGGGACTCATGGAGAAAGAGGGAGTGTGGAGCCAAGTGCCAAGCTCTTATTAGAGCTAATGACTGCACATCTCCCCTCCCTGGGTGCCTCATAAACACAGCTATTAATTCCTCCGAAGCTGCATCGCTGGCAAGCCAGCGCAGCGACCGCAGCAGACACTTTGTGGACTGGGGCTCCGCACGAGCCGCTGCTCCTCACCAGCCTGACCGGCAGCAAGCAAAGTCCAGGAGGGCCAAAACCCACTGTGTCTGGGGGGACAGGGTGTCCCCAGTGGGTCGGGAGGCAGCACGAGCACCTCGCTCACCCCGCCAGCAGCCTGCGCAGCAGACGTGTGGGAACAGCTATGTGCGTCCATGGGTATATTTAGCTCAGCAGCCACAATAGAAAGCAGCTTCTGATGTGCTCAGCCCTAGATTTGCTCCCGTCGCCTTCCCAGGGTCCCACCCTCCTCCAGGAAAATTAACCCCAGCTTTAATTACTTTTTGACCAACATAATGTTCTTCCCGCCCCCTCCCCACCCCAGACATGCACAGCAACGGTGTCCCCGGGAAATGGGCAGAGGAACAAACTGGAACTATGGTATTTTTGGAAAATTCTTTTCCTCTCAAGAAAAATGAGAACAGGGTTTTCAGCAAAAGATTTCTTTCTTCCCCCCCCCCCGCCCCGCCCCAGGTGATTAAATATCTGCTGCACGTGGGTTTGGAAGAGATGAGCAGCAGCGTTGGAGGGGTGTGCACACATGAATTCCCCATAGGGCATTTGGGGGCCGACCTTGAGCCTGGCCATGCTGGGCTGTTCCAACTGTCCACACACCAACACCGACGTCTCCCCCACTCCCGCTCCCCAAACCTTGCTGCCCAGCCAGCTCCAAGCACCCAAGGGACCCCATCACTTGCCCTGGCTCTCACAGCCAGGGGACCTGCAGGAGCTGGAGGGGACCCAGGTGCCAGTCCTCAATGTGCTCCCCCATGCTGTCCCATATCCCCAGGGTGAGTGGAGACACGGGAACCCCCTGGGAAGGTCCTGCTCTCTAGGCAATCCAGCCGGGGATGTCTTCAGGAGCTGCTGCCAGCTGGTGTGGGAATACTACAGTCCCCTGCTACAAGAGCAGGACAAGCGGAGCAGGAGGGCAGGGATGAGCGCCAGCAGCGACAGGCCCCCGTGGGATGGCGCAGAGATGCCACCCAGCATCACAGGAGATTTACGTGGCCACCAAGAGACATGACAGAGGGTTTCTCTGTGCCAGTGCAGCTGCTCCTCCTGCTGCCCAGAGTCCGACTCTCCCAGGAGTCCCATCCCTGCCCTCCCAGAAGGAACATCACCACGCCAGGCACTGGGCTACATGAGACCCTGGTCGGGAGAGGTAGGTGTGCACATGTAGTTCAAGTCATGCCCAGGCACCACGATACCTCCTCCAAACATGACATAAGCACCTGCAGAGCCAGCACGGGCTCTCTCCTTGGCCCTGTCCTCAACCTGGTGAGGTGACACTGGGGGAGCTGGCAGCGCTTGCCATGTTCTGCCTCAGTTTGCCTGCTCTGCAACAGAGATCAGCAGCTTTGGTAGTCATAAAGTCACCATCTGAGTGCGTTCTGGCACTCCTTGTCCCTACCCCTACCAAAAGAGATGCTGGCCACATCCCGTCTGTCCATGGATCTGCAAGAACTGGGTGTGATGCTGTTAGGGCCCCACCTGCCCTAACGGATGGAGCTGCTCCCTCACCAGCATCAGGACACAGCCTGCCAACCTGCTCTGCTCCTCGTCACGGGCCACCAGCCAGAAAGACAGCTTGGTGCGCAGCACCAGGACCCATTGCAGAGCTAAACGTGCTGGGGTGCCCTGTCCTAAAGGGCTGGGACACCCACAGAGAGCCCGGCTGATCCCCTGGGAGCCCATGGCACAGGCTCCTACAGTTACGTGGCAATTAGGGACTCACTTGCTAAGCAGCAATCAGAATAAACCAGCACTTTACCAGTGGGGTGCTGCCTCATCACCCCCCCAGCTCAGGCAGGAGCGGACCAGAGCCCCAGCTCCACTGGACAGCCGGTGCCCAGCCACCCCCACGCTGGCACAGGTGACTGCTTCTGCTTGAAGCCAGTGTGGGGAGGACACAGGCTGTCCTGGGGCCTGCAAGATGATCAGCGCCAGCCCTATCTCCCTCGCGCCCATGCTGATAAACCAGCCTCGGCACAGGCAACACATCCAGGGAGGAGACCTGGCAGGGAGGAGAGGCTGGCAGGACCACAGTGGCACCACAAGCCTCCGGCTCCCCCATGCTCAGCTCACTGCAAAGGGACGGTGACAAGGGACCGAGTGCCCAGGACAGAGCTGCATGGTCCCAGCCGAGTGCTTCTGCCAAGCAAACCTGGCCGCTTCCCAGCCCCGGGCACCCAACACACAGGGTTGAGAGGCAGATGGACGCACAGACAGAGACAGAGGCGCAGGCAGGCGTGGAGACGGCTCCTTCCCAAACCGGCAGCTCTCGCTGGGGCGATGACGGGCGGCACGGCAGGAGCCTGCCGGCTCAGCATCAGCATCCAACCCAGCAGCACAAGCAGCGTGTGTGCCAGGGAGAGCCTGCAGCCGCACGGGGACACAAAGGGGACCTTGGCTGGGAGCCTCTCCATTGCTCTCCTTCCCTTCCCTTCCCTGCCGGGCTGGCAGGCTGTGAAAGCACTGTCTCCACGGCTGGGCTGCCAGGGCGACCGAGCATCTGGGAGGAAGGGGGAAGCAGGTCCGGTGCCCGGAGGGGCAGGCAGCTTCGTCGTGCACACGGGCGTGCTCAGCGGCAAGCACAAAGACTGAGTTGTTCAGCACCACTGTCCTATGCCAGCATTCGGCTGGAGCAGGAGGAGCTGAGCAAGGCTGGGAGCCAAGCACTGGACGGGCACCGCGGGGCAGCCAGCTCCCACAGGCAGCCCCCGTAGGGTGGGCTCGGGTGTCCCTCCGCCCTGGCAGGAGCAGCCCCTTTAGGAAGAGACCTGCCCAGCCCAGCATCTCAAGCCCTGCAACCAGTGGAGGGGATGGGGTTCGCCACACCAGGCACAGCCAGTAGCCCCATGTCAGGGCTGCATCCACCAGCAGACACCACCCAGCCCCGCCGTGCACTGAAGGGAGCCTGTTTCCTTACACAGGAAGGCACGATTCAGCTGACATGGACTGCCGGGTCCATGTCCTTGTGTCCCCCTGCCTCCTCACCCGACTGCCTCAGTTTTTCCCTTCCCAGTCCACCGCTATGGCAACCCCAAGGGGCTCCAGAGCATTCTTTGGCACCCAGCACTTTGCCAAAGCTGTGGCAGCGTATTCCCACAGCCCTCCTGCCCACGGTGGAGAGCCATGACACCTCCCCCACCCTGAAACTGCCTGCACCCCCGGCCAGGCACATGCCGAGCTCCCCCCAGCCCGCACCACTCTGCTGAGACACAGCCACCCGGGGGCAGGGTGGCCAGCCCACCCAGCACAGCCCGGCAGGAGAGGATGGGCGTGAGGGCAGAGGGGATTCCAGCCTCCCCCACCTCAAACAGGGGCTGTCCCAGCCCCCCAGGGAGGCCGAGCACACACCCACTCACCAACATTCCCCAGTGCCGGCAGGGGGTTGCAGGGCAGCCGCTCCACTTTGGGGGTGCAGATGACCCCCCAGCTGCAACAGCCTTTTTCTGCCTTTTATGACCTTGCAACTGCAGGTGGGCAGAGCCTGCCCTGGCTGCAGCAGGGAGCTCCCATCCCTCTGAGGCCACTCTGGGAGGGAAGGTGGCTGCCTGCAGACCCTCTGCAAGGAGCCATTCCTCCCCCCTCCCAAGGCCAGAGCTGAGGACGCTGCCTAGCCAGGCAGGGCTGGTTTCCCAGGGAGCCGAGCCAGAGAGCCGGGGAGCAGCGGGCGGAAGAGCTCCACGGCATTTTCCCTCTCTGTGCCAGTCCCTAGAGACTCAGAGCCGCTTGCCCTTGTCCACACCATCCCATCTCCAGAGGGGCAAGGCTGCCCACTGCAGCGCTGGCAGCTCTGGCACCGGCTGAGTGGCTGGGGCACTGCCCCCCCGGCCACGGGCACCTCTGCCCGTGTGGGCTGGCAGAGTTTGGAGCTGGCAGACCCCGACCAGCCGTGCAGCCCGGCTGCTGTGGATGTGCCTGCCAAGACAGGCGGGCTGGGCAAGCCCAGGCAGCGCCTGGCTCTGCTCCCCAGACTCATCCTGCTCCCATCCCCACTCCCTGCATCACCTCCATTCAGTCTGCTCCTGTCCCTGCATCACCCCGCTCCCCACATCGCCTGCATCGCCCCATTTCCCCTCCCTACATGACCTTGCATTCACCCCACTCCCATCCCCACATTGCCTGTGTTTGCCCCACTCCCATCCCCACTTCCATCCCCACATCACCTGCGTTCGCCCTGCTCCCATCCCCACTGCCCCATTTGCCCCAGCCCCGCTCCCTGTGTCACCCGCATTTGCCCTGCTCACACTCCCTCCAGCATCAGAGCTGCAGGAGCATCTGCCAGACAGCCCAGACTCGCACGTAGCCCATCTGCCAGCCTTGCTACCCCCTCTGCTCCCCCCGTGCTTTGCTCTCCTTTGCCCCAAACCTGCCCTCCATGCATTGCTGCTGCCCTACAATCCCACCCAGCAGCACAGGACAGCCAGGAGAGCAGCTCTAACATTGTCCTGTGCTCTCCTAGGACATCCTATGGGTCAAGGACACCCCAGGCACTGCAAACCCAACAGGCAAGACAGTGTGTGGCACATGGGGTGCAGCATGGCAGTGTACAGGGCACGCAGCCTAGCCAAGCAGCTCCCCAGGCAGCCAGGTGCTGCCAGCATCACCAGGACAAGATCAGAGCAAAGTGCTCCAGGTTTTCCCGTATTTCCAGGCCAGCACAGCAAGTGTGGGGCTGCCCGCCCTCACCAGCAAACAGCGGCTCCCCAGGCCTCAGCTCAGCGTGGCTTGATCCTGTTGGGGGGGATCTGCCCCCTTGCCCGGGAAGGGATGCCCCTGGCCCCATTTCCCCCTGAGCGCAGGGTCCCAGGAGAGGGCTGGCTGCCAAGGGCTGGCTGTTTGCACACAGGTTGCTTTGGACCCAAGTCAAGACAAAGTTAAGCATTTAATTACGGCTGCAGGGAAGCGGCTCAGCAATCAGAGAAAATTGAATCAGGCTCCCCAGGGACTGCCAGGTCTGGTCAGCAAATGCTCCAATTAAGAGATATAGCAAGCCACCTCCTAGCAGGAGCAAGGACACCATGGGAAAGGACCAGGCTCAGCCTGCCTGTGGAGCCACCCATACCACGCGATCGCTGCCTGTACTCCAGCCAAACACTACCAAAGCAGAGGGTGGACCAGCACCGGGGGCAAGACGGAGCTCCCTGGCTGCTGGGTCCCCACCTCCCTGCAGTGCCAGGGGACAGGCAGGTCCCCAAAGAGCTGGGGTGTGCTTGGAGGCATGCTGGACATGGCTGGGTGGAGGGACATGCCTCCACCCCACATCCATCCCCCAGGGAAGTGACCCCCACGCACTGGCTGTGTCCAGCTCCCCTGCGGGACAAAACCCGCTGCCTTGGGCCCCTGAACCCCCCGGGCTCCCCCAGTCCTCCTGCTCCAGGCTTTCCCAGGCTTAGTGAAACCTTTAAATCAGGCCTTGGCAGCTGCCATGTGCCGCTCATTACGCTCTGGCAGGAGCACACGGCCCTGAGTCGTGCCATCTGCTCTGCACCGAGACCCACCGCAGGCTGGGGACAAGGGACGTGCTGCCTACACAGGGACCCAGCACCCGGGGACACCCAACCAAGGCAGCGGGCAGAGACCAGCAGGGCCCAAGGGAAGCATGGGGTCGCGCTTTACCCAGCCTAGAGGGGAGCAGGAGCAGAGCGGACGGAGTTTGGGATCTCCCTGGACTCCTCCTTCACCCGCATAAGTGATTGGCAATGCCATCAGTTCCGTGCTGGACCTGCCCAAGAGAAGTGGCTAGGAAACACCATGAGGATGTTTGCAAATGACAGACCCAGACAGTCACCTGCAAAGGACTGCAGGGCCCCAAAGCCCCAGGCGGGGCGGGCAGTGCAAGGAAACGTGGCCGCACACATGGCTTGACGCACACCCCAGCAGGGCCCCGGCTCCCCTCCGACCATGCGGGAACAGCCACGAAACCACCGGCTCAGCAGCAGCGTCAGCAATTACTGGAGAGCAATAGGAAACCATCATTTGCCAGGAGACTCTGGGCCTGACGAGCCACCAGGGGCAGGGACCTGCAGGGTCACAGAGATGCCGCGGGTCCAACGGAGACAGACGGACACACTCCCCGTCCCCATTCTGCACCCTGGTACTGAGGCTCCCATTTCCTCCCAAGCCAGTGAATCGCATCCACAGGGTCTCTCGCTTTCTCAGGTGCTCCCGTGAGGTGGCCACGTCCCAGTCCCAACCCAGTACTGGTGCACCCATACTGGAGATAAGGCTTTTCCTGCTGCCTGATAGCAGGGGCGCCTGCAGCCCCCTGGCAAGCTCTGATTGCCACTGGGAAAACAACCCGATCTTGGCAGAAGATGCTGCAACCCCAGACCCCACAGGGGACATCTGGAGCAACTTGCCTGCAAGGCAGGAGAGTGGGTGGCACAAAAGAGGTGCCTCTCCATCCCCACAAAAAAAACCCAAACGTCCCAAGCCCTTGGCCAGCAGGATGGGGGATGCTATGAAGCCCCCAGGAGCAAACCTGGTCCCACAGCTGGGAAGGGAGCGGGCATGTTTTACCCTAACATCCTCCTCGGGCAGGTGCAGCATCAAATAATAGGTGAGCGGAGACCACAGCGACATGGCCCAAGAGACCCCCCCTCCTAACGCAGGAAGGGGCCAGGTTGTGCCTCCCAGCCCAGCAACACTGGGCCAAGGGACTGCCCTTGCTCAGTGCTTGGAGGGCAGAGAGGTAGGCAAGGACCGGGAGCCCTGCTCCAGCCTTCCTCCCCTAGCACGATGCCTTTCCTCCTTCGCCAGCATTGCTCATCTCCACCCAGACCAGTGCAGGGATGGAGATATCCCACTCCTGCCACCCAAGCAGTGTGCCCCCAGCACACCCACAGGGCTCTGCCAACGGGATATTTGGGTTATCGTACCCGGCGGTGCAGAAGCTCGCATGAAGCTCACGAGACACTTGCGACTTCTGCGGAAGAGCATGTCGAATAGACCCGGCACATCCCACCCTGCCCCACTGAGCCTCCTGCCCCCGGCACCTCTGTCCCTCTCCCACAAGCACCCATACCTGGGTCCCTGGGCTCCAGCACTCGGAGGTGCCCCAGGCTGTGGCAAAGGGGGAGGGAAGAGCCCGGGGAAGAACTTGGAGGCAGTTTTGTGCCTGGTGCTAAAGGTCAGGCTGCACCGCTCTCTGGGGAGGGGCCTGAGAGCTTGCAGGGCCCTGGCCGCAGCAAAGCCCAGGGGCGGGGGGGCAAAAGGATCTTTATTAAATCTTTCAGCCCTGGGGAGGGCCAGACCGGTGCAGGAATGCTCCTTGGGCCGCCCCCATGCCAGTCTCCAGAGCTTTGCCCTTGGTGCTGGCCCAGACATGGGACTGGCAACACTGGGAGAAGAGACCCAGAGCTTGGAGGGGGGCTGCTGAGCCACCCCCCTCTATGCCACAGAGGCACCCACCAAGAGCAACAGCTGGGCATGGGCAGATGGGCAGGGAGGTGTTCACAGCCCCATGGGATTACATGGGGTAGGGGGACCATGGGACACTTGATCTTGGGGCCAGACTCAGCTACAGCAAGCCGTGACACCCCTCCCAACCCATGTCCTGGCCCCAGGGAGCTGCAGAGGAGGGGAAGGGATTTCTCTGGGATCTCTGGCACCTTGGGCTCAGCCCCAAAGCATCACTTGGAAACGGGGATGACGACCATATTCTGTCCACATGGAGCAGGGCAGAGGGGCAGATGCCAAGTGGGACGAGGCTGCCAGCCGCCCTGGCCTCACAGCAGTGCAGCGCCAGTGTGGGGGCACACGGGGACATGCCAGGGCAGCACCCGTCTGCCCGGAGGGGAAGGGTGGCAGGGGGCCGGTCCCCTTCCCTCCCACCAACCCAAAGCAGAAACCCATCAGCACCCAACCAGGGTGGGAGTCACCCCGCAGCATGCTGATCTCCTGCAGCAGAGCCTAGCAGCAGCTGCCCTCACAATCCACCACATCCCAAACCTGCCAGCTGTTTAACCAACGACAGGGACTGTTTTGACAGCCGCCAGCAGGAAACAGCCCCGTGGGACCACGGGGGCCAGCCCCCGCTCCCAGCAAGAACAGCATGACGGCCGCCCGGCGACGGCTGGCTCCTCAGTTAGCACTGGGCTCAGCGGGGGTATCGCCTTCCCTCTCCGGGGGCCAGGAGCCGTGTTCCCAACAGCTTTGTTTAGGGCTTCATCTCCTGCAGTTTTCTCCTGCCCCCGATTTCACTGCTGGTGCAGGAAAGCTGCAGCTGGCTCTGTCCTCTGGCTTAGAGGCAGCCCCGGCCTCCCAAGTTCCTGAGACTTCATGGCATTACGTATTTAAATCCCTTGCTGATGGGTGAGGGGTGCAGGTGCCAAAAGCCTCTTAAAGTTGCTTTGCTCCGAGCGATGCCACAGGAGATGGCATGCCTGCACGGGACCACAGGGTTCAGCCCTGCTCCCCCCGTCACACCGGCACCGTCGCCATCCCCTTTCTAACATTTCCGCTGTAAAAGCCAGCGAGTGCACGCCTGATTGAAGCCAGGCACAGAAAAACCCCTCGCGCCCACACACCTGGGCTCAGCACTTCCCTCTGAGACCCCGTGGGGCCCCCCACCCGACAAAGCCCCCGCCATCTCTCTCCAGATCAGGGAGGCCAATTTCACGCTGCTTGCTGGGAGCCGAGAGCACGCACAGCCCTGCCTCGCCCCAGGCCTGGGGAGCCTCAAAGTGAAACCGAAGAGCAGCAGCCCGCCCGGATCGGTTCAGCACAGCAGCAAAACAGCCACAGGCGATGGGAGCCCCCGCTGCCAGGGCTAAGCTGCCCTCGGTGGAGGCAAAGGATGGGGAAAGCAGCTGGGGCTGCCCACGCTGGTGCTCTGCCTGCCCAGCACCCCCAGGCTATAGCAGCCTCCCAAGATATTTCCTTCCTGGGATCAGGGCTGCTCGCCAGGGAGCCTTCCAGCCCCCTCAGATGGGAGATGGGGCACTCCAGGGCTGGGCTGTCCCCCTGACCAGGACAGGCTGTCCCTGCCATCACCACAGGAGCCGGGCACATCCCATGCAGTGGGGTGGGTTTGCCTCGTCTCTCCCCGGCATGGGCCCGTGACATCTGAGCAAAACCAGCCCAACACCAGCCAGACCCAGCAGGAACCAGTGTCCCATGAGCTACTCCATGGTGTGTCCCCCAGGACTACACCGAAGGGGCTCAGAGCTGCAGCAGCACCGTGGCGATGGTGGGCAGCAGGTACCAGGCCGTACCACTCCTCTCCGTGCTGGAGCCCTTGGGCAGCATGCACGCCGGTGAGACACGAGCTGGGCTCACACCACCTCTCCGCCTGGACCCAAAACTGCCCCAGAAGGAGCTGGTTTGGAAGGGCTACAACAACTCTGCCTCCTCAGGGACCAACCCCAGCTGGTCCTGGAGGCTTTGCAGAAACCATCCCAACAGGCAGCGGAGCCCCAGCCACGTGGCAACAAAGATGGCAGGACCCTGGCAGAGCCGGGAGCCCAGCTGATCCCAGCACCCGGCCTTTGCCAGCATGCTCCAGCTGAGCCGAGGCCCTCCAGGGCACGTGGCAAGAGGCACGTGAGTCTGTCCCATCCCAAGCGGCACATCCCGTCCTTCTTCCTAAGGAGGAGGTAGAAGTAGCTCCCCAGGGCAGGAGACAGCCAGCACCACGCTGCCTGCGTGGAGCGCAGAGCATCATGGCGGGAGTGTTTATGAGAGCAGCAGAGCACTGGAGGTTGCAGGGTTTAAATAAACTTGAAATCCGACACAACTTCCTTCCCCAATTTCACAAGCTCTGTTTCCTGAGTCTCCGCAGCCGGCCAGGCACGCTCGGGTGCCACAGGCAGCTCTGGCACACTTGGGTGTCACTGTCTCTCGGATGAGCTGGGCAGCTCGAAAGTGCCCTCAGGGAGCATTTCTGCAGCCAGCCCGACTTCTCAGACCTCCCCCCGGCCAAGGAGTTTAATGACCTCTGGGTCAATACGCGCCATCAGCCCTTCCTGACACAGCAAAACCGCCCGTGCGCAATGGGGCTGGGCTCCACCTCCTGCAACCAGCGCGGCGATTCCCGCTTCCCCCGCTGCACCCCTGGCTCACTGCAGCTGCAAGAGCCAACAGCACCTGACTGCGAGCTGGGGTGCTGCAGGGAGGGGTGCTGCAGGGAGGGGTGCTGCTGAGGATCAAGGGGCGGCAACGAGCCTCAAATCAATGGCTGGGCTCCCAGATGGAGGGCACAAGCGGGAGCTGCCAGGCTGCCGGCGTTGCAGCCATCCATTTGAAGGTCACCTACAGAAGGAAACGGCAGTTGTTGTCTTCCCCAGTCTCTGAGGAACCCCCCACCCCCAGCAGCAAGGAGCGAGGGCTCCCAGGCCACCCCGCTCAGCACCATCGCGGCTGGCGGCAGCCTCCCGGCTAAGACCGTTACACCGGCGGCTGAATGAGCGGGCGCCCAACCCAACCGCTGCTGGCAGCTCAGCCCCATCGCTTCCTCCCCAGCGGCGTCTGCCGGAGCTGCCAAGCTCAGACGCGCCCATAAAGCGACATGCCAGGCTTAACGCTGATGGGCAAGTGAAGGCAGACCCTGCCTGCAGGGAGGGTGGGAGTCAGGGCAGGATCCAGCCCTGCCCTTGCAGCTGGTGCAGGTCTGAGTTGCGGGTACAAATCAGCCTCTGGGCCAGGAGCAGCCGCTGGGCCTGCATTTCCCTCTGCCAACAGCAGTGCTGCAGCAGGTACCGGCCATTTCACTCGTGGCACGCAGGAAGCCCAAATAATGCCTCCGTGCCCCAGTCAGTGGCTCAGCACCCGGGTCCTTTGGACCTCCAGTGCCAACGGGGCAGCCAGCAGCCTCCTGAGGGGAAGATGGGAACCTGCGAAGTTGACAGTGAAACACCACAGCACCTCTCCTGCCTCCTCTTGCCAAGCCAGGAAAACCAGCAATAACTGGGGTCCCCCCAAGGACGGCACAGCCCCACCACCCCTGCTCCACTGTCCCAACTCCTCCCACCTGTGGGCTCTGTGAGGCCCAAAAGATAGGTCCCGGTGGCTGCAGAACCTCTTGGCACTGGCTGGACCATCCCCATCACGCAGCTGTTTAACCCCAGCAGCACATGTCACCTTCCTCCAAAAGCCCCCATCACTTCCCAAAGTCCCCAGCCCTTCCCCAGGTCCCACCTCACTCCCACCAGCAGCACGGACACAGAGACCCGGAAGAAATGGCACAGCTGGCACATTCACGTTATTATAAAGGGACAAAAGGGGAGCTTTGATCCGTGTCCTGCCGCACCCTAGAGGCATTCAACCTCCTCCCTGCTCTGATGGTGGAGGGAGGTGGGGTCTGTGGGCAGGTTTGCTCAGAGGGTGGGGGGTCTTGGAGACTCCAGAAGCCTGGCTGCCTCACTGGCAGGGTGTCACAAGCGCTCACAAAGGAAAACCTCTCTCTGCTCCCAGCCGAGGGCAGGAGGGGTCCCATCACCAGCCCCCCGGGGCTGCTTTGGCAGAAAAGCCGGGTGGTCTGCAGGGAGGGCGGCTCAGCCCTTGCGTGCTCAGCCCAGCCTCAGGAGCCACCTTCCTGCATGGCGCTGCGACCTGCCTGCTTTGTCTCGCAGCCTCCTTGCTCCCAGCCCTCCTCCTTTGTCCTGCGGGCTCACCTTCGCCACCGCATCACCCCAGCTGCCCGGCACCAAGTGAGATGCCGGCTTGCTCCCTCAAGGACCGGGTGGGAGAGAGTTGGACCTCCCCCCCGCCCCGGATCCTTGCCACTGACACCCCAGTCCCACTGCAATGCCGTGTATTTAAGTCACCTCCCGGTTGTGATGCCCTCCCTGTGTCCCACACAGTCCTCGACCCCATGGCTGGCAGGGGCCAAAGGGATTAGGTGGGAAGAGCCCAGCAGAAACGACTCCGCAGCTGCCAGCCCCAGTGGCACCCACTCCATCTCCCGGGCAAAAGCAATCCCGGCCTTGAGCTGGGCCTTTGTTAAACGGCTTCATCCCTAGAGAAGTGCAGGATGGAGGACGGGAAGAGTCCAGCCAGCAGGAAATCTCCACCCACAGCCACCGGCATCACTCGGTTCCCAGGTCAGTGTCCTGGCACGGACACCCTCACCTTGCCACAGCCCAGCCCTGCCCTTGCACAGGCACCCGAGCAGCACCCGCATGGGGAGGATGCTGTCACCTCCCCTGCAGCTCCCCCATCCTTTAAAACCACAGCCTGGCCCCGATTCTCAGCCTCTTGAAGAGAGCAAGGCAGAAAATCACCACTGCCTGCTTCCGAGACAGGAAGACTGGATGGGCAGGCAGCGCTGGGAGGTGTCCTGGTGCACACACACGCACACACACACACACACACATGCGTGCACACGCACACAGACGGGCACACAGGCTGCAGCGCGCACAGCCCCACACCCATCCTCTCTCCCTCCATCACTGACGCTGCGCCCAGCATCTTTTGTGCTCTCGCTCTGCCCAGGCAGGCAGGGACCGGCCAGGGCAGTGCCCTCCGTGAATCCTCCTCCGAGGACTAACTGCCATCGGCACCCCGATCTGCCCCGTGCCCTCAGGGGTGCGGACAGGGTGGGCACGGCATGCCCTGCCCTGCCCTGCCCTGCCCTGCCCTGCCCTCCCCAGGGTGACCTCGCAGCCCCACGCTGGGAGACAAGGCAGGCGCAGCCGGACGGGGAGGCCGGCGTCACGGAGCGGGGCCGGGCCTGCCGAGCCGTGTCCCCACGGGGACCCCATCCTTCGCCTCGACCAGCTCCACGCCCGCACCCTGCAGGGCAGCTCCGGGCGCCCAGGGCCGGGCCGGGCCCACGTTTCTCCGGCAGCGGCGGGCTGACCGGGCGCAGGCACCCGGCGGGAGGGGGCGCGGGGGGAAGCCGCACGCCCGGTCCCCTCCCCGCCCCGGCTGCCACGCGGGACGGCGGCTCCGGCCGTGACAGCCGGGCAGGGTGTCCTCCCCCACGCCTTTCCCGCCGGCTTCGGCGGGGCTTGTACCCCCTCTCCCTTCCTGCGGGGGCTCCTTCCTCCGCTCGGGGCAGAGAGAAGCAAACCGACGCCGGTCTGCGGGACCCCAGCGGCTGCGCACGGAATACACCCAGCCTGGCACGGCGCTAACAAAGAGCCCCCCCCGGTTTCACCCACCCCCGCGGGGCTCCGCGGGCGATGCGCGCTCTGCCCCGCCGGCTGCCGCCCGGCCCTGCGCCCCTCCAGCTCCCGCAGCTCCCCTCGAGCCCCCGCAGGAATTAGATGCCGCCGGCAGCTCCTTTATTGAGGTGCACGATCTGGAAGGCGCATTGTTCCCAGCCCGGAGTCAGCACAAAGGACACCGAGATGCCGCATCGTTCCCTACCACCTAGCGGGGCGGGGGGGAGGGGGCAGGCAGGGACCCCCCCACACACACACCCCGGGATCTTGCCTGACATCACCGGGGGGCTGAATCCACCCGCGGCACAGCCAGGAGCTGCCCAGCTGCAAAGGCTGGGCGACAGCCAGCGCTCCAGGTGAAGGGGCCGGGGGTTCCTCGCCCCCCCCCCCCACGCCGACCCGGCCGCAGGGGATGGGGGGGGGGGCATCGCGGGGCTGCGCAGCGGGAGAGCCGCTGGGGCGAGAGGGGAGGAAGCCCCGAAATGATGCGGAGAGGAGGATGGCGGCGGGGAAGCTGGGGGGGGCGGTGGGGGGGGAGGCGACAAAACCCGATTCGGGGGAGGGGGACCCACTGCCCCGGGGACAGGCAGCGCCGAGCCGGGCAGCCGCAAGCGTCCCCGCCGCCTTACCCCGCCGCGCACACGCAGCTGCGGCCCCCAACCCGCCGGTGGGCATCGGGCCCCCGGGTGCACCGAGCTCCCTGCAGCCCCCCACACCCCGGGGATGTGCGACCCTCCGCCCCCCCGGCACCCACCTCACGGCCACCTTGACGCAGCTGTCCGGGGCCGCCATGCCCCCGCCGCCCGGGCTCCGCGGCCGCCGCTGCCGAGAGCATCCGCGGGCGGCGGGGGGCGGGGCGGGGGGCGGGGCG
>JAVKLA010000052.1:7546896-7558588 GCA_034782735.1 Sagittarius serpentarius
GGCGCACGGACACACGCACGGACACACGCACACACACACACACACACACACACAGAGCTGTCGTGTCCGCCCCCCGCAGAGCCCCCTAAACACACGCACACACACACACACAGACACACACTCACACTCGCGCTCACACACACTCGCACACACACACACACACTCTCACGCACTCACACTCTCACACTCACACGCACTCACACTCGCGCACACTCGCACTCACACACTTACACTCACACACTCTCACCCCTCGGTCCCTGCTGCCCCCCGCCGGGCAGCGGCCCCGCTCCCGCCTCTACGGGGGCTGTTCCCGGCTGCACCAGCGGGTACCGGGGTTGCGCGGGGCGCCCCGGGGCGGCACAGGGCGTGTGCCGTGTGTCGTCCCCCCCCCACCCCAGCCGCGCCTGGGGACGGCGGGAGAGCAGCCCGGGGCCCTGCGCGGTGGGGGCTGCCCTCCCCGGGCAGGAGCGGGGCCCTGGCAGATCCCTGGTGTGGAAGGACCCCGTGGCTGGGGGGGGGGGGGGAGGGGGGGGGCCGTCAGCTGCCTGCCAGCCCAGCGCAGTCCGGTGCAGCCCAGTGGAAGTTCAGTGCAGCCTGGTGCAGCCCAGTGCATCCAAGTGAAGTCTGGTGCATCCCGATGCAGCTCCGGTCCAGCCCCGGCTCCCTTACCAGCCCCGGGAGCACCCAGGTCCCACACGGGATCTCATTCCCGCTGCCCCGGCCTCCTGCCTGCCCTCTCCTGCCTGCCCTCTCCTGCCTGCCCTCTCCTGCCTGCCTTCCTGCCCTACCCCGCCCCTGAGCCTCTGCCCGTCTCCCAGCTCCTCTGTCCCCAGGTACAAACGCGAGAGGCTCGCAGCCGGCCCCAGTGGCTCGGGTGCTGCTGTGGGGGGACACTGGAGCTCTCCCCGTTCCTGCCCCATGAGTGGGACACAAGGAAGGGGGGCATCATGTCCCTGTGACCGCCCACCCCTGCCATTGCTGGCAGGCAGTCCCCGGGGTGGCCCCCAGCTCCCCGCTAGCGGACAAACACGGGGGCATTGCAGTGAGGTGCTGGCGAAGGCAGCTCGTCGGCAGCAGCAGGAGCTGGGCAGCCTGCAAGAGAGCACTCTGTGTGAATGAGGGTGCAGGTGCTGCTGGGTGTGCACACCGGCGGAGGCAGGGGTGCTAAGCACAGCTGTCACCCACACACTGTCCCCAGCCACCCATCACTGACGAGGCCACTTTATGCTTGGCACTGAGGAGGGAACACCTCCCTGCAAAGATGTTAATGACAGCCTCGTGTGGCTGTCCAAACCAAACCCTCCCGCCCCGATATAGGATGTTTTCAGCCTGCTCTGGAGTGTGGTGACTTGGTTTGGGACAGGGGACAGAGAGTGGGACCCTGCAGGTCCCTGCCCCTGCAAGCAGCAGTGCTTGGAGGAGGATGGAGGTAAACGACCACCTCCAGGACTTTTCTTCCCACATGGCTGGCCTCACTCAAACACCTCCATGGCTTCACTGGGTCCCATCCCAGAGTTCTGCGGTGGTGGGGGAGGGGAAGACACGGCTGAGCAGCAGAAGCCAGCGCAGGGCAGTGGTGAGCTGGGTGTTCCTGCCAGAGCCACTGGGACTGGGGGGGCTGGTGACCCTGTGGGTTGCCCAGAGCCACGGCAAGAGCCCATCCCAACAGGACAGGGGGTGAGGCTGATGGTATGAGCATGACAGGACGCTGCTCAGGTGCCGACACAGCTCTCCAGCACGCCCAGTCAGTACCGTGTGGCTGTGGGGGCCAAGCAGCAAGCTGGGCACCCATGCGGCAGAGGACGGTGCCCACAGGGAGATTGGCTCCATCCTATGAGCTGCTGTCAGGAGGCTAGCAAGGGGGACATGTCTAGGGCCCATCAGGGAGCAGGACTGGCGACAGGCAGGCACCGAGGAGCTGAAGGAGTCCTCTCCTGGCTTCCCTGTTGGTTGCCTTCACATTGCTGCGGCTGATGCCAGATGGACGTGCTGGCAGCGCAGGCAGCGCCTGCACTGCCCAGGGACAGCGGGAGCCTCTGGCTCGCCAGGAAAAAGCATCTCCCAGCCTGAAGCAGGTGTGGGACCTACAGGGGAACCCCAGCTCTGCAGGTCAGTGTTGAGGTCAGGGTGAACAGCAACGGAGTGTGAGGGGAAACTGAGGCATGCTGAGGTTTACTTTGAGGAGCCAGGTTGCCCATCTGCTCTGGGACAGCCAAGATATGCCAGCGCCGGTGGCCGACAGCTAGTGAAGTCAGAGCTGTGCCCAGCGTGGAGCCCAGCACCTGCCCTCTGCTCGGTCGCCTGGATGCCTTCACCTCATTAGCACCCTCCCTTCACCCCATTAGCACCCTCCCTTCACCCCATCTGCTCGTGCTCCTCCTGAGGCTCCCAAGGTACCAGGGTCACATGCCATGTGCACACCGGGGGCTGTACCCTGGGGGACATGGCTTGTCATTGGCTGGGATGGTTAAGTTCCGGGGCACCTGATGCTGGTACAGCATCATGGGGATGAGCAGGATACAGCCTTTCTGTTGTCCTGCAAGGATGTGAGGAGCTGACATTTCTCTTCATTTGTCCCTGGGCACCATGTTTGTAAGGACACCTGGGTCGGGGCGGGGGACTTCCCACCCCGAGCTGCTCTTTTTTCTGAGGCTGGACCCTTCCCCACCGAAGCTCCAGGCAGAGAGGGGCAGTGATCATGCCGTGCTGTTGCTGGCCCTCTCTTCCTACTCCTACCCTTGTGCCAGCCATGTCACAAGCCAGACCTGTCCCCCAATTCAGCTAGAAATGCACCCAAGAAAGACCCCCCCCAGTTGCTAGTTTGGGGCAAATCCGCCCCTGTGCAGGCTCAGACCCCAGGAGAGGGCGCAGAGGCACTGCCCCATCTCTGCAGTATGTCCCCACCATAGTGTTATCCTTCGTGTTTGGAGTCCCCAGTGAGCACCCACCTGCCTTGGAAAGTGGCACGCTTAGTCCGGCACCTCACTAAAGGGACCAGGAAACCATCACCATTCACCTTGTAACTAATGAAGCACGTCCTTGACACCCCCCCCCCAGCAGAGCAGATGCCAGAGCCTCACTGGCAACCACCCCGTGCCCCTTCCTCAGGAGCGGGTGGATGTGTTTGTGAGCATGTGCGTGTGTGTAAGGGGGTGTATGTCCTGCCCCAGGGCAGTGAAGCAAGAGCAAGGGATGCAGTGTCTGCCCGTACACCATTCCTGCTGATTGCCTGCATCCCCTCAGGGGAAAGCTGTCTGCACTGCCATGTCCCCTGTACAAGATGGGCTCTCCCGCACTCAGGCTGCAGCTGGAGCTCAGCAACAGCCATTTCCCTTTTATTAAGTTAACAAATAAATGCCCTGCTGGAGAGCAGGCAAGCTCTATTGATTCAGCAACTCCCCGGGGACCTATTAGTTTGCTGCATTTTAATATATATTAGGCAAGGAAGAGCCCTCCGTTGCCCAGTTCGACTGGGCCGGGGGCCCTCTGGAGCAAGATGCCAGCAAAGAGATGCCACCTGGGGAGACGGGGCTGCCCCAGTGCTCAGCACCTGCACCCCACCTGGGGCAGAGAGGTCTGTAAAGCAAAGCCCCATTCCCAGAGATGAATAACCTCAGCTGCTACTTGGTAGCAGGCAGCAGCGGACACTGTGCAGGCAGCGCTGGGCAGTACTGGCACAGGCACGCAGCAAGCACTGTGCTACCTGCACTCTCCTGGCTGTGCCATCTCTGGTCTGTCCCCCGCAGAGCAGTGGTGACGTCTGTGGGCTAGACGAGACCCTCCTGCAGGCTGGGCTGAGCGGCGGGTGCCCAAGCCCGAGAGCAGCGTTTGGAGATACCTGAAGTGACAGAAATCGCACCACAGTGGCCAACTCTCCTCTTGGTTAGACCCAGGGCTGCTGTGCCGACCTTGACATGCTCACGCCTCTGCCCCATCCTCCGTTTCTTATACTGCTGAGAGAGTGAGCCAAAAAGCCCCCAGGCCTCACTCTGGTGCAAAGCCTGTGCCTGCCTGCTGCCCCAGCCCACGGCAGATCTGCCCAAGCCACTTGTCCTCCTCCCCACAGGACAGGCTTGGCTGCAAGCAGGAGGAATAGGCTCCAGCAGAGACGTCAGGATGCTGGGTCCAGCTGCTGGATGCCAGGAGACCCCCAGAGCTTGGTGCCCTCAAAATGGCTGGTTGAGGAATGAGCACTTGGGAGCAGGGACAGACCTCCCTCAGCGTGGGGACTGGAGGGTGCCACATGAATCACTGCCAGCTCTGGTTAAATGTGGTCTCACATTTGCAGCCTCCTCCCCAGGCTGGGCTAGGCAGCAAAGCTGTGCAGGCAGGGTGGCAGAGGAAGGAGAGGACAGGGGGATCCACGGAGTCACACAGCAGGAACACTTTAATGACCTGTCCAGCTCTTGCAAGGCTCTGCTGCCACGGCATTGCCCTGTCCTGCACCAGCATCCTGGAGACCCGTCCCAAAAATCCTCCTGCAGTTGGACAGAGCCCACCAGGACCCCAGGCAGAGAGGGGGAGCAGTGCAGCATTGCTCCGGTAACCCCCTGAGAGCTCCTGAAGGGACTGTGCCTGCTGGGCTGCATCGGCAGGCAGCTCACAGGCAAGTGGCAGCAGTGGTCTTTTGGGAGGGGGCTGCGCTGAGCGCTGGGGAGCTGGCTGGTGATGCGGCGAAGGTGTCCTGTGGGGCAGAGCCAGTTTTTGTACCCTGCATTGTTTCTCTTCCCTTTAGCAGCTCCATGGCTGCTTTCTCCACTTCGTCCATCTCCAGCTGGCTGCTGGCCGCCATCTCGTCCCTGGTCACTGCTACGAAGGATGGGTCACAGGCCAGAGCTGCAAGGCCCCCGGAGATCAGAGCCTGCAGCAGAGGATGAGGTCACAGCCCAATGTGTGCTCAGTCTGTAGAAGTGTCCCTGACCGCAGGCACCTCACCCTCACCTCCTTTTGCCCGCTGCCCTCTGCGCTGGCACATACCAGCTGCTCACCCTTCTAGCTAAGCTTTGCCCTCCAGCCTCCCAAATTAGCATGAACATGGCACCCTGACAGCACCTTTTACTCCCTGGAAGCCCTGCCTTTCCCTCTGCCCTTGCCTTACCTCCTGAATAAGGAAGGTGATGGCTGGGGTGGAGGATGTACTTGGGTCACTGCTTTCACCCGGCTGATATCCTGAGCTGGACGCTGTTCCCATCACAGTGCCAT
Source organism: Sagittarius serpentarius (assembly GCA_034782735.1). Classification (NCBI taxonomy): domain Eukaryota; kingdom Metazoa; phylum Chordata; class Aves; order Accipitriformes; family Sagittariidae; genus Sagittarius; species Sagittarius serpentarius. The sequence continues at coordinate 7,552,099 of JAVKLA010000052.1, forward strand.
CCTCTCCAGGCACCTGCGTGAGAGGAGCAAAGAGCTGCAGCCTGGGCTTGGGCAATGCCCATGGAAGATCTCTCCCATGTTAATGTAGGGGCTGCAGGTACTGTCCCCAGCCTGGACACGCACTCCCATCCTGCTGGAGCTCCTGGGTCCAGGGTACCACCCGCAATGGGACCAGCAGGGCCATGTGGGCAGAGACAGCTGGGAACCAGCCCTTCTCTCCTGCCCTGGCACTTGCCAGGTGATGAGGCACTGTGGCCAGCCAAGGGCAGCCACGGGAGTGTGGGAGCAAACCAGATGCACCCCTTTTTCTGCCCTGGCTCTGGAGGCAGCTGGGGAGCCAGAGAGATGCTGCTTTGGGCTGTCCCAGCTTGGATGAGCACCCCATGCCCTCTGCAGCAGTGGGATGGGGGCCTGGCTCCTTCCCTGAGCTGGTCAGAAAGAAAAGCTCCAGCATAGCGGGCTTCACGGCGGGGAGCCCTAGAGGCTGGCTCCTCCCCAGCATGGCTGTGACAGCCTTTCCCAGGAGGGGAGGGAGGTTCACCCATGTCCTCCGCATTGCTGTCTCTGGACATACATTGCCCCCTTTACCTCCCGGGGGAGAAGGTGCAGCCCTGATGATGGGTGACCCCCAGATGTGGCCCCTCGCCTCCTGCTCGGCCTTCGTTGCAGCCTCTCCATGGGTAAGGGGTGGTTGCGCTCTGGGAGAGGGAAAGGGGGGGACATCAGATGGGCACAAAAGCAAGGACACCACTGCCACCCAGAGCTGGGAATGGGTTAACTAGACTGGGGAAACCAAAGGGTTTAGGAGTTCAGGACCAACCGAAGTCCCAGTGCCTGCCCACTGCCCCGTGCTGGCTCCTCACTCACGGCTGGGAAGAAGTCCCTGTTCGTGGACATGAACATGGTCTTGTGGCCCTACTGCCTGGGGGTGGCCAGTCCTCCCCCAGCCCGAGGCACTGGCTCCACGCTCCATCACTCTGGAGGGCAGGAAGGTGGGAGGAGGGTCTCTTGGAGCTGCCAAGACAGGTCCTGCTGTGCTCAGGGCTCTCAGCTAACCTCCAAGTTGTTGGGATCTGCGTCTCCTTCTGCCTGCCAACATCAGCCCCTTCCCCCTACCCTGGCCCTTGGGCTGGTCCAGATCTGCCAGAAGAGGAGCAATGCTGAGACTCACCCCGCACTGGACGCCTGGGTGCTGCTGGCACCGTCTTCCTCAGCACCTCGTCCTCGTACTTCATCCTGGCAAGGGCAGGCAGGTGGGTCAGCCTGAGCAGGGACCATGTGCTGAGACCAGCTCCACCCAGGGTTGCAGCCCTCCCCACCTTCTCCACCCTGGGGAATGCAGCTGAGGGGGCAGACCAGGAGGGGCACCTGGGACGGATGAACAGGGTGGAGACCCCTAGAAGTAGGATTAAGAACATCCTCTTACAGTGATAACCCTTGTCCCTGTGCCCAGGCAGGTGCTGGTGGCCCCTACCTGGGCCTTGGCACCCAGAGACTGATGGGGAAGGGGGAAGGGTTGTTCCTGTGATCCCTGGAGCCCTGCTGTCCATCTCGATCCTAAAGGCATCGAGATGAAGGAGTCATGGGCAGGACAAGAAGGGCATATAGGGAGTCACACACACTGATGTGTGGAGCCACACACCAGCCCTGCAGCTACCCTACGTGTTCTGCCAGCCTGGGGTCTGGGGACCAGCGAGGGGTGTCTGCCCTCCCTTGCCTGGGCCCTGGCTCACACCCCAAGGGCTGAATTTCTGCACAAAGCTCTCGTGTCCACAGAGTCACTTCCACAGTCAGCGCTCGATTCATCTCCCAGTCTGCAGAGACCTCGCTGCTGCAACTCAGCCACTTCTCCGGACCTTACCTGTCCATGAAGAGACCCTGGGCAAGACTGATGTGCAGCCAACCACCAGCACGGCCCCGCTGGGTGCTGCTGGGCATGGCCCAGCTCTGCCCCTCCTCGCCTGCCCATGCAAGGCTCACCAGCCCTTACCCCTCCAGCCAGTCGTTGCTGTTGGCATTGTTGACGTTGGTGTTGCCTTCCTGTGGGAAGTCATCGAGGAAGACGGGGGAATCGAGGTCCTCGCTGCCCACCTCTGTGAACTGCAGGGGCCTCTGGCTGGCCACCTGGGGCTGCAGGGGGCTGCTGGGCTCCAGGAAGCTGTCTACCTGGCCAAACAAGCCACCCGTCCTCTGCAACCAACAGGGAGGAGATCAGGGGAGGCCTGGAGCTCTGGGGCCATTCCCATGGGAGCAGACATGTGGGGGTGCCCGTGGCAACAGCAGTCTCCCTGCTCGTCTCTCTGCTCAGGCCTTGCAGACTGCAGGGTTTCAAAAGCCTCACTGCCCAGGTGGGGAAAGTGAGGCACTGAGGGCTGATGGTCACACAGCAGCACCGGGATGAGAGCCAGCCCAGTGCATGACAAATCTTGCCATCTCTGTGGCACAGCCTGAGCCAGTGGCATCTCTGGACACAGCAGGAGTTGCAACCCTGCAACACCACAGCCGCCCAGGCTGTCTCAAAGGCTCCCAGGGAGTGGGAAGTGAATCTGTCCCTGCTCTGGTGATGAGGACACCTGAGCTGTCCTGCCTTAGCATGGCAGAAGGTGCGAATGGGGCCCTCTAAACCTGTGGGCAAACATGCAGCACACCCCTGCCAGGCACATAAGCCGGGTCCTTTTACAGAGGGTAAACTGAGGCAGAGAGCAGCTTGCCCAGGATGACTCAACCAGGATGTCCTGATGCTCAGGGAGTGGAAGGAAGTGCCGATACACCGTTGTGGTCCACACTGTCTTTCATGGTCAGGCTCACCTTTGTGGGCTGTACTCCAGCTGCTGGTAGCCATGCTGACCCACCACCAACACACTGAAATGGGGGCTGGGTGGGACTACCACCACCTGGGGTGCCCTGAGGGCTGCACTCACCCTGTATATGCCTTCTTCCATGGCAGCCTCCACCATTGCTCTTTCCAGCTCCTCCTCAGCAGTCAGGTCCCCAGAAATGGCCCGATGAATTTCAGGAGCAGCTTCTTCTTCAATGCTCCTCAGCCCAGCCTGGTGGGGACACAAAGGTGTGGCTGGATGTGGCCTGGCCCCACCATCCCTCTCACTTTGGTCTTTGGAGAGGGAAACATGATGAAGCATGCTCACCTGGTAAGCCATGCTGCCCTGCCAGGTCTCCTACCAGCGACAGGCCATTGGTCACCCTGCAGCTGGCTGGCTCTGTGCTTGGTGAAACAGCTTCTGGGCTAATGCTGTCCCACAAAGGGGTGTGCTAAGGGTAGCCTGATGAAGGGTCTGGCCGGTGATGCCCAAGGGGTAGCTGTGCCTTTGTTCCTGATCTGGAGATAACTGATCTGGGGCCTGGCTCTTTTCCTTGCCTGGCACCATTGGGGCCTGGTCTTTTATCTCTACAAGCGATTTCCTCCCTGTAAGGTCAGGAGAGGCTGGGGACATCCCAGCTGCTCTGGCCAGGCACATAAATCCTCTCCCATCCCACCCTGACAGCATCCTTCAGGGCTGCTGTGCAGGCTTCTCTGACTGCAGTGAAGATCAAGATCAGCTACAGCAATCCCTCTCCACGTGATGTTGCGCTAGGCAGTGAGATGATACAGAGAGCACCAGGCACACAGAACGATCCGCAACACTGCTGAGGTGAGGAAAGGGAGAAGGCCCTGGAATGGAGAAGAGCAGGTGGCTAATGGCCTAGATGAGCAGCGTTCAGGCCAGACATTGGTCTGTGGTGGGGGTTTCCAGGTCTTAAAACTGCTTGGTGAGGCATCAGACCCTGCTGAGCCCTCTCTGTGGATGAAGTCAGTGAGGCAGAGAGTCAAAAATCTCCTTTGCTTCCAGAGTCACCTGCACCCTGGAGACTAAGGTCACCCTCAGCGGTGGAGTGCTCATGGCCAGTTCAGTGCTGGTTCACTTGGGGCCACCTCATTTCCAGAGCCTGAGACACAGAGATACCTATGTGTCATTGCAGCTCTGTCTCTCTAAGTCACCCTGGACTTTCTCGAGCTGGGGGAAGCTTCTTCCCTGATCTGCAGAGCTCCCCACCACCCCCAGGAAGGGTCACCCCTCCAACATCACCCACATGCTACCAACCTGGATCTCCACAGGGTTCTTCTTGGGCCGGTACCCGTAATACTCCTCCTGGCGCTTCATGAACTTCCTGAAATGCTCTTGGATGAGGAAAGTAGCATAGAATTTGCCCACTGTCACCTCATCATCTGGAGGGGAGGAAATCAACATGATGACACTGTCTATCACAAGGCCCCAAGTTGTTGGAGCAGCTGAGACCCCGACCAGGTGTTGCTCTGCCCCTCTGGGAAGCACCACCAGGTGACATACCTCCAATAGGTGGGATAACCTGGTCCAAAAGCTTCATACTCGTTCGCTTCCAGATTTTTTTGATAATGGCTCTGAGCTCCTCGTTGGCCTGCTCGAAGTTACCTGTGAGAAAACCGAGGAGGACAGAGCAGTTCATTCCCAGGTGCATGTGAACATGAGTGAAGACAAACCATGTGGAAACCTGGCCAGACTCCTCCAGGGTGTGACAGCTCCTCTCCAGCCTCCTCACCCAACAAAAAAGAGCTTTATAAGAATGAGGCTTTGATTTTAGCGAAAAAGACTTTAATTATGCAGCGAGTCAGACCTAGCAAATGGGTAGAGCATTAGTGCTACCATTTCTCTTCTGGTGATCAAGAACAGATTTTGCCCTCCCCTTTGGTGCTCTCACAGGCTTTGCCATTCCTGCTCGCCTGCAATCCCAGTCTGTCCCAATCTGCACTCTGAGATCTCCTGTGCTCCTCCCACGGCTGCCTGCCCTGTGCACAAGGCCGTGTTCCCCACCCCAGCTGGAGGGAAGGCACCCGTCCCATGCTGCTGGAAGACACCAGACCAGTGGCCCACCACTGCCCAGCCTCACCTCCTGCCAGACCTGGCTGCCCCAGCCCAACCACAGAGCTGCTCATGTGATACTGCCTAACCCACAGGCATGGAAATAAGCTGGTGTGGCATCTTCCCAAAGCAGGGCTTTGCAAAACACGCTACTGGCAAGGAAGGGGCTGAAAGCAACTCCTCCCCAGCACAGCTAAATTTAAAGAGGATCCATCCCCTTCCATTCCAGTCTGAGATCACAAATACATGGCTAAACACAAAACTGGAGCAGGTGGTGCTATGCCAGGGGCAGGGGGAGATCAGACTACACTCAACAGTGCAGGAAGGGAGGCCGGTAGCTGTGCATTGTGGCAGGGATGGGAACTGGGTCAGAACCGCCCCTGAGCTGTTCAGGGTGAAGTTATGCAGCTGGTGTGGCATTGGTTCACTCTTCAGGGCTGCAACACATGTGCCTGCAACCAATAATGTCCTCCAAGCTTGGCCTGAGCAGCTCCGTGCATATGCCCATGGTCTCTGGCCCAATGACATAATTAACAGTGTGAAGCCAAGGGTTGCACCAGAGGGTCTAGCCCCACAGACAAGTGCCCTGAGGTCCCCAGACAAAGTCAGGGAATGGTGCGTAACCAGCACCCTGCAGCACAAGGACAGTGTCCCCCCATCAAGCCGTAGAGGCAGACAGGAGCATCACTTACCTTCTGTCTTGATCTTGAGGGCTGTCCTCACCAGCGCAAAGAGGGTTGCATTGAAGGTGACGGTGCCATCGCTGTTCAGGGGCATGTTCATGCACACTAGACGCTGCACAGCAAACCAACAACTGTGACCCCAGGCAGCAGAGCAGGCTGGCAGCTCCCCACAAGTGCACAGCCTGTCCTGGCCAGAGGGCGGCCATGCTGGCTGGGGAGAGGCTCTGCTCGGGACACTGAGCTGCCAGCCAAGGAGCCCTCCCAGCTCTACCCACTCTGCCCAGGCCCACGGGGCTCTGCACCACCTCTCAGGAGCACGTGGGCCAGGGGCGGCGACATCACTCATCCTAACCAGCCACTAAACCAGACCAAGCTGCATGGACAGCCAGGTCAGATCTGTGGAAATAACCCAACCTACGGGGCACTGATGCCGTGGGAGAAAATCACAGAATCATGGAATCATTTAGGTTGGAAGATACCTTTAAGCTCATTGAATCCAACCATAAACCCAACACTGCCAAGTCCACCACTAAACCATGTCCCTAAGCGCTACATTTACATATCTTTTAAATACCTCCAGGGATGGTGACTGTAATGGGTTTATGTAGCAAGGTTTTGGTAGCGGAGGGGTGTCACAGGGGTGGCTTCTTTGAAAGTTGCTAGAAGCTTCCCCTGTGTCCGATATAGCCAACAGCAGCCGGCTTTAAGACGGACCCGCCGCTGGCCAAGGCCAAGCCAATCAGCGACGGTGGTAGCGCCTCTGTGATAACATATTTGAGAAGGAAAAACAGTGCTGGGACTCAGAAGCCGCAGCTGGAGACGAGTGCGAACATGGGAGAGAAACATCTTCACAAACCCCCAGGTCGGTGAAGAAGGAGGGGGAGGAGGTGCTCCAGGCGCCGGGGCAGAGAT
>JAVKLA010000052.1:7558688-7611428 GCA_034782735.1 Sagittarius serpentarius
CGCGGGGGACCCGCAGTGGAGCAGTTCGTGAAGAACTGCGACCTGTGGGAAGAACCCACGTTGGAGAAGTTCGTGGAAGACTCTCTCCCGTGGGAGGCACCCCAGGCTGGAGCTGGGGCAGAGTGTGAGCTGTCCTGCCCCTGAGGAGGAAGGAGCGGCAGAGACATTGTGTGATGAACTGACTGTAATCCCCATTCCCCGTCCCCCTGTGCCGCTCGGGGGGAGTTGGTAAAAATTTGGGAGTGAAGCTGTGCCTGGGAAGAAGGGGGGTGGGGGGAAGGTGTTTTAAGATTCATTTTTTGTTTCTCATTACCCTACTCTGGTTTGATTGGCAATAAATTAAGTTCATTTTCCCCAAATTGAGTCTGTTTTTCCTGTGATGGTAATTAGTTAAGTGATCTCTCCCTGTCCTTATCTCGACCCACAAGCCTTTCATTATATTCTCTCTCTCCTGTCCAGTCGAGGAGGGGGAGTGATGATAGAGTGATTTTGGTGGGCACCTGGTGTCCAGCCAGGGTCTACCCGCCACAGTGACTCAACCACTTCCCTGGGCAGCCTGTTCCAATGCTTGACAACTTTTTCAGTCAAGAAATATTTCCTAATATCCAATCTAAACCTCCCCTGGCACAACTTGAGGCCGTTTCATCTCGTCCTATCACTTGCTAGTTGGAAAAAGAGACCAACACCCACCTCACTACAACCTCCCTTCAGGGAGCTGTAGAGGGCGATAAGGTCTCCCCTCAGCCTCCTTTTCTCCAGATTAAACCACCAGCCAGCAAGAGACATAGCATTGCCCTCAGGTTGACAAGAGTCATTCTGGGTTCCACTCCACCCTCCAAAAAGTGCCTCAGGCTGCCGTGAGGGATCTGGGGATCAAACGTCCTAATGAGTTTGCCCAAGACCCACGAGGGTTTACACCAGTGCCTGAGCCCCTGCCCGTGTGGTTTACACGTGAGCCTCACACAGGCCCTGGACTTGGGCAGAACAAGCTAAGCCAGGAAAAGTGTACTCATGCCTACAGAGCTGGTGTTTCCAGCTCCCTCAGTGCTATCAGCCCTTGGAAACAAACCTCTACAGCCCAGCTGACGTGGCCAGGTACTCAGGCCCAGCATCGCCCTCCTGCACCAGACACAGATGTGGGGCACCCCAGTGTGACTTGGGAGTCCCTCTGCACTGAGGGCTCCGGGTCGGGCAGAGACCAGCCCACCAGTGCCATCCCCTGCAGTGTGGGGGTGAGCACAGGCAAGTCCTTATCTTCAGGAGCCTGAAACACATCAGCAGCATGCAGGTTAACGCATCTCTCCCTGTCCCCAGAATGCTCCCCTCCATTAAACATGAAAGGTCAGAGCATGTGTATAAACCATGGCACTGGGAGGCTGTCTGGATTGTCACCCTCAGCCTCCCTGGAGAGGATGCAGAGACAGCTTGGGGAAGGTGCCCTGTGCCCACACATCCTGCCACCCCCTTGGCTCCTACCTTACAAGCTACACGGTGTGGGCAGAACTTCCCGAAGCCCAGAGGAGGCTGGATACGTCTCAGCAGAGTCACTACATCCAAGTGTTTGATCCTGCCCCTGTGGAGCAACAAACTGCATCAGCAGTGTGGCAGCAGACACAGGGGACAGCAGTTCAGGCAGGGGCTGGGTAGGTTCATCCTTGTGGCCTGCTCCATGCTCCTGCAGTGGGCAAATCCTGCACTTCCCTATGCTCCTCTTGGGGAAGGCAGCTGTTCCCCGTGGCACCAGACAGCAGATAATGGTGCACAGTGGCATGGGAAGAGTGGGCAGCATTACTAGGGCTGGATGAAGAGGGCACTGGAAGTCTCGTGTCCACAAACACCCTAATGGCTTGTATCAGCCCTGGAATACGCTGGCAAGTCCACGTCCACCTCTGAGACGCTGGGATCTAACTCCTAGATAGTGCCACAGCTCACACTGCCATGCGTGTCTCAGGGCAGTCCACCCCAGGCTCCCCATGGACCACTCCCTCCGCGCCACTCACCCCCTGTCACTCACTTGGCCTCGGGGTCGTACTCAGCCCAGATCCGTTTGAACTCGTCCAGGTGATGGGGCCCAAGGATGGACCAGTCACGCGTGAGGTAGTCAAAGTTGTCCATGATGACGGCCACAAAGAGGTTAATGATCTGAGGGCAGAGGAGCGAGTGTGAAGGATGCAAGTTAGGGCAGGTCCAAGGACTCAGCAGGTCCTCAGGGAAGAGGGACAGTGACAGCCCTCACAGCTGGCAGCATGGAGCAGGGCAGGGCTGCCCGCGGGCCCCAGTCAGGGCCATGGAAAAACACAGGCAGACATGTTCAGGAAGAGAAGGGGCTTAGGTTCCCCTGGAGCCAGGAGATGCTGTGGGTCACCTATGCAGGGATGCGCCTCCCACCCAAGGAGATCACGTGAAAGGCTGCAGCAGGCACAGGGCATCTCTTCCCTCTCCACCCTTGCAAGAGCCAACACATACATATCTGGACGGCAGCACGTGGGGCCTTTGGGAAGGAACTAACGGCGGATCCTGGGCCCCACAGGAGTGCAGTGCCAGCTATACATGGCTGGGTAGATGGGCGGGGGGATGATGCCCCTAGGAAGAGGGTGCTGTGGGCTCAGACCCACAAGCTGCAAAGCTAACTCAACACCAGGGGCTGCCTGGGGCCAGGATGGGGGTGCCAAAAGGAGCCCCATAGGAGCTGTCATACCAGGAAGGCGCAGAGCATGTAGAAGCTGATGAAATAGAAGTAGGCGAAGCCCGTGCCACAGGTGTACTCCTCGCCCTCAGCAAAGTCTGACTCAGGGTCGCACAGCTTGCCGTAGCTGCAGTCCAGCAGGATCTCCTGCCAGGCCTCACCAGTCGCACACCTGGGGAGAGGGGATACCTGCTGGTCCCTGCCTGACCCGGCCATGAGCTGGGCACGCAGGGAGGGCTGTGGCCAGTGCACAGGGGAATGGGGAGCCACCGGGAAAGGAGTGGTCAGGAACCTGGGCTTGCTGTGCTGCTGTGGGGAATCTGCTATTCAAAGCTCCAAAGTGAAGTGTTTGGAGTCAAGGAAAGCCTTGGGCTGAGCTTTTGCTTCCCCTTGAGTTTCCTCACAATCCACAAATTAAAATCCAGTCTGAGAAGGAAACATTCAGAATAGAAAGCCAAAAGTATCCCTCTGTCCTGCAGCTCAGCCACACCAGGCAAACCAACAGCCACTCCTGAAATGCTTCCACTGCTGCAAGACTTTTTTCTGTACAGCAAAAAAGAAATCAACTACAGAAATGCTGGTCTCCCTCACTCCAAGCTGCTGGGCTCCCAGGCCAACTCTGAGCCCAGGTCCCTTCTGGAGCAGCTCGCTTGCCAAGACAAGACTGACCTGAAGAGCAGCAGCACAGCTTGTGGAAAGGTTTGGAAGTTGTTGTTTCGGTTGATCTGGGTCCCATCCACCATGGCGATCTTCCCAAACATCTGTAAACCACATTGTGAGGTCCCCTGCACCCTTTCTCATGCACCAACCACCCTCCAGAGCACCCCTGTCCCTGAGCTCCTCTTCCTCTTGTTTATTCGGCTTTGGGTGTCCCCAAAAGAGGCTGAGACTAGGGTGTGGGTGTTCTGGGGTTCATGAGCTCCTTGGACATTCCTGCCTATGCTGAAAATGCCCGTCTATGCTGCCCTTCATGTGGGCCAAGGAGACAAGGTCTTACAAACCAGGCACATGCACTGGTGACTGTGTCTAGGTTGTGCCATTGACTCCGAAAGTGCTGTTTGCTACATGCCTCAGTTGGCCTAGCTGCAGCCTGGGGATGGGAGGAGGCTGCTGGGGCTGTAAGCATCCTTGGAAACCATGGTAAAATGGTCCCATCAAGTGCAATGTCCCAGGGAGTGCCTGGCAGAGGACCTAGTCCCTCTTCCTCCCATCTCCCCAGATGATATCAGGCTCGGGGCATCTGTTCAAGACCAAATCCTGTGCCTCTCACCTGCATCCCGATCACAGCATAGATGAAAAAAAGCATCACAATCAGCAGGGCTACGTAGGGCAGAGCCTGTGACAAAAGGACCATGGCACATGTGAGACACCAGCCCAGCATCAAGGCATCCCAGGGACAGGAGGTTAGGTCTGGAGCTACTGCGTGAGGCCAGCATCCAAGCCTCCATGTGGGGAGGGGAGAGCTTACTTTCTGCCTGTTCCTCTAACCATCCTCCCACTAGCCCCACTCTCCACTTCTCATACATGGGAGGCTTATGCCAACCCCCAAGGGAGCACCAGGTCCCTGCAGCTGGGACGAAGGCCGAGCACAACCCAGGGATGCCCAGGGCTGAGGGAGCTGCCCAGGCTCGGGGGCTGTGTGCTGAGATGTTGCAGCATGCCCTTGAGCTACCCACTTGGTGCAGAGCCCAGCCTTGCTGGGACCAGGGCTGATGGGCCTCGGCAGGCCCTGCCTACTTGCTCAGTCCAGCTGTGACACATGGTGGTGTCAGCCAGGGAGACCCCCTACATCTTCCCACCCATACAGGCAACTTTCTCCTACACAGAGCAAGGCCCATGTCCAGTCTGAGGCCAGCAGGCGGCCAGCACTGGAGCTTTCCTCCTCTGCCTGGTGAGGACATACTGCTTGCCCAGCTAGCCTGAGGATCAGAGCTTGCTGCCAGCCCGAGGCATGTGCCTGTCTGGGAGGGGAGCACTCTTCCTTGCACCTCACCTGGAAGGACTTGATGAACGTCCACAGGAGGGTCCTGACACCTTCCCCTCGGCTCAGCAGCTTCACCAGCCGCATCACCCGGAACAGTCGGAAGAAAGTGATGGAGACGCGGGAGTTGTCATCGGAGTCCTGCAGGCAGAGCACAACACTTGGAGGGCAGCAGGTGCTGATGCCTCCAGGCAGACAAGGTGGGGTCCAGGTCCTGGTGGGGGGAAGGGTAATGAGGTTCCCCCCACCAGGCACCACTCATGGTCCCCACAGCCCTTGCCTGCATGAAGGACCAGACTGCAAAGGGGACGTTCTGGCACTTTCCCTGCAGCCTTCTCAATGAGTTCATCTCCCCAGCCCCATTGTCTCCCATCTCTGCCCCCCAGGGCAGAGACACCTGGTTATGGGTATGAGAGCAATCCCGTTAGCTAGGAGGATGGGACACTGCAGGGAGGAAGGCATGCTGCAATACAGGTTGGGAGAGCTGTGCTGTTCACCGCACACCAGACAGGGCCACTCAAGGACAGGCTCAGGTCCCTCCAGGCTCTCGGCCAGTATGTACCATATGGGATGCCCCCACCTCAGGGCCTATTTGTAAGGTGAGCTGTAGGCCAGGCACCAGGCACATGAAGGGTTAATGATGTCTGTTTAAGCACAGAAAGGCTGGTTTGAGAATGTCCCAGCAGGGCTTTCATGGACCAAAGGAGGGACTGAAGGCAGGGTGGCTCTGGGTCGGTGCTGCCCAGTGTCACCCTTACCTGCAGTGATGCCTACTCTCTTGGGGTGGCTGCAGGCCCCCCATTAGAGGGGTGAACCGCCATGTCCCAGGGCTGGGGATTCCTGGGTTCAGGGCAGAATGGGCGGGTAGGAGGGGAGCCAGCAGGCACAGCTCCTCAGCTCAAAGGGACAGGTTTCATCTGGGAGCACCCGGGACAGTTGGAGATGCTGGGGGCTTGGTCACCTGCTTCCTTGGTTGCTCCAGCACAGCACAGCCTCAGCCCCAGCCTCTGCCACCAGGAACCATGAGCAGACCCTCCTGGCCTCTGCCAGGCACTGTCCACCCCGACTCCATCACCGCTTGGGATGCCTTTCCCACTGCCCCCTCGGCCTCCCAGAGCTTTACTGCTGCCACTGGATGCCCCTCACTCCCATCATCTAGCCCACCCACTCCCAGCTATTTCAGGGCAACAAAATCCAGCTGTAAACTCCCCTCCCAGCAGCTCCAGCTTCCCCAGTCTGGCATTTCTAAGTTCCCAGGGCTGCACTGGAAAGCACCATCTCCTCTCCCCACTCCTTTCTTTTGCCTTTCGCTCTCCTAGCACCTAGCACCTGCCCAGTGGTCAAGAACAGCTCACCAGCTCCAGTGCACCATATCCCCACCGCTGGGACCTGGGCAGTGCCCAGCAAAGGCCAGCTTGCCCTCTGCATTTTCCAGTACCAGGGCCCTGGGACCCCTGGGAAGAGGGTCCAGTGTGTGGGACCCTGCAGCCAGCCCGTCCCCATTTTCAAAGCTCCTATGGGAGCTCCTACGGGCCAACTCAGGGCACCCCCACCCCCCTGCATCACCATGGTGGTCTCAGCCACCAGCACAGGGCTTGGCCCACTCAGGCCCCAGTACACCAGGCCAGCAGCTACAGGACACAGCCAGCTCCCTGGGGGAAGGCACAGTGCAAGAGCCGCCCCTCTAGCCATTTTTCTGGCTAACAGTGTCAGAGGCTGCATTCGCACAGGCAAATCCCTTCAGGCCTTACACAGAGAGGGTGATGATCAGAGGAACCAAGGCCAACTGTCCTGCTCTTAACAGTCAGGGACACCTTTGTTTGTTAGACGCTCCGTTCAGGTCAGATGTTGCAGTGCCGGTGGGGTGGGATGGTGGAGGGCAGGGCTGGGCCGCAGATGGATCCAGGAGGGCTGGGGAACAGCCCAGCACATTTCAGGGTGGGAAGGGGTGTCTGTGTGGGGGGTGTCTTGCTGCAGGTCCCTCTCAGCAAGGGCAGAGCTACACCCCAGACAGAGCAGCTGGGTTTGGTGTCTCTTAATGACATGCAGGACACATGCAAACAACGGCCAGAGGCACGCTGGCAGAGCCATGGGCAGCAAAGGGGAGAGGGGCACTGCAAGCACATGCAGCTGATATTTACAATGCTATCACAGCCTCCACCAAGGCAGTACAATCCGCCACTGGATGCAAGAACAGTCTGTCAAGAGAACAAGAGAGTCAGCAGAAGTGAGGCAGGAATGAGAGGGAGGGAGGGACGGGGGTCTGCAGAAGAAGGAGACACAGACACAGAAGAAAGACTAAATGGAAACTGGGGATCATAGGGGAAGGACAGGCAGAGAGACCCACTGTCACTTGGGCTCACGGACAAGGTGACGTGACTTTTGAGGGGCAGAGCCAGCAGATGGATGGCCAGGGAAACACACGGATCATGAGGGACTTGCCCACTTCTGTGCCCCACTGCATCTCACCTGCTGTGACATACACATCTGGGGCAGGGGTGTATGGGCCAGGAAACCTGGGCCATACCTCAGGACTGTGTAATTTTGCTGCCTTCTACGGAAACCCCCAGGTCAGGCCCAGGGCTGTGGCAGGTGGGATCTGGAGGCAAGCTGACCAGCTCAAGCCAGCCCATGGCTCCTCCACAGCAAGCTGGGCTGCTTCAGCATGGCTGCTTGGACACCAAGACGAAACTGGTGCAGGTTTGTTGGGAGTGAGCACCGAGACTGGTAGTCCCAAGTGTCAGCAGGAGGCAAACCACTGCCCAGCACCATTCACCCACTGAGGGCAGGAACTGCTGGTGTGCATGCACATTGGCACACACAGGGCACACACGTTCACACGCAGAGGAGTGCTCACTCACACGTACACACACATGCACACAAACCCTTGAGGCTCCTAAAGCTAGCTGGAGAAACTCTCCCCTGTGCAGAGAGCCTAGGATACTGTGGGGCAGGGGGACTCCTTCCCAGCGCAGATATCAACACTTGACCCTCGGTGGGGTGGCCCAGTTGCAGTGTCCCCTGCACAGACCAGGCTTGCTCCTGGGGGCCCAGCCAGCGATTGCAGGAGGCTTTGGGTAGGCTGGGAGGGTCACCCCTTGCAAAGAGGCTGAGTTTCGAGGGCAGGCAGTGTCAGGAGAGCAGCATGGACACTGCCAGCCCCCTACACTTCAGAGCCTGGGGTAGCACTGCCAGAGGAGCCCCCATCCCTACTTTCCTCTTGCCCCAGATTCCTCAATACCCCCTGGGATCTAGGGGAACTCAGTGACTGAACAGCTGTGAGGATCTGGCTGTGGTGGCAAGCAGAGGGCTCCTGACAGTACAACTCTCCCCACCACCTCACCCTGACAGCCACGCACAGAGACATAAGGGAGAAGAAAACAGACAGAATGGAAAGAGAGAGGAGGAGAGGACAGACTTTGCAAACCGGAGTTGCATGCCTGTGTGCCACCAGGAATGACTCGGCTGCTGTGAGGTGTCACCCACCACCCCTGCACTGCAGTGCAGGCTTGTTTTGTGAAGGTCACCCTCCTGAAAAAAACTGTAGCCCCCAAGATCTGCCTGCGCCAGCAAGGTGATCTATGATGGGTGCAGTGGTTGTAAATAGCTCATGGGGACCAGAGGTAACAGATGCACCTTGCACTGACCTCTCAGCAGGGAGGAGACTTACTGGAAGGGGACATGAGGTTGCCCCCCACCTCCTAATCCTAATCCCCCTGCACATCACCAGATGGCTGGGAAAAGCTTGGCAATGCTGGCAGAGATGTGGGCTGGATGGAAAAGAAATCACACAGAGGAAGGGTGGGGCAGCCGTGAGAGTCTCTGCTCTCAGGAGGGGACTTAGATGGTCACTGGGGCATGAGACCTGCCAGAGCAGGACTGCCTGTGACAGAGGTCCGTGAAGAGCTTGGGGGACTGGGAGGGGAGACCAGCGCTCTTAGTGCCCCAGCATCCAGAGCTGGGGGAGAGGACCAGGGAAGCTCAGGCCATATAGGACCATTCTTGAAATCCCGCCTGGCCTTCTGCACAGCCCTGCCACTGCCAATGGCATTGTGGCACCCAGCGCACAGCACCTGGGTCAGTCCCTGTCAGCCCAGCCAGGGCACGGACTTCTCCGGGTGCCCATGACCTGTGTCTCTGGGCATCCCTGCAGACCCATGGCGGAACACAGCAGTACTTTGGCACCTGTGACAACTGACCCGGTCTCTCACTCCACAGGGACTGAAAATCTCTGCCCAGTGCAGGGCCTCGAGCACCCTTTGAACTTCATTTCTGAGTGACAACAGGATGGAGAAGGAGGTAGCACACTGGGAAACGATACCCTACAGGCAATGGGACACCAGCTCACAGGTGCAGAGAGCTGGGGGCCCAAGGATGGGGTCCTGGAGGACCTGGTGACAGGTGAAAGCTGCTGGCACTGGCACGAAATCTGGGAGCTTGTCAAGGCTGAGAAGTCCAGAGGCTAGAAGATGGCAGTGTCGAAGTGCAGGGCTGTGCAGGGAGAAGCCTATTGCTGTCACAGGGAAGGAGGGTGGATGGTTTTGCTCATCCCAACTCTGCGAGGCCTGGACCATCCTCCAGAAAAGGTGACTGCCACCAAGGACCCCCGAACACCCTCTCCTCCCCCGCACAGAGAATGCCCTGCTCCTGAGAGGAGATGGCATGTGAAGTCACTAGAGAGGGTTAATCTATAATCTACCCGATCCTACAGCTGCTTCTAGAGTTACCATCAGATCTGCCAAATGCAGCACACGACCTCCTGGTGCAGAGGGGCATTTTCAGTGTTAGACACTGGGTGTGGATGTCCCAGTGCTATGAAAGGCAGTGGCACACTGGCTTCCTAGCACTGCTCTGAAAATGCTCCCAGCAGAGCACTTACCATATAGCCACTGCCTGCAGCCACCCAGCCACGCAGTTTATATGGTGTAGAGTTTCTGAAATAGTGTATAAAGTATACACATGCACACATATACAGTCAGTATGTGTATATGTGTGGATTACTGTATGAAGGGACACACGCAAAGCAAATGCCTTGAAATTTGATGTGTCTGATTCTCCCCTGGCATGGGACAGCAGTGTCCTGTGGGTACATGGAGCTGTGGGAATCCTTTTTCTTCCCATCTGCGCTGATCTGAGACTGGACATGTGGGTGACTGCCTGTCCAGGTGTGCACATGGGGAAGACAGGCAGGGTGAATGGGGCAGGGGCTGGCACGCGTCCTGCTCCTCATGGTCCAGTCCTGAGTGAGTAGACTGTTTTCCACAGGATCCCAGGGCCTACAGAATCGGGATGGGAGGGGAGGGGGCAGTGTGACATGTCGGCCAGCTGAGGGTGGTCCCCTATGTTTAAACAATGCTTTAAGGTCCACAGGGCCATGGCTGTGATCTCCTCACACTCATGCCATGGGCTGATCCTGGCTTGTCCCTCCTCAGAACCAAGCACAGCAGGGAGAGAGGAGAGGACACCAACACTGCAGAGCTGGACACCACACCGGCATCCCTGTCTTGCCCCAGGGCAGGTGCTGCAGCACAGCCTCAGGCAGGTGCCGGCAGCAGTGCTCTGCAGGGACACCCTTGTGCCCCAGCAGCCTGACACTTACATCAATCTCGCTGAGGATGACGTCAATGATGCTGCCAATCACTATGAGGAAGTCGAAGACATTCCAGGGGTCCCCGAAGTAGCCCTGCCAGGGAAGAGCCAGAGAAGAGGAGTGAACATCCAAGGGTTAAGTCAAGGAGACAGATGCTGGAGCCCAGAGGAAGGCGTGCCAGAATGATCACCAGTGACGCCTGGCACCTCAGGGAGAGCCAGAAGAAGAGATGGTAGTCAGATCCTGTACCCTCTGGTGAATTGTTTGGTCCTGTCTTGCAATGGTGTGAAATGAGGAGGGTGGATCAAGGTGGCTAGAGCTGTGACCCCACCAGTGGCAGATGACCCTGAATATGGGAACACTGGCCAGCTGGGTGGGTTAGATTTGGCTAGCAAGGGTAGCCCTGACAAACAGTAGTCCTTCCAGAAACTCACAGGTCCTGCGCATGCGGGTCCCCAAGGGTCTCACAACTTTCTGGAGCTGCAGGCCTTGGGGTGCTCAAGAGATGCCAAATGCAGGGTAAATGGATACCCCTGGCCCAGCCTGAGGCCCTCTCCTGCTCTCCTTGCTCTCCATGCCCTCCTCTCACCTTGGCTTTAAAGGCCATGAGCTTGAGGATCATCTCCAGGGTGAAGAGGACGGTGAAGGCCACGTTGAGGATGTCTGAGATGTGGTTCATTTCTGCAGACTGGTTGTAATGCTGAGGAGAAGGCAGAAGGAGCCACGTTAGCCCACAGCAGGTCCAGCCTCCGTTGTGAGCTCAGAGGTGCGTACTGGATGTAGACCCACAGACCTATGGCTCAGCAATGGTCAGCAAAAAGGAAATTTCCCCCCTGCAGACCCTTCTCTGGGCTCCCCACATCCCACCAGTCCCACTTTGCCTCTATCCCCAGGGGTATTGAGCACACACCACAAGCTTTGCTATGTAAGAAAGATCTCCTCCCCAGAAGCTCTCTTGGAGGTGGTAGGGCTGAGCTAGCCCATCCGCTGCTGTGGACACCCCTCCACCACCCATGGTGGGCATTGTGCCCCTTACCTGCATGCCCAGGCAGATGGTATTCAGCAGGATCAGGAAGAACATGAGGTACTCAAAGTAGGAGGAGGTGACCACATACCAGATCTGATACTGGTAGGGGTTCTTGGGGATGTAGCGCCGCAGTGGGCGAGCCTTCAGTGCATACTGCACACACTGGCGCTGGGGAGGGGAGGGCAGGCGTTATCCCACGGCAGGGCACAGGGCAGTGCCAGGGGCACAGGCACAGAGTCAGCACCACCAACAACACTGCATGTCCCCACAGAGACAAGTTGGATCCCTTCCCTCTCTCTCAGCCCAGTGACATGGGCTAGGGACAGTGACGGTTCAAGTATCTGCCGTGCCTTATGCAAATACACCTCCAGAGCACCCACATGAGACCAAGTTTCCAAAGCCACCACTTGCCTCCAAAGACTGCCATGCTGCCCTTCTACCAAACCCTCCAGCCCTGAGCCTGCCTAGTTATCATGGCACTTTCCCAGGGTCTCAGGACTGGGCCAAGAGCAGCCTGAAGATATCACATGAACCAGGGGTGAAGGGGGCACTGAGTTTTGTCTCTGCACCTGAGAAGTGCTGAGCAGGCCCTTCCCTCCCCAGCAGGCCAGGGCCATCTCTGCTGGGTTCACGTGCAGCTCACATCACCCCTGGCACCCTCAGCTCAAGGTGCCCATGCTCTCTCTGCAGGCTTGCTCAGCCCGAGCATGCCAGCACCTCCTCTGGGCCAGCACGCATCCCTGTCTAGCTGTCCTCCCCAGCATGTGCCATGTCCTTTGCCCACGCCGATCTCGCTTTTCCTGCTTTCAACCTTGATGTCCCCAGCCAGAATCCCAGCATGACAGCATCACAGAAGGGCTGACAGTGGAAGGTGCCTCTGGAGATGGTCTAGTCAAAGTTCCCTGTCCAAAGCAGGGCCAGCTAGAGCATGTTGCCTGGGACTGCGTCCAGTTAGGCTTTGAACACCACCAAAGACAGAGACTTCACAACCTCTCTGGGCAACCTGTTCCAGTGCTTGACCACACCCACCACAAAAAAGGTTTTTTTTTAATGTTTAAATGGAATTTCTTGTTTTCTTCAGTTTCTGCCCATTGCCTTTTGTCCTGTCACAGGGCACAACTGAAAAGAGCCTGGCTCCATCTTCTTTACACCCTTCCATTAGGTATTTAGACACATAGGTAAGATCCCTATGAACCTTCTCAACACCAGACCCAGCTCTCACCCTTTCCTCATATGACAGATGCTCCAGACCCTCAATCATCCCAGTGGCCCTTTGCTGGACTCACTCCAGCACGTCCATGTCACTTTTTTACTGAGAAGCCCAGAACTGGGCACAACCCTCTGCTCCAGCTCAGTCTGGGCACCCTACCTGCACCAGAAGGCCCACTCCGTGGTTCTGGTCCACTCTGCCCTTCCCTTGGAAGGCTTGCTTTGTGCCAGGCACGGGTCCAGCTGCCCCTGCCCCAGCAGCAAACAGACCTGGGGCAGCTTCAACTCATCTGCGCCAGTGGTGCCACCACTAAGGGCTGATCCAAATCAGCCAAGCCCAGCAGTGTCAGATCCAGAGCTGGCCCACCTTGCCCTGTCCCAACAGTCCCATTACCTGGTTCTTGTCCAGCTCACAGTTCTTGTACTCGCTCTCCCCCTGCTCCTGGAAGGTGACAATGACAAAGCCCACGAAGATATTCATCATGAAGAAGGCAATGAGGATGATGTAGATGATGAAGAACATTGCAATCTCCACCCGGTAGTTGTAGATAGGACCTGTATCCTCAGCATTAGTGTCAATGGCCATGTATAGCAGCCTGCAGGAGGAAAAGCGAGGCAACAAAATTCCTAATTAGGTGGGAAAGACCATCTCTCTTCTGGAACGTTACAGACAGCTCTGGGGACATCCCAAATCCAACAACAGTGGGACAGGGCTGCTGGGATGACCTTGTCAGCTCCACAGCCCCCAACAGCCACTGCCAGGGTGGCTAGCCCTGGTCCTCAGCCTGGGCAGCTCTTCTTCCTTTACCATGGTAAAGGCCTGCGGCAGTGACCTGCTCCCAGCACAGACCTGTTCCTTGGCAGGCCCCACGCCCAGCCAGACTCACTCTGGCCAGCCCTCGAAGGTGGAGACAGTGAAAAGTGACATCATGGCTGAGAAGACGTTGTCAAAGTGGAAGTTGCTGTGCAGCCAGACACGTTTCTGTAGCTCAATCTGCATGGGGTCCCCGTCCACGTAGTTGATGAAATAACCCCTGCAGCAGAAGGGATGCAGTGGTCGCTGGGCAGGGCCCCCTTCAGCCCACCCCCTGCAACACTGGCCCAGAGCTCTTTGGTCCCTGGGAGGGCAAGATAGCCCTGTGCTTGTTTCTGATTTACCCCAGGGTGAGGGAGAACAGCACAAGACCTCAGCTCCATTTTTTGGATGCAACATTCCCATGCAGGAACATAAGTGGCCCCTGCCACACACACCCCCTCCCATCCCTGGCCACTGCCATGCTGAGGCTGAGCTGTGGAGAGCTCTTACCTGCACTCTTTCTCCGTCATCTTGGATGGATCTGTGCATCTATAGAACTTGCCCTGGATTTAACAGAGATCAGAAGAGGCTATGATTTTGCTGTGACTTCAGAAGCCCTGGGGAGTTTTGACTTTTTCACAGCCCACAGTCAGTCCCCACCCTGCCTCCGTGCTGATTCTGGCCCCTGCCTCACACCACAGATGCTTCACCACTCCACATGCCAACACAACCCAGTTTACAGTGTTTCAGGAGCCATGGCATGGAGCATGGGGTCAAACCCAGGCTGAGACAAGTAAACATTGCTTAGCAATGGGAACAAGACCTGTCTAGCTCATCCTATCTGGGAGTCAACTATTCGGAAAACAGGGAAGAAAGCAGTAACCATAGCATTAACTAAAACTTAAGGTATGATGACAGGTCTGCTCAGTCTGCAGGGTGTTCTGAAAGGTCTCCCCACATTGGCTGAGAATTCAAGCTCAGTTATTAGAACAAAGCTGAGCTTAGCCAGGGCCAGCTCTGCCTTGAAGCAGCCAAGGCCCAGAGAGCAAGAGTGGTGCTGTGAAAAAGGAAACACTTTGCATCCAAAGCGCTGAGGATGTCAGGAGCACTTGCCACCTTAGAAAGGGGAAACTGAGGCACTAAGTGGGGTCAGGCAGCTGGTCCCTTTACATGTGCTGTCCGGACCTGACAGCATCCTGGGTGTTTCCTGCCCTCCTCTCACTGCAGGGAGGTCTGGTGCAGGGAGGTTTTCTTGCAGAGCACAGAGAGTACGGCCTGTGCTGACCTCAACACTGGGAGACGCCATCCCCAAGGGCTATGACTAGAAGAGCCTGTCCAGGATGTGCCTGAGCAGAAGGTCTCTCCTGCCCATGTGAGACACCTCTCACCTTGAAGAGCTGGACCCCGATGCAGGCAAACATGAACTGCAACAGTGTTGTGACGACCACAATGTTACCAATAGTCTTGATGGCCACAAACACGCACTGGACGACATGCTGTGGAGATCGAGGACAGTGCACACGTAAGTATGCCTGCGGTGAACCCCTGCTGCACATCCCACACACTCTCGATGCAGGGAAGGGCCCCAGGAAGAGCAGAAGCCTGCCAAAACCAGTGGGATGGGGCAGGCCCTTTCCACTGATGGGGAGAGGGAATTGTGTTCCTGGCCCCACAAACCCCCCAGGGCATGATGCCTGCCATATAACCTCCCATGAGGACTCTCATGGGCCAAGGACCCACAGCCCCAGCCTCCCTCTTACCTTCAGCCCTTTTGCCCTGTTAATGGCTCGCAGAGGCCTCAGCACCCTCAGCACCCGGAGGATCTTCACCACTGAGATGGCACTGGACCTGAGGAGGAAAGCAGAGCTGAGATGGGGCAGTTCCCCTGCCCAGGTCAGCCTGGCACAGCCCCACCAAGCAGCCATGGAGGCCAGGCTGTGACCAGGGGTGAGGGGCAAGGGATGGCAGAGACATGCAGATGTCACTAAGCTATCACTCCACATAAGGCCAAGAGACACCAGCAGTGGGAGAAAGCAGTTTCAAATTTAATTCCTACCCAGATCTTTACCTTTGACACTCAAGGAGTTTGCCTCCCTGCCTCTCAGTTGTCCATGCCCTGTCCCTCTAAGCTTGACTTTACGGACACTAGCACATGGGCTAATGCCTGGGCTGCCTGCTGCTTCTCCATCCAGCACAGAGAGCTGCAGCACCCCAGCTGTCCTGCCAGGCTAAACAGACCAGTGCCCACCCCGCAAAGCGTGGAGGTGCTTACTCGATTCCCATGGAGATGAGGGAGACAGCAACCACCAGCAAGTCGAGGATATTGAAAGAGTTCCTGCAGAAGGAGCCTTTGTGCAGGAAAGCACCATACGCTGTCATCTGGGAAGCAGAAGAAGTTAGGAGAGAGGCCAGGCAGAGCTTGGAGGGATGGTCCCTCCACAGGTCTGGGATGGACAAGGCATGAGGGGCTTCTCACAGCTCCATGGCCTGGGGAGCCTATCCTGCTCCAACCTCTACCTCTGCAGCCAGGCAGGAAGCTGACTTCAGCTGGAAATCCTCTGTACTGTACTGGCTGGAGATAAAACACTTGCCAGTCATTCAGCAAATTAAAGAGGAGAAGAGTAAAGAGACTTGGAGTGGGAGCAACATGCAGCAGCTGCTTGAATTACTGTTCTACTCCATAGATTTCCATTGCTTTCTCTTTCTCCAAGTTCTTCTTAAGGGCATGTCAGAATGAAAATACTGATGCCATGGCTCATCTGTCCCTGTGTCACAGTACAGCTGACTTGGCTGCCTGACCTCACTGGAGGGGACACGTGGCCTCTGGGGCAGGTCACATACCACCTAGACTGCATGAACTCTGGGGACGTGAGGATCAGTCTGTAGCTTCTCCTTGGTGGGACCTCAAGCTTGTGCCCAAAGAGCACGAGTGTCCATGGCCAGAACAGTCTAGACCCATGCGTTGGGTCATGCATGTGGCCAGGATCACGGCGCAGAGGGACTCACCTTCAAGACGATTTCAACTGTGAAGACAGAGGTGAAACCAATGTCAAAGTATCCAAGAATCTGCGGACAGAAGCATGAGAACTGACTGAGATTTGGGTGACATAGGAAACGCTCCAGTGTGTTCCAACATCCTGGCATTGTGGTTTTGCTGTCCACTCTGTGGATTGGGGAGCCCACCTAGTTCAACAGAGCCTGCAAACCCAGTGCCAAGAAGACTCCTGAACTTCCCTCAGCTTTGCTGATTTTCCCCAGTGCACAGTCCAACCTGCAGCCTGGGACCAAGCTCTCAGTTTCCAAGTGAGTGAGGCTTGACCTGATTCACCTGAAAGCATCTGATCCCCAAAAGCACTGAGTGCCCTGGGAAGCTGTCTCACGTGAGACCCTCCAGTCCCTGCCAGACACTGCTCTGTTGCAGACTCAGTTGTGTCTTGTGTGGCTAGACCTGTGGCTACCACTGCTCCATGCCAGCAGCATTTCAGGGTGCTGCACACACCAGAGGCCCAGTTTGCCACCCGTGACATTGTGCTTCCCACTGCTGCCAACCTGACCTGTATTTCCTGCAACCCTGCTCAAGCCGTAACCACCAGTGGCCATCATAATGGATGCATCTCGTCGGTGGATTGGGAGGAGACAGATAACAAAATAGCCAAGGGCTAATTTGAGCAATGCGCCCACCTAACCACAGTGCTGGTCAATGTCTGACTCAAGCCAAATTTGGAAGAAACTAACATCTGTAGTCAGTATGTAAATATGATTGTAAGTCATAAACAGTGGACAGCCCAGGGCTTGTTGAGCTCTCCTGCATGGCAGTGGGCTGCATGCCAGGATCTCCCCTCGAGCAGGGATGCCTCCCAAGGTCACTCCTCAAGGCTGAGAGAATCCTTATTGCGTCAGATACTCAGTAAGTGAATTGAGAATAAGCACACTGAAACTTTGAAAACTTTGCAAAGTGATAAAAAGGACTGAGTGTGCACATATAATCCTTTAGACGTAAACCATTGATCAAGTCTGGGACTAAGTCTGGATCCAGCTGCACCTAAACTCCTCTCTGAGAAGGAGTTTAGAATGCAAGGGGGTCCCTTCTGAACCTCATGTCTCAATGCGGGGGTCTCCCGGACAGTTTTGTCTGACCCTGTTCTCTATGCAGTAAATAATCAAAAGCACCTTGCCATTGAATCTTGTTAAACCACTGTTGCATTTACTATCAAACTTCATTAAAATGCTGTTTTGTATCAATAAACATATTGCTACTTCTCTCTCACGTGAAGTGCGTCACTCCATCTGTGACACCACCTCACAGCATGTCCCTATCCCCAGTAGCCTTGAACCAAGGTCATCTTGCGCACCCTGTCAGGTGGATCTCCTCACCCAGAAGTAAACGGAGCAGTAAAAACTTGTCCCAGCTGTGCCCTGAATGGAAAACACAACCAGCCTCTCCTCCCAGAGTGTATTGTCTTCCCAGAAACAGGGGTGAAATCACAGCTACCTGCCTAGGCATGACATCTGGCAAGCAGGTCTCTGCTTACTGGGGAGCTGGGGGTCTCCACAAGGTGTCTCCCACCCATCCCAACCCTCCACAGCTACACAAGTACCTGGTTGCGGAAGGACTCAGCCCGGATGGGATCCTCAGCTGCCAGTGAGATGCTGCTGAGCAGAATGAAGAGCAGGATGAAGTTGGTGAACCAGGTGGCATTGACAATTCTGTGGCACAGCATCCGAAACCTGCCAGGGACAAAAACGGCACAAGATGCTGCAAGGGGCCAGAGGGACATCAGATAGGGCCATAGTAGCCTGGAAGAGGGTTATGGCTAAACCTTGAGGACAGGAAGGCCCTAGGCATGAAGGGATGGATGTCTGTCCACCCCTTCCACAGTGACTTTTATCAGTGAGCTGGCTCCCTTCAGAGCTGGCTGTTACGCACAAGTAGGACCCCATAGGGAAGGGTTGGTGCCAGAGGTACCCGGGCCAGGCCTGGCTCCGCAAGGCAGAGGAAGGTCAGTGCCTACTTGTTGGTTGGGCTGAAGATGAAGAAGGAGCTGGCTTCAGGCATGGGCACAGCCTTCTCTTTCAGCTGTAGCTCTGCAAGGGGACGTGGCCGAGGACTCAGGGGGATTTCAGGCTCATCTTCCTCATCGTCACCTGCACAGTGGCCACGAAGAGGGAAAGGAAAGAATCACCCAGAGAGGGAGGGGGAATGTGACCTTATGGACAGTCCTCTGATCTTGTGATCCTGATCTGGCATCTGTGCCAGAAGGACCTCAGTACCCCAAGGCTGGCAGAGGGTCACCACATCCTTCAGTCCTCACACGGCCAGGATTCTGGCACCATCCCTCTGCAGTGCCTCCCCAGCCTTCCTGCTGCACTGCCAGGGACAAGTCTTACCTGGGAAGTCTGCAGAAGGGTAGGGGTCTTTGATCTCATTGACATTGGATTCAAATTCGTCCACTTTTAACTGAAACAAGGGAGAGACAGAGAGGAGGACATGCAGCTGCGTGTGCCAGTATTGCTGCCAAATGTTGCGTGTTGGCCAGACCCTATCCTCTTGGAAGCCATATGGGGCAAGCAGTGTCTCTGCATTTGGCCCGTACAGCACGAAGCCCATCGAGTCCTGGCCCAGGATGGAGCAGGGTGAAGGGGAATAGCTCAGGAATGCTACAGTCTGAGCAAAGAGCAATACCAAGCATATGGGACAGGGGAATGTGTGCTGGGCAAAAGCCTGGGGCCATGCACCTATATCATGGGCGGAATAAGGCATGGGGTGACTCCTGGCTGAGTCCGCATGGGGCATCTCTGGAAAGTGGATAGGGAAGCAGCTGCTGGCCAGATGCTTACAAGAGGCAGCTCTGCACACAGTCACTGCAGCTGAATAGAGGGTTTTGCATACAGGGGGTGTTGGTGTGGACATAAAGGAGGTCTGGGATGCTGTTGACTTGGTCTGCTCCCCTCCACACTGGTGTGCATCAGCCCATCCCAACCACTGACATATGGCTGTGGCCAATGAAATGAATCAGAGGAAAAGGATCCCCAGCAATGTACCTGTTTCATCAGGCAACATGTCCTGCCTGGGCCCAGAGAGCCCTCATCACCAGAGGATGCTAAGGCAAGGAGTGATTCTGGCCCAGAAGAGTCCAGACCCAGGCTGGCTCCAAGCCTTTGTCAGTCCTGGCTGGTGGGAGGAGGAGCCTGGTTCCTCACCAGGAGCTCCCCAAAGCTCAGACCCACCAGCACTGACCTTGGCTGTTGTAGGAATCCCTTCTCCCTTTGCTTTCTGCTCAAGCTTCTTTGCCAGCATCTGCTTCTCATCTTCAGACTTCTCTGGGTAACCTCTGAGCAGAGAGGAGGGGAGAGCAGGAACTGAACTCTGGGCACGAGCATGAGCGATTTCATTCTGTCACCTCACACCAAAGCACCTGGTTTCGGAGCTCCCGCTGCCAGGGACTCCAGCACTCACCTGGACATCTTCCGCCGCTTGCGTTCCTCTGCTTTGGCCTTCTGGGCTAAGGTCAGGCTCTCAGCCTCGGCCAGGTTATCAACTGCGATGGCCAGGAAGACATTGAGGAGGATATCTGGAGGGACAGCGCTAAGGACATGAACATGAACTTGGTTCCTGTTTGGAGGATGTGGCCAGAGCTGTCCATGTTCTCCAGGGTGCCCTGAGAAACCTTCCTGGAGTTCAGCCCTTGAGCGAATCCTGGCTGGTGATCCCTAACCCTGTACCCATCCTTGTGACTACTGAGCTCTGGGCTGGCTGCCTTCTCTGCCTTAGCTCAGTCCATCCAGCTCAGTCTTCTTACTGCATTGACTGATGGCTGAATCTATGCCTGCCAGTCATCCAAACTTGCCCCGTGGTGTGCTTTCCTCGACTCCAGACCCCAGCCACCACCAACGTAAGCCCTGAAGCCTGTGGTTTGTTCCTCTGCTGTTCAGAACTGAAAAGCTTAAGGCAAGCACTGAAAGCTTAAGGAAGCTCCCTCTTCCCCCACTTCACAGTCCTGTGTAGCTGATGCTGTGGGGCTGGGTACTGGCTTCACAGGCAGAGGATACAGTTCCCACAAACGAAGAGGATGATGAAGTAGATGCAGACCAGCATGCCAGGAAAGGACGGGCCCCCGTAGGCCATGATCCCATCATACATGATTGAATTCCAGTCCTCTCCGGTCAGGATCTGGGAACAGAGCAGAAATAGGGACTCTAGAGCCCCCACAGCAGAGCACGGCAGAACCCTACAGCTCGATCTTGCCCTCCTGGCTCTAGCCCCAAACCCTCCAAGCCCCTACAGCCCCATGGCCAAACCCCACCTCCCTGCTCAGCCCTGAATGTGCACTACTGCTCGTGACCCCAGTCGCATTTCCCTGCTCCTGCCTCAAAGCCACATCACCTCCCCCAAACCCACATCTCTCTGAACCCCAGCTCTTGCCAGGAGACCCACAGCCCAGGCAAGACTTCCAGCACCCTGTCTTCCAGCCCCCTGCTGCACTTCCCACAGCCCCATACCTGGAAGACACTGATAAGGGCCTGGGGAAAGTTGTCGAACGTGCTGCGCCGCACTTCCATGTCCTCAAAGTCAAACTTGCCCCCAAAGAGCTGCATGCCCAGCAGTGCAAAGACAATGATGAAGAGGAAGAGGAGGAGGAGCAGAGAGGCAATGGAGCGGACTGAGTTGAGAAGGGAGGCCACCAGGTTGCTCAGGGATGTCCAGTACCTGGGGAGAGGAGAGACAGTGCATGTGGGAGGTGAAGGAGTGGGGAAGGCTGTGAGCAGGACCAGGCAGGCGCAGGGAACAGCCTGTCGGGCCCAGAGGGATGTGCCGGCAGCCCAGCAAGGGGGAGCTCTGAACCAGCACCACTCACAGGCTGGGCACTGGGACTGCTCCAGCCAGGCCCCAGGAGGTGGGAATGAAGCTCCAGGCATGGTGTGACAGGCAAGACACCCTGCTGCCTGCACAGGGCACCAGCAGGCAGGATGGGGAGGGGGGATGAACACACAGGGGGTTAGTGCCAGAAAGAGAAGCCAGGAGTCCTGGCCCACACCACTCCCATTTACAACACCCCAGAACCCAGAGCGAGAGAGGGACCCCAGGAGACTTCCAGCAAGCCCTGCTCTGTCCTCCTCGCCACTCCCAGACCATGTCCCCGAGACAGAAATCCCCAGCTTGGCCTTGTTCCTCCATCCAGGAGCTACCAGCTCTACTCATGCTGTAGCCCTCCCCAGGGACAAGGCCAGCAATGCCTGGGGACCGTGAGCCACCAGCACCCACAGAGCTCCCTCCCCCAACCTGGTAATCTTGAAGATGCGGAGGAGCCGGATACAACGCAGCACAGAGATGCCCAGGGGTGACAAGGTGCCCAATTCCACCAGGATGGTCTCCAAGATCCCCGCACACACCACGAAGCAGTCAAAGCGGTTGAAGAGCGACATGAAGTACTGGCGCAGGCCCAGCGCGTACATCTTCAGCAGCATCTCAGTCACAAAGAGTGCTAGCAGCACCCGGTTGGCATTGTCTGGGGTAGGAGAACCAGCCCATCAGAGCATGGACCTCTTCATCTCATCATGGCACAGCAGGAGGGGAAGGAGGGCAGCGCTGCTCAACCTCCCTTCTCTGTCCACCAAGCCCTGAGCTGCAGCTGCAGCAAATGCTGTTTTTCAGGGAGCACACAGGAAGATGAGGAGAAGGGCGATGTGCAACTGTGTGCTTGTATGTGTGAGAGTGCGGCTGTACTGTGCATGTGAGTCCATGCAGTACATGCACGTGTACTGGGCTGTGCGTGTGTGTGTGTGTATGTGTGGCTGAGCTGTGTACATGGGTGCACAGCTGTACTTCACGTGTCTGTCTGTGTTTGCACGTGTGGGGGTGCAGGTAGTGTGACTGCATGCATACATGTGTGTGGCTATACTACATGAGTGCATGCAATGTGTGTACTACGCACATACAGGTGTAAATGTATACACTCTACGTGTGTTCACCATGCAGACCCATGTCCCTAAGAATATATACACTGTGCATTTATAACTTTACGCACTATGCATGTTCAATGTGCAGTTGTGCGACAGTGCAGTGAGGATGGTGTACACATACTTGTGTGCAGGCCGTGTTGGTGTGCACGGGCAAGTCTGCATGTGTCCAACAGCCCCTGTGCCATGTCAGTGTGGCTGTGTGTGCACAGTAAGAGTTCATGCATGTCTCCGGCGCACCAGGGTGTCCCAGGCCCTCCCCCTCCCTCAGGCTCTTTTCTCACCTTGCACCTGTGTCAGCCATTCTGGCTGGAAGTGGTGCTCAGAGGCGATGGAGAGGGTGTTCAGTGCCACCAGCAGGATGACAAGCCAGTAGAAGAACTTGGACTTCACCACATCCCTGCACTTCCTACGAAACATTCGGTTCCAACGCCTCCACTGACGGCTGGAGAGACCAAAGGGTCAGCAGGGCCAGCCAGCAGGTCCTGCCCAGCCCAGGGCTGTGCCTGCAGACTGCAGAGCGAAGCCACCCCTGCTCCCTTCTCCAGGGGCCTTCCCTGGAAAGGGCTGAGGCACATAACCCTGCCCCTGCCACTTGGTGCATTCACTCAGGCACTGCAGTGCATTCACACAAACACTTCCTGGCTCCTTTTTGGCCTACAGTCACATCTGGTTGGCTGCTACAGGCCCAGCTCCTAATTCACAAGACATGCTGCAATGGGCCACGAGAGGATGCTCAGAGCCTGGTCCCAAAGTGAAGCAATTGTTCACGTTGAAGTGGCTTTTTGCCAGTACCAGAGCAAAATTCCCTGTTTGCTGTCTGCAATGTTTGCACCTCCTCTTGAGGACACTGCCCCTGGCTCTCCCCCAGAAACCAGTGGCTGACAAGAAAGCCTGGCCCAGCCAGGACAGCAAGCGAGAGACTGTGCAAGCCCACATGCAGAGCAGCAGATGGTTGAACCAGTGCATACTTACAAGTAGAGTATCCACTTGTTCATGCCCTCAATTTCATACAAGCTCTCTGTCTCTGACCCTCCTTCATCTGACGGCATCATACCTAAGGAGGGAACAACATCCCAGGCTTTCCTTGGTACCCCTTGGGAAAAACATGCGGGAGGGAATCTCTCCCAGGAGCACATCATGAAGACCTTCCCCATCAGAAGTGAAATCAAGAAATGCCATTCCAGGGAGACAGCAGCAAGAGTTTGGGCAGAAAGTTTTGAGTGTCAGGTGCAAACCAAGTAGGAGGCACCAGGAACACCTGTCCTGCAGCAAGAGCAGCAGCAACCGAGAGGCAGCCTGAAGAGACGGCAGCAAGACACTCCCAGCACGGAGAAAACTGGGGTCAGTTGTGATCTGAGCAAATGCCGAACAACAGGAGGTTTGTAAGAGCACTGGCCGCAGGTGTGGAAGAGGCATTTTGTCTTTCCAACTGTTTCCCAAGGCACTTTGCACACATGCATCGCTCAGCTTGAGGCATCAAAAGTTATTTCACTAGGCAGGGTGGCATAGCAGAAACAGCAGCTCAGTGGCAGAGCTCCCCAGGCCTTGCTGAGCCATTGGCTGGATGCCTGCATGTTCACCTCCTTCCCTGAACCACTTCTAATCCCTTAAAATTGTCAAGCAATGGCAAGAAATTCATGCATCTGTTAGTGTGCAAGCTAGTAACCCTGCACTCTGAGCCTGCACACAAAAGTGCACATGCTCCTCATGGATTCTCGTGGCTTTGCTAGTAGTCTGCAAATATTAAGTACAGTGGTTGAGGTGGTGATTTAGCATGAGGGCCAATTTATTGCTAATTTGGGTCAGATTCAATAAAATGATTCAGGAAAGAAAAAAAAACCAAAAAGAAAGGGGAAGGAAACTGTTCTGCAGAAGTCACAGCATTTTGTTTCATAGGTGTTCCAAGCAAAACAAGTCTTCGTGACTTCTCCAAAGGTCTCTACCCTGCCTCTCTAGGACAGTCAGTGTTAGCAACCCAACCCTCATGCTAAGGGTCTTTGACCAAGCAGAGCTGGTACCTTCTCCCCTGGCCCGGTCACTGTCCATGACCTCAGCATGGGTGATCCAATCCATGTAGCCCTTCAGATCCTCCTCCAGCTGCTGCTTCTCCCGCAGCTTCTGAAACGTGCCCCGCGACTTGGCCTTCTCACGCTCTTTGGTGAACTCGCTGGGACAAGGCAAACAGCAGAATCAGACTCAGGAGGGGGACGGTGTGGAGGTTAGGTACCACAGCCCTATGCCAGGCCAGTCCTTGCAGAAAGATAAGAGCCTGAAATACCCTACCACCTAGTGTTACCACTAGATTGCTCTAGTGACTTTCCTCTTTCTTGGCCCTGTTCCATGATGCAAGATCATGGGGGATCATCACCTGATGCCTGATGGCAAGCAGGGTTTCTTCCCCACCACAGGCTGCTCTTTGGGATCTCCTTGCTGCAGGATGCTGTGGTTGGATATGCCAACTAATGCTAGATGTTGGAGGCTGTGGGAGTTCTCCAGCCCTGCTAAGGATTAGAGCAAGTGGGGTCTCACCCATCTAGGGGGCAGAAAGCTGCCCCAAACTCTCCATGTGGGGAAGATGAGCTCATCGTATGGCAAGTAAACAGGACACTCTTTCCATGGTTACATGGAAAAGACAGGTCTGCCAATGCAGGTGGTCCCACTCTTCTCATTCCTTTTTAATTAATTTATTTTCTCTCCTGGTATCTGGCAGGATGGTTGATCAGCTGCCCAGCCAATCTGGTGTTGCCATGTGTTAGTAATAGGTCTCAGACATTATAACAATAATTAGACGTACTAAGCCTCACGACTTGTTAGGCCTTGTCTGGATCTTCCTCATCTCAAGCATATTTTAGCTATATTTGCAAAAATACTTCAGAAACTTTTGCCGTGCCTGCAACTTACTCTAGGATCAGCTGTCTATTGTCCAGCTCGTCCTGCTGTTACAGCCAACTTCATGCAAAGGTCAGGTGCCTGTGTCTCTCTTGTGGCTTTGAGCTTATTTTAGCTATATTAATACCCAATTTGTTTTAACCTTGTGCAGTTGTATCATTCTTGCCATAGAAAAGGACTAACAAATCCAAGTAATTAGGGTGTAACTAACCCTGTGAACTAATAGAGACAATGAGTGCGACCCACTTGCACACACAGGATTGAAACATATAAAAAAGACTCCAAGCCCACATAGAACTGAGGAGAGAAGCTCCCCTCACTCCCCAGGACAACACACATTTCTCGGCAACAAAATCGGGATGTGGGCACCTCACCACAGCAATGTATAGTAGGTTGAGCATCACACCAGAGTTATTTTGTGCATAGAAGCTTTAACTGTACTACTATGCGAATTAGCACTAATTGAGTCATTTGGCATAGAAGTGTTATGATCATTGTAACCAGACTGATGATAGCTCGTTGTTGTATTTGGATGAGACTGCTGAAGCTTTGACTAGAGTAACAATATTTCTCTTGGATCCCTTGTATTCATATCAAAGATGTTTTCCTTAGGTTGGCCATAAGGAAATTGTGTGTGCTCACAATAGGATGCCAGCGCTGTTGATATCAGTGAGAACGAGTGTCTCAGCCCACAGCCATGGGGTAAGGACTGCTGCTTTGAGCTCCCTGCTGAGCTGCTTTTGCTGTGAGTGCTGGCAGACCACACTACAAACACCTAATAATGTGCTCCATGGCTGTGTTTGCTGGCAGACCACACTACAAACACCTAATAATGTGCTCCATGGCTGTGTTTGCTGACAGCTGCTTGTGCTACAGGGAAAAGATTTCTGTGTTAGGTTTTGAGCTAAAATTCAGTCAGTCATGGACACTAACACAAAAAGTAAATCAAGGCTCAGGGTTTCTAAGCATGCAAAGAAAAGAGAGAGGAATGGGAGAGCAAAAGGAACAGAAACTTTTTGAGGCTTTCTTCTTGTATAGTTAAAACCAGAGAGTGTCCACACTCTGATCACACTCACTGACCTGCTGGCAAAGAGAAAGGACAGGATGGCACTTACCCACTCAGCACCCCCAGCACCAGGTTGAGAACGAAGAAGGAGCCAAGCAAGATCAGGCTGACAAAGTAGATCCAGGGCCATTCATTCCCAATGGCATCATTTACCTGGCAAGGAGAGAGGCAGATGAAGCATTCTGAACACAGTCCACTGTCTGGCTCCTCCTAGGGCCCCCTGAACAGCCTCTGGGAGCTTTGCCCTCTCTAAAGTGAGTGCTTGGGGTGCTAGCAGACAAACCTGACTCTGAGCCCTGGCTTCTTTTGATGCTGCATCTGGTTTTAGCGGAGGTAAAGCCAGACCCAAGCATTCTGGGAACAGATTTAAACATCAGCCTCACACCTAAGGCTCAGCAAGACAGTCTCCCAAGGACTGCAAAACATGAGGTTTTGCTGGGGAAGCATCCATCAGCCAGCCATTGCTGTGCCTGGCCTGTACCCCTCCACAAAGGTGGCAGCTGGAGCACCCTCCTGTCTGTCTGGAGAGCAAGGACAGCTTGGGCAGTGCCTGCAGAGATGCAGGAGGCATGCCTGGTGCATTATGGGATGTGCATCACAGTACGAAGCTTGGTGGGGGCAGGATGTCTTTCACTGGCGGAGAGACCTAGCCCTGCTATGCGGTCCTGTGTGCTGGAGGGAATTCCCCACTCTGAGGCAGGACCAGCAGTCACCTCTGCCGAGCTGGGAACCAAGGCCAAGCTGCTGGAGCCTACCCAGTAGAGGACTTCGGTCCAGCCCTCCATGGTGATGCACTGATAGACAGTCAGCATGGCAAAGCCAAAGTTATCGAAGTGAGTGATGCCGTCGTTGGGCCCCGGCCAGCCGCTTCGGCACTCAGTGCCATTGATGGTGCAGTGTCGCCCGTGGCCAGAGCTGGTGCATGGGGCTGGCTTCTCTAATGCCACCGTGGCAATCACATCTGAGGGGGAAAGCCATGGTGTGAGCAGCAGGTCAGGCCAAGTAGAGCAGGTCCCAGCACCTCCCAGCCTCCTGCAGAAGTCTTCCAAAAGGGGCCCCTTTCATCTCCTCCTCACGCCACCTGCCATCACAAAGCTGTGTGCTATACCAAACCACCTTCAGTCCTGCCACACTCCCAGGCCTGATGCGGGTACAACCAGACTTTCTGCTACCCACAGAACCTCTGTGGTCCCCACAGCAGCCACACAGAGACATGTTTGCCGTATCACCCCCCTGCCACAGCCCCACCTGTCCCGAGGTAGTAGCAGGTCTTGTGCATCTTGCCCTTGAAGAGCTCTTGGCCAACAATGGCATAGATGATGATCATGAAGAGGACCAGCAGGGCAATGTGGAGCAGTGGCACCATGGCCTTGATGATGGAGTTCAGGACGACCTGAAGGCCTGCACAAAGAAGGGAGAGGAGGTCAGCTACTTCCTAAACAACTTTGGGTGCACCTTGCATTCCTGACAGCCCCTCTGACAAGCAGCCTCTGAAATGCCCCAGGCCAAGGGAAGAGGGGCACAGGTGGGTTGGGACTGAAATCTCTAAAGCAAGAAATCCTTTCTCTACTCCCCATGTAAGCATGTGGAAGACCCCAGCAGAGCCAGGCACAAGGCAGTGCTGGAGGCTGCTTCACACCTCTCTTTGTTCTGTTGCTCTCACCCTGACTGTATTCACATAAGTTATGGGAGAAAGAGAATCTTGCCCTGAGAAACTACAGTGAGGTCCTGGCTCCCTTCATGCTGGCCACCAAAAAGTGCTGACACTGAGCCATGGAGGGAGCTATATGTGTGCCTACCTGCAGATCCCCAGCATTGACAACTGCAAGCTGTAGGGATGAGCAAGAACCTGTGGCTCCTCCACACCCACCTTGTGGCTGGGCTTGATCCAGCAGCAACAAGAAACCTGCCCCATGGCCCCCCACCCTGGCCAGGCACAGGGGTTCAATCCACCCGCCAGCCCTTCATGCTGGCAGGGCACCCAGCACCCACTCGGCACTCCGGACACCAGGCGCAGAGGTCTCAGCACACGAAACGCTCGCAGGGCCTTCACGTCAAAGCCGCCTTTTCCCCCTGAAGTCACTCCCTGCTTCGCGTTGACCTGCTCCAGGGTCATGGTGATAAGCCTGAAAGAGCCGGGCCACAGAGCAGGGAAGGAAGGGGAAGAAGCAGAGGGAAGGACAGGGAGAAAGAGAAAGGCATGAGGATGGAGACCAAGAAATTTGTGCTAAGTATTCAGAGCTCTGCAGGCAGGAAAGTGAGAACAGGACTCTGCCAGCTGTGGTCAGCCTGACCCAGAGAACAGCTCTTGGCTAAGTCCAACTCCTGGGTGCACTTGTGGCTGGGCACCCCTCTGCTGGGTGGCTGGCACCACCTTCACTGCTGAGCAGCCGGGGGCTCTCCCATCCCCTGGTGCCTGACGGACCTTCTCCCTGTGTGCCAAACCCTGGAGGACCCCATGCCATTCCTGTTCTCCAGGGCAAGGAGACCTAAGAGGCATTAAGGAGTCAGACAAGAAGAAACAGGAATTAAAGAGGATCCCAGGGGATGTCAGGGCATGAAAACTGGGCCCATGGGAGAAGGCCATGAACTGAGTCTACAAGTTGTCCCCAAACCCGCTGCAGTCACTAGAAAAATCGATGTAGCTGATGGGCTATGGACCAGGCCTGGCACAAGCTGAGCACCGTCAGCTTCCCCTCCTTGCCATTACCCTAGAGACACGATGGAAAAGTCGAGCACGTTCCAGCCGTTTCGGAGATAGGCATCCGTATGGAAAAGAAACCCATAGGCAATTATCTTGAGCATCGCCTCAATGGCAAAGAAGATCAGGAAGGCATATTCAATCTTCTCCTGGGGATTGGAAAAGCAAGGAAAAGAGGATGCTCCATTAGTGCAGACTGTCACCTCCCTTGGTACCACCACCGTGCACAGCTGCCCCCTGTGTCTCTGGATCAGCCCCTGCTGCCAACCCGTCTCTGATCTCCCACGCACACCAGGCAGCACTGTGGCTACCCTGGGCAGGAAGGAGTGGCATGCTGAGCCACCACATGCCACTCTGGCCTGCAGCATGATCCCCTGCATCCCTTCAATGGCACGCTGCCAGGACCACGTCCCTGGGCTATGGGTACCTGTTCTTACAAACTACACCAGCAAAGCCACCACTTCCAAACCCAGCACTCAGAGGTGCCTGGCCCAGGGCACTGCACATCTCTGGTTCTCCTCCCTGCTGCCTCACCCTTCTATTCTCCCATAGCATTCCTCCTGCAGGCAGCACTGACACCTTCTCCTCGTCTTCTCCAGCTGAGGGCTTGCTGGGTCTGTCCTGGAGACACCACACCGTCACCATGGGACAAGCCAGCTGCACTGTGGCTTCCTTTGTGCCCTGGGCTCCCAGGGAAGTGAGGCCTTGGGCTCAAGACCTCCTGCCTAATGCCAGACGTTTGCCTGGCAGTGTGACCTGCTAGAAACTGGCCTGGTGGCTCCGCTGGGCAGAGGCATTGCACCCACTCCCAGGCAGAACCTGGCACCCCACTGTAGGGGCTCGGCATAGCCCTGCAGCCACAGGGCCCAGAATAGCTCATCTTTCGCTGGAGCGCAGTCAGGAGCTGCCTGTGCCCACCTGGTTCTGCCTGTCACTGCGTTCATTGCCCTTGTTGCCCTTTCCAGACTGGGATTAAAATCCCTCTGAAGCAGCCAGATGGATGGGGCTATTTATATTTCTGGTTTTCCACGGCCCCTCTCCTCCATCTGCACCCCATGAAGGGCAAGGAGCATCCCTGCTTGGGCTCTAAAGGGAATTGCACCCAGAAAGGCAGAAATGTCTCTCTGAGACCAAACTGGGAGCAGGTCTCCACTGAGGAAGGCTGCAGTGCTGTGAGCACACCTTCCTCCCAGGGCCCCTCTGGCTTGCCAAATAGAAAATGCTGTCCATTTAAGAAACCAGGGCCAGGGCTCAAAGAGAAGCATTGCTTGCTCAGTTACCACATCCAAAAGCAGTGGCCATGCCAAGTGTCCCTGTATGACTGCCACCCATACAAGTGTGAGTTCCTTGTTGGATCTGAGGGCAGCAATGCTAAGAGCAGACACCTAAGCATTGCAATTATTGGTGTTATCAGGGCTCTGTCTTCAAGATTTTAGCTAAGACAACACAATGCCACTCACCTCCCCCCCTTATCAGTGACAGATCCCCCCTACCCTGTCCCCAGAAGCCTGTCCTTGTAATCCCAGACATGTAAACACACTATCGTGAGGATCATTTCAGGCATGGAAGGACTTCAGTGCCACATCTAGCAGCCAGTGGTGTGGTGGGGTGTCATCTCCCCTGCTGCAAATGGAGGAGAAATGGGGGTGCCCACTGTAACCTACAGCAGCCCTGCAGCTGCCGAGGCCCAGGCTGGTGAGTGTCAGGATCCAACCTGGAGCCCCAGCGTTGTAAAAGCTAATTCACTGCCCTGCTTCATCCAGGAGAACTGATTCAGGCTCCAGGGTCTCTGACTAGCAGGGATGTCCCTCTAAAAACCCCTTGCCCAGAATCAAAAGGTCCCTTTGAGAAGCCCAGACCAGATGAACTGTGCTTTGGCCAGCTCTAGCGGTATTTGCCCACCATGTGCAGCCAGCGAGCAGCAAGGTTCAAACACGGGCCAAGGGAGAGCCAGCAGGCAGCCCCCTGCAACCTGGCTATGTTCCCTCCATCCTGGGAGAGGCAGTAATTGCAAATTTTCTTACAGTACCAGCTCACTGTTGTGCTTTGCAGAGCCAGCCACATACACGGAGCTGGATCATCCTGATCCGTCCTGCTGGTGTAACCCTCCAGTACAAGGAAAATTCTTGGCATGGCCAGTATGGAGGTTCTATGCAGTGATCCATCAGTCCTGGCTGGAGGGATCCCCCATCACCTGTCCTACAGCTGTGGGTCCAGTTCCCTGGCTCATCTGGCTGTAAACTGTGGGCAAGTGCTGATGTTAGCAGAGCAAGAGGAGCCAGGCTGCTGACTATGAAGACATCTCACAAGCATCTTTGTCAGTGAGGTGAGGTGGTGTAGCCTTTCAGTGGGGCAGGTCATGGCAAACTCTGGATTCTCCAGATGGTAGGTGTAGCTGCAGGACACATATTGGCAATGAAACTCATGTGGCCACAAAGCAACGTCCTGAACCAGGGAAAACTTACTGCCGCCTCTGGATACCAGCAGAAAGAAGCTAAGGGATATTTTGTCCTGGCAGACTTTATACCAGACCAAGCACTGCATGCCCCGCACCTGGTGCAGACCCCACTTCATGTGCCTACACTGATTTGAGAAGAAATCAGTCATGCGCTTCCCCCAGGTCTGGTGCTGCCCACGTTGCAGGTCAGCATGGACACTGTGCACTCACGACCCAAGCAGCCACCCTATACCTGTGCCGTGAGGGAGACATGGCAGACCCTGCAAGCCAGGGACATACTGTGTACAGGCATAACTCCACTGGCCTCACCAAAGCCCTGGCCAGTTTCTAGCAGCTGAGGACCCACTCTGTGCCACCACCACCCACCGTCCCCTCATCACGCCCAGAATTCAGAGCTGGCTACCCACGGTGGGAGGCTGCTTAGGGAAGGGTGGCAGGGCTGCCTGGCAGAGCTGGGATTGGGTGTACGAAGAGCCCAGCCTTTGAAAAGCCGCTATAAAAAGATGCGGCTCTCTATAACACACTGGGTAGCTACACACACATGCTTCAACCATGTTAGGGGACACAGAGTAACCTGACCTGTGGGTGCTGAATGAGCCACAGGAATAACAGCGTGCACCACGCCGATGCAATGCAACATGACACAGCTCCAGCCTGCTCAGCAGTGTCAGCTCCCAGTCCCCACGGCCACACAGGGCTCTTCAAAATGAGCCCCAGCTCCATGTCCCTGGTGTCTCCTCCCAGGGAACAGGGGGAGCAGGGCACGCATAAAGCCTCCCAGTTGGCCAAAGTAGGGGACAGATGGTGAGGGGATAGCGTGACCGTAACACAGCCAGAGAGCTACCCTTGCTTCCCAGCAAAAGACATCTGCGTGCAGCAGCACTCACAGCTCTCACACTCCTCCCTGACCCCTCCCAACGGTCCCTAGCCCCCTGCCTTCCTCCGTGCCCTCCGTTCTTGCTCCTGCACCATCAGCCCCTGCACCTCCCCTGGAGCCTTTTAGTCCCAGTCAGGCCCTGCTTCCCTTTCCTCCTGCAGCTCCAGCCCCCATCACCTCACACCGCCCTTTGCTGCTAGGCTGAGGGGTAGCCCTCGCCATGGCTGAGGCAGTTGTCACAGATCACAGGAGGTCGGAGGCTGGCAGGCATCTCTGGAGATCACCTAGTCCAAGCCCTCACTGCCCAAAGCAGGGCCAGCTTATAGTGGGTTGCTCAGAAATTTGTCCATGCAGGTTTCAAATGTCTCCAAAGACTCCGCAACCTCCCTGGGCAACCTGTGCCAGTGTTTGACCACCCTCCCCAATAAAAATGTTTTTTGTATGTGCACCAATGGGTTGACCAGGATGCAAGCATGGACTGCCTGCACCAGGACAGGCAGGGCAGGTAGCTGTGTTGCTGAAGTCTTTCATAGGGACTTTTTAAACATAAAACACCCAAAAGGTGTTCTACAAAGGCTTGCAGCAACCGTGCTTTGCAAAACAGAGTAGCTCTGTGTCTTTCTCCCCTTCCCCTGAATGCAGATGAGACAAGCCCTGCAGAAGTCAGAGGGAGAAGGGGACAGGACAGCTAATGAATGTATGAGAACACAGTTACAGCAATCTCATGGGCTCCTCTTCCTTTGGAAATCAAGATAAAAATGAGGGCTGGAGGAAGGCTCCTTTGAGTATGTGGTGGGAAACCCTGGTACCTGGCATGGGAAGGGCACAGTGGAAGGCAGGCAGGCCCCTCACAGCTGCTGCGAACCACGTCTGGGAAGAGACATTGAGAGAAACATTTCTGCTTCTCACAGTGGCCTCTGTCATAGCATGGGGAGTGCTTGGGATGGGGTGACAGGAAAAAGTTTGGGAGAGTTTTTGAATAGTTTGCACAAATTTTTTAGAGCAGGTGGTTGTACTAGATGATCTCCAGAGGTCCCTCCACCCTCAGCTGCTCTGTGATGCTGGGATTTTCCTGCCATATCCCCCAGCTACAGCTCCTCCTTTCTCACAAACAAGTGACAGACCTGGGCTTGACAAGCCCCAGGGCTGCAGAGACAGAAACAAAAAAAGCAATAAATCTCTCCATCAGCTATGCAAGCATGGAGGGGCCAGGCCCTACAATGAGTTGTTCCCCATAGCGTCTCCCTCACTCGCTGTCCACAGCTCCTCGTTGCCTCATGTCCCTTCCCTCTCACACCAGCTGCCCCACATCTGGTCAGGTGTCTACGGGACACCTTGGTGGCATTCCTGAGGGTTGTTCCTGGACTAGATGCACTAGGTCTGCTTGGTTTGAAAACGCTTTGCTGCGTGCTACCATCTCTGCCAGCAAAACCATGGACAGGAGAATGATCTGGTCATAGTACAGACAACAGCTCGGCTGACGCCCGCCAGACCCAGGGTGTGGAGGGCCCAACTAGAGGAAGAGAAATCCAGAGGAGCTGCAGCTAATCCACCCTTCTCCAGGGCTGGGAGCAGATGGTCAGCAAAGACCCTTCAGAGGAAGCCTTGCTGTGGAGAGCTGGGGACCATGGGGCGTTCTGCTTGATGGAGCAGGCTTTGGGAGCTGCTGTATTTTTACTGGCATTCAGGACAAGTGGTCAGTTCTGCTGACCAAACTGGAGGGTGAGAGCTGTCCACCAGCAATGGGCAGCAAAAGTCGCAGCTGGGGTCTCCAGAAAGGTGAGATGAAATCCTCTCACCAGCTCTGTCCGCGGGGAAGGAGCTTGAAAGAGGGCAACCTTGGGACGGCAGGGCTGTATATGAAATGGCTCCTGGGGTAGCCAAGCATCTGTGAGTAGGGTCAGAAAGGGAAGCAACAGGGAGATCAGAGGAGCCTGGCTCAGCTGCCTACCCAAAACCCCAGGCTGAGCCAGGGAGGCTGCCAGGCTTGCCAAGCCACAAGCTGGGCAGGGTGCCAGACCTTGACAGTGGCCCCAGCCCAGAGCGAAGGGGAGGACTGAGGCAGGGGAATCTCATACAGCTCCATCTTTATGTGCATCCCTCAAGATGCTGGGTGGAAGAGCAGCAGTAGTTTCTGTAGTCCCATGCACAGAGTCTCTGCATGGAGATGTGCAGGCATGTGGTCTGTTCTCACAGCTATTAAAGGACTCCAGGGAGATCAA
Source organism: Sagittarius serpentarius (assembly GCA_034782735.1). Taxonomy (NCBI): domain Eukaryota; kingdom Metazoa; phylum Chordata; class Aves; order Accipitriformes; family Sagittariidae; genus Sagittarius; species Sagittarius serpentarius. The sequence goes on from JAVKLA010000052.1 coordinate 7,593,152, forward strand.
GGGTGACCCCAGGCTCTAGAACTTTCCTGCAGTGAGTGACCCATGCCAGCCTCAAGGGACAGACACCCAACAGCAGGTACTTGCTCTTCAAAACTGGCACTGGACCAGCAATCTCTGCTCAAGGACTAGACATGAGTCAGCTGCCCAAAGACAGCTGTTTGCAGCGCTACTGGAGATGCCCTGGGCTACACGAGACAGTCCTGGGGTGGCAGATGTTACACAGGACCCACAAGCAAGTCACATCCCTCCAGAGCAGAAGACGGAGGTCTCGGACACTTGCAACAGCATCAGATGCCCATATTCCTGTAACTGAATTGTGCCTGGGGCTGTGTTCAGGCTTTAAAACACAGGGGTCCCCTGAGCTACACATAGGCCATTACCTGTGTTATTAAGAGCTTGAGCTCCAGCTCTGTTCCCCACTCACCAGGCCCCATGTTCTACCTGATACGCTTTCAAAGCACATGGGACTCAGCCCAGCTGCTTTTGGATGCTCTGAAAGGGTGGCCTCCCTCTGAGCAGCCACCCTTGGGTCCCATTAGTGGGGAAAAATAGGTACTTTAGTGTGTGCAGCATGTAAGACACCACCCACCAGAACTGCAGAAGACGAACTGCCCTAGCAGCCAGACCCTACTCTAAATTTGCCTTCGTTTCTCTGTTGACCATAAACAGAGTCCAGGCAGCCAGCTCACACGCTGTATTTTCTTGGGTGAATCCCCTTGAATAACCTGCCTTGCTAAATACATTTCTGAACTTGCTTGCTCCTGGAGCAAGACTTCTAATGAAAGACAAACAGTGTGATTTGGAGCTCACTGACAATTTTGGAAACTTAAGTCAAAGTGAAAATAAATGCTGTGAATTTTTGACTGAGCTGAAAAGTCAAAGTCATTTCATCAGGGTTGAAGAAAATATTTTGATTTTGTTAGAATTAGACAAAATCAGACAAAACCAGCCTCACAAAAAAATCTTGTGGATCAGAATAAATTAATCTAAAAAGAATAACAATGAAATATGTTGAAATTAACTGTATTTCTTTCAGGATAAAGTGAAATGTATTCATAGATTTACAGGTTATTAAATATACTTTTTTCACCCCCCAAAATAAGTTCTGGTTAACAAAGCTTTCATGAGACTAATTCTAAATCTAGTGTAAACTCTGTGTGCAAATCTTCCCCGAGTGGTCCTGAAATGACAGAGTCACAAGCGTGGCTGCTCTCCAGGTTTTCCAGCCTTGCAGGAAGAAAGTGGCAGCAGAGGTCTCCCAGGAGATCCTCCCTTCCAGAGATTCTCCTTGCTGGAGACCCTCAGCTTTAGAGCAGAGTGGTTTTCACTGTATTAAGTGCCTGGGATGCAGGAGGCTTCTCTGAGGGAAGCCTGGGCTGGGCAGGCTCCTGCACACCTACTAGCAGTGAGCTCTGATGAGAGTAAGCCTCTGTCCCGCCTCCACAAATAACGTGGGGCAATGTCCTCACTGCTCTGACTCAGCTTCCCCTCACACATTTTGCCTCCTCAACAATTCCAAGGTCTAAGATAAACTCAGTCCTCTCTGGAGAGGACAGGGCAATGAAGAGAGACAATTAAAAAGTGTCAGGGAGAGACTAAATGCATTGCAGCAGCCTCTCTCTGCTGCAGGAAGAAACGCCTCCAACAAGCCTTTGTTGCACTACCTGCGGGCCCCGCGCAGAGCATAGCTCAATAGCTGAAGTGAGGGGGCTCAGTTCTTAGCTGGGATTGCTCCTACAAAGCCACCAGAACATGATGCCAAAGGGACATGCAGAGCAGGGATGAAAGAACAGAAGCCCGAGGCTGCCAGGCTCCTGATACAGAGGGCTGTTGGCATGGCAACAGGCTGAAAAAAATCCCCCAATAGACTATAGCATAAGTAATCTAATATACAATAAATATAACTAGATGAAATCTCATTTATACATGATATTACTCAGTACACCCCTGCCCACCTCCCGTTAATGGGAAAGGCTGTTGGCCCTTCTTGGGCAGCATTGGTCCCTGCCTGGGATCACTGCAAGGTGGGCTGCTGCCAGGTGGTCCCCCAGTCATGCCACACTGTCACACGCCGCTGGGCTTTCTCCAGCTCTGCCCTCGCAGGCGTCCTGGTCTCAGCCAAATCCCAAAGCCCCTCCCAGCAGGAAACGCCCATCCCCGCTGTCCTCACCTCCTGCTTTCCATGCTCAACCTGCCCCAGTTTTGCTTTGCCTCTGTCCTTGTTCCGGCTGGCATAAAGTTAGTTTTCTTCCTAGTAGCTGGTACAGAGTGTTTTGGATTTAGCGTGAGAATAATGGTGATAACACACTGATGTTGTTGCTAGTAGCACTTATCCTAAGTTAAGGATTTTTCAGTTTCCCATGCTCTGCCAGAAAGCAGGTGTACAAGGAGCTGGGAGGGAACATGGCCAGGACAGCTGACCCGAACTAGCCAAAGGGATATTCCATACCATAGAGCGTCATGCTCAGTGTATCAGCTGGGGGGAGTTGGCTGGGAGGGGTGGATTGCTGCTCGGGCATCGGTCAGCGGGTGGTGAGCAATCACATTGGGCATCACTTGTCTTTTCTTGGGTCTAATTTATCTCTTTTTTTCTATCTCTTTTCATGACAATTATTATATTTGTATTACTGTTATTGGGTGTGGGGAGTTTTGTTTTTTTCTTTTTTTTTTTTATTTTTAGCTATTAAACTGTTCTTATCTCAACCCACGAGTTTTACTTTTTTCCCCCGATTCTCCTCACCATCCTGCCGGGAGGGGGGAGGAGTAAGCGAGCAGCTGCGTTGTGCTTAGTTGCTGGCGGGGATTAAACCATGACAGCCTCTTTAATCTCTCAGATGAGATAACCGCACCTTTCAAATCTCGTTATGCTCCCACAGCCAGGTAAGAAGCCAAAACCAGCGTCTTGAGCTTAACTCTGCCCCGAGCTCGCAGGTGTTAGAGACACTGGTCAGACAGCGCACTGGGAGGCTGAACGAACACCCCAGGAATTAACTCTCTGTGGGTATTTTTAATTCCTGTCCTCTGTGGACCTATCTTGGTTTTATTTTTAAAAGACATAATAACACTTTGCCAATAGTGACCTCTTTTCTTCTTTTTCCAAGGAAATCAGAAGTAAACACTATCTTCACTGGAGTCCCCATCCCTGGATGTTTTTAAAAGTCATGTAGATGTAGTGCTTCGGGACATGGTTTAGTGGGGGACTTGTCAGTACCCGGTTAACGATTGGACTAGATGATCTTATAGGTCTTTTCCAATCTAGACAATTCTACGATTCTATGATTCACTGCCACTAAAAGCCTGTTGAGAGGGAAAGAGACAAAAGCAGTTCAAGGAACTAAAAATTGCACAAGTAAAACCTTACTTTGTATTTTGTATCTCAGATGCTTTGACTGCTTTAGCATTTTTCCCTTCAGAGTCTCTAAGGAACAGGCAAAAACCAGAGAGGTGCTTTTTTAAGACACAAGTTGACAGCAATACCTGCACACAACACACCCCACCCCAACACTGAGGAGTCCTGAAATTAGCTGAAAAGAACATTTCATTAAAAAAGGGTGCATTTAGATGCTTTGATCCACTCACCAAACTCAGACTCTCAGTGGAAATCAATGTGGATTGAACCACAATGGGGATCTGAAGAGGGGAAAGGGGTGGCAAACTAAAAATAGTGCAAACTATTGATTAGCATCACATCCAAACAACTTATTCCAGGCAAAATGGAGTGACTGGGGAAAAAAATGCAATAAATGCCTGGAAAGGAGCAACCTCTCTGCTTAACAAAGATATTTTTTCCCCCTCTTAAACAAAAAGTACCAAAATTAAAATACAGTTTTTAAATGAAAGGTCAGAAAAATTTATTTAAAAAATGCTGAAACAAAAACATTTGAGCCTTTCTGGAACAGGATGTTTCCTCTTGGAAGGTCATGATAAAAAATTGAGGGAATTCCTTCTCTTTTTGGCATCAACTCTTCCTTCCTGTGTATCTCACGCACCAATCTGCTGCCTTTGATCTCAACCTAGGGGTGGCTTCAGCCCCTCTGAAAACCCATTTTGCAGGGGTTTCTCCACCCCTCTGCCTCCCTCTGACTTTGCAGCATCTCCGCTGCACCGACGACGCCCGCTGGCACCCCGCAGGTCGGCAGCAGCAGATGCCCCCACTACAGGTGTCACCATCTTGCACTCATGCCACACTGAGCAACCAGCTCTGCAGAGCCCTCGAAGCCGAGCACACGGCTGTCCAGTAGGACAGCGGGGAGAGCTGTGCCTTACCAGGCTGGAGTTAGCAATGTTGGTGTCATCCTCAGGCATCGGCAGGTAGATGGCCAGTGCAACACAATTGGCAAAGATGGTCAGGAGGATGATGATCTCGAAGGGTCTGAGAGGAAGCATTAAGGAGTGGAGACAGGAATGAAAAAGCAGGTACAGCCCTGCCCTGTCCTGTCTGGGTATGTGTGGGGAAACCCCACTGACTATGGGGAAACAACCTCCCACTGGGGCAGAGTACCAGAGACAGCAGTCTGGCTTCCTCAGTTGCTGACCATTTCTTGGGTCCCTGCAGAAGGAGGGAATGGGCCAGGATGAGACGCAGGGCGTGGACACTCAGCACATGACTCCTGGAGAGAGGCAGCTTTGGCACAGGACATATGGGGAGGGTCACAAATTAAAAGGCTGCAGTGAAGGAATAACGAGGGGATGGGAGAGCTGGTAGTTTCCCCCTCCTCATCCTTCAGTGAATCACCCTGAAGGGTCAGGACCCTTCACTTAACCAAAGCATTATCCTTCGGAGTGTGCTGGCCCTGGCTCCCTCTGTGCTCAGCATCCATGAGGCAGACGCTGCGGAGCAGCAGATCTCAAGTGGGCCATGTCTCCCTGACTAGAATGTATCTAGGGGCAAGGCAGCTCAGCCAGGGTCTCCTCTGGCAGAACACCCAGCTGCTAACATCCCCAGGTGTCCTATAGCCTCAGTGCTCCTGTGACTGTCCCCAGGAGTGCCACGGGCTGGAAGTAACCAGAGAGCTCAGCCTGAGCGCCATCCCACTCCCTAGAAGGTAGAATTGTGCTGTTTGGGTCCTACAACATCTCTGAACAAATGGGGCGACTTGCTATTTTCCCCTGAAGGCCCTAGGACAGGCACTTGGTCACTCCCAGACTCCTGCTGCTGTCACTGCTCTGCTGGGCCACTGACCTCACTGTCAAGCTTCAGCTATCATGTTCCTGAAGCCCCAAAAGAGCTCAAACTCTGGCTTCAGGACCTCATCCATGGCCAGGCTCTTGCCCCAGGGACCCCACTCTCTGTTCCTCCCAGCATGGTCCAAACCTGCCATCCTGTGGTACCCTGAGAGCGCAGTAGACATCTGGTAAGAAGAAGACAACCATTATCTTTTGCTGCCCCTGTGCTGGTCACATCCAGGCCCTGCTGCAGCTCTGAAGTTCTTGTACCTAGCCACCGCACCATGCAGCTATGCACATACCTAAAAGCAAATGGGTCTCTTCCACTCATCTAGTGGCCTCGTGCTGCCAGCTGCCTGGGTACAGCATGATGCAAAAACCTCCAAGAAACATTTTAGGTCACAATGCTAATCACAGTTTCCTGGCCAATAATGTTTCTTGGTGAGTACATCTCAGTTGCTTTTGATCCACTTGCCTTGCTTGTACCCCTGGAAGCCACTGAAACTAAAAGCAGATGAAGGAAATGAAAATGTTTGTCCAGCTGCCCAATGGGCCAGATCCACCTACAGTGTAAATCAACAAATAGTGACAGAAATTAGCACACTCCCCTCCAGCCCCTTGTCTTCTCCATTGTCCTACCAGCCAACATCCACACTTATGACCACAGCCAGCATCTATCCCCACAAACTGTTTTGAGATGTCTCATCCCCACCCTCACCTGTAACTACCAACCTGCCATCACAGGCAAACTGGTAAATCTCATCCAGCAGGTACAGAGGTTCCAGTACAAGACAGGATTTCCCAGCATCCCCATCTCACTTTGGGCAGACCTTATAAAGAGAACAGCTCCCAGGAACAGGCTCTGTGGGAACACCTACAGCTCAGCCATGCTGATTGATGCCACTACAGAGCCCAGCACAGCCCTTGAAACTCAGTACCCCAGCAGATCGGCCCTGAAGCCATACTGATGCTTCCATGGTTAATCAACTCATTAGCTCAGCTTGCCAGACACCTATGCTGAGGCCTGCCTTGGGCTGAGGTGGCCATACTACTGCCCAATCCAGCACCACGGGGCAAGGGGCACTTAGGGAGCATTCTCTCCATCTTGGCCTGCTGAGTTGGCTGAGTGCTGTCAGTTGTGTGCTATGCTCATCACAGGTTATTTTGCCTTTTCTGAACCCTTCTATCCATCAACTTGATGATACTTTAAAAACTGAAGTCAGCTGGAAAAGCTGTTCCTCTCTGTGTTCCAGGTAATGGGGCAGAGTCCAGGGGTTAGACGCTTCCCTGCCTGCTCCAACAGGGTGAGATGAGCAGCCCTCCTTGAAGGATGACCTGTCTTGAAACTGGAGCTGGAATCAGCTTGCTGCTTGCGAGTTTGAGTCTAGCACTGTTATTAGGTAGAAATACAGTGGGACAGATTGAACCGAAAAAGAGGCATGTAGTGTTACAGAGTACGATGTCTCTGCCTCTTGCCACTGAGCCACAGCCTCAACATCCTCCTCATCTCCTTGTCCTGCAATCTCACTTCTTTCTCTCCAGAAGCCTCCTGCCACACAGCATCCAAGGGTCCCAACATCTGCCTTGCAGCAGGAATTAGGCCCTTAGTGCCTTGCAGCTCTGTGGTCCTCCAGGGTCCCCAGACTCCTCACCCATCTGCCTTGAAGTCCTCCTGGCTGCAAAACGACCTGGAATACCAGGGTGACACCACAAAACTAGACATGTCCCAACAACCATCAACTTGCTGGGCTAACTGTCAAGTACACAATACCCAGCGATGTGCAGGGTACCCAGATTTCCTTGAGCTAACAAACGTGGGTTTTGAGATGTGAGCAAATCCCAGCATAAAAACCCCTCTGCCTCAATCCAGCCTGACTTTCACCTACCCTAGGCTAAGCACAGTGATATTCCCCACTCTCCAACTGCCTGGAAAAGACCCTGTCCTACTCCTGTGGCTCAGCTTTGTGCTCTGACAGCAGAAGCTATACAGCAGAGATGGGCCCAAGGAACAGGAATGTGTATTGCCATACTGAACCCAGATGCCAGGTATCCCCACAGAAAATGGTCACAGCTAATCTCCCCTTGGCAGCTTGCCTGGCCCTGAAGACCATAACAACCCACAGGAACTGGAATGACCCTGTCACGCCTTGCAAACCCTGATCCCTGAATGAGGGCAGCCAGGTGCATTTGGGTATAAATACAGCCAGGCGCAAGAGAGGTGCTGGAGAAACCCGATGCGCTGGATCGTGTGGCCTGCACAGGTCAGAACCACCTGCACCTGCAGCCTTCCTGGTGGGACACCCACCTCTCTCCTCCACACTCCCCTTCCACGGCACCAATGTGAGAAAGACCCCCACTGTGCTACGCACTCTCTCTGGCATGCGTTGACCCAGGAGGAGGAATGTGTTTGAGCATGTTGGAAGATGTAAGTCCTATTTCCAGCTCTTCCCCTGCCTCTATGGTATATGCACAAGTTTCTTCCATACTCAGTGCCTATTTAAGACACAGACACAGTTCCCTTCCATGTGCTTGTAGAAAAATCCAGTCCTCATGCCAGAGAAGCAGAAATGGAGAATTCCCCAATTTTAGCTTTGCTCCCTCTCCTCAAAGGACAGACTATCTTTGCAGTGAAGGAACAAGGGCTCAAAATCCATGGCCAGCACAGTACCACCAGAGGGGTGAGCGTGCCCTGCGTGCCTGCAAATGGGCACCCTGGGCTTTGAAAAAAAACGGCATCTCTGGCACGGTTTTGGTGTCCCCATGGCACAATGTGTATAGCAACACAGCCAGCCTAAGGCAACCAAGCCACCTCCAAGAGGAGCAAAGCCTGGCCAGGGCTGGGATGATCCTGCCAAGGCCAGGAACATGCAGATAGGTTCAGCAACTGAAATGAGAATAGCCGGGGTGGAAGAACTGGATTTACTGGAAACATCCCCAGATTCCATTGGTTTTGCTTAAACCCAAATGTTTTGCGTAAGCCAAAGTGAAACGGTTCATCTCCCATCCTCTTCCTTTCCATATAATACAGCTGAACAAAACAATATCTAATGGCCTAAAATAGCTCCTGGATGGGTGGCAGAAACATGACATTTTGGTATTTCCGAGCTATAACGCCCCACTGAATAGACGGCCAATCAAAGAGCAACCACCCCAAACGCATCCCTAAATTAAGCCAGAGGCACAGAGAGAGACTGTCCCTCTGAACAGTGTCACTCACAAAAGCCTTTGCCTGTGACACCAGTGCCAGAGAGGGATGAGGAAGGGCGACTGAGAGGACAGTGGTGTCAGCAAGGATTTGGGGGATGCTGGCCAGCCTCCACCACCAGGGCAGGGAGCAGCTGCAGCATCAGGCAAGCAGTGACACACACTAAGAACCATCCCAAGCAGCTCGCCACGGTCTCGCTACCCACCCCCAAGCCTCTCCTCTGGGGCAGCCCATTGTCCCCAGCTCCATCCTCAGCTCCTGCTCCCCCAGCCTGGCCCTCCTCCTCACATGGATGGGCACTGTGCCCCCTCCTCACATGCCAAACCCTCTCCCCTCTCGGCAGGCTGTCCCCTGTTTCTCCCCAGCACAGCTCCTGTCAGCACAAAATGAGTTCACTCCCACAAGTCCCTTGCCACCCAGGCTGTCCCTGCCTGTCCCTGCACCACCCTACCAAAGGTCCCCATTGCCTGACCCGCTTCTCAGCCCCAGCTTCCCCCGCAAGCCTATTCATGCCCCTAGTTTGCACAGCTGTTGCCTTTGCCAACGCATTCTACTGGGCTCACCTCGTTGCTTCTTACAGACCCTATGAGACAGCCAGCACAGGCTGTTCCTGCCTGCAGCCCACAGGGTCCTGCTCCCCAGCACCCCTCCCCAGCATCCCTGCTCACAGGCACACACATGGGTGCTCCCAAGCCCATGCAGCCAGAAGGATACTTCCACTCCACAATGCTGATGCATGCCTTCCGCAGCGGGTTTTGCAGGGTTAAGCAGAACAGAGCCCTGGCTGGCCGGGGGGCTGATGGTGGCACTGGCTTCTTGGATTTCTCCTTCTGTTGCCTCTTCTTCACATCATCCTGGGGAGAAGCAGGCTCCATGATGTTTCTCTACTAGCTGTTTCTCCCCCTTCTGCCCCACAGCCGAGCCCCCCTTCCCCAGGTCCCAGCCAGCTGGAGCTCCCCTGGATCTCCCTTCTTGTGGAGTCTGTCTCCTCTGCGCACCGGGGGAGGCAGTGGGGGAGTGGGGGCTGGAGCCTGCACTCGCATGTACAAACACACAAAGCATGAGTTTAAATTTAGATCCCGGCCTGGCTCCCGGGTGCTGTCACAGCTCCTGAGGCAGCAAAAGGGCCTCTGCAGCTGTTGCTTCTTTACCCAGTGCACTGGGAGGCGGGTAAGTGCTTCACATGCCACTGACCTGGGCTGGGGGTGGGAACAGGCTGCCCAGCGATGGGCATATTGTCTCTGAAAGAAAAGCACCTTTGTCCCAGGTCAGCTCTCAGCTCTTTCCCCAGCTCCCCTGGCCTCCTTTGCCTTGCTGGAACTTGGAAGCCAGGCTGCCTGGGGCAATGCGTGCAGCCCTATTTAGTGAATCACATTATTCAGGGTCTGATGGAGAACCCCCAACTCTGGCAAGCTCCCAAAGAAGGTAACCCACAAAGTGATCAGTTCCCTCTCTCTGCAGGATTTCACCTTCATTTGGTGCAAACTGCTCAGTTGAGCCCTGGATCCTGTGATCCTGGGGCTGTAGGGACTCTGGAGCTGGGTCCATTTCACTGACAGAGACTTTGACCCCAACCTCAGAGCTCCAGGGAAACATGGTGAGTCCAAAACGTGCTCTGGCTTGCTTTTCTGGAGGGGCAGAGGAAACCCTTGGCTGGCACCAGTCACTCAAACAACCCCTTGCTCAGCCTCACCTCCCCAGTCCTGCTTGCAGGTTATGGAGGATGCCTGGGGATGCAGGAACCCAAGAAGTCTAGGCTGGACGGTGTCCCGGCAAGTCCAGCTGGGCTTGGGAAAGCCCAACTGGATGAATGGTGTGAACAGTTATGGCAACTCCCAAGCTGGAAGGTAGGCAGGGAGAGAGGCAGGTTATCAGCACTTCTTCACAGCAGGAGAAACTGAGGCACCAGGGAGGGTTGATCTTGGGGTTTTCCTGGGTTTTCCTGGACCAAGTCAGCAAAATAATTGCAGCGATCTTATTACTTACAGTTATGTCCCATGGCAAATGGTATCCCTGTCCTGCAGGGATGTCACAGTCTAGTGTGACTGACCGGCTGTGCCTCAGTCAACCCCATACATCCCAGGGAGCTGTTCTACCCACTGCACCACACTGCCTTGCTCAAAGCTTCCTCTCCTTTACTTTGCAGGGTCATTCCACTGTGGAGGGAAATGACTTCGCAGCTGTGCAGCAGGCTGTGTTGAGGGCCAGGAGGGCCACAGTGCTTGGGGAACTGATCACTCCCAAACCACAGCAGGGAAATAGCATGGGAGAGCAAGTCTGCAGCTGCTCCAGCCAGTTTTGATGCACTTTGGAGGAGAGGGCCCTCAATTGTAAAGGGGTTAAATTAGTAACCTGCCTCTTCCTACACCACTCTGCTGCATTTTGTGCGAATCAGAGTCAAATCATTCCTGCTGAGGGCTCCAGCCCTGTCTCCAATGTGAGGCAGGTCCACACATGTTCCCATTTCTCATTTAGTCCTCATTCTTCCCCCTAAACCCTAGTGAAAGCCAGGAGCCACACTGCTGCTGCTGCCTGTGCAGAACTTGTCCCAGAGACAGCAAGAACGTGGAGTCCATCTAGTGGTGAGCCTGAGAAGAAACATCTGCCCTTTGACACACCCTGGAAAAGTCTCAGGGAAAGAGGGCAGGGTGAGCAAGCTAGGGCTGTGTGGAGAGGACATTCAAGGCCTCTTTGATCTCCTCTACACCCCTTTGCTCACACACCCTGTGTGCTGCTGCTGGCAACCGCTTGCCATCTTGTTGTGCTCTGTATTTTGCACAGGGCTGTGCTGGCAACCACCAATCTGACATGGCTTTAACAAAACACACTGCAGTGCTCTGCTCAAGGGAGATGTTCCTACCTGCCCGGCAGGGAGAGACTCCTTCCTCGTGAAACCTTTTCACATCCATCCTCGTCTTCCTGGCACGCTTCGTGGGCTTTCATGTTCATCTCCTGCTCCATCACTGCACAAGGACACAGCCCAAATGCAGTGGACCAGTGATGGAAGCCTGCTACACCAGGTGGGCTTCTCCTGCCACTGTGAAGAGCAGGGATGGAAACGCAGCCTTCGCTGCCCGTTCTCCAGCAGTGACCACGCCAAGGAACACTTCACACCTCCCGGCACGCACAGACGAGTGCTCATGCACCTCCCGAAAGCTTCCCCTTTCCCCAGCCCACGCACCCCGCTGCTTCGCCGCCCGGCTCCCGCAGCACCTCACCCTGCCTGTCCCTCGGGGCTGCCTGAGCCAGCCAGCCAGACCGCAGCAGGCAGCCTGCCCCGCTCCAGGCCCACCACGGTCTCTCCCCTCCCACACGCCCCAGCCAAAGGCGGCGACTGCCCACGGGAACCTTCAGCCGCAGCTGGAGTCCCGGCAGCGGCTCCTCCCGTGCCGTCGGTGCCCGGGACAGAGCGGGGCAGCCTGGGGCCGCCGGCCGGGGCCTCGGGACCGCCGGACCGGAGGTGCCCCTGGCATGGGCTCTCCCCTCAGCGGTTCCGCCGACCCGAGCCAAGCCGAGCACAGCCGAACCCAGCCGAGCCGACCCGAGCCAAGCCGAGCATAGCCGAACCTAGCCGAGCCGACCCGAGCCAAGCCGAGCACAGCCGAACCCAGCCGAGCCGAGTTGCGCTGCGCTTCGCTGCCGGCAACCGGGCGGCGGCGGGAAGGGGCAGCCGTCCCTGGCTGGTCCCGCTCCCGCCCTGTTTGCGACCTCGCTCCCCCAGCTCCGCCCCCCGACCCCGGCCCCGCTCCGCGATGCTGCTGCTGCGGCGCCGGGCGGACACATCCCTGGCGAGCCCCCGGCCCGCCCCGGGAGGGGGAGCTGCACTCCGGGCCGCCTTTGGGATAGGGGGGTGGGGGGGTGTCAGCGGCCCCCCGACACCGCGGGGGCAGGTGGCTGCTGGAGGGACCGCGGGAGTTCGCCAGGTGGCGTGGGGGCAGCCGAGACCCCCGCGGACACACGCACGTGTGTGTGCGTGTGTGAGTGTGCGTGTGTGTGAGGGGGTCTCTGCCAGCACGGAGTGGGATGCGGGGGCTGGTGTGTCCAGGCGCCAGCAACTGGGGAGACTGGGGGGGGATGCAGGGGCAGCTACTGGGCAGGCAAGAGCGTCTGACCCAGCTGCTGGAGGGAGCTACATTGCACGCCTGCATGTGTGTACATATATATACACATATGTGTGTGTATATATATATTTTTCCCACTCAAGGACTAAGGGACCTTCATTGTGATCAGCCAGAGAGGGAAACAGGAGGAGGCCACTGGTGCTGTTTGCATTTTTGTGAGTGCTGAGTGTGTACGACTTAGTCTCTGTGGCCAGTCATACCTATGTATGTATGTATGTATATATACACATATACACATGCATCTAGATGTGTTGGCGTCTCTGTGTGTGGGAGAGTGTGTATGTGTGTGCCTACAGGGACCCTGTGCTCAGCCTCGCTCCTGATTGCACCTGAGGTTATGGAGCTGCGGCAGGATTCAGCAGCCCCTAGCAGGGACATGCTTCATTTGCAGAGAGTTTACTTCCACAACCCCTGATGTTTTCTTGTTGAGTATGTCCTTGGAGATGCATGCATGGTCTTAATGTTTAGGTAGACAGAAAGCATCACTTTACCAGGGTTGAACCCACAAGCCAAAACCCCAGATAAGAAGGTCTGTTCAAATCCCCAAATAGATGGAAAGTATGTACACTGAAGACAATGACAAGGTTAGGCTTTGAGTCAATTTTTTTTGAGTTTTCTCAAAACCCTTGTTGACACCAGCATGTAAAATAGCTCTGCCTTGAGTTACTTAATGAGAGGATGAAGTCTCCTGGGTCATGGGAGGGGAAAGAGACACTGTCTGCCCCATAGCTGGGAAAAGGATCTTCTGGCAAGGCTACTTTGAGCATTTTATTTTTATTATTTTTAGATTCAGCCATCTAAACAAACATGCCTTTCATAGTTGATTTATACAGTCACATGGGACAAGAGTTAAAGCATCCCTTTACTGCATAAACATAAAAGCAGTCACTGCTCACCAAGCAGCAGAACAAAGCACAGGAAGAAGCAAACATGGTTTCAGTATTGTCACCTTCCATTTGTGCACCGTTTCTGGATTCAGCCTTCATTTGGAAAAAGGACTCATGACCCAAATGGCAAAACATTTTCCTTTCCTACATGGCTTTCCAACCCATTATTTCCTCACAGAGATGCTGCCTGCATCTTTCCTAGACTGTGTTTGATCTGATATCTCAAAGGATGATAAGAAAAGCCATATTCAGTCAGACCAGATGTCCATGGACTTCAGTGCCCTGTCTCTCACACCAGCCAGGACCAGGTGCTCAGATAAATTTAAGGAGCAAGGTCATGTTTCAGCATAGTTGTCTCTCTCTGTCAGCCAGCTGTACCACTCACCTCAGTCAGCCACTATGTCCTAATTATAAGGCAACTGCAATTATGCAGGTCTTATAACTAATATAGCATTCATTAATTTTCATATTTTCTACACTCAAATAAGAAAGAACAAAAGAATGACAGAAGGTAAGGGAGGGAGGGGAAGCAGATGGGAGGAAGGGAGGGACGAAGGAGAACAGAGAACGAGACAAAAAGAGAGAGAAACCCTAAACTTTGGTAAGCCCTCTTAGTCAGGACAACAAAATCTTGAGACAGGATTATGCAAGTAAATGGCTAAAATTCCATCTGTAATGCATTTCTGCTAAGCATTGTTTCTACTAAGCCATCAGCCTTGCAGTAGCGCAAAGTCCTTGTAGTGATAACAACGACCAGCACCCTTTCTACCTTAATAATATGCTGCTTTTAATTCCTCACACCCATCCGTTTTCTGTAGCCTCCGCTCCATGCACCCTCACTCTTCACCATTGGTGATGCTGAGAAAACAGTTGCTGCTTGTGGAGTGATTTAGCAACCCTTGACATAGGAACTCAGGTTTTTGCCGTTGCAATTGTCTCTCCAGCTGTACCTGGAAAAGAAATACATGATGTAATTTGAGGAGCTAGATTATGATTGAATTGGTTATAAAACCAAACTTGGTTAGTTTTTGAGAGTCTTGGGTAAAGAAAGCTGGGCATGAAAGATATGAATCATGGAAAATTGTGATAAGCTCAGTCTAGGGAGTTCGGGGAAGGGGAAGAAAACAAAAGGAAGAGCTCTGGGAAGGGAAGGAAATTTAGGGAGTTAGAGCAGGTGCTTGGAGACAGGACTCCTCAGTTCTCCTTTCAGCTCTAGGAGAAGGACTGTGCTAAACTTCACCAAATACAGCTTCTCACCTGTTGCCCACCACCCCACCCCCAATTTTCTTTTGTCTCCTCTGCCCACTCTTCCCCAGTGCCCACTGCAAATACCCTTACCAGGGACTGAGGCCATTAGCCTCTTGAGCAGTCTTCTTGGCACACTGAGTATCATCCTCAATATTATCATCTTGAAATTCTGTAGAGAAGGAAGAAAAGGTCAGTATGGAGGAAAGGGGTAGAGGGACAGCAGGGATAGATGGCAGTGGGAAGGGTGTTCATCAGGAAGAGGAGGTGGGATACTGAGGAGATGGATGAATGGGATGAAGGACACATGGAGAGAAATGCCCAGAGCAGCTCTCATGGACAGATCAGGGTGCTTTCATAGAGTGGACAAAGAAAGGCTCTTTGTTCTGTCTCACCACTTCAGCAACTTATATGGCAGACATTCTTGGATCCATCGGTCTTGCATCCTTACACCAGTACTGACTGTTGATCTGAAAGATCCCATAGTCCCTGCTTGCATCACTGTCATGAAACACTTCAGTGTTGTAACTGCTCTCATGTTTCACCAGGCAGACCTCTGCAGGAGGAAGAGAGAGCCTAGAGGAGGAAACTCAAGGTAAACAAGGGATCAAGGCTGAATGAAGAGCTGGAGAAGTAAATAAACTGGTGATATCCTAAGTCTGAGAAATAGATGGATAAATGCTTGGAAGGATAAAGCTCTTGGATGGGTATTTGATGTTTAAGCAATAGAAGGGGGCAAGGAAGGGGATGAGGAAGAGTGATGATAAAGTCAAAGGAATGGAGGGACAGAATGGTACTGCTGGAAGATTACAAAGAAGCTGAGAGGGACAACAGTGGTATAGGCAGAGAGGTGCAATGGGAGCCCATTACAATCACAGTCAGCTACAGTTTTGCCCACCAAGCCCTCAAAGCCATGCTGACATAAGATCTTAACCAAGTCACATCAGGGGATGACTTTTCCTTGGGTGCCTGGCAGAGCCAGGCCAAGGAAAACAAGAAGAAAGCCAAAGAAGATCATTGACTTTCTCATAATGCAGCCCACAGCAAGGAAGTGCCAAAGTGACTTGAACTATCTGTCTGTCAGGACTGCCTTCAATGCCAACCTTTTATTCCTGCTCCCAGGATGTGGACCAACTGGCTAGCCAAGCATGTTGGGAAGTGTGGGAGGCCTTTACACTAACGAGTGTCGTGGTTTAACCCCAGTCAGCAACTCCGCACCGCGCAGCCGCTCACTCACTTCCCCCTCACCCAGTGGGATCGGGGAGAGAATTGGAAAATAAAGTAAAGCTCATGGGTTGAGATAAGAACAGTTTAATAGAACAGAAAGGAAGAAGCTAACAATGACACTAATAACAACAAGAAAGTGACAGTAATAATAAAAGGATTGGAATACACAAGACAAGTGATGCACGATGCAATTGCTTACCACTCGTTGACCGATGCCCGAGCAGCGCTCCTCCCACCCTGGCCCACACACCAAGCTGGGCATGACGTCCCATAGTGTGGAATACCCCTTCGGCCAGTTTGGGTCAGCTGTCCCGGCTGTGTCCCCTCCCACCTTTCCTGTGCCCCTCCAGCCTTCTTGCTGTCTGGGCAGGAGAAGCTGAAAAGTCCTTGACTTAGTCTAAACATGACTTAGCAACAACTGAAACCATCAGGGTGTTATCAACATTATTCTCATACTAAACCCAAAACACAGTGCTGTACCAGCTACTAGAAAGAAAATTAACTCTATCCCAGCTGAAACCAGGACACGAGCCAATAAGGAAGTGGGCCAAAAGCCAAAGACAATTCCTGGAGGATGCCAGTACCTATTTCACCAGCCCTGCAAGGCTGGGGCATGGGCATGCCACAGACAATCCAGCAATCCCCAGTTTGATATTCCAAAGGCCAGAAGTCAGGGACAGAGTTGCCCCAGGAAAAAAATCTAGGGATAGCATTGAGATTTTGGTTATCATTGCCATAGGAGTTGACCTGGGATTTACTTATGAGTAAAGGCTGGGAAAACTCCAAGAGTCAGATTTGCAGTAATGTAAGTGACTGAGTTTACAATTAAATTATAGTTACCTCATTAGGACCAGCCTTGGGTTTATTCTATTGATACTATTTAGAATCATGATTTCTGTAAGCGCAAGAACTGAGGTCACCCCAGGTTGCTCTAAATGAAGGTTTGGCTACACATGCGTTAATTTTAGGATAATGTAGTTACCGAATGTTGAAGCAATCTCCAACTTGGTGGTTGTGGTTATGGACACTTCATGGATCAAAGGCTGTAGTTTACTTCTGTGGGTGTTGTGGTTTAACCCCAGTAGGCTGCTAAATTGCTCAATCTCTCCCCTGCCCCCCAGTGGGATGAGGGAGAAAATCGAAAGGGTAAAGGTGAGAAAATTCACGGTTGAGATAAAGACAGTTTAATAAGTAAAGCAAAATCTGTACTCACAAGCAAAACAAAATAAAGAATCAATGCACTACTTCCCATCAGGAGGAAGATGCTTAGCCATGTCCAGGAAAGCAGTGCTTCATCACATGGAATGGCTACTTGGAAAGGCAAACTCATCACTCCAAACATTCTCCCCTTCCTTCTTCCCCCAGCTTTTATTGCTAAGCACGACATCATATAGTATGTATGATACATACGGTACAAGAATTAACATATTAGGGTAACTGTGACAGAACATCTCCTTCATATGAGCAGGTGCAAAACACTGATTGTCTTTATGTCCCCAGGAAAAGCTGAGAAGCAAGGATAATGCATTAGAGAGTTTGGCAGGTTACAATTCTGTTTATTTCTGCGTGTGAGAAGGTGTTGAGGAAGTACAGTTCCAACTGTCTTCACATCTTGAGATTTTGGCCACCAAGCCAGGGATCCAAAGACCCCATTGCAGTCATTTCTGTGGAACCCAGTGCCATTTGCATTGAAAAGCAAAATTCCCATTGGGCTGGAGATATGGAGAGAATCAGGGTAGGATTCAGTTACCAAAAATGCATGTGTCAAGTGTCTTTTGAGATGTCCTAGGTATCTGAAAGTGGCCTCCAGTCACTGATTCAGATATCCATAGGTTTCCTATAAGTACTGTTTCATATCTGACAGATCCACACAGATATTTCAGATATCCTGAGCTGTCTCAAATGGCACTAGGTGTCAAACAAAGTGCAGGCAATGAACCGTCCCTAGATGTCCTGCCTCCAAGGCCCTGTCAGTCTAATCTCTAACATCCCACTTCTGCTCCAGACCTGGGAAATCCAATGTTTAGTTCTCCCTGCCTGTGGTGGGTTAGCCTTGGCTAATGGCCAAACTCCCACCCAGCTGTTCATTCACTGACCTTCTCAGTGGTACGGGGAGACAATAGGAAAAGTGGTGACACGCGGAGCAAACTCTGCAACTCAGAGAGAGTTACAAAGCAGTTATGTTTATTCAGCGCTGGGTGCGTGGGGGATCGCTCCTCCAAAGGCACGCACACCATCTCAGCAAACAGCTGGATATTTATTGTACCAGAACATACATATTCATGGAGTTACACAATACAAAATATACATATGTATAAGGTGGGGTGGAGTTAGTCCAAAAAGCCTGGTTCAGCAGTTCTAAAATGTTTATGTCATCTTGCGCAGGCTCAGATCTGTCTCTGGTGGTCATTTACTTCTTCAGGGGT
>JAVKLA010000052.1:7642934-7668251 GCA_034782735.1 Sagittarius serpentarius
GGCTCTGAGCAACCTGATCGAGTTGAAGGTGTCCCTGCTCACTGCAGGGGGGTTGGACTAGATGGCCTTTGATGGCCCCTTCCAACCCGAGCCGTTCTATGATTCTATGCCTGGGTGGGAAGAACAGAAGGTCCTTTTAGAGGCTAGCCTGAGCATGCATTACATTACTATTATTTAAAAATGTTTTTTCTTACGAAATGTTCACATCTATTGCTAATAAATACTTTGAGGTGAGCTCTTCCCTGCTGAATTAAACCAAAATTGTGTTGGCCACTTTCTCCATGGATGTCACAACAGACCATACAGTAATGAAGGTGACTGCTGTCCTTACCTCTGAGCCTTGAAAACAGCCAAAGGGTGTAGATGGCAGCCTTCTGGGAAGCTTCAAACAGGAGCAGCTTGTTCCTCAGTGACATCTCCTGGCTGTCTACACAGGCATGGATTTTATGAGGCTGGAAATCCTATGTTCAACAAGACTTCCTCCTTAGGTTTCAAGAGGAGCAAGCTCTCAGTTCAAGGCTCCTGATCCTGATCTGGCTTGGCACGTTGAAATTCCTTGATTTCAGAAATTGAACACTTCAGTGGGTAATTTTGACACAGCACTTTCACTGTTAGTATTGCAAGGCCCTGAAAATTCAACAAAATAACTGCTAGCTTCCAGGAAAGAAGGCAGTATTTTGTTCAATAGTAATAATTTTTTTCATTGCATTTTCATGTATGTAAAAATATGTTTAAAATATTTTACCTCACATGATATTAATACTGTGGTATTGTCTTGAAGACTCAGCTATGATCCTCTCTGCTTTATTTTGCTTATTTTTACCAGTTGGTTTTAAGATACCTTAGTATTACAATTTTTAATTGAAGTCTCCAGTTTAAATTCTTTATGTACAAATAATCCTTCTTCTCAAATAAGCAGAAATCTAACAGCATCCAGGCAGGTAGTGACAACGTGAAGCTCGTGGGTAGAACTGGGGGCTGGGAAAGCTGTTAAAGCTGATACAGAAATGTTCATTATGCTTTTATGTAACTGCAGGTTTGGTTGCTATTTCAGAGACAGTCATTTGCTGCAATTGATTGAATGGTCTGTCTTTGCTATTTCTGGCAAGAAATCAAGGTGGATTTTTAATTGAGAATACAGACTGTTAAAACAAGGAAGGTAGGAGATGATGTACTTTTCCAGCTGTTTTCGATGGGCTCCCTCAGAAAAGAAATGAGAAGGTGCTCTCCTCCTTCTAGAATAAAGCCAGAAAATGGCTCTAGAGAGCTGAAGTCCACATCTCAGCCAGCAAAGTACATGTCATTGTCTCTGAGTTGCTGTCTCTGCCTAAGCTAAGCCAAATAGAGTCAGGTATGATGGCAGTGGGATAGCAAGGGATCCAGCAGGTATCATCAAACAAGGGACATCTGGGGGAGTTGGGGCTGTGCTGAAGTTTGAGGGAAATGCTGGTTTAGAAAAGACATGATTATGTACAGATGGCTTGCTAGTAAAATTGGGTGTTCGAGCTCAGGAACCCTATGTATGAGAGGGAGAATCCCAGCACATGGGGACCACAGGTGAGCAAGTCTGTGGTTTTGGAGAGGTGTGTGTCTTGGTTCCTGGCATGCCATTGCTAGAGAGCTCATGCTCGCAGGACCGTACAGACCACATTTTTTGTACCACAGTGCAGCTTGAGGTTGCCCTTGAGGTGGGTGGGTAGGTTTGGAAAAGAAGGTGTGAGCTACTGTATTTTGAAATATCTTCTCTACCTTGAAGCATCCCTGGGAAAGAGCTAGCTGAATTTCAACAATCTGTTGTTTGAAACTTACATGTTCTGTAGTTACCTACAAAATGGCGATTCTGAGGGGAAAAAAAAAAAAGGTTTTGGAAATAGAACATCATGTTTCCAAAATCACATTTGTTCTGTGGTGGGATTTGAAGAACTTTTCCAGAGCTGTTCAGCCCTGAATGCATTGCAGAGGTGATGGGTGTGTCCACTTCCATGAGAAGCCCAGGGTGTGCTCTCCCAGGGCTGACTGCCCCAGAGCTCTCAGACTCCCCCAGCATAATCACATTCTCAGAGTTAAGTCACAGCTTCCACACACTGTTTGTGTTCAGCAGTTTATGATTGATTCAAGTTATTACTGGGGTTGCAAGGAATCTTGACTGCCATGGATAGTGCACATGGACGGGGCTCCCCAGAGCTGCAACACGAATACTTACATGTTCCCCTCCATCCCATCTGTGTGCTCTGTGCTGGAAGGGCACGAAAGAAGGTATCTGGGGTGCAGCTGGAAAGGTGCAAGCTGGAAACTTGCTGGGCTTGTGTTCTCACATGGCCACACATGTATCACTTCGTCACTAGCCAAGACCACTGGAACTCCACCTGATTTTAGAAGCAGCACACACTTCCTTCCAGAATACACCATTTGCAAGCAGTGCAAGATCTGTGGCCATTTTATCTCTAGAAGTGAAAACCATGGATCTTGAGCAAAATAAATTATTTTATCTTCCTGAAGGATGCACTGGGACTGTCAGCCCCAAAGACTGTTTCAGCCTTCCATCATCCCAGTTAAATTTGCATATGCTGTAACTGTTAGGGCAGGGGGGAGGGCTGGTGGTTAGAATGAGTTAATAATCAGCACGATGGTGCTGATTGAAATCCAGGTTCAGAACCATGTATTTATGGTTCTGTCAGATACAATGGCACAGTATCAGTGAGAGAAGGCCATACCTTTCACTGACTAAATCTGGACTGACTTCAGTGATTCCTGTCCTGTATTTGGGACAGGAACATTCATTGTCAGTCCACAATACAATGCCATTTTCAAATAAAGACTGAAAGCAAGATACTCACTCAAGTCAGTGTGCAGCAACCTGCAAGGGTGCTTGGTGGTTGTTCTGGGTTTGAGTGTCAGGGTTTGGTAGTGGGGGAGGGGCTGCAGGGGCGGCTCCTGTGAGAAGCTGCCGGAAGCTTCCCCAGCTCCAAGTTGGACCACCGCTGGCCAAGGCTGAGCCCATCAGCGATGGCAGCAGCGCCTCTGGGAGAACAGATTTAAGAAGGGGAATCGGCACCTGGGCGTGGGTGGGTGGGGAGAGGAGGTAAAGAAAATTTGGAATGGAGTTGAGCCCAGGAAGGAGGGACGGGTCGGGGAAGGTGCTTTGAGATTTGGTTTTACTTCTCATAGTCTTTGTTTTTATTTGGTTGGTGGTAAATTAAATTGATTTTTGTTTTTTTTCCCCCCAAGTTGAGTCTGTCTTTTGCCTGTAACCATAAGTGGTAAGCGATCCCTCCCTGTCCTTGTCTCAACCCACGAGTGTTTTCTTTATGTTTTCTCCTTCCTGTCCCACAGGGGCTGAAGTGGGGGGGAGGGGGGGAGGGAGTGAGCTGCTGCATGGTTGCTTTGTTAGTGGCTGGGCTGACACCACAACCATGGTTAAGTGCTTCACCAGATTCCAGTTTAAATGGGGTGTATCAGCATGGACAACACAGACATTTGCAGATGGTATAATCTGGGAGACAGACAGAGGGTACTATTACTCTTACAAACAGACCAAAATGAAATTCCACCCAGCATAGCACAGCAGGAACTGATCCAGATCCGGTTATTTTTGTCAGCCTCATCTGCCATTTCTTCATCATTGTAGCACTGTTCTTTCTCAGCCTTAAAATTTCAGGCATTTGGAGATGCAATTGATCATTGATCCCTATTAACCAATGGTTCCATCATAAGGACAGTACGGGACAAAGCAGGGAGAGAAAGAACAGTGAATGGAAGATTTGAGGATATCTGAATAGCTTGCGTAAGCTGCTTTTCATTGCTAATCATTCTTAGAAATTAAAAAAGCTCTGAAATGTCAAGATTTCTTTGTTTTCAAACAATTATAGCTAGTATAGCAATCTCCTTATAGCTAGCTCTCCAAGTAGGATGTTTCCTGCAGTCTTGTCCGGTAGTCACATAGCAGGGTTTTTGTAGGGGTGGATGGAGGAGATGGCTTCTTATGGATTTTTGGACTGGTTTAGCTTTTTTGGAAGGTGTTTGTATGACCAAAGATAGAACTGGACTAAATGACTCTTTCCATATGCAGACTTCTCAAAAGGTTAAATTTATTTTACTCTGCTGGGTAATGGGGACAATCAAGTGAGTCAATGGGTATCTTTACACTTCCCAGCTGGTCTTTGTGTCTAACACCTACATCTGACCACTCACCTGCGTCTTTCAGAAAACTGTGGGAAAAACTCTAGAAAACAAGACAGTTAACTCCTGGGATATGTTTGAGCCTGGTCTAATGCACAGACTGAGCTTTACATCTCATTTCCAGATAAAAAGGCACCAGACTTGATGCCGGTGAATTAATACAATGAGCTTTACAGTTTGGTGCTGTGGACTAAGACCATGAAGGAAAAACATTCAGTACCAAACAGCGTTGTTAGTATCACTGGGCATTTCTGCCATTGCAGAAAAGTCAGGAGCAGCAAAATTTTGTTTGCTCTCATTAGAAACTGGACAGTAAACAGCAGACCTAGCATTTAAGATTAGGCTGATGGACTGTTAAAGTCACTGCCCTATGTCTAAGAGCCTGTACAGAAAGCATCAAAGGAAGCAAAGAGAAAGCTGTAATGGACATAAAAGGGATGGCTGACCATAAATGGAGGCTCTTTCTTCACATAGATACTGACTTTAGTGCCTCTTCTTGCCACTTGCATCTAAAACCTCCCATCATCCACCCAGACACCAGCACCAGCCTCTCTTACTACCATGACTGGTAGCATCCTCACCTTGCTGATGAGACCATGCCAAAGTTCACCATTTGGTTTTGTAAAAATGTTTCCCTCCTGGAAGGTTTATTCCTCCAGTTCTAAGAGGACAGAATACTTACGTTGTAGCATAACAGAGCGTTGGCATCTCATACAGTCACTATTTTCATCTGCAAACATGTAAGTGCTTTACAAAGGAAGGGCGACATGATAGTAGCTAATCAGAGGCACAAAGGTTTTGTCCATATTTCAGCAGAAATGTAGGCTACCACAGTTCTTATGACTGGATGCTATGCCTGTGCAGCAAATCTCCTGGCTGGGTTTCCAACATTTCTGGAGACTGAGTGTGACACCAGAATGTTTGTATGCTGGCAGGCTCACCCAGGAAGACTGAACACAGTCTACCAGGCATCTGTGATTGGGAGGTGGAAAAACTGCAGAGCAAGCCCTGCTTCCCCACTGCACTTGGGGATCGTTCCAGGTCAGGGGGACTCGGAGGATTACAAGTTGCTCATGAGGCAAATGGTGGCTGCTGATGCAGGGAAATAAGGTGACCTCAACTGTGTTTATGGCAAATGCAAAACCTGCTCTGCTAGGTGAAATGCCAGCAGTTTATTAGGAAACAGTGCCCAGCCTGGGCAAGTTTGGGGCTGCAGCAAATGTTTGTCAATGATAAAAAAATGTCACTGCTGGAGCACAGATAACACCAGCCCTTCACAGCTCCCTCTTTCAAGCACAGACCTTTCCTTCCCCTTCCCTTTCCCCTTCCTCTTCCCCTTCCCCTCTTCCCCTTTCCCTTCCCCTTTCCCTTCCCCCTTATCCTTTCCCTTCCCCCTTCCCCTTTTCTTCCCTTCCCTTTCCCTTTACTTTTCTTTCCCCCTCCTTGCATGGAATGATGTAATCCCACCAGGCTCTGGTGATTACACTTCCAGTGAGAACACTTGATGTAGCTACCAACAAGCACAGACTAGATTTTAGGGCATGGAAGGCCCCTTTGAGACCTGTTACAGCACTCATCAATAAGCTATACCATCGAAAGAAACTTCTGTCTACTTATTATCAGTCATAGGTTGTATCTGCTGTAATGACAGGTGAGCAAAGGACATTTCAACCCCTGCATTGTGATGAATATTTCTTCAGAAAATTAAAGTCAGGGAATTCCCACAGCATGAAGGAGGGCAGGTGAGTAATACACATCTTTAACAACTGTGCTGCCATCTGTGGCACCATAAAACCAGAGTCTGGCACAGTTGGTGGTACTGGATCTTTTTATTTCTCACTGTGTGAAACAATGAGAATCTCCCATGGGCTTCCTGACACATCCTCAGGGCTGATAAAGTGAGACCTAGTAAAATGAAGTTATTCCCTGCTCTGATTTTGCATGGAATTAGTAAAATAGGCAAGAAAACATGGAGAGAAAACACATGCTATAAGGAGGGAAAGAGAAAGGACAGTTGATGTCAACTCCAGAGTCTGTAGGCACTTTCTGACTTTCTGGTTTTGTTCTGCATTTGTAGTGCATGTGGCCTGGGTCTCCACGAGGCCCCTTGGGGATACAATAGCCTGCGTTAGCAGTGTAGCAATGGCTCGGAGGTGAAGACTGAAACTTTCATTCCCATGGGTGGGGAAGATGTGCTGAGGGTTGCACTTTTTCCTTGCCCTTCCAGATGACATGTCTCTGTTGCCAGACAATATCAAGGTTTCTGGGTCTTTGTTTCTACAAAACGCACTCTATTTTGATTTGACAGAGAGAACAAAATTAAGCTTTTTTTCCCTAATCTGCCCAAGGCTGATGGTGAAAAGTACTGTAGGTCATGGAGCCAGCAGCAGGTCTTTGCACTGCTTCTGCTTTCAGCATTTCTGAGCATGCATTTGCAAACAGGACCAAACATTCAACAGCAGTTTTGCAATTAACTAGATAATGATAAATCCCATACTGAAAACAGACTCCAGCTAGTGATTAAGTAAAGCTTTTCCATACAACTTGTCCCAGTGTGAAAAGCAGGAATAGGTGTGAGGGGGGAAAGCTGGGAGTTGGGAGTTTGAAGTTTGGGGAGTGCTTTTCCACTGCTTATAAACAGGCTCAGAGGGCTGAAATAACAGGCAAAGAAACTGAGTTGATTCTGCAGAAACCACCGTCCACCATGGGGAGCACTGGCCAGCAAACATCCCTCATTATTCTCTGCCTAGCAACCATGCTGTGTAACGGTGACAACTCGTGTCTTGAGTAAGTGAGGGTGAGCCTCATTCCCCACCAACCCTATGGACCTTTGGTCTGTGGAGATGCCTCGAAAGTCTGCTGAACGTGCGCTGCCTGAGGGGCAAAGGGTGGGGAGCATCCCCAGGACTAATACTGTAGCTTTACAATATGATTTTAGGTATGTGAAGTCAGTACAAAGCATGTTTCAGGGTTTTTTTTCCTGAAGAAATAGTTTCAGGACAGTCTGCTTAGTACCCCAATGCCTCTTGCTGGTGACAGCCTTTGGTGCCATGGGAAGTGCCTGAGCAGAGCGTGGGCACTGCGATGTTCATCCAGGGAAGCCCTCCTGAGTCCTGCATCCCCCATCTTGCAGGCTGTCATGGTGCTGCTCCCTGAAGCAGAAGAGTATCTTGATGTAGCCTTGGGCTTTTTGGGTTTTGGTTTCTGCTAAGAATGCATTTAATCCCTTCCCAAGCTCATTTTTTGCTCCTCTCACACACCCCCCTTTTCTTCTTTTTTTCTTTTTTTTTTTTTTAATAAATACCTTGCATTTTTTCCCATTATTTTGCAACCCTTTTTATCTTCTGGGCTAGAAACCCAGCAAGTATTGAGTATTTTTGACACTATGTATTTAGTAAGGATTAGTCCAGATGTGTCTTGATGAGAGGTTTCTGCTCACTTCTTTTCCCCTCAAGAAGTGTGAGACATCAGTGTATGGGTTTTCTACGTTATTCCATAAATCAAAGGCAAGAAAGTTACAGTGCAGCTGTTTTACAGGAGTCAGATACCTGTGCACCAGAAGTTGTGATGGGCTCCCCAGTGCTGTTGTCAGACAGCAAAACTGAGCAATATAACTTGAAAAGTCTGTCTTCCTCAGGGAAGCGAGTGGCTTCTCTACTCCCCACAACCCTTAGGGAGACCTGGTCAGTGCTCCACAGAAGCCTCCAGGTGTACATCAGCAGAATAAAACCAACTCAATCACATTTTTCCCGTAAGGAGTGTTGTACAGTCTCCATCCTTGGAGATTTTCAAGACCCAACTGGACAAAGCTACAAGCAACCAGGTCTGAGCTCAGCACTGAACCTGTTTTGAGCACAAGCTTGGAGTAGAGACTCCTGAGGTCCCTCCCAGCCTGAATTATACCCTGATCCGGTGGTCAAGTAAAAAAGCCATTCCAGGTGGAGATCAGGCTAACTGGTTTCCTCTTTCCAGTTCTTCTTAAAACTCGTGTACTTATGTGTCCAATAAAGTATACTCTTTTCAGAAAGAAAACTCAAGATTTCTTTAGTAATAGCTGCACAACAGAAACTATGGGCTGCTAATTTTATTGTTTTACCGCACAGGAGAAATGAAGAGGTTACACAGGTTTTCTGGTCTCTACTTGCTTAGGTGCTTCGTATTTTTCCAACACGTGCTGGATCTACTGTGTAGAAAAGGTAGGTGTTTCCTAAAAAACCCATCTTGTTGTCTCCTTTTTTGTTGTGTTTTATATCATGTCTGGTTTTTTATATCATGTCTGTCATAACATTTTATTTTGCTAACTAAAGGTACGCAAGTCTACAAGGATCCTTTAGAAAAAAAGAAAAAAAAGCCAAACAGAAAAGCTGCTTAGAGTTGAATTTAAATGATGGGATTTGGGGAACGTGTGCTTCAGTCAGTCCCTTTAAACAGAAGTATGTGTCTCTGAATAAATTCTTGTGCACACCTCTATAAACAATCTGAGAATAAGACCCATGCCCAGCCGAGATCTGACCAAGTATTGTCAGCAGTTCCCTTTCCCCATATTTATACAATTTTAAAATCCCTAAAACAGTGACAACCTTGCCAGCAATGCTAGTTTCCTTTTCCCCTATCAGTAATTAATTCTTGGTTTAATATCTATGTAGGAGCAAAGAGCTGCCGGGAGTTGTTAGCCAGAGGGGTCATCCTGAGTGGCTGGTACACCATCTACCCCTGGCACTGCCACGCTGTGGGGGTCCTCTGTGAGATGGACATGGAGAGGGGCAGCTGGCTGGTAACTGCCACCAGCTTAGAGGCGTGAGGCTGCCCCGGTGCCTGCAGGTGTGCAGCTTCCTGCCCTTGCACCAGCCAGCAGCAAACAGAGATCCCAAACACCTTGTCAGACAACACAGGTTGGCTTTTTGACTGTGGAAGGCTGTGGGTCTTTAAACTAGAGTGTTTAATACGTGAAGCATAAAACACAGAAATAAATATCACCCTCCATTTTTTTGGAAATGAATTGTATGAGGGTTTTTTTGTTTCAGTTAGAGCCAAAAGAATCCCAGACTTTTATTTTATGCTTTTCTTAATGGCACTGAAATGAGAAGTGTTAAAGATACAGAGTGAATTTCCAGGACTGTGCATACATTGCTAAATTGTCAAAATAAATATTGTCCTTAATCCTAATCACCATGCCATCATTTATTATGATTAATAGTTACTACTAGCCCATAATCCAGAGGTGCAAGAGTATGGACTACTGCTCTATTTTATAGGATTCTTAGCAAATGCACACAAACAAACAGTCTTTTCCCCAAAAGTGGACTTTGTCATTCCATCTGCTGTAGCCCACATGACATTTGGAACAGCCTCATGATAAAATGACCTCATATGAAAATCCCCTGTCATTATTCAACTTGGACTGAAATGCTCTGTTTTAGGCATAACTTTTCCTTCTTCCGTATTAAGACCCATATGCCTTCTGCCCTGGCAGGTTTTCCAGAGACGAGTGGATGGCTCCATGGACTTTTTCTGAGACTGAAATTCATATAGAAAAGGCTTTGGGAGCCAGATGACTTAATTCTGGCTCAGAAATTACAGTATTCACATGCTGACATCAGAGGGTAAAGAAACTGCTAGTGTGTTTTCCTAACACTGTTCTCACCCAGCAGCAGGAACCGAAAATCGGTCCAAACACAATGGCTTCTCAGCAGAGCCTGGCCAGGGAGATATGGAAACAGCTGTGTCCGCACCCCATTGCCTTCAGGCAGAACCTTTGAGGGAGAAAATGGATGTGGCTTCTGTTTTGGCTGGCTTGGTGGGAATGGAGGGCAGGAGCCGTAGCTGCACACAGTTAGTAAGCTGTGAATGACCCTGGCAGTAGCCAGCGTTTTCCCTCCACATGTCCCATAGTGCATCCCAATCCATTGCTTTGCTCCAAGACAAGAGGGAGAAAGATAGTGGAAGAAGGCCCTAACTTCAGACGGAACAAGATAATCATAAAGATTGAACACCAAAATAAATCATTAGAAACAAAAGAAAAACAAAAGATTTAATAAAATCTGTTTTTTCCAAAAAAAGTCGTCAGCTTTTCCTGGAAGTCTAGAGGTGAGGCAGAAGACTCAGGTAACATTCAGGAGCACTGATTTCAGTTGTGCTATGGATATTTAGTGAGCTGAGAAGTGGCTGTGAGCTAAAAATGGGTTAGGAATCTCTTCAGTAATAAATCAGAATTCCTAAAGACCATAGAAATAGAAATACAGAATATAAAAAAATCAGCAAAGCACTGGCATAATGTGTCTATTAGTGTGTCTGTAAATTGTTGTGATTAGGCAATAATGAGTTTTGCATTAACCTGAGAGACTTTGACAATAACCATCATTTTGCCTAAAACACATCATTCAAAATTTTAGGTGGCACCAAAAATTACAAATTGATCCTCGGAAACTTCAGCAGTGGCAATGCAGGTAAGGAGAATTGAAGGAATAAACCAGAGCTTCCAGCAAGGCAGGGATGATGTGCAGGTGAAATTTGTATTATATAGCGGCCAGACATGAAATGCTTTTTGCATCATGCAAATGATCATCTTGTCTGCCCTGTAAGGGACCGTGCAGGACCTTTCATGGGCTGGCACCACTAGGGATTCTCAGAGCACAGGTAATAAAGCATCCAGCATAATCACAGAGCCCCATGAAATACCACCCCAGAACATTACTGATGCTCCTGGGGTTACAAGTTCTCCTCAGACCAAGGTCACTAATCCTAAAGACTAAAATGGCATAGGATAATTTAATAATACTCCCTGGAGATCTGTGAAGGCAAAGCTCTCACTCCATCACGTACCCAGAATTAGTTGTACCGACTAAGCTTTCTGCTTGCAAAGGGAAACTTTGGTGCAGCAGCACTTTGCTGAAGAGGGATCCTGACATGGAATTTATTGGACAATTAAAATAGCAACTGATAGCTGTTTTCATGTCTGGGTTTTCTAGCACTTCAGACAGGACACTATCACAAGCAGGTAACAGCAGCAAGAGAGACACAAGACAGACCTAAATATTTTTGATCCCAGAGACCTCACGACGAGTCCAAACTGCCTCCTCCACTCTCGCTCAGCAGGTCCTTGCCACCCTTGGCTGGAGGAAGGGGAGGTGTGAAGGCAGGAACTTTGCCCTGCTGCAGAGGACTGCATGTCCCTGGAAGGCCAGAGATGATGTATGTGCAGGATGGACCAGCCATGGCGGTGGGGACAGGGCTCTAGTGACACATGGAAGCCAGAGTTTTAACAAGACTCTTTTGTTTTCTCCACGGGGGATTCATTGGTCAAACGCAAAAACATGCCGTTTTCAACCAAAGACTGTGATAACAATGCCTACTCTAATAACTGTGCCTACAAAGATGCCTGGTGGTACCACCAGTGCCACAACCCCAGCCTCAATGCCTTTTACCACCATGGAGCTCATGACTGTTTTGCAGATAGTGTCAGCTGGCAGACAGGCAAAGGATACAAATAGTCCTACCAGCTATTGGAGATGAAATTCAGGCCAATGTAGCCTGGCAGGAAGGCTACGGTTTATCTGTGGCTTTCAGAAAATTTTTCAGTGACACAGGTTGTTGCCATCAGAGCTGGATTTCAGCTGGATTTTAGCTCCATGTGGGGCAACAGTCCAACTCCAGCAGCACTCAGTCCTTGGTCTTTACTCCCAGCTCAGGTTAAAGGAAAAGAAAAAATCACTTTCTACAAGATTCATCTATGCTGAAACAAGCAAAACTAAAATAAAGTAAATTATTATACCTTATACTCTTCAGAGTAACAAAGTCACTCAGTAGTCCTACCAAGGCCACAATGGACATCAAACCAGCGAACAAAATACTGGACTGAGTGGCCCATTAGCCAAACCATTAACACCAAATCTGCACCTTTCCTCTCCAGGCTCAGCTGAACACTGTCACTCTAGAAGATACTATTAAACCAGCCTGAAAAGATTTACAATAGAGAAACTACAATATAGTCCAGCCCTGCAGGAAACCAGGGAAGTCTGTCCCTTGGCTCTTTAAAATCCAGTCCTTATTCTTCATATAAAAAAGTTCAGCATGTTTTTATGGCTTGTGTTGCACAATGTCTGGAGGGAGCCAGAAAACCTGGACTGGGCTCAGTTATGCTTGACATACAGCACTGCAGATAGCGGTGCCTGTTGTGGGACATAGTTTCCTACTCTAAGCTCTTCAGCTGCTTAACTGTGCAAAGTCACTGGAGTCAAGTCAGGAGATCATGAAAATCTCCCACTGGAGAGGAAGGAAGCAAATATTGTTATGCAGCAGTCACTAAAAAATAGGATATTTGAGGCCTGAATGGGGATAATAGGAGAAGTATATGCAAAACCTTCACCAAGAACAAAATAATTCACGTCATGCAGGTATAACTTCCAGTCGTGTGACATTTGTCTGGTCCAAAAACAGGCAAATTGTTGGGAAAAATTATTCTGCTGTTTAGCTCTTGCTGTCCTTGCCCATTTGCTGTCCATACCCTCACCAGATGCCCTTGCAGCATGAGCCTCCTTTACCCCTTTCCAAAGCACATTCCTCATCCAATGAGTTGTGCCAGTGTGACCAATCACTCCTATGCCTCCACTGCTCTGTACATGGGAAAATTAATATCAGCAAAGAAAAAGGGCTTGGGCATTGCCTTTCTACTCTCCAGGATTCATCTGAGGAGAGAGGGTGCAGAGCAGATTCTGCCTATCCTATAAATCATATCTCTGCCTGTCTTCCCTGCTCTCAGTGATTAACAGCTGCCAGCCTTCAGAAGAGGCATTACCAGAGACTGTAAAATAAGTTAAAAATGGAATGCAGCAGGAAATATCTTGTCAAAGCAAATGAGAGGCTGGTAGGAAAGAAACCACTAAAATGAAATCCTTTTTGGGTAGGCTTTCTCAATATATCACCATAAGGAGAGTGAAGCAAAGGCTCCCCAACTCGAGCTCCTAGAGGAAACCAAGCTAATGCCAAACCAAATGTTCAGCAAGGGCATGCAGCTGGTGTGCAATAACTGACAGAGACCTGTAGTAATTGGCTCTTGAAATTAGCAAACCACTATGCTCCATACATATCAGTATATGGAAATGTGGGGAAGGAGCCCCTAGATGCGAGTTCAAAGTGGGTGCTCTGTGTTCATAAACCACTACACTGCCTGGCTGCTCAGTACTAAGGCTACAGTCAGCACCAGCTATAGGAAAGGTTGGCTTTGCTCTGCCCAGCAGGAAGGGTCTGTGGGCACCAGTCAAGACCAGTGAAACCAGCAGTTTGAGCTCCTTACTGCCAGAAGATTCTATTGAAGCTGCCCTAGGAAAGGAGGGAGTGAAACCTTGTTCAGCAACACAGCATGTGAAACCCAAGGGGTAAGCGGAGAGAAGTCTCCTCCCTTTGCTTCCCCACATTTCCCCTCCCTGGTGAGGACAACTGTCTTTAGAAACTCTACCAGTTGCCTGTACTTTTTTGGAGCCTCAGGAACTCCTTGGAACTGGTTTTGTAGTAAGGGCAAGGGAAATGTGCAGCAGGGCTGTTAGCACTGAGGGGCTTGGGCACTCAAATATGTCATATGCTCACAAAACTCAGAAGCAGAAAGGGAAAACCAAGGGACATCTTTTGAAAAAAAACTGCTCTCTTACCTTGGGCAAATGTCCTCACCACAGATACTAAGACTGGTTATGGGCTGAAGAAATTCTCCCTTGGAAATATATGTTCATCAAAAAAAACTCTGAAAGCTTTGTTATTCACACATAGTGAAGAGCTTTAAATAGCACAGCACACAAAAGGCTAAGACAGAAAAACATCTTTCCTTGTTGCTCCTTTCCCAGCAAGACAAGTCTCTGAAGCGCATGGAAGCTCCCCTTGAGCACCCACAGTGGTGCCAACTCTCAAGCAAGCTCTTCTTTCACATCGCTTAAAGTCAGATCTGTCAGAGTTTACCTCCCATCTCCCTCCCCAGTGCCAAGTGTCTGCCCTTCTTGCAGCTTTAAGAGTTGCATGATAATGTCCTTAGTTTAGCACAGGCAGAGGAATGCAATGACTGGGGCTTGCTGCATGTTGGTTTAGGTACTTACAGCTTTTGCAGCTTTCCCAGCCCCACTGTAAAGTTCTAGTATCCTGGTGGCCGCAAAGCCCCAGGACCCCACCAGGAGCCAGGATTTCACCTACAATTTTGCATTAATCAGTGCTAAATCCCCTGTTGCACACAATTACAATGCTCCCACATGAACTTTTTTAAGCTCTTCTGTCATCTGGTTGTGCCTTCTGATTTGCTAAGCTTAATTTCTTGGAGATTTGCAGATCAGTTCAATTCTGGGGACTTCACTCTTGGCATGTACGTTTCTAGAGGTGAAGTGATGGGTCATAGTGCTGAGAGGTGCTCACCATTCACCCAGTGTGCTTAAAATTCTTCTCTTCTCATCCCCAAAGTGATCCTGGGGTTTTGAGACTCAAAGGGGACATTTCCCAGGGCTCAAGGGACACTCTAAACAGAAGAAAAAGAATGGCTGATGGTGTAAATGATCAGCCCTCTGCAATCTTCACTGGGTCCTGGGATGAAGAAAAGCAATTAAGGGCTTATTGATCACTGGGCCAATTTCAAAAACTACCCTCGGGGGCCTGACCTACTTTGGGCTAAGCTTGTTCATTGGCAGTTTCCCCCCTGCTCCCAAAAGTAGCTGCATCCACAAGGACACTGCTGCACTCCTCGGATGGAAGCGGGGTGACATCTCCAGGTGTTCCCCAGGCTGGACGGAGCCTACAGCTGGTAGGACAGATTTAGCTTGGATCCCTTGAGAGACTATAACAATGGGGTAATCTCTGAGGCAAGTTTTGTCATTGCTTTTTGGAGTGATTTACCAAGGGAAACAGCTGAGGGCAGCAGCTTTTGCCTGCAGAGAGTTGGAACAAGGTATTGCAGCTGTTTCCAGGCACAGAACACAGGATATAAGGTACTGCGCAGGAGAAGGCTTCTCAGTGCTAGGGGCTGGCTTTTCTTCATCTCCACCTGCCCCATGGACAGACAGCTGTCCCAGCCAGGCAGCACAGGCTTTACAGATGAGAGAAGAGGGGTGCGTAAGTCCCCAGTCACCCTGTAGCTGCCCTGCATAGACCTCTCCCTCCCTAGCAGCTCAGAGGCACCTGCTCATCCTTTTTCTCTTTCCTTCTGAAAGGCTGAAGAAAGAAGCTGTTCTCATTTCACCCCAAGAATTGCATGCACAGCACTTGCCACAGATGAGAT
The DNA here is from genome assembly GCA_034782735.1 of Sagittarius serpentarius. Taxonomy (NCBI): domain Eukaryota; kingdom Metazoa; phylum Chordata; class Aves; order Accipitriformes; family Sagittariidae; genus Sagittarius; species Sagittarius serpentarius. The sequence goes on from JAVKLA010000052.1 coordinate 7,658,359, forward strand.
ACTTTTTCCCATGTAAAGCAAAATCCAAACCTGAATGCAACCAGTCTGATCACAGTCCCTCTGATTTCCCTGCACTTTTTTCAAATGGGGGCAGGAAAGTAAGGTGTGCATTTCCCTGCCAGAATTGATTCTCAGGAATGACAATAATCACAACATCTACTGGATTATTATTTTAGATGCATGAATACATGAATATGTATAAGAATGTGTATATGAGTGTGTGTATGTATGGGCTATTTGGGGGACACAGAATTTGACAACCAAATACTTATCTCTCCCCTACCTTCTCCCATTTGCTTAACGTTAAAGTAGGCTGTCATATATCGTTGGAATTTGGGTATCAGAGGGACCTCGTGATAGAAGCGAATGCTTGAGGGGGAGCTATGTTCTGCCTCTGATACCCTGATGGCTGGAAAAGGCTCCAAGAAATCAGAGTCTTCTCTGAAACGGAATGCAATAATAAGGAGGAAAGGAAACTTAAATTCTGCCCTCTGTTAAAATTCATAAACTTTACAGGCTCTATGTCTGAAGGTAACATGGGGGTCAAACTCGAGGAGGCAGTTTGGACCTCTAGTAATGGTGCCACAAACAAGCAGAGGACAGGGCATAACAGCAAAGCAAAATGGAAATCCTGCTCACGATTACAATGAACAGGGACTGGAGAAAAAAAGAGGTGGGGACAAAAAATCAGAGGTGCTCTGCCCACCTAATCTTGCCTGGGTACACAGAGTTTTAACTCTGTAGCAGTCGTGGATCATATATAAACTGAAACCTCTGTTACAAGGGTTGCAAAGTGGCGCTGGGCTGCCTGGCAAGCAGTGTTGGAGGGTGAGCCAGGCTGTGCCAGTGGCCCCAGCTGACCTTGGGCTTTTTGTTACCCAGTGCCTCAGTTTCCCCATCTACACGGTAAGCTCTGCTCTTTGTAAAGGGCCACTGGAACGCAGGGTGAGGGGAGCTGTCTGCTTGCAGCTAAACCTATGTTTTTGCTGGTTCATTTCCTCTAGAAATACAACGTGGGAGGGGAAAGGCATACAAAATTTGCTGAGGACAGAGGTGAGGCAGGCGGGGGCAGCTGGGCAAGAACCTTTCCATCAGACTTGTGGAAAGTGGCTTATCTGGGAAACAGCTTGAGACCCAGTTGGAGTCACAGACCCGAGAGCATGCAGTGGGCAAGTGCAGAGGTGGAGCTTACACCAGGTTTTTTTTGTTAGATATAAAAGGCTTAGATGGGTCAATGCTAACCACAGCGCCTGGGAGGTGGATGAGGGGAGCTCCGCAGAGAGTGGAGAGCAGTGCCAGCCATGGGGAGGGCAGCCCCAACCCTCTTGACACTGCTCAGCCTAACAGCGACTATTTGTGATGCCCAGGACACATGCCCAGGTGAGTAGGGCACAAATCCTACTGCAATCCCACTGAGACAGCCTGTTTCATCTCCCCCCATAACACAAGAAGCTTGGGGGAGGAAGGGTGGGATATGATTTTTTTCCTTCTATGTTTTTTTTAATTCAGGAAGAGGGTAAGGGGAAGGCTGAAGTCTCAGCAGCCACTTTACAAAACTCCTGGCTCCAACCAAAGATGTAGCATCCTCCCTCACTCACCAGTGGGATCTCCAGGAACAGGCTGTCCCAGTCGAGGTTTTCCTGGTTAAGGGTTTTTGTTCCTGGTGGCTGAGTTACTAAAGGATGCAGAGCAATACAAAGGATCGGTCAAGTGCTTGCTGGGTGCCAGGCACCCTAGCAGCTTGGGGACACTGCACAACACAGCTTTCTCTCTGAATTCCTTGGGAAGGCAATAGGGGCAATTTCAAACTGGCATGCTGTCAGGAAATTTCGTAGAACCTTTACTGTGCACAGATCCATCAATGTCACTTACTCTGCTATCAATACCCCCTCAGGACACTCTCAGCTTTTGTTTCATTAAGCTACAGTACATTTGTCATGCATGTAATGTCATATATAACAGCCTCCTCTCCCACTGAAGCCAGAGAGATTCAGTGTCTAGCTCCTCTAATATGTGAGATCCTCAATGCCATCTATTAATCCGTACAACACCTCCAGACTCCCACTCTTATTGCTTTTGCTTGCACTGTCCCTCAACTCCAGAGGGTTAGGTTTCCTGTCCAAGACATTTCAAAGCCCGAATAATCTCCACAAAGACTCTTCATTTCCTCAGAGCTGCGAATAGTGGGACTGGGTGATGCTGACCGGCTCGCCATTCTCCAAGGATGCCCAGGGATCCCAGGTGCCTCTGGCCCAAAAGGAGAACCAGGCCTCCCAGGAACAAAAGGTGAGGCCTCAAAAGCCAGCAACAAACACTGTGATATGAGATGGCTTTGTTGCTCTGTTGCTGGGTAGGGGAAGCAAGCTGAGGCTGGAGCAGTGGCTGGGCGGGCACTGGCTTCTGCGAGCAGCTGGAGAGTCGAATAGGAGTGGAAAACACCCCATCTAGAGATGTGCTGGTACACATGGAGTTGTCTTTTTTCCCTGAGTCCTGTCACAAGTCTGAAGGGGTCGTGGCATGTGAAGTGTCACAACTCATTTGTTTCTTCTACAGTAAAAACATCCATTTATTTTCTGAGTCTTTATTGAACAGTCTGGGTGGGAGGAGGCTGCGATGCTCCTGCTTGTCTACCGGGGAACAGTTTAGAAACTGTACTGGCACCCCCTACCCCAGGAAGCAAGAGAGATGGGGGTTTTCATAGCCAGCTCATAGAGAAAGTGAATCACATTAGCAGAGGGAGCAGATCCACCGCAGCAAAATCCATGGACTGTCTCCAGGATGTACAAAGCTCATAGTAATTCATACGTGTACTGCAAATTAGGACTTACACTGGCAGTACCAGTGTAATGTAGCTTCAACAGAAGAAAAGGAGTAAGACACGTTGCAAGAGTGAACCTAATTAATAAAACCCAGCTGCTTTGTTTCTGCAAAAGCCAAGGCCCAGCTGCCCGGGCTTCTGTATCATCTCCCCTCTGGTCAGTTTGCAATGTGCACATACAAACTGAGTCTTTCCTTGCAGGAGAAATGGGAGCCCAGGGACTCCCCGGGAAAGCAGGACCACCTGGTGCAAAAGGTAATGCATAACATATTCAGCTCTAATCCATAAATCTGCCCGAGTTCAGGACATGCACTGGGAGACTGGGTCTGCAGAGATGAACTGCAGAGCTGGTCATAGTCTGAGAAACAGCTCTGAAGTAGCGTAGGCAAAGCAGGATTTGGGGGTATGGATCTTGCATGGGGTGAGTACTAGAAAGTGTCTTTGAGTGGGACCACATCACAGATACTACTCTTCTTCTCAAAGTTCCCCACTGACACTTACCAACCCCCTAAAATCAGACCTCTCCCCATTCCCCACTGCTACCCTAACCTGCTTCCACCATGACAAACCTGCCCAAATGCCCCCCCTCTCTGAGGAGCTTTAGGGTGCTTCAGACAGGAGGCCTGGTGCAGACACGATGCTGAGTGCTTCCAGCAGTCTCCAGGCCTGGACTCGGCGTACAATGCCATTGTAGCCCATTTGACCAGAAGGATGGGATCAAACCACTGGGAAACAGTTGGCAGAGGGTGAAGCAAGGAGGGAATGGGAGTTTCTTTGCAATAGGATAAGCCCCTGAAGAGAGGAAGATGACTGCTGATAAATCGGCTTTCACTCCATCCAGGCTGTGCTTAAGGTCTTCAGCAGTATCTGTGTGCTGCAGACATTGAAAAGTGTCTCTTCTGAAGAAACCAGTTCCTAGCACAAGGTGGCATCCAGGAACTGAGCACTGGTGCACTGACTTAGCTAGGAAAACAGCTGCTTTGCATGCTGAATATATAGCTATTTCCTGGCCAAAAGCACCCAAGACTTCAGCTGAAACCCCAGCAGGAGATGGATGAATGCACTGAAAAAGCAGCTATTGCTCAAAATCTCACAGGTGCCTGACTGAAAACACAAAGCCCCCACAAAAAGTCACTGAGACTGAGACGGAGCTGTGAATCCCCCATATGCTCCAGCAGACGGAGCAGCAGTTTTCCCTTCCCTGTGTCCTGATCTTCCTGCTGTTCCTGAGAGACGCTCCCGATCAAGAGAGCAGCCAGGCCAGGGTGGCAGCACCAGCTGGGGCGCTCAGCAGAGCACCATGGCTTTGCACCACTTGACAGCCTCTCCTGTGCATTTGGGATATACAGAGGAGCTGGAGCAGCCACTTGGGGAGCCACACTAATTCACTTGCATTGAGTCATCTGTGATGAGCATTTTCCTCTTGTCTTTTGCAGGAGCGGCTGGAGAGCCTGGCTTCCCAGGACCAAAAGGTAAATCATGCTGCACTGAATTTACATGTGAGCTGGTCTAGTTAAACTTTCATCCTGTGCTGTTCTGGAACAACACGCTAGGTGGAAGCAACTATAGAGAAATAAAAGTACCCCAACAGGTACCGAATGGGGCTGTTTGGTGGCAGTTGTGCCCCATTCTAGGCTCAGCCCTGGCCTGGGTGGTGTGAGCAGCCCCTCTCCCAAACCAGCTGTTCAGCAACAGGGGCTGCCCCCAGCTCGGGTGCCTGATGCTGCTGCCCAGCACCATCAGCTACAGAAACCACAGGGCTTCACACACCCTAGCTTGAGGGACCAGCCAGATTCGGGCAGACCTCTGACCTTCCTGTGCTATGGCAAAAGGCAGAGGCTCAGATGCTAGTTGCTGCTAGTGCCAGAGGAACATGTCTCTGTACCAGCAGTGGCAATCGTGCAGAGGGAAAATAAGGGTTTTTTCCTGATGCCATCATCCTGCATGTGAGAGCCACTGGCATCTGTTGCTGAGCACGGTCTGTACAGCGGCTTCCCTCACTGGAACTTGGCTTGTAATAGCTGGGGGCAAGTGCTGCTGATCTGGTGGCTAGTTCAGCACATTTGCTCCAGCTGTCACCGCTGCTCCCAAACCACTGACTGAAGCCCTCTGCCAGCATCAACCATTCCCCTCTCAGGGCTTTTTACCCTGCCTTCCTGCAGGTGCATTTCCTCCTCCTTCCCACACCCATCTGCTCCTGTCCCACGTATCCCAGCCCAATGGGAGTCCCTAGCACAAAATGTTGGTACCCAACTCTGTGGGCTGGCCAGCAGCTGGCAGAGCCTCCAGATCCAACACATCTTGTGTCAGCCTTGCCATTTGGACCTCCCAGCCCCAAATCAGATGTCAGGGGAAAATATATCATGCTGGGTCCGACAGCCCAAGATAGGCAAGGCTGCTGCTCCTTGTACATCTATAATGTGTCCCACCTCCCTGGCAGCCACCCTGTGTGCCTGCTAGGCAACATGGACAGCTGCTCCCAGTGACTGTGGGTGCTGGGTGTCACCACTGTAATTACAGGAGTCTGTGACTTCAGTTCCAACCTGCCATTGTCCCTCTGTACTCTCCTGGGTCTGTGCAGATGAGCCTTTGATGGGCTGGTGGGTGTCCTCTGAAGGGCCTGGAACAGCCAGGGCAGAATATATACTGAGTTACTCCTCCTCCCTGGTTTCTCTGTGCCTCTGTTCTGTGTGCAGATGAGCTAAACACTTCCCCTAACATCACAGCCCTCTGCCAGTGCAGCAGGATTTGTCTTGAAAAGCATGTGATGCCAAGTGCTGGAGGAGGGGAGGGCAGGCTGTGGAAGGTGAAGAGCAATTGATGATGTTGTTTGTCCAACAGGAATAAAAGGAGAGCCTGGATTTCCAGAAACATGGGGTGAGTTTCATCCTGTGTTCTTCATGGCACTGTTGGCTTTGCAGAGCAGATGGTGGTGGACTCCCTGCAGCAGAAGTCAGGACAGAGCAGCAATAAAAACAAATTCAGAGAGACACTGGAGGATGGAGTAAGGAAGTACCACTGTTAACCCATTTGCTTCTCACAGCCACATGTAGCTTCTGTGTGTCTACTCTGTAATCCAGCCAGGCCAGGGAAGTCATGTCTTCTGAGCACTACTCAAGTCACCTGCCCTCTGTGTGTCCTGGAGGTCTGTCTTAGCTTTTGAAAGCCTCAGTGTCCTGTTTTCCAAGATGAAACCACTAGAAACACCTCTATAGACAGGCTGCTACTTCAAAGGCAGTTATACCACCATGCTTGCAGTGGCAGGTTCAGTAGCTGCAAGTTCACATGTGTGATAGTGCACAGATTAATTTAATCATTCAAAAAAAAAAAGAAAACAAGCTTCAGTTGACCCATCTGTCTCCATAAGCTAAAGCCAAAGCAGAGCAACAACCTGCTCTGGCTACACTTGGATGCTGTAGGACCACAGTCACGTGCAGAGGCTTGGGCAGATCACAGCTGCTCTAACACCTGAAAGAGAGAGACTGGGATGCCACTGAACTGGCCCTTTGCTGCCCCAGGCACTCCTCTGCCCTTTTATGTTTCCTGGGCATGTAAAAACATTTGACTAATAAGGAACACGCCAAGTCCAGGACCATCCCTCCATTAGGAAGGACACCCGTGCCCACAAGACAGCCTGGTATAGCTGTGCATCCATTCATCAAATACAGCATACTTGGACATCTGCGCTACCAGCACCACTGTTTCAGGTCATCTCCCAAGACTTTCCCCTTTGAAAGCCACAGAGGCAGCTGTAAGCTGGGATGTCCGATAGGGACCATTCCAGTCAGTCCTTTGGCATCTGTGAATATGAGTTTCTGTCATCAGGTGTGTTTTGGGGGAAGAAAAATAGATTTATACATAATATATTTATACATATATATATTCAAAAGTGCTGTCTGTCCAATCCACAGAGGAGGATCTGAACACTGTTTTCTGTATTACAAGCAGGTGTTTTTCTGTGTCACCACTCCTTTGCTACCAACTACCCACAGTCTCTGTGTCCCCTATACATTCCTGAGCCTGGACAAATTCCTGGATCATGAGTTTGTCATTCCGCTTAGAGCAGCTCCGTCAGCCAGACCCCCAAAAGAGTCATTGCAGTTGAGAGGAGTCTGAGCACCTTAGACCATCTCTTAGAAGGTGCCCATCTCCCCTGTTGACCTATGGACTCAGAAACTGCAGCAGGGTTTGGCTCCCAGTAAGTGTGCACCACAGTCTTGCAGTGCAAAGAGCCAGCTGGGAGGCTGAAGGACTGAAAGCCTCCAGCTTAGGGCATGAGGCTGAAATGCTCCCTGGATGCAGTGAGCACATTATAACTCTTTCCACTTGATCTCCTTCCCTGATTTGCACAGAAGCCAGGAACTGCCAAGAGCTCTTGGGTAAAGGGAAGATCCTGAGCGGCTGGTACACCATCTATCCCCAAGGCTGCAACACCACCACCGTCTTCTGCGACATGGACACTGATGGTGGAGGATGGATTGTGAGTAGGATGAGGAGAGGGAGGTTTCTAAGTCCCTACAGTGATTTTTATTAAGGCTGCAAAGGATGGCACTGAAATAGAAACAAAAAGGGAGGAAAACACACACTGAGGGGACAGCTGAAGTTCACATCAGCAAGCCTGGGTAAATCCCTGTGGATCCAGGGGATTCTCCTGGGAGATGTCTCTGGGAGCAGGCTGAGCACCACAGACCCACTCTCTGCTTAAATGAGTGAATCATTTCCTCCTCGTTTCCAAGGGCAGGTGGAGATCTGAGTGAGGGATTCCACTGGGATTCAGTCCCCAGAGACCCATAGGAGTGTCCTGATGCAGGGGGAGTGTTTGCTGTGGGAGGCTGTGTCACCTGAGTGCTGCAGATGCTTTCGGGAGAGGGTGGCCTGGTGAGGCTGAGGCTCTCCTTTCCTGCAGGTTTTCCAGAGGCGCTGGGATGGGTCAGTGAACTTCTTGCGAGATTGGGATTCATACAAACGAGGCTTTGGCAACCAGCTGACGGAGTTCTGGCTGGGGAATGACAACATCCACTTCCTCACCTCGCTGGGTAAGGTCTGCCTCCATCCTGGGCTGGAGCCTTGAGAGTCCAGCCCCTGTATGACACTTGGTCATTAAAGGACTCCAAACTTCTCGCATCTGCCTGAGGCCCCAACAGTAAATCCTAAACAGCACACAGGCTCTTGCAGCCCATTGCACACAGGAAACTGCACCGTAAAAAAAAGGAAAAATAGAAGCCAGAGAAGAGAATGAGCTGGCTGCATGACCTGTCCTGGAGACAGGCCAACACATCTTCCTACCAGGACTCGTTGTGATGGCAGTCATCTTGTTCACACACAGCCTTGCAGTCACAGTTGTTTGCAGGACTCCTGGGAGTGTAGCTCTCAGTCCCCATGACCACCCAACACCAGATCAGAAAAGGTGCTTCACAAGAAAGCCATCAAAGGTACAGGAGGTTCTGCAGGAATTTCAAATAAATCATCATCTCTCAAGTTAGCTCAGGGCTCCTTAAACCCTCCACCCTGAAATCCAGGTGTGTACTCGCCATCAGCCCTGCACCACCGCTGTCCACCTTCTCTTCTAGGGCCCTGTGAACTCCGCATTGACCTGAGAGACTTTGAAAACAACTACTATTTTGCCAAGTACGCTTCATTCAGAGTCTTAGGAGAGTCTGAGAAATACAAACTGGTTCTAGGCGACTTCCTCGGTGGAAACGCTGGTAAGTTAGCAGCAGCTTGCTGGGAAAGGCTGTTTTCTAGAGCATTTCAGAAGCGTTCAGCATTTATAGTGCAGAGCTGTATCATGCAAACTCCTTGCACCATCTACAGTTTGGATCAATTTTTTAAAACTAGCCATGCTACCCCAGATGCCAAGTGACCTCTGGATGCAGGGAAGGACAGGGACACCCATCACCCACAGAAGTGTTACCCAGAGCATTACCTACAAGCCCAGCCACATGGTTTAGCAGCAAACGTGGAGCCTGGTCCTGAGCAGCACCTCATCCAACATAACCTTCCCAACAGCTCTGCAGCAGCCGGGCCAAGTCCTGCTTTCAGTTACACTGGAAGGAAATATTTGCCCACGAGGTTTGGCATTTCCACGGCTGGGGTGCTGTTCAATACTTGCAACATCAGCACTGCTTCCTCTTAATGCCTGATGTTTCATTTTTCTTTAAAAAGCAAGCAAATCCTCAGCAAAATTCAATACCGCTCATGCATGAATGAGCGAAACCAATACCTGAGATAGCACTGCTCTGAGTTTATGTGGCTTTGTACACTGTAACTCTAATAGTCCAGACCTCAGTATGTCTGCAGAGATTCTGAGAGGTGCGAGAGACATGACACCCATGTAACTGCGAGGAGAACCATTTGATTCACAGGCATAGAAAAGTTCTCTGTGTGTTTTAGCAGTCCTGGCAGAGCTCAGGATACTCCTTTTCTCTAGGACCAAGGAGGAAACCTGGGCAACTAAGAGAACAGCAGGATTTATAAAATCTGACTTGCATCCAGCAAAGCCCAATGATGCCCTGCAGTAGTGCACAGACACATTAGGTTCCCTTTGTGCTCTCTACTGCAGTAATTGTGAACATGTACTCTCTGCAGGAGACTCCTTATCATACCACAAAGACATGCCATTTTCAACAACAGACCAGGACAACGACATGAGCTCCTTTAACTGTGCCACAGAATACAAGGGAGCATGGTGGTACAATGACTGCCACTACTCCAACCTGAATGGGATGTACTGGCTGGGCGTTCATGGGAGCTATGCTGATGGCATAAACTGGAAGACAGGCAAAGAATACCATTACTCCCATAAGCGAACGGAAATGAAATTCAGGCCAGTTTAACATGGCAAGAGGGTGTCTGACTAGCACCAACAGGTGCCACTCAACAGCCAAGGGAAGACACAACTAGAATCATAGAATCATAGAATGGCTTGGGTTAGAAGGGACCTTAAAGATCATCCAGTACCACCCCCATGCCATGGGCCACCCACTAGATCAGGCTGCTGTCATGGTTTAACCCCAGCCAGCAACTCAGCACCACGCAGCCACTCACTTGCTCCCCCCCACCCAGTGGGATGGGG
>JAVKLA010000052.1:7668351-7705639 GCA_034782735.1 Sagittarius serpentarius
ACCTCCAGGGATGGGGCATCCACAGCCTCTCTGGGCAACCTGTTCCAGTGCCTCACCACCCTCTGAGTAAAGAATTTACTCCTAACAACTATCCTAAATCTCCCCTCTTTTAGTTTAAAACCATTCCCCCTCGTCCTATCACTTTCTGCCTGTGTAAAAAGTCGCTCCCCCTCCTGTTTATAGGCTCCCTTTAAGTACTGGAAAGCTGCAATGAGGTCTCCCCAGAGCCTTCTCTTCTCCAAACTGAACAAACCCAGTTGCCTCAACCTTTCTTCATAGGAGAGGTGCTTCAGTCCTCTGATCATCTTCATGGCCCTCCTCTGGACCCGCTCCAGCAGCTCCACATCCTTCTTGTGCTGGTGACCCCAGGCCTGCACGCAATATTCCAGACGGGGCCTCACGAGGGCAGAGTAGAGGGGGACAATCACCTCCCTCACCCCGCTAGCCACCCCTCTCTTGATACAGCCCAGGATACGGTTGGCCTTCTGGGCTGCAGGCACACACTGCTGGCTCATGTCAAGCCTCTCGTCCATCAGGACCCCCAAGTCCGTCGCAGGGCTGCTCTCAATGAATTCTTCTCCCAGTCTGTACATGTCTGGGCTTGCCCCAACCCAAGTGCAACACCTTGCACTTGGCCTTGTTGAACCTCATCAGGTTGTCGTGGGCCCACTTTTCAAGCCTGTCCAGGTCCCTCTGGATGGCATCCTTTCCTCCCAGTGTATCAACTGCACCACTCAGCTTAGTGTCATCAGCAAACTTGCTGAGGGTGCACTCGATCTTGCTGTCGATGTCGTTGATAAAGATGTTGAAGAGCACCGGTCCGAAGATAGACCCCTGGGGGACACCACTCGTCACCAGCCTCCACCTGGACATAGAGCCATTGACCACAACTGGCTGTGACCATCCAACCAATTCTTTATCCATCGAATAGTCCACCCTTCAAATCCATCTCTTTCCAATTTAGAGATAAGGATGTAGTGTGGGACCATGTCAAAGGCCTTGCAGAAGTCCAGATAGATGACATCCATTGCCCTCCCTTTATCCACTGATGCCATTGCTCCATCACAGAAGGCCACCAGGTTGGTCAGGCAGGACTTACCCTTGGTGAAGCCATGCTGGCTGTCTCAGATCACCTCCTCATCTCGCATGTGCCTTAACGTAAATTCCAGAAGGATCTGTTCCATGATCTTCCCAGGCACAGACGTGAGGCTCACCAGTCTGTAATTCCCTGGGTCTTCCTTTCTCCCTTTCTTGAAAATGGGCGTGATGTTTCCCTTTTTCCAGTCACTGGGAACTTCGCCTGACAGCCATGATTTTTCAAATATCATGGAGAGCGGCTTGGCAACCACATCAGCCAGTTCCTTAAGGACCCTGGGATGCATATCATCCGGCCCCATAGACTTGTAGATGTTCAGTCTCACGAGGCAGTCTCGGACCTGTTCTTCTCTTACAGTGGGAAGAAGTTTACTCCCCTGACCCCCGTCCAGAGGTTCTGGGACGTGACAGACATGGGAAGCCTGACGGCTGGTGAAGACCGAGGCAAAGAACTTGTTGAGTACCTCGGCCTTCCCCATGTCCGACGAAGCCAATTCACTCTTCTCATTTATCAGAGGGGGTACACTCTCCTTGGCCTGTCTCTTCTGACTAATGTACCTGTAGAAGCCCTTCTTGTTATTTTTCACATCCCTTGCCAGGTTCAGTTCCATCTCAGGCTTGGCTTTCCTGATCCCACCCCTAGACACCCAGACTGCATCCCGTATTCTTCCCAGGCCACACATCCCTGCTTCCACTGCCTGTACATCTCCCTCTTTTCCCTCAGTTTGACCAGCAGGTCCTTGTGCAGCCATGCTGGTTTCCTGCCTCCTCTACTTGCCTTCTTGCGCTGGGGGATGGAGAGGTCTTGTGGTCTCAGAAAGATGTCCTTGAAGAGCTTTATATACAAATAAACAAACAAACAAACAAAGCAAAGTTGTTTGAGGGCAAAACTGGACCAGGAAGAATACTACAGGTTGTGCCTTCAGCCTAGAGTAGAGACCAGAAAAGATCAGTGCTGGTTTGAGCTCCACCAGACTCTCACCCTGGACTGTCTCCAGCAGCCCTACAGATGCTGACTGAGCCTGAGCATCTTCTTCTGAAAAGCGTTATCTTGATTTAAATGGTGAGGCTACTGCATCTCAGTAAATCTCTCAGATATTATTATCCTAAATGGTAATTATTGGTAATTTTCAGTCTAATCCACATATATGAAGCCTCCAGTGTTCTTGCAGCCCATTTTTCTGTTGGACCCAAGAGCCATCTGAAAGGCATCGAATTCCCCCCCTCCCCGTGCCCCCACTCTCCCTGCAGGCTGTGACAGAGCTACAATGTAGACCAGCATGGAAAGGACTGAGCTTCCAGCACAGGGCTGTCAGCACTGCCACCTCCCTCCTTCCCTCCCCACTGCCTCACACAAGTGCTCCAGGACCTCAGTTGGGACCTCAGGTCCTGGAACCACAGTAGCATTGACCAGTACGTCCCACCACAACACAGCTGCAGCCAGGCCCAGACCCAGCTTCAGCCACTCCTCCAGGGCACATTTGGGGATCTCATTCTTTAGCAGCTGTGGAGCAAGAGCTGGATACAAAACAGTCTGTCCAGCAACATGTGTGGTACCAAGACTCTACAGTAGTCCCAAGTCATGCCTTGCACAAGTGGACATCAGGTAAATCACCAGCAGGTGCCAGTATCTTCCATTTCATCTTGTTTCCAGTAGCATTTGAAGATGGGCTATCTGCTGGCAGATGGAAGCGGTTCATCCAGTTTGTGTGATGTTGTATTTAACTATTAGCAGAACTGGTTAAAGGGCCTCTTCTTCCTGGACTCCTGCTCCTGGACTCCTCCTCACAGCTGACTCAGAGGAGGAGAGCCTAGTGCTAACTCCTCACTGCAGGGACAGACCACAGTCAGTGGAAGCAGAGTATTTATTGGTGTTACGTTCCTAATGGTCCCAGATTTATCACATTACTTACTGCCGAGATGTGCAGCAAGGGCAGCTCCAGCCCTACAACACTGAATCCAAACCTTGTGGGTAAGAAAAACGAAGGAGCCACTTGCTCAGCACACCACAGCATGTTAACAATGTGCTAAGAAATAAACTTGAGGTTTTGCATTTCCCTATTCACTATGTCCTGTCCCTGCTCACTTCTCCTTTTCAGGTACATGAGAAAGTGTCTGTCTGAGCAAAGAAGCTGTATTGGGTGTGCATGGCAAGGTTTTGGTAGGGGGTGGGCAAACAGGGGTGGCTTCTGTAAGAAGCTGCTAGAAGCTTCCCCTATGTCCAATATAGCCAATGCCAGCCGGCTCCAAGACAGATCCGCCACTGGCCAAGGCCAAGGCCATCAGCAACAGTGGTAACGCCTCTGGGATAACAGATTTAAGAAGGGGAAAAAAAGTTGCTGCAGCAAAGAAACTGCAGCTGGAGAGAGGAGTGAGAACACATGAGAGAAACAGCCCTGCAGACTCCCAGGTCAGTGCAGAAGGAGGGGCAGGAGGTGCTCCAGGCGCTGGAGCAGAGATTTCCCTGCAGCCCGGGGAGGACCCCACGCCGGAGCAGGTGGGTGCCCAAAGGAGGCTGTGACCCCGTGGGAAGCCCGCACCGGAGCAGGGTCCCGGCAGGACCTGTGGCGCCATGGAGAGAGGAGCCCAGGCTGGAGCAGGTTTGCTGGCAGGAGTTGTGACCCCACGGGGGACCCACGCCAGAGCAGTCTGTGCCTGAAGGACTGCAACCCGTGGGAGGGACCCACGCTGGAGCAGTTTGTGAAGAACTGCAGCCTCTGGGAAGGACCCATGTTGGAGAAGTTCATGGAGAACTGTCTCCCGTGGGAGGGACCCCAGGCCATTAGCAGGGACAGAGTGAGGAGTCCTGCCCCTGAGGAGGAAGAAGCGGCAGAGACAAGATGTGAAGAACCAGTCCCAACCCCCATTCCCCATCCCCCTGTGCCATTGGCGGGGGAGGAGGTGGGGAATTCAGGAGCGAAGCTCTGCAGAACCACAGACTCCTCTGCAGAGACGTACGATCTGGTGCTGAGATTTCATCTTTAACCTGGCTAAAGGTGCTGAATCCCCTTTCTCTGCTCCCCTCTATCTTCTCCTCTTACTATACAGAAAACTTCAACATTTAAATTTCATCTGTAAAGGATACCAATGTTAGAGGGATTAAGAGAACACCAAGAACAGTTTACCCAAGCCCATCTAGTCAATATTCCTAGACTGCCACCTGACTCCATAGAGGAAATATTCAGGTGTGACAGGCCAACACCAGTACTAGGTGACGTGGTTTGGACCTGGCTGCAGAGTGAAATTCTCCTACATCCCCTAAGCTGGCACAGTAAGCCATGGGCTGGCACCACATCCCCTCTAGCACGAGCTCCAACACACTTCAAGACAGGTAAATGCTCCCTGTGCTGATACAGGAAAGTGGAGGAGAGGGTCCTTGGGCTTGATGGTCCATCCCAGGCACCATGCCTGCAGCAGTCACAGAGAGGGCTTGCACTGACTCCAGCCGGGAAGAAATGAACCATTAAGGTCAGGATCCAGTTCCCTAGATACATATACATACTAGCAGCCCAGAGCTCCCACCTCTCCTCAACAGAAGGGTTCCCCCTCCTCCGTCAGCTCTCACATCTGACCAGTGGGAGAAGAGACAGGGAACAGACTTAAGATGTCCTAAAAGAATATGCTCCCCAAACTGCCAGGATACCATCCAGTCCCTCTTGCTTTCCATCCTCTTGCGAAGGGTCCCCAGAAGAAAAGCAGAATAGCCCCAATCAATCTGTGACTGATCCTGGCCACTGCTCATCTCAGGGCTTTTTTATTGTGTCCTGGAAAGCTCATGGATCATGTTTGCATTTTGTGTTTGAAAACCCTCTTCTGCTCATTAGCGGATCTGGAAAGGGCCAGCCCTGAAGCCTAGAAATTACAATGTCCTTGGAGCTTCTCTAGACATTTCCCTTGCTGCAAATAATGACAAGTGAGGCTGCGGGAGTCACCAGAAGAGCAGGGTGGGCCAGGCTATGGGGTGTGGGGAGAGGACCTGGTTTCTGCTGTATTAGGGAGGCAGACATATGATGAGAGGCTGGAAGCATCTCTGATGGCTTGTTGATGCAGTCATCTGAAAGCAAAAGTGGGGTCAAACTAGTTGTCTCTGGTCCCTCCCAGGCCAGCCTCCTGGCCAGATCAAGGCTGCCTCCAGCAATACCCTCCTGCCTTGTCTGGGACATGGGAAGACCCAGCAGTCCAAACCACCCATGGGATTACTGCCAGCCTCCAAGGGCTGGATAGAGGCTCTTTCCAGGGAGGAACACAGCACTTTGGCCACATGGAAATGCCCAGAGATTTCACAGCTGTAAATCTGAAAGCTGATTGCTGTCAAGAAACTGGACTTCAGAAGGAAAGGTCTTCTTCCTGCCTAACACCGATGACTGTCATGTGAGGAGCTCAGAAAACTGAACTTCAGCACTGCTCTGTGATTTGTGTTTGGATGCAGCATACTCAGTGGTCCTGGCATAGTGAACTGCTTCCTCCAATTTTCCAAGGTGTCCTTGTGAGAAGTTGTATCTGAAGAGTAACTAATACCATATATGAGTCAGTATAAAACAAGCTGCAGCTGGGGGAGGAAAATCATTTCACTGTGGTTTGGTCCTTTTGACTTATGGGCCGCTGGGGTGGAAAAGATGAATCCAACACCCTTTGCACTATGTTTGTGCTGCTGCTGTTACCTTATGCCCATCCAACTGGAGTGAAGGGGCGACTGAAGACACCAGCTGACCCTGCCACAAACCGAGGGCACAGGTGGGCAATGGACTCAAAATACCACCCTCTCATAGGCAATACTCTTACGTAAATTACTTCTAACTAAAGGTTTATTATGCCAGCTATGCTAATAAGAGCATGAAGCTGTTCGTTTAGTTGTGTTTGGTGCCTATGCTTAGAAACACGGCATTTCTGCAGCACCACTCAGCAGACCCAGGATGACGAAACACAGCAGCCAGGGCTGATGTGGAAAAGAACCACTAGACTTTATTCCCAAATGGCATTTATAAAAACAAACAAATGAAGACACAATGGAGGATGCAGGAACACATGGGCCATGGGGCGCAGCATGGCCAGGTCCACGCCATCGGTACCTGCAGAGCAAGTGGCCAACAGAGGGAAAGGCGGCAGAGGAGGAAGCTCCTGGTAAGGTCCAGCAAAGGCAAGCCTGCTGCACCACCCAGACCCCTCCACCCCCCATCGCAGATGCTTCAGTTCAGCACCAGGACTCCCAGACATGAAATTCAACCACTGACCTGGACTTTGCATCAGACTGGTGCGGGGAAGCCAGGCCCTGCACTCCCAGCGCAGGGGCTCATACCTGGTGGGCATCTTGGCAGGTTTCCCTTGCTCACCTCTCCCTCCAGCTCTCACCAGTGAAGATAAACTCTTGGTCCATGAGATGCACCAGACAAATTCCCAGACCACCTCTGTTCTCTGCAGACTCCCAACATTGGGTTTTCTAGTCCACATGGTGCCTGCAGACAGTCTTGGTCCCATCTGCCCCTGCAGCAGGCACCAAAGGTCCTTCTAGCAAGGACCTGATATCCTTCAGTCACCTAAGATCCAGCATGTGGCCTCACCATGAGAGTGGATGGGGCATATGGCAAGCCCAGAAGAAACACGGTTCTGCTCTATCGCAGCTCAGACCATGCTGGCTAATGCTATCCTCTGTGCTCTGTGCAGAAAATATCCCCCGCCCCTCCCAGATCTATTTAATGCTTGAGCAGGCTTCTTACCTCCAAGCAGATAAATAAAACCAAAAGATCTCTCTTCATACCACAGCAGCACCAAAGTATACAGAACTCCATATGCCTTTTCTACTGTGTCCCAGCCCCACAGTTGCTGCTCTGCAGGACCAGAGTCACATGTATGGCTAGAAGAAGGATCAGCCCAGTCTGTGGTAGGGCACCATCAGCACCAAGCCTTGCTGGTCCTGGGAAGGGTGTGGCCAGCAGGGGAGCAGCCCTGCAAGGAAGTGCCCCTTGAACAAGACACCTTCACCCCATAACAATCCATTTGAGGGATCGATATGTTGAGGGATCTTCTTTTAGTCTACTCTTGTGCAGGGGGGGCAGAGGAAGAACAGACTCCAGCTTGGCAGACCAGGCAGCATGGGGAAGGCTGGGGAAAGGCTTTGTGAAAGCAATGCATCTAGCCAGGGACCGAGTTGAGGTGGACAGCTATTCTTCATCCATAGTGGCCTTTCGTAAAGGCTTTGTATCCTTAATGCTTTGGGTGTTAGAACATACTGTTGGATTCCTTATTCTCAAGCCTATTTCTCTATGGAAGAAGAGCCCAGGAGAGATTGGGAAGCCCTAGGAGACTGCAGTTAGCTCCTCAGGTCGATCTCCTGGTAGCCAAATATACACCTTGTGATTTTCGTCCGACACATTACTGTGATGCTGGTGGTGGCTGGCTCTCACTGAAGACACACACA
Organism: Sagittarius serpentarius; assembly: GCA_034782735.1. Taxonomy (NCBI): domain Eukaryota; kingdom Metazoa; phylum Chordata; class Aves; order Accipitriformes; family Sagittariidae; genus Sagittarius; species Sagittarius serpentarius. Next base: position 7,675,862 of record JAVKLA010000052.1, read on the forward strand.
TGTATCAGTGCTGTTTGCCCTGCTGTTGCAGTCCATTTCACTCCACTGGTCTTAAGTCCCCAAACTGGTGCAAGTCAAAAAGTGGCCACTCCCCCTCTTCCAGGTTGAAAACCTTCCCTTATTTTCAGTCTTCTATTTCTCGAGGCTTTGCCTTTCCCACATTGGCAGTATCCAGCTGGGATGAAGGTATTTGCTGCGCAGTTTACTGTTGAGCAGGAGGTTTCTTGTGCAAATAAGTCAGTATCCCACAAAAGCACAACAGCACCTCTGGGGAACGAGGAGCTGCAAATGCCCCTGGAGATGTGGCTGAGCTGGTGACCCTGGTGCCATTCAGTGTGTTTCATGCCAGCTCCCAGTTCCTTACGATCCCTGGTGAAAACACACCATGCTCCTCCACTACGTTCCTGTCCCAGCATGCCACTGAACACTCCCTTGTGCAGGCATCACAGCACAGAGATGCTGGGCTATATATGACACCAAATCCGGCTCCAAGAATAAGGGCCCCAGGTAGGTCTGCCACTATGTGGGAGAACAGCCTTCAAGCTGTAGGCTGAAGGCCTGTTGGGCTAAACGCTGTACAAATACTTTTTGGTGTACAGATGAATGATCCTTGCTCCAAGGGCTTACAGTCTACAAGAACAGAGCCACAGCTCCACCACTATACAGACATTACACCTATTTACACCCACAAAAATTTTGGTCCCAGAGAACATGCCTTTCAGACCAATGGCCCAGCAATCAGCTGATCTGGGGGCAGGGACTCGACTGCTTACCTCTTTCTCTTAATTCGCAATGCCAGACCATTTCTAGCCGTTATTCTTTCCACCTCTGGTTTGGATCTGCAGCCCCAGCACCCTCCTCTGGTCTACAGAAGAAAACATGGTATCAAAACAAAGTCCTTTCCTGGCTGCCTGAACCCTGGGGCCCATGAGGGTGTCCCACATCGCCAGAGAGGTGATGGGTGCTGGGCCAGGCAGAGAAATAGATGACATGCTGGATGATGCTGGACCCAGCTCTCCCCCATTTCGGCCTCACAAACTGTTGGCACTGTGTTCATCGCCACGTTTGCAGATGGACGACAAGTGGGGAGGCAGACTCCTCCATCTCTGAGCCCCAGTTGAGGGCGGCAGGGAGAAATCTAGACTACCGTGATGCTGGGACATGCGTCTGACAAAACTTTTTGAAGAGGAGATATTAGTCAGTTAGTTCATATCTTGATAAGGCACACCCTCCCCATCGCCTCGGCCAGCACAGGTCGGCACCCTGTGGGTGGCCCCCGCTGACTCTCCAAAACCTTGCCGGTTGCCTCTGCGCCTGGGTGGGCCCCGAGTGCGATGCCAGGAGACCCAGCCAGAGACCTTACAGAGCCATACCTGTTCCTGCAAGGCTGCTGGACAGGTGCTTTAAGGCTTTGAAATATAAGGCAACTCCAAGGCTGACCAAGCACCCCAAAGACCCTCTCCTCCACACTGCACAGACCCCAGCCCCTTGAGAGGCAATTCCTCAAGGCTATGGGGAAGAAGAAGGGGAAGGCCGTGGGTCTGGGGGGCATGGGGAAGCAGGAGAGGACAATGTTTCTGTGAGGGATTTGGAAAGCATCCTCAAGGGAATTCAGGTCCCTCCAGGATCATTTGCTTTTAACAAGCAAACAGACAAAGGCTGCTTGGTGTCCTAATTACATCTGTTAGAAACCATAGCTACGAAAAATATATCCTTGGTAAGTCCGTTCTCCCATTTTTAACCATGTTTTCCATCCAAGAAGTTAGAGACCAAGACTATGATCCAATAAACACCAGTGCATCACCTAGCTTTTCCCTTCCCCACCTTCCTTCTTCACCCCTGACCCCCCAGACAGTTAATTTACAGTTTGGGCAATCCTCTGCCAAGCCTCACAGAAGGCAGGCAGCTCAGCCTGAAAGCTGATTGTCCCTCCTAGGCTCCAGGCTCTCTGCGACATCCTCCAACTCATCCAGGATTTCGGAGAAAGACGGCCTCTTAAATGCTTCCACCTGGAACAAGAAGGGAAAGCTGAGAGGACACCCCGGAGAAGGGGTGGGTGCTCTGCAGCAGCTCTGCTGGCTCCCCCAAGGCTGGGCAATGGCAGCCATCCATCATTAGCACTGGTCTGGGTCACACGCTGGCCAGTGGAGCCTTCTGGTATCACCACTTGGTGATCCAGGCCCAGGCTGCTGCAAACAAGCAGACACAGGCCAGGTCCCATGGTGTGGTACAGCTCAAAGGCAGTGAGATGCTGAAAACCAGCCTGACATACCCCAACCTGGACAGGGCATGGGAACTGCTCATTCCAAAGCCCACCCAAATGGTGCAGGGGCAGGCACTACGCAGGGAAAGGCTGCAGGTAGGTATCATAAGGGAGATGTATCATTCCCTGAGCTTTTTCATGACAGTCAGGATCTCACTGATTTGTCTCCCTGATGCAGCTCATCCTCAGTGGGCTGTGATCCCCCAGCCGTGCCAGTGCCATCGGGGTGTACCCAAAGTGAGAAACATGGCCCAGGGCACATCCATCCCGCGCGCTCACTGTGCCATCCTGGGTCTGCCCTTTGTGTGTGACCCCCTGAAGCCAGCCTGGGGAGCTGCACCAGAAACTCCCCAAGCCTGCACATCACACAAGGGCAGAGGAGAACAGCCCCAAGGGCCATTACTGGCAGAAGCCCATTATTATATCAAATTGCATTAGGAAGCTGCCTGTCAGAGATACAAGACGTGAACACGCATAAATCTAAGCCAGTTGCTGATGTGAATCACTCCTCCGATTCAGTGCAAGTTATTCATACATCCTTGGGACACATGCAAGGATTTACTTCCATTTGCTGCCTTGAGCTCCTAGCAATTAGGTGCATTATGATCACCCAGCTTCTCCACCTGATTACTGCCTTTATTTTTCTCTGCATTTCAGAGATTAACTTGAATCCTTGTTTTCTCTCTGCTTTGCTTCTTGAGGCTTTGGGCAGCACAGGGAGACCCCCACATTTTCACCGTTACCTTTTATGCTAAAGCAAGAAAGGTTGGAGGACTATGCTCTGATATCTGTAACACCAGGGCTGGTAACAGCAAGGCAGTGCCCTCCACAGAGGATCAGCCGGGTGCCTCTGCCTACAGCCTGGCTTAAGGAGGGACTGGACATCATCAGAAACCTGCTTCCCACTCTGGGGTCGACATGCAAGGGAACAGGCAGGACCTTGGGTCGTTTCAGGCTGTAATACACAAACTGGACACCTCTCCTAGGGGCAAAACTGCACGGTGAATGAATGAAAGCATACTACTGGCCCAGGAAGATCTCATCACTTCGCAGCTCAAATGGCAGAGCTCTGTGCGCTAACACTGAAAGCAGCACGTTCAAGCTCTCCAGGGTTCACAACAATTTTGGTCTCTGTCATACAAGTGTAATACAAATCCAACAAAATCAAAGGAAAAAAAAAAGCCCTAGCAAGAATCTCACCCAACAACAGCTAGCAGCAAGGTCCATCACCCTCTTGGGGCATTCGCTGATCATCCCTTGGAAGGCAGCAACATCCAAGCCATAATCCTGTGAGGAAGGGGGAAGAGTATGTAGAAAAGACATCAGCTATAAAGTCCTTTAAAAGTTCTTCATCCTTCTGAAGGTGTTTAAGCACAAAATGGTCATGGTTTAAAGCTTTTAGGGTCTCCATCACAACTATTTTACTGATGGCTATGCAAAGGTACCAAGGCAACACCAGTTCTGGCAGGGCTGCACAGACGGTAAATCATTAGCAGAGCTGGGCGACTGCAGCATTCTTCTGCTTGCTCTGTGCTGTCCCTGCAAGGCAGTACATGTCCTCCTGGAAAAGCTCAGACTAAGGCAACAAGAGCCACAAATGTGGAAACCAGCAGAGGAACCAGCACTAAGTGCTGAGCAGTGGTTGCTGAGGACAGGAACTGAGAGTCGAAGGGGTCCAGCCAGCTGTTTCCATAACTACAGCTTTGTCCCTCCAGAGTCTCTGATATGTAATTCTCCTTCATCCCTGTTCAGGATAAACTTTCCCTTCCCACTTTGTGGAAGGGAAATGTTGCAAATGATGAAACAAAAAAGGCCCATGTTTTTAGGAAAGCCCGCTGTTTCCACACAAACTGTGTATTAACTGCAATGTATTTGAAAATAAACGTTTGTGATGAAAGTTGTGTTTAACCTGCCACTTCAATGGAGAAGCTGAAATGTTCAAAGCAAAATGAAGTATTTGGAATTAAGGTCTTTAAACAGAAATACTTCTTCTCAAATTGTTGATCTAACAGAAGTTTTGAAACTATAGATGCACTGAACTCTTGTGCATGGAAAACTTTGGGATCAGATTTTCTCATGGAAAAACCTCTAGAGAGAAACCTCAGTGTGAACACATACACGTGTGTACAGGTCGGTCTGGTCCAGAGAGGAGCCACAATCTGCTACCATGGAGAAAACACTATTAGATATGGCTGCAGGAATCATTACCTGAGTCCTGGGAAGCACTTCAGGGTCAGCTGGGATCCTGCCCAGGATTTCACAGAGGACAATGCCAAAGGAAAACACGTCCACCTGCAGGAGGGGTGGGAGAGCAGGAGGTGAGACGCGGTATGCACAGAAGCAAAGCATGAAAGGAGAGTACCAACAGTAAGGTCCTTCCATGAGTTATGCGAAAGCCCAGCAAAAAAAGCCCACTGGAGATGGAGGCAGCAAACCCCTAAACTTCTGGGCTTCTGAACCCACCCAGAAAAGACCACAGCCCCACTTGGAGTCCAGCCTCATCTTTGGGAAGCCTGCCCCATGCGCTTGTTCAATGTGTCTGGTGCTTCTACCACAGCTCTGGCATCCCCCCCAGATCCTGCAACAGGCTCATCGGGCTGTAACTCATCTAGCATCTTCCTCAGAGAGGCTTCACTGTGTTTGTCCGTAGCAGCAAGCCATTTCTGTAGAAGTTTAACTTAACAAGGCCACATAAGGAACTTCCAAGCTGCTAAGCAGAACATTACTCAGCAAAGGTCCAGGGAGCAGGGCAACGTTTTCCGGAGAAGGAGGGAAGGGCTTTTCCGCTGTGGGGACATGTCAACAGCGAGCAGAGCAGACATCTCCCATGGTTGCTTGGGAGCTCTGAGGATGAACAAGGAGCGGGGAAGCAGTGCCATACCTTCCGGTCATAGGGCTCTCCCCGCAGCATCTCAGGAGCCATCCAGAAAGCCGAGCCCACCAGAGACAGCTTCCTCTCCACATCCTTCACAGGCAGCTCCACCACCTCCCTAGCCAGCCCGAAGTCAGTCACCAGCGCCTCGCGGCCCCGCGGCGTCACTCGAATGAGGCAGTTCTGAAAGGAGCCCATAGGCCACAGCATGAGATGCCTGGCAAGGAAAGGCCTGGGCACTTCACTGAGTGGCACCTCGCCAGCCCTCAGCCCCACCTCGCCGTTACAGGCTTTCCCCTCACCAGAGACCTGCATCCTGGCAGCACACATGGAGTGCACAGGGCAGATTAGGGGTGGACGGATCACATCTGAAGCCAGGAAGTCCTTTGAAGAAGGACAAAGACTGTTGTTTGTTCAACAAACATAATGATCCACAACCTTTTATCTGAAAGAGACCTTGAAATGTGCATGTCGACCTTATTCACTGTTCAGCCGAAGGTGGGCAGGATGGCAGCCAGAGCCCTTCTCACTGCCCACAGCTGCACTTCCCTAATACAGCTTTCTGGAGGAATTCCTATAAAACTATCTTAAGATTTCTCAAAAGCCCAGCAGTTTCAGCCTGTTCAGTTCCCCAGGATTTCCTCCTTGGCATCTGCTCCCAGGGAAGTAGCAGAAACAACAGGCATCTTCTCCAGATGGCTCTCCCTAACTACTAGATTTCAAGTGAGCATGTACACACTTCTCTCCCGTATCTTTAGCCATCATCACTGCAGGTTTCCTAGGTTTCCCTGGGGAAGGATGAATCTCTTTCAGGGCTGAACCACTGCAGAGAGACAGAAGGGACAGGCAGGGACCTCCAGCACTTTCCACAAGCAGATCTGGTAAGTTTTTGAGCTCATCAGTCACCACCAAATAGAAAATTACATCTCACCTGACTTCAGAGCACACTGGCCAAGAAACCTGTAATCAGAGCGAACCAGGTCTTGCCTTGGCCTTGCCTGGTGTTTGCAATTTCATGGTTAGTAACTGAGTCAAGTAAACAGCCTGAGATTACAAAGGTGAGTTTCATTCCTATGCTGATGTCTCTCAAGACTATAATGCTTGACTGGCTTCCCCGCTGCCAACCTTCACCAATATTTCAAGTTTCTCTTAAAAAGCTCACAGAGTACCAACAAAAATGGCTTGTAAGAGATACACTACTACCTATTCAGCGTCAACTGCAAGGACTTTCAGGCTCCATTTCCATGAATCACAAAGCCAGCCTCTGGCATCAGCTGACACAGACGTGGTCCTGGCTGGTGGTCAGCCCCTCAGCTCACATTCCCTGTGATACCATGGACACGCTGCAGATCCACCTGAGGTTTGGTTTGGATAGTTTTGCCCAAGAGAGATCAGCAAGGCACTGCCCCACCATGTTCCTACTGCCATACCGGTGGCAGAGGAAGAGCCACTTCAAAGCCTGTCCCCATGGACAAACCCGAGAATGGCAAAGCCCCAGTGCTGTTCCTGCCCCCGTCAAGCAGCATGAGCCCACACTGAGGAAAGCAGCCTCCCAGCCAGATGGCCAATACACCAGGAATGTCTTTGTGTTACACGCAAAGCCTGTCTCCAGATGCCAGTCTTCACAGGTGGCATGCTGCCAGGGTGTGAAACCTGTGGAGGTGACCATCCTAAAATTGGTGACCTGGACCCTCTGGATCAAGAAAGAACAAATTCCCTGCACTTGAGTGAGGAGACACACATCTCCTGAGTTCTGCTGGTGCTCTGCACATAGACAGGGACCATCTCATATGGCACTTGCTCCCAGAGCCCATGACCAGCTCCTGTTAGCAACAGCTCCCTCCTTGCTGTGAGCAGGAAAAGAAATCTCTAAACCTGGCAGAGCTTCTCCTGCAACTGTAGGCAAAGAAAACCATATGCAATCCTGCACACATTTCCATCTGGTTTCTTTTCTGACAGCAACAGCACTAGGAGCGACATATTTTTATCTCTGTCTGGGTCTCCTGCTTGGCAAGTGATGAATGCAATGTAATGACAGGTTTTATCAAGAAAGCTTGCCTGCAGAGGGATTAGCATGGAGCAGAGGACCAGCATGAGACCTGAAGCCTCCTGGTTACAGCCCTGTATGGTCCCTGTATGGTCCCCCCTGTATGGCCTTCAGAAGTCCATGGGCGATGTCCCCTTTCCAGCTGCCTACCTTGGAGTTGAGATCTCGGTGGTAGATGTTCTTGGAGTGCAGGTAGATCATGCCTCTGGTGATGTCAGAAGCTAAGTCCACTTTTTCCTTCCACGTCAAAGCAATGTCTTTGCTGGCCAAGAGCTCCTCCAGGCAACCTCCATTCACATACTGTGAACAGAGACGAAAAGCGGGTGGATGTGCAGCCAGGCACAGGCTCCCATGGAGCTTCCCAGGTGCTGAACCTTCCCTCGCCAACCCAGGAGCCCCTCCTTCAGGATGGAAGCTGGGAATGCCACCGCATGTAGGGGCCCCTCTGTGTGGTACAGTGCAAATACACCTCCTGGCACAGCAAGTCACTGCCGGTCTCTGGGCTCTGCTCCACTGCAGGGACGGCTGCATAAGCCAGCCATGGTCCTCACTCACGGGCAGCGAACTAGAGGCAAAAAGCCTGGCAGCAGCTCAGTGAACGCCTTCTGCTGCTGACAGTGTAGGAACACGGCAAGACCTCCCCGGTGCCAGCCTAGACTTTTCCTAGATCACACCACCATTCCAGAGCCACCTTGGAGATCCTGCCACTCTCCATCTGCTTTACTTTCTACTCCTGCCCTCCACCCCAGCTCCTCTTTTCCCCACCAGCTGGCCCATTCTGGCCCTTTGGTGGTACCAAGCCAGCCTGAAACATTTTCTGACTATCCTGCCTGAATCTCATGGCCCTGCAGTGACCGTGCCCCACTCCAGCTGTGACCAGCTGTGGGGCAGAAAGGACCAGAAGCCCCTCCGAGGCAATCTTGCTATTCCAGAGCCATTCACAGGTGCAGGAGTCAGAGAGGCATAGATAAGCGTTACAGGATATCTGCCATCCTCCCTGCCAAAGAACCGCTGGTCCTTGCCTGCCCGCAGCACACTTACAAGCAAGAAACCTTTACCTCCAGAATGGGGTACAGTTTGTCATCCTTCACGCATATCCCAAGGTACCTAAGCAGAACACACACCAAAAAAAAAAAAAAGCCATCAAGGTTCAGCTCAATCCCTCATTGCAGAACTGCCTTAGAGACACCAAGCCAACTCCAGCCCCTGCCAGTGCCCTCTGCTCATGGCTGGAGGATGTGCCCACCTGACAATGTTGGGGTGGGACAACTTCTGCAGCAGGCTGATCTCACGCACAATCACCTCTTGGTCCACGTCGTTCTTGTAGATCTTCACCACCATCACTTTACAAGCAGCAGCCTGAGTCACCTGGAGCCAAGATTGGAGCAGGACATCTCTTAGCTTCCAGAGGTCTGCCAGCCCCTCTGGACAACAGCATCCCTTCCCAACCAAAGTCTTGAATCTCATTTCCCTGCTGCCCAGAGCTTCGCACAGTCATTTGCACAAGTACTAGGTGCTGTCCCTTCCACATAAGCTCCACTCCAGTGATGCCTGCCTGGGTGGCTGGGGACAGCTAGGTCCCTCCTGTCCCAACACATCACAACACTATTTCTCTGCCAAGATTTGTGTGTTCCTTGGGCTGGAGCAGTTTCTCAGCCTACACTGGGTTACCGCAAACCTGGCCTTCTCCCCTCCAATACCTTGCATTCAATGTCCCTTCCCAGCCACAGCCTGCCCCACATCTCCATCTCTCCTTCCTACCTGGGTCTGATTACTGCACAAGGTTGCTAGCCACACTCCTCATCCCCAATTCTTTCTGCACCCCTGCCCATGACCAGCCCCCCTCCACTCAGGCTCTGCCAGACAGACACAACAAAGAAAGTACAGAGCCAGCTCATCTCTCCCCCCACATCCCAAGACAGAGGTCCCGTGCCTGCTTCCTAGCCACACGCTAACCTGAACCTCTGCTATGGATTACCACCAGATATTCCATTCCTACGGCTTCCCCCAGGCAGGGATACTAGAAGCTAAAGAACAGAAAACAAAATGTTTTTCCCCCACCTTACAACACTGAAAAGACTGAGCAGGCTTTTTTAGGAGGAAATTTGCTGTCCCCTGTGGAGGCACCAGGGTTGGGTAGTATTGAATGCAGGGGTTTCATGCAGTACCATCCAAGGCCCTGCACTGCAGCTCACGTTTTCTGGGTTGATGATCCAAAGAGCAGTTTCCAGACCACATCACAGAGCATTGTGGTACTTTAACATTTCCATCCTCAACACCTGTTTTAAGGAGATTCATGTATCAGGTGTGGTCCACACTGATGTCCTGACAGCTTCCCCAGGGCTAGCAGAGAATCCAGCCATGTGTTTAATTTTCTCTCATTTTGAGCTTTATGGGGTTTTGTTTGTTTGTTTTAAGGGAAAAATAGTTTAAACAAAGCACGAGCCGGCTTAAGAGCAGCACTCAGAGTCCCAAAATGTCACCCATTGCTCTCTATGATGGTCTCTTTACAGACAAGGTTACTAGCCCAGGTGAAGAGAACCAAGAGCTGCACGTAAGACCTAGCTGGGCTGGAAGGAGAGAAAGGTTCATTATAATAAGGGTGACAAAACAAACTGTCTTGGGAGCAACATGAACTGCTGCTTCCTTTCTGAAGGAATGCAGCCTGACAGTTGATGTTATGGTTGGAATAACTCTGCCTCTCTACTTGAGCAGGTCCATAAGGAAGCCAGGGCTCTGACACCCTCATCTGATGGGATTTCACAACCACAGGCTGTGGGTCACTAATCAGATGTAAATGATTATTAACTGTAATTGCACAGATGTAAATATAAGAGATGCTATCAATCATCTTTGCCCAAAGACTGAGTGCCTTTATGCCCAGGACAGAGTACAGGGAGCAGCTGAAATCTGGAAGATCTGAAAAACTTTCAGAAGAGCTAATACTGAGTTTCAGTGAGACCTATTAGCTCTGCACAAACTCTGGTGGAGACACTGAGCTACACTGAGCTTCCAGGTGAGATTGCATGTCCCAGCTGGACACCTGCAGAGTTCACAAATACTGCCTGGGCTGGGGGAGTTGGTGAGCACTGGAGAGGTTCCTGGCCACAGGGCAATGCAAAGTCCAGCCCGGCCTGGAGAAGAAATGACTGAAAAGCAAGGGTAGACACACACCCAAAAAAAAAGCAGTGGGAGAGACGGGCAAAGGTAATGGGCTCAGAAGGCCTCTTCCAAGACCACAGGCCCTAACACTTTGCTCTGGCCAACCTGGAGCTGTTCTTGGTCTGCTCGGAACCACGCAAAGTGTTCAGTTTTGTCCTGGATCAGTGTGAGAACCAGGGAAGTGCAGAGAGGCCTCCAAGGTATTCTCATTTCATGCTAATGAGTGATGAAGGGTAAAGATATGGTGTCAGCCTTGAATGGAGAAATAAAGGTGAAAATCTGGCACTGGAAAGTTGCAGAAAGACAGGGAGTGGGACTGTGCTTCCTAACATGTATGAAGCTTTTTGAGGGCCAACAGAGAAAGAGGTTGCTCAGAGGCTTCCTTTGGGCAATGCCTTAAACCAGCCTCACAAAAAAGAAGTCATGCTGCATTTCTCTCCTGCTTTTGAGCACCTCAGACCTCTATGTATGACAGCTGCCAATGAAAGTAGCTTTACACTTTCCCCAAGAGAAACTCATACTTGAATAGCTCTTTATTGCACATTGGAAAACTAAGGCAGAGAAAGAGGGAAAGTACCTTGTGCCAGGTCACACAACACATAACCCACAGAGCAGAAGGCTGTGGCCAGACCTTTTGAGTCTGAGTCACCAAGGAGAACCAAGTGAATCCTCCCTTCCTCAGCCAACCCACATATAACAACTCCTGAGAAGGAGCTTAACCGCAGGACAAAGGATGGCAAAAGCAACAGGCAGCCAGCACAGGTAGTGCCAGCACTTTGGGGAGTCTATGTCCTTGCTGCAGGACCGCTTTGGAAGACAGCATCTGTTGGCAAAGAGCTTCAAAGGACCATCGCCAGTGATGCTTCGCAGCAGGAGTGCTGCTGTTCAGGGCTATGAGTCCACATGGGACTGGCTGACCCAAGAGGACGACGAGTCATCAGAGCACTCGGATACGGTCGTGCTTTAGTCCCCACACAAATGTCAAGTCCCCACAAAGGACTGTCCTTGCCCCAAGTCCTCCTCCACTGTCTTCTGACTATTTGACCCATAGCATTTCATTCAAACTTTTTTTTTTTTTACACTTCTTTTTCTACTTCTACTTCAAGAAGTTATTTCATTTTCATTCAAGATCCCTGTCTCCAGCCTGCCTACTGCTGGAATTTCATTCACTGCCAGGGCAAGAGGAAAATGTCACGCACAGAGGAAACAGCAACTGTTACTATGAAAATCTGCTAGATAAAGGAAAGAGAAAGCGATGGCAACAGCACGTTGCGTAGGTGGGGAAAGCAATTACTAGAGGGAGGCTGTGGTGGGGAGAGGTATTTGTCATGTATTGCTCCAGTCTGCAAAGAGCTGCCAGAAACCTTTGGCTGGAGATTCCCCTTGACCAGCTGTAGTGCACTGTCCCTGGACCTGAACTTTACCCAAAGGCTTTATGACAGCACCAAGGCCAGATGCAGCAGAGGAGACAGAGCCTTGAGAAAGCAACATGCATTTATGTACCCGACTTGCGTATTTTCTGCAGTTCCATGGCCAGATCCTGCCAGCCTGGCTCCGTTAGTTTCAACTTGCCACATGTGCTTACACCAGCCAGGCAGCTCACCCAGAATATGTCAAAGTGCTCTTCTGGCAGAAGCATCTTATGCTGGCCCAGGAGAAATGTGCAGTCATGATGTTTATCATGGGGCTGTTCAAGCTAAAGAGCTGAAGGCAATGGTAGAGTCAGGCCCAGTTTGTTTCCACTGGATCTGTGTCACATCCCAATAACCAAGATCAGTGTTAGCAACCACATTGTGGAGGGCTGCTGGGAGGAGAGATACAGTAGGCAAACTTGGCCACACTGCAAAGCAATGTGGCATCTGCTCTCAAGAGATGAAGGCTGAGTCTCACTTCCTAACATGAAGCACCTCCTTTCGCTTTGCTGTTCATAGTGATCACCAAGGGCTGCAGGGAAAGAGCCCCAAGTCCCATCCACTCCCTCCAAATAAGCAGTGGCATTCCTGGGCTGAGGAGCAGCATTGGAGGGGGAGCAAAGCTAGCAGCACCCCAGATCCTGTGCTTGCTCAGAGAGGGTTAAACAAACTCCCACACTAGTGGAGCCTGGTGCAGGGAGTGACTCACAACAGCTCCAGTGAGAAAAGTAGTTTTGCTTTGGTGACACACCATCCGCATCATGCACTGGCTTGCAGGGAGCCACAAGTCTCCTGACCTGAAGGCAGCAGAGACAGAAGTGGACAGACCAGCGGCCTGTCCCAGCCTGACCTTGCCCCAGATCCTCTGCTCTTCCCCAGCATCACCGTAACGCAGGGCAGCAGCCGGAGAGGGGTGACAGCGCTGGCATCTCCACAGGGTGTGGGTGGCAGGTATTCTGGGAGACACACACAGCTTAATTTTACATTATTTTTCTCTATATATTTTGCTACAGTTTTGACAACAAAACCTGCACAGAGCATAAATATCCCTTAATCTGATCCAATACCCAGTTTAGCTCCCCGACAAGCCTGTTGTATGGTTAGATGACAGTAACAATGAACATTGATTGATCAGCTCCTCCCATCTCCTTTTTCACTATGGAAGGGGTGATGTGCATCAAAGGTGATGTGCTAGGTGTGCAGAGGGGGGTGTCCTTTCCTCCCTCACCCCATCCAACTGGCCAGAGTGAGCTGGGAGGGATGAAGATGATGAAATAAGCTCGGGAACAGGTTCCTCATGTGAGGCACCATCTACACAACCTCAGCAGCCGCTCAGCTGCTCTCGTGTGCTGCCTGCATGTCAGCTTACCTTATAGACCTTGGAGAAGAAGCCGCTGCCTATCAGCTCAGCGTTGAAGTTTTCCCAGAACTCCAGCTTCCTGACAGCCGTGCGCAGCCTCTGCCAGCGATCCACGTGGTAGTAGGTATCGGATGACTCACCATAGTACTGCATGGGGCCGGAGGGCTCTGGTGCAACCAGCCCTGCCTCGCACATCGTGGGGACAGCAGCTAAAACACAGTGTATTTCACAGTGAGCCAACAGCAGCATTTGGACATCAAACAAATACCTGCACTAGTGACCAGGACTGGACAAAGCCTCAGGGACAGAGGGAGAGGAGACGAAGCATTGAGATCATGCACCATGCAGCACACATTGCACTGGAAAGCACTGATGGGCACTGTCTCCTGGAGAAGTCACTCTGGGCTTAGGTCTGCCTTATGCAGGTTGTATTTGGACTTCTTTAGACTAGGACTTAAAGATGTCAAATTAGCATATATTCATTTATAACTTCTAAAGGTTTATGATAGATAGGATGCATCACCTTCAACACATGATAGTGCAGCCCAGGAAAAGTCCAGGGGACTCAGTCTTGCTCAGGCAGCTTATGTCGGATTAAAAGCCACTGTGTCTAAATTGGGCTTTTAGCATAGGTCACGTACCACATACTAATGCCACATCCATTACCCCAGAGCTCTAGACAGGGCTTAGCTACTATTGCAGATGGAAGGTCATGGCTTGAGTGTGCTAGCAGGAAACACTCAATCTTAAAAGGGTCCTCACTCAAGAGGTGCCTACAGTTCATTATAAGCCCCAAAGAATCACAGAACAAGGAAATGACCCAGCAACCCTCCTCCTGTCTGTGTATCCTGAATTTGACTCCAAGCCCCAAGTGCCTCGGCTAAGTTGTCCTCCCATTCCACTGCTCTGATTCTCACACTTCCCTCTCCAGTCCCCTCGCTCCATTCCCCTTTCTGTCTTTTATAGCACTAGGCTCACACTCCTGCAAAGCCATATGCCATCCTTCCCCTTCTCCCACATCACTTCCCTCTAGTTACTTCAAAAAATGCAGAGAAGGCAAATCCAGTGGCAAATGGGCTTCTGACACCCTGAGGAGAGGCAAATAAGGCACCTACTTCTGGATAGCTGTGAACAACCATTGGTACACTACAAAGCCGCCTGAGCACCTTCCACTCACAGCATGTGCTCAGATTCCTGGGAGCCTGGCAAGCTGCTTTGCCAGACTGTAACCAGGTGAGACAATGGTCAACAAAAGGTAATTCTTCAACGCTTCCAGCTGAAGCAAAGGTAAGCTCTGCCCTCCCTAAGTTTCTGTCCTAGGTCTTGCACCAAACAAGAAGCTGTATCAGCATCCCTTGATCCCATGCATTATTTCATGGCTACTTTTCTTCTACAGGGCGAGGCAAAATCTGCGGAGACATGCATAAAATACTTGCACCGGCCACCTTATCCACCCACAGTCCAGCCAAGATCCAAAAAGAGAGCTGCCAAATGGGGACAGACAGATGTGATGGCAGGGCTAAGCAGGGCAGGAATTCAGGAAGAGCCGAGGGCTGGGGCATGGGGCAGGCAGGCAGGCAGTACCAAGCAGGGCAGGGATCCCTGACGCGAACAGCAGGCCAGCTCCAGGCTGAGACTCAGGGAGCTGCAACGCAGGGGAACAACACTACAAACTTCTGAAAGCAGCCAGACCCCAAAGTTGCCACCACAGGACAGTCCCACACAGGCTGCAGGAATCCAGTCCCAGCAAAATCAACATGACACATGGGCTCCTACCCAATTGTATGGCGAACACCTGCAGGACCAAAGCCCCAGAACTGCTCACGAACAGGGGAACCCGTGGCCACGATTGGTGGACAGCACTCACATCAGGCAGGACACATGAAAGAGGTTACAGGGCCACAGCTTTACCCCTGCTCTGACCCAAGGACAGGCAACCAAGGAACATCTCATGATGCGACGCAGCTGCAGGGACTGAAGGTTTTTGCCTTGGGACGGTCACTGCTCCTGACAGCCAGCACCACCTGAAACGCAGCTGCGGCTGGCCCCCTCCCATCCAGCCTGCACCCAGGCACAAGGGAAGAGGCTCATGCAGAAGACAAGACTCACACCAATCACGCTCAGTGCTGCTAAAGCCACCCTGCTCTGGCTGTGTCACTGAAGGCATTACCTTCCCACAGGGATGATTCATCCAGATTCTGCAAGGGTCTCTCTCTCTCTGATATGCAAAATGGCCCAGCTTTGGCAGGGCTTGGGGCACCGCTGCAGCAGGGCAGGGCACCGACACAAACTCATGGCAGGGTACACCAAAGGGCTTTTATTGCCCAAGGCCACACTCAGCATGCAGGGCCAGGGAGCAGGAGGGTGGACATAGGAGGTGCTGCAGCTTCAGGCCAAGCAAATGGTGCTTCACACCCAGTCAGCGAGACACAGAGGAGCTCCTCCACATCCTGCGCAACTGGCCAGGACATAAGGGGACACTGACAGGGTCTGACGGATCCTGCTGACCCCAAGCCTCCAATGGAACATGGAGAAGGAACAGCAGAGGGTTGCCCTAAGCACTGGACTCATCTTTGAGGATGCACTTTCAGGGTCTACCCACTCCTGCCCCCAGTTCTGGGACACAGGTTTGCCCTCTCCTGTTGTGTGGATGGCGAAACAGTAACAAGGCGAGCCGCAACCCCACCCCAGAGTGCCAGTCACTCACTGGTCACTCACTGGCAGCGCTGTGGAGAGCACCCCCAACAGCTGCTCTCGCCCCCAGACACACACTTACCCAGCAGGCTCTGAAAGCCTCTCCCTCCATTTAGTACCCTTCAGTAACAAAAGAAAGAGGAGCCTTTCCTCAGCAGAGCAGCACACCCACAGGTGCCCTGATCCCCAGCCACCCTGGAGCCCCTCCTGCCTGCGGGGTGACCCAGGCACAGGCATGACAGGTCCCCTTGGGCACGGCAGGCTGCCTGGGGCTGCCTCTTCCACAAGCAACAGTTTCCTTTTCAGAGGCCTCTCTGTTCAGTGCTTTTCCCACGTACCATCTCCTCCTGCCATGACCTAGTTCATCAATTGCCTCTTTGTCCAGTAAAGAATCCCTGCAGCATCCCCAGCATGCCAGGAACAGCCCCTCACATTATGCCGGTGAGTAGGAGCTGAGTCTTTATTTTCTTCTTATAAATGCGGCTGTTTGTCCCCAGATTAGTGCTGACACGTAGGCTGGGGGAGAAAACGGCCTTTCAAAATGCCAAGATTTATTTGAAGGCTTCCTAGGAGCCGGGGAGGGAGGGGGAGAGGGTGGGAGAAGGATGGGGAGCAGGAAGGGTGGTCTCAAGGGACAGCCCACAGCCCCAGGCAGCAGGGCGCATCCTCAGGTCACCGGCAAGGTTTAGAGCACCCAAAGCCGCGCTTTGTCTGAGCCGGCAAGGCACTGAGGCAGCTGCCCATATCCCCGGTGGTCCCAGCTCAAAGGGGAACAGGCTCAGGCACAGGAGGAGGCTCATCGCCTTCAAGGCTGCCCTGCCTGCAGGGAGAGGGGAGACGGGAGACGGAGCCACTGGCTTCCACCACCCTCCGGGGAAACTGCCCATGTCCCCAAGCTTTCAGCTGCGTGCGCAGAGAGGAAGGAGCTCCCTCTGTACACAGCAGCCGACATGCACCTCCCAGCTCCCCAGGGCAGCAAGAAGCACTGAGGAAGCAGCTCACACGCAGCCGGGAAATATTTGGATAATAATAACCAGCCCTGTGCATGCATCCTGCAAAACCAGTCGCGCAGCCAAAAGCGTGGCTCCAGCCCCACCACCACAGCTGGCTCCAGCCCAGGGAAGGGCTCTGCAGGAGCAGGCAGGTGTCGGGGGGGTTTATTCCCTCTGTTCAGCTATGCAGCACCCATGGCTCCCAAGTAAGCCACCACCCACCCAGCAGACCGGCTCTCCCAGACACGTGCACAGATGGACACGGCCCCGAGCATCTGCCCAGGCCCAGGCTCTGCTGCAAGGATGCAAACTCCGGGATTCAGACCCCTCTTCTAGACAGCAAATTATCATGAACAAAGGGAAGAACTCTTCCTCCCCTCACCTGCCAGACAGCCAACCTGCCTCCCCTGCCACTGTTTCCAGGACTTTTCTTCCCGTTATCAGGAAAGCAGAGTTTCTCCCCAGCCTCCTCTGCCAGTAAGCAGGAGGCTGGACTGGCCCCAGGGACCTCCCTGGACCAGGAAACCCAGTGTCTGATGGCTGGAGCCTTGCTGTGGAGAGCAGCATGTAAAAGCTTATCTGGTGCTTACTAACATGCCATGCAAAAACCTTCTGTGTGGGGATCACTCTGTAAACAGAATATCCTTGCCAGACAGCAGGGTGCCAGCACTGAGTGCCAGCACTGGGGTCCATAAACGGGGGAACCCAACCCTCCTGGTGGTGAAGGGGGTGTGCACTGTGTATGTGTGCGTGTGCACAGGTGTGCAGGATTTGGCCTTAGGGGCAATCAGGCACAGACGGATGTTTAGAAATCTGTAGGTGGTTATCAACGTTTTGTAAGCGTCTAGCACTGGGGTTTATCTGTTGTGTAGCTGATAACGATCCTGATGGTTCACTGACAGTTTGTTTACATCTCATCAATAAATCAGTAAAACACTTCAGTCCCCAAATGATTTAAACCACACAAGTTGAGTGGTTTTCTCCTGCAGCGCACGCCTGGCGTGCATGGGCAATGCTCCCTACAGCCCTCTCCGTCCTGCCCTGCCTGTGCTTGGCTCACACAGATGGAGGGGTGAGTGCTCCTCAGCTCCCAGGTGAAAACGCAAAGCAAACCCAGATAATGATGGTGACAGTAGATGAGATCATCTGTCTAAGCCAGATGAACAAAACACCTCAATAGAGTTACTCAGCATTTAATGCTGTCAACAGAAATGGACTTTCTTCCATTCTGGCTTTTTATAACAGACACCAGCAAACCTTGTAGCATAAGGAAAATGTAGTAGGTCAAGCAAAACCAAAATAAATTTGCTGACCAGTACTATGTTGCTGATCCCTAAAAACATGTCATTGGTATTTTTGAGTTCTTGACCCACAAAAAAAAGGAAAAAGTATTTCCTGAATACTCCCAGCCTGGGGAGGAGGTATATATTTTATACCTATATATATACAGGTATACAGACCACGGCTCCTGCTGCCCAGTGAGAGGACGGTTTCCCACAGATAAAACAGTGACATTCACCAGTGCGAGGGTGTCGGGAACAGTCCTGCAGCCAATAGCTCCCAGCACCAACGGGGACCAGCTGGCTTTCCCTGGATGCCATCGTTACATAAATTAGCAGTTAGCTTTTTGTAGACATCCTCACACATATGAGAACATCTAGTCTAGGCTTGGCTGTTTCCCTCAAGCTAATCCCAATATATTTGATCTCTCCAGTCAAAAAGACAATCTTCTGCTGGAAAAAAAATAAAATAAAACAGAATCAGGAAGGCAAATTCCTCTCTCCACAGGATGGCAAATTAAAGTAAATTACGCAGCAGGGATAAAGGGATACTTGCATTTCATTTGAGCATGAATGCATTTTTCATAAAATGAAATAAATAAATACAGCCCGGAAAGTAAGACTTAAAAAGTTCAGGGTAAGTTACTGGCAGGATAAGTCATTCTCACTTTGCAAATTCAAGTGCTTATCATGCTGCTGTCAACAAGGATATCTGTGAGCCACAGACTTGGACGAAATCCTGCCTTCCTGGGACAGCACCATGCTCACGGGGCCAGGATCACACCCTGGTTTGCTTTGATTTAGCTGCTCTGATTTCAAACCTATCCCTTGCCAGGTAAGAAAGAAACCTTAGGAAAGAGCTAAAATCTGGGAAATCTGCTTCCCCAGGATATTTAAACACAAAGGAAAGTCATGAAAGAACTGATAGCTAAAGTATCCTTCTGCTGAGGGGAGAATGCCAAGTAATGGGGACAAGGGCATTATAAGATCCAGCAAATAGGAACTCGGATGATCCAAGAGGACAGCAGGTTCTTGGCACAGGTAAGTATATGTCTCTCATAACTGGCCACCATGTGACATAAATCCCCTTCAAAATCTGAAATAGTTAAACGACTCCACACACATTATGCTGAGGGAGGACCTAAGTGTTGGAAAACCTAATCAGGACACAGTCTTGATCCCACCTAACTTAGAAACAAGATGAATGTTATTCAGAAAGCAACCTAACCAAAAAAGCATAAAGTTTCCAGGTGAAGATCTATGGCTGATGCTACCTACAAGGAGGAGACAAGCTCTTAAGATCTTCCAGCCCTAAAAATCAGTATTTCCCCAAGGCTTTCAAGGAAGAGATTAATTGTCTGTAACTTTAGCTTTAGCAGTGAGCATTTCTGAAGATAAGTGGAGAGGGACTGGCTCTTCCAGCAAGACAAGTCTACAGGGGAATGAAGACATAGCTGGTCCCCTCTTCATCCAAGGAGCCCTGATCTCCAGCTCCCTTGTGCCCACACCCAGTGAACTGAGTCCCACTTGAAATGGCTTTCACAAAACTGATAAAGACTGGTCAGGACAGGATGCATAAAGACATTTAGGCAGCTAAGAAGCACTTTGGCCTCTAGCAGGGTTAAGGACAGTCAGGCACCTAAGTCTTCCAAGAACTTGGCTGTTTTGCACTAAGTTTTGAGCAAGTTTAACCCAACCATCTGTGAAGGTCTCTGTGTGGAGTCCTCCCCAGTAACACTCCCTATGCACAGAAAGTGCCACAGCACTGCCTGCCTGATGGGGAATTAGTGGGTGTTTTGAAGGAAGATAAATAAGACAAGAACAAACGAAAACACACTCTCCAAGGCAGTCAGCAGAGAAAGCTTCGAGCTCGCTCACCCTGAAAAATGGATGATGATCGACAAGGCACACGGATTCCTTTGAGATGGAAAGGTACAGAAAAAAGTAGGAAAAAAATAGTCGTAACAACTCAGCAGTCACAAGCGTAATCCCACACATTTACTGTCTATCTATCTCTGCTCCCTTTGCTACACTCTTCATGCATTTTCTGTGATTTTTATTTTAATTCTGAAGACTCATGGTACAAGACCCCTAACTGATGTCATATGGCACTTATTTCACCAGCATATATAAACCTCATTTTCCCCTGATATTTAATTGATGCTATACAAATGAAAAAGCAGAGCAGGGCACGTGGGTGTTTAAAAGGAAGCTCAGCGTGTGGGAACCGTCAAGCATTTGAGCTGAGTAGAACATCCCCAGCCCACCCTCTCCATCAAGAAAAACACATTAGGATGAGAAAAAATACCGTGACCTTACTGCTAAAACGTTTGAGGTATCATCTGACAGTGATTACCGTAACTTGCTTCTTGTTTTACAGCCCAGAGACAAGGGCTGGAGGCTGTGGAGGGACCAGGGAGGGAGGTGGGGGCCCTACTGTCAAGCAGCCCATGAAGGGCTGAGCTCCTTGCAAACCCAAACATGCTCCACAGCAAGTGAAAACCGTGCCCTTTGTCTTCGGGGTTTTCAACCAAAACCCCAAAGATAAATCTCAAATCTCAACCACTCTGTGTTGTTCCCAGAAGCCAAGAGATTATTTTTAGCTCGAGGACTGCTCTCAGTGCAGATGGCCAGAGTCCTAAGATAGAATAAAGGCTTGGGCTGTCTGCCATGCACTGCTGGCGGATCACCCCACAGTGAATGAGCCTCTGTGCCCACCTCTCCTCAAAAGCCAAAAGGCAGTAACAGCACTTTGCTGGCTTTGCAAGACATTCTGATATCTCAGCATGGAACATCTGCAACAAGCAGCATCGCTCCTCATCAGGGAGAACATGGCTTCCTCCCCTTGGGTCCTCTCTTGCATGTCTTGCTTGGTCTTCTGAAGTGTTTGCTACCTCCTGCCCATAAGAACACACCAGCCTGGAGACAGCCATGCCCTGTCCTGTGGACACACTGGCAGCTCACCGCAGCAGTAACACCTGGCACTAACAGTGCTTTGTATGTTCAATAAGCTGCTGGAGTGGTACATGGTCTTTGCCAGCTGTTTCTGAGCAATGCAAAAGCTCCCCCGCTGAGCTTCCCACACAAGCTCTCACCACACCTGATGAGTAGTTTTGCTCCTAAACCTGGTCTCTCGCTTTTCAAAGCACTGGACATCACTCAGTTCCTGCCAGCTCTTATAACACCCACAAAAAACACTGAACAAAACCAGCACCAAATCCCCTGAAAAGTGCTTCATTTGGGGGATGTTTAGAGGGCATTAACTGGGCTTTGTACTTTGGGAGCCAGGTGGGGAGAAACTTGATTTTACACATGGAAAAACATCAGGAAATGGCTCGAAGTCACAGAACTGCCCCAGCACCATTTCAGAGAGGACCCAGTGGACCTGGGACCCAGCCGACCTGAGACCCATGCTCCAGCCGTATCTCCAAAGGGATGAGTTGGGTGAAGAACACAGCTAATGGGGACCCACCTCCTGTTGACTGCCATATCTACAGACTCCCAATGAATCACGGGAAGAATAGCCCAATGGGTCCTTGTGGCATCCTCCACCACCGTGGTGCTGGCTGCCATTGGGTACAGGGACAGCCTGGAGGAACCACAAAACCCTGGTCTTCTGAGGCTGTTCCTAGGAAAATACTAACTATGACAAACTGAATTAAACATTTTAAGGTCTTTGAAATCTGTAGTGGGCAGACACCAGAGTCACCACTGTGACCGTGCTGCTCCATGAAATGATTCATGTACGGCACAGAAAAATCCTGCAGAACTAGCACAGCCCAGTGAGTAAGGAGCTGACTCAGGACACCTGGGCTGCAGCCCCAGCCAGCATCTCCTCGGCGTCACCTTTCCTCCTCCTTCCTCTTCTTGGCTTTTCTTAGCCCTTCAGGACAGGGACCATCTCTTAACCTGCACAGAGCTTGCAAAATGGGGCAAGTGCTACCAGAGCTAGAGGCTCATGAGGAACTCCATGAGCTACTCCAGAAACAACCATTTCCCGCTGTTTCTCCTTCTCGGCATGACCCCAAGCACAATGAAAAGCCTGGCCTGGGACTCCCAGAGCACAAGGACCCCACACCTGGGCTGGGGATGAAGGTCACTGTACTGCCTCAACTAAAAGCATCCTGCCCAGCTGCCCCCCTGCCCTGCCACACAGGAGGTGTGCTAGCCACGGTCACACACCTGCTTTGATACACAGTCTGACTGCTTTAACTAGGCATCAATTCAGCTGGAAACCATTTTTGCAGAGTTTGTTCTCAGCTGGTTGAGTCCCTGACATGCCTCACCACCAGCACCAGGACATTAAGTGCCAGCTTACGGACGAGGCGGCAGGCAGGGTGGACCTGCCCTTCACTTTGGAGCCTGGACTCACACTGAGCAAGCGTTCTCATCTACCGCAGCATTAGTCCGGAGGAAAGGGGGCCACAGCTCTGAAGCTGAAGACGGGCATGTTTCTGGCCTGGTTCACACTCAGGCAGGGCAGAGCAGCCCCCAACAGAGCCCCTCAGAGGCTGGACCAGTGCAGAGCCAGCACAGCCCAGCTGCCAGGTCTTTCCAGAGCTTCATCTGGCACTGCTCAACAGTTAAATGGAATGCAAATGGGAACCAGAATAAGCTCTTTGAACTACTCTATGCCATTCTTTGGCAGGTGCATAGACAGAGTAGAGCATTCAGTTGAAACTAGCCCACAAGAAACAACTGCAGCAGCTGTCCAGAAAGAGGGCACTTGAAATAAGCCATGGTCCATTCAGGATCCTGCACATTGGGGCTGCCAGGAGGCTTGTATTTACCAACAGAAGAGTGAGGGCTGCATGTGTGTCAGGCGTTAGAGGTCTGATCATTACGCTAATTGCAGAGGGGGCTGCTGCTGGGCCCTGCAAGGCTCAGGGGATGCTCGCAAGGGGCTTGTGATGGTGGGAGTGCAGCCATGGGCGCACCCATGTCCCCAGGGCAGAGGAAGCAAGCTGCGGGCTGTGCTCCGACACTCAGCTGTGGGGACGGTGCCCACCTGCCCCCAGCACCCAAAAGAACCTAGGCAAGGTGGGATGCACCTCATGCCCTGCCAGCATTGCTGAGGACACTGCAGAAGGATACCCCAAGAAGTGGGATCAGTCTTCCTTGGGAAGTGCTGGTCTTTCTCCAGCAACTATTAAAACCACCAGGGAGACCCTCTTGGACCAGGCACCCCACTTTCAGAGAACTAAACCTGGCAAGAGGCAACCCTGAGCCCCAAATACCCTCAAGGCTCTGGGCCTTAGTTTGCCCTTCTGCTGACAGCAGCCATTTGGGTGGAGAGGAACGGCAGCTGAGAAACACCCGAGGTAAACAACTTGAGAATTAAAAGAAAGCAAACCCAGTCTTTAATTTAAGGGCCACCCCCATTCTGGGGGAGGACAATCCCTCGGCTGAGGGAGCACAGCCTGGTGTTGCTGCCCCCAGGCTCAGTAGATGCACCAGCCATATGCAAGAAGCATCAGCATGCAGGGAAAGCCAGAGAGCGGCAGCAATGCTTTTTTAACTCAGGCTCACCCCAATGAACAACCCACTGGATCTGGTCACAACAGAGGTATATTGAACAGCCTCGCTGTGCGTCCCTCCCTCCCTACACCATCATGGCTTCCCACCCTTGCCCCGATGCCCTTCCCGTTCAGCAATGCAGGCTCTGCTTCATTTCTCGAGCTCTATGAGATCTAACGCAAAAACAAAGCATCATCCTTCTGTTAAGCAGAAATCATTCATCCTATTCCCTTCCTAAAAAGGCCACTTTTCCCCTCTCCATATTTGCAGGTCATGGTTCAAGCAAAAAGATAAGCCAAAGAGCTGCTGAGAGGATGGAGAAAAGCTGCCCCCAGCCTCCTCATCTGCGGGAGGCAGCAAGCTGTGGAGCAGCACAGCAGTGGGCACACAAGCAGGCAGCCCCCCAGCTGGCTGAATTTTAAAGCCTACATAATTCAGCAGTGAATTTGACTCATGCTTCCTAATCCTGCCTCCAGGCAAGATGCGTGTGCCTCCCTGAGGGGATGCCTCCAGTGTAACTTTAATTAACTCCTGATCCACTATGACAGGAAGGGCAAAGCTTCCCCTGGGCTGAGGCATGCCAAAATATCCATATTCCGCAGCCTTTCAGGTCTGCTGCCTCCGCAGTGAAGAGGCGGTCACTCAGAACAGGGACTTTACATGCCCCAAATTGCCCTCTGGATATGCTTCTCTCCCTCCACCATTTACAGGAGCCTCTGGGGCACTATCCAGATAACTCACAGCCTAATACTGTATTCTCCAGAATCTCTCTGTACCTCATTTCCCAGTCTGCACAAGGAGAAGAGCCAAATCCCTCGCACCGCCACATTCACTCCAGCGCCTTTGCAGATGTGCCACCCTGGACCGAGCCACCCCTGTGCTGGGCAGGGGGACAAGGTGGTGGCGGGTCCCCAAGCAAGAGGCATCCCGGCAGCAGACCTGAATCCCGCAGAGGACACAGACAAGCTGATAAACCTGGTGTGGGACCTTGGTAGTTCAGAGAGGTCATCCTGCAAGAAATTCTGCCCCTTGTAAGCTTAAGAAGGCCCCAGCACATTTCCCCTTGTACATTTTCCACTCTCCAGCCAAAGCAGGACAGTAGTACATATCCAGCAGATAAAGCTGAAATCCAGTTAGAGCATCTCAGACATTATTTTTCCCAGCAGTGGAAAATTAATCACGGCAGCCCCATCGACTCCAGCTGGCTCATCCCCAATGCTAGAGCTATGGTCTTCAGCAGCTAAACGATTGATCTTTCCAGTCAGCTTAAAACAAATTAATGAAAGACAAAGAATTTGGAGCAATTTTTCTCAACCCTTCATAGATAAGGGGCAGAAAACCCCTTTTCTGCTTCTTAGCACTCTTCCTGCAAAAAGCTAGAGCAAAATTATTTCAACAGGTTTTGGCAGAGACTGCTGTGCTTTGAAGCTTTCTCAACACTAGAAAAACACATTTTCAGACCTGCTTTCACTGCATTATGCAGCTCATGCACAGAAACAAACCACACCCTCTCACACTATATAGACAAAGTCAGGAGGTGATGAATCCTCTTAGACTTACCAGTATTGAAGAGGGCTTGTTTCAGCCAGCCCATTTCTCAGTCTCTGCCACCCAAATCTTCCCAGGAGCTGGTGTGATAGCCAATGCTGGCATGACGGCCCATGCTGGCGTGATGGCCAACCGCACACCTCTGCTGCCCTGGCTGCACCACCAGACATACAAGGAAAACACACAAGCTTCAAGACTGTGTTATAAGAAATGTGACTGAGGCTCCAGGTCTCAGCTGTGGCAGAGGTTTTTGAATTGCAAACACAGATATATTAATTCACTTTTTTTTTTCCCCTGCAACAGATTAATTCATGCTCAGAAAAAAAGCAACTTCAAGAAACAGCTGCTAATGGTGGGAGGCCAGCAAAGGAGCACCTCACGGGTGCTGGGCCTCTCCGTCCCATCTGTATACAAGGACTGAAACCACAGTAATCTACCTGCCAGAAGCTGCATGAGGTAAGTAGCTAAGAAATTTAAAAGGCCATGCTTTGAGATGGAGGTAACCAGATGCATCCCAGCACACCAGGCGAGTGCTTTCTCAGAAGTTCAGCATCTCCACAGCACTTTTCGGCACCATGTCCCCGCCCTGCACTTGGCCCTTACGCCAGCAGGGGAGATGGTTCCTGCTCTGACAGCCTCCAGGATACATCCTGCAAGACACGAGTCCTTCCCAGAGGAGTGAAGGAGAGCGAGCTCAAATCCTGCTATGTTGGGCAGAGTTTCTCTGTCTGCCTTGCAGGCAGTACCACAAGCTGACTTTGCCTCAAGCATCCAGAACTGTTCTCCCGTAACACCCTGCTGTCCCCTCCCTCCACTCCAAACCTTCCTCTTGCTACCGCCTGCTGTATCAAATCCACCACGGGCTTATTGAAAACCATATGACTTGTGGGAAGTTGAACTTCAGCTCACTGACAAGCTGCCCAGCTCTCCTGCATGCCTCAGAAAGTCAGGTTACCCCTGCTATGGAAATCAATCAATCATTTACCCCATTAAATCCATTTCTCCATGTAATGCTACGTAAAGAAGCAGTATTTGCATGACAACACATTACAAGAAGCTTCTCAAGGCAAGGAAGCTGTTTCCAAGAGCTCCACACACAACATCACAGCAGCTAATGCCCAGGGACACTGAATGCAGTAAAGTCTCTCTCCAGGGAACAAGGTATCACTCAGCACCTTCCAAAGGGCCAAGGAAAGAGAAAAAGATTTGCACTCGAGATGAGTATTTTCTTATCAATGTAGCAAGCAGACTGAGCCCCTAAGGCAATCCCAGCTCCATACCATGGTTCTCTCATACCAGTCCACTACTGCAAAGCAGGAAGACTTGGCTATTGATAGCAGATGGAAAAACTAAAGCTAAAACATAAGAAAAGCAAGTTAAGTGACTTGCCCAAGGCCACATGAAGAGGCAGTGTCAAGGTGGGCTGTCAGGCCTGAGCTGTGAGGGGTGAGAAGGGCCCCCCTCACCCCTGGGCTCACAGACCTGGCTCTGCCCATTTGCCTTTCAGGCTGCCACTTGCAGCTCAGCACAGAAGGCATACAGTGACTTGCACTGAATAGCACTCAATGCATGTGTTTTCTTGTATGAATCTGCCCAATAAAGCTTTTGAAACTACATAAATTTTTAGCTCCAGAACATACTTTGGCCAGAAGTTGCACAGCTTGGTAGCATGGCCCACTGCATGGGGAGGAAGAATCAGATCTGCTGAGACTGAATGCCAGCCCAGGCTGTGCCTCTGTCAGTGCTGCCCGCCGCAGCAGACTCTTCACATCCCCTAACGTCACTGCAGAGCCCTTTACCCAGCTCTGGCAGAGCAGCAGTGTGGTGAGCAGACTTGGCAGCTGGCAGGCTCATGCCCACAGTGGGTTTGTACATCACAGTTTGCTCACTGCCCACTTCCACACCAAGGAGGGAGGGCAGCAGAGAGAAACCCCGGCAGCAACCGAGCAGTTGAGGAGCAGGAGGCTGGTAAAGATGCAGTTCGTGCAGCTTACCTCTCCCAGGACATCAAGGCCCATTCCCACCCCACTCCAGTGGCTTCAACAAACTTGCAGCAATACAGAGCTGACCCACAGTACATGTGTACTTCATCTAATTACAGCTATCACTGAGGACACGGGAAGAGCACAGCACCGTCCAACCACTTGCTAAATAGCAGCACATTTGACACTTCATGTTCGGTGGCACGAGATGTACACCTCTAGCCTTAAGCACTCACGTTGAAGATCAGATGGGGCAGGAGCCAAAGCATTTGCCATCAATGCTCAAAGTTGAAAGTTGCCTCAAAAACTGTGCTCCAAGTCAAAACCCCATGGCCTTACTTTATATAAAGCCAGGCTGCTGCTTTCCATAAAGTTTGTATTGCAAAATCTGCCCTTAGGAGAGAAGATTATGCAAGACTTAATTTGAATGGGTCACAGGAATGACCCCTAAGTCTTTTCTTTAAAGGCCCTGATGTTTTAAACTCACAGCAGGAAGCCACCAGGCTTCCAGTCCCCAGCAGAAGAAAACCAGCTTCTGTGCTCACAAAGCAGACAAGCAGCAGCTTCTCCATACAGCAAGAAGCAGGGGTGGCAGAAAAATCACAACTCCTGCCATAAGTGGGCTTCCCCACTTATGCCCCATGCTCTCCAGGTAACTACTGTGCCACTCCCCAGATGCAGGTACATCTGGACGCAGCCTGAAGATACCGAACATACTCCCAAAAGCTTTGCCAACTGGTGTAGAAGGTGCTTTGGTTACGAGAGGATCTCCAGTTTCAGCCCACGAGCTTACACATTGCTTTGGCATCCTCTGAAATGTCACTAGAAAGCAGCAATCCTAATGATCATGGGGCTAATAATTTAAAGGGAAAATAACAACAGTGTATCAACAGCAAGCATCTGAAGTGGGGACTGCTGAGGGATTTACTGTGCAAGGAGGACCTTGCCTGGTGGACCAGCACAAAGAGATGCTGGAAACAAACACTGCTACATCTCACACACACAGCTTCCACGCCAGGTGCAAGTAGCAACATTCCTGCAAGAGCGCCCGTTCCCAGCAGGATAAGATTCAATGGGAAAAGGACAAGCAAATACGTGATAGGTACTGTGAGTGACTCAGCCCTGACTCCTGCCTGTGGAAGGACTGTGGGCCAGGCAAGGACCCTCCAGCCAGGTCCCTGCAGGACCCTGCGGGGTTCTCAGTGCTGCCCAGTCTTCCCCATGCTGATGGGCCCATCCCGTGATAAGCCGACATCCCACCTTTGCAGCCTGGTGCACCCCTCAGCCTCATTGTTCAGGTCCAGCTTGGTTTTGTATTCTTTTTCTGTTCAGGGACAGGAGCACTGTAACTTTCGCCTTGTGATTTATAACCATCCACACGCATCCACATGCGGGTAGCTCCGCTTTGAACACTTCAGCTCCAGCTGGCGTCTGTTTGGTCCCTTGCAGGTTCGTACCATGCTGTGACTGACCTTGCATGACAACAGCCATCCTCTCACTACTCAGTGCTGGCTTTTTACCATTTTTTTACCCCACAGCTTTACCTACACTTTGCACACAGGTTTTACATAGCTTCCAACTCAGTCTTCTCTGTTGTCTGAGTGGGGTTTTTTTAAAAAGGATAAACAAGATACATTTGGGATTGAAGCTGTAGGCAAAACGCTGCAGCTCAAGCGTGCTCTCTCCTGAGTACTGTTTCTGCACTGGAATTGCTGAACTTGGCAGGGAAATGAAAGAAAGAGACCCTGCAGCTGCTGGGCCAGAGACGGGGGAGAAACCTGCCTGAGCTGCCCTGAGGCATTCCTTGCTGTGGCAGGGCCCTGCTTCTAGGGCTGCTCTGGGGCAGATCCATGCCTCCAAGTCAGGCACACCAAGAAAAGGCAGGAGAAGAGGGACCTTTTCTGCACAGCAGAGCCTGGGCTGAAAATACATCTCTCCTTCAGCAAATCAATCTGAGCCAGCATGTGCACCGCATGGGCGAGCAGCATCAGAGGCAAACTACTTGCTTGGACATAGGGAAGGGTGACATGGAGCAACTGCCTAGGAACTCCATGTTCCCCCTTGGGATCTACTTTTTTTCTTGCAGTCTTCCAAAAAGCCCAGAGCCCTTCTCCGAATTAAGGCTAGTGGCAGTGCTACAGACGTTAGTCTCCACGGACCACCGAGCATGTCCCGGGGGCAGCAGCTGGGAAACCACCTCTGGCTCCACTCGGGACCAGCCTAGGCCAGGGGAACTACCAAACCACTCTGTCCCGAAGCTGCTCCTCTTCGCCATCACTCCCAGCAGCAGCTCTCCCCCACACCCCGCCCGCTCAGCCGCTCCCCTCAGGAGGCTTCAGGACAAAGCGCAAAGCGGGATCTCGGGACTCGAATCAGGTCGGTCTCCATCCCTTGAAGGAGGGAGCAGGGCAGCCAGCAGGGCTTCGTTAATAAAACACTGTCGCCTTGCAGCTGGCTCCCGGCACGCCGGGGCTCCCCGCAGCCTGCCCGGGGAGAGCGGGGACCGCGGGCGGCGGCTGGGGGCGTCCAGCGGCTGCGGGCAGCGCCGCTGCCCCGGGCCGGCTCCCCACGCCCGGGGCTCCGCTCCCGGAGAAGCGGCAGAGAAGAGTCCGAGGGCGCTCGGGGAGCGGGGCGGGGGTGCTCCGCGCC
>JAVKLA010000052.1:7722981-7746862 GCA_034782735.1 Sagittarius serpentarius
CTCCTCCCCGCCTTCCTCACGGACCTCGGGGTCTGGGTAGGGGTTTCTCTCACACCCCAGTCTCCTCCCCAGGTGCCAATTTCCCCTCTTAAATCTGTTATCCCAGGGGCGCTGCTGCCGTCGCTGATGGGTTTGGCCTTGGCCAGCGGCAGGTCCAGCTTGGAGCCAGGGAAGCTTCTGGCAGCTTCTCACAAGAGCCGCCCCTGCAGCCCCTCCCCTGCTACCAAACCCCGCCACACAAACCCAAAATAAGGGGGCTTATAAGAAAGATGGAGAGAGACTTTTTACTGGAGCCTGTAGTGACAGGACAAGGAGCAATGGTTTTAAACTGAAAGAGGGTGGATTTGGGTTGGACATAAGGAAGAAATTTTTTATTATGAGGATGGTGAGATACTGGACAAGGTTGCCCAGAGAGGTGGTGGATACCCCCTCCCTGGAAGTGTTCAAAGTCAGGTTGGACGGGGCTTTGAGCAACCTGGTCTAGTGGAAGATGTCTCTGCCTATGGCAGGCGGGGTTGGAACTAGATGATCTTTGAAGGTCCCTTCCAACCCAAACCGTTCTATGATATGTGATTTACAGCTTGGCTCTACGTTATATCTCGCTGCTGGAGCAGCAGAAAGATGTAGGCAATTCCCTAACATCCTTTTTGTGGGAAAAGTGATCTGTGAAAGTATTTTGGGATGAATTGGGATGAAAATGGTATATAAATGGGAAATTGCTCTTTTGGGGGGCAACTGTTTCCAAATGCCCTGCAGAACTGAGATTTTAGGGATTTTCAAGCAGAAGTAGATGTTCCAGGCCATATGCTGATCTCGTGGAAGCTCTTATTTACCCCCACTCAAATGAGAGATTGCTATAGCCTGGCTTTTCTAATGCCTTTATGCCCCAGCTCAGGTCTCAGCCAATTTACAGGGTTTTTCCCTGTTAAGTTCCTGTCCAAACTCACCAAAAGTAGAGTAATTGCATGCTCGTGGGAGTTTTTGGGGGTTTTGTTTTTGTTTTTTAATTTATTTGCTTCTGTCAATTGTCTCACTTAGCAAAGTTCTGGAAGAAAGGATTTGGACCCATCTTTTTCTATACTGGCAATGAAGGTGACATCTGGACTTTTGCTCAGAACTCTGACTTCATATTTGAATTAGCAGAGGAACAGCAAGCACTTGTGATTTTTGCTGAGCATGTGAGTATTTTAGTCATTATGCATACTACAGAGTCTTGCTCTGTTTAGCGTTACTGAACTCAGCTTTCTGCAGGTCTGGGAAAATAGTGACATCTCTTGCCATGAAGCTGAGGTATATCTGCTGTAAGCTTTCTTCTCATGGTAGAAGCTCTTCTTTACTTAACCATGGCTCTGAATTTTTTTTACTATGCCTACTAGCAATCCAGGATATAGATTACTGTTTCAGTAAAGTCTATGCCATGGTGTATTTGCTTTAGACCAGTGCTTTTGGAAGTAGTTTCCATGGGCCTTGAACTCCACACTGGACTTACTTTGTTTGTGTAGTATTTAATCTCTCTAGCCTGTGAAGTCCCAAGCCAACCTTTCCTTAGGCACACTACTCTATTAAATCTATTTTTCCACAACTTATGCATGAAGAGATTACCCTGTTCTCTTTTCTAGTTGGGGACTTCAGAAGAGGGATGCATGCTGAGGGCCTGTTTGGCATCCACTGAAAGTAGCTTGTCAGGGACTGTCCATCCTCTACAGGATACATCCTGAAGGTCTCTGTTTATCAGATGCAGGAGACAAGGCACTTCCTCAGTTAAGAACAAGTTAGAGGATGCAACGTGCTCTGTTACCGCTTCCCGTTTTGTGCACACTTATCCCAGTTCTATAGTGAGAACAGAGAAGACCAGACCTTGACTCCAGCATTTCCTCAGCATGTATCTTTCCTTTCAGAGGTACTATGGGAAGTCTCTTCCATTTGGACTTGAGTCAACACAGCTGAAGAAGACCAGGCTGCTTACTGTGGAACAAGCCCTCGCTGACTACGCAGTGCTTATTACTGATCTTAAGCAGCAGTACGGTGCTGCAGACTGCCCTGTCATTGCTTTTGGAGGCAGGTAAAGGTTGTGTGCTCCTTCCCTTCTCTGCATCCTTTCCCAGCCACAGTCGTGCTGTTCTCATAGATCTGTTTGGCTCTCAAGCAAGTTCTAAAGGCAGAGCTTCAAGCTATCCAACAGAGAGCAGATGCACCTGTGCCTGAGCTCCCAAGAGCTTATCACCAGGTCACAGTCAGCTCTCCCATCAAGAATTAGTCTTGATTTAAGATTGCTTTGGAGAAGCACCACTGACTGGATGTTTCTAGGCATTTTCAATGTGTGAGTCAGCCAGAAATGCAGAAACTGGGAAATTCGTCCTGCAGGATCAGAACACTTTACATTGGAAATACAGAAAACTAATAATTGGTAAAATAGTATTTCCAGAGGCCACCCAGCTTTTTATTAAACACAGCCTCTTTAACAACATCCAGCCATTTTCATTGTAGGCTCCTGTATAATTCTGCTCTGCAACATGTTGCTTGGTTGCTCCTTGCTTCCTAGAAGTCCTTCCCCAAAGCGCTTGCTCTGTTGCATTTGTGTTGGTGCAATGTCCTTGTCTCTTGAATGGCTCCCCACGCTTGTAGTGGAGGGATGCTTCCCTTTAAAAGGCTTCCACCAAGTACAGGGCTTCTAATTCAGTTGCAGCAAGCTGAAAAGCATTTGACCTGACAGTTACCATTAAGCTTCCAGCTCACTGTGGTGGTGACTGTGTACTGTTGATCTCAGGGGTGTTTGTATTGTGACTATCAGGACAGTAGCTAATGTAAAAAGGGCCAGGAGCTGTCCTGGGATGGGGAGGTGGGAGAGGAATTCAGCAAAACCTGCTCCTGGGCTTCGTGTTGGACTACAGCTCCATGTGTGTAAATCAGAGTTCAGTCTGCAGCAGCCCTGAACAGCACTAAACCCCCATGAAGAACACTGAGATACGGCAGTGTTGGAGCAGCAGAGCATTTCCCATGGAAGGAAAAAAAATCCTCTTCTGTTGCTTATAACTTTGCCAAACTTTAACCTGAAATTACTTGTGGCAGGTTTCAGCTAATGCATGTTTCCAAGACCAGGGTTAGAGAATTGCATATTGCTTTACACATGGGTGATGTCGGAATGGTATTTACTCCAGCCACTTGAGGCGGTGGGGAGGGAGACTTGAATACCTGTAAGCTTGGAGTTAGACCAGGTTTCACCTGTGTTTTGGGGATGTCATTTGCCACCCCCAGGACTGACGTCAGAGTAACTCTACAGATGTTGGCATATGAACAACTTTTGTCACCTTGGGTTTATCTAGCAACCCTTGATATATCTGCAGATTGTGTCCCTGGCACTGAAGCTACCAAGGTGGCTTTGAGTTTTATTGTGGTATTTGTTAATGTCTCCCCTTCCCTATATCTGTGCTGATCATTTATGCAGCTGTTATTTGGGGTGCCCAGGGAGAATACTCTCCACTTCCCAGCACTGGAGAGGGCTGCATATTGTGTCGTGTTCAGGGACACCCTTTGGTAAGAGCCTGACTAGTCTTTATCATCCTGTATGAAAAATGTGTCTCCTTCCCCCATTGAACAGTGACAGCTTCACCTGAGCCCCGCTTGGTTCTGCACTGAAGCTGTCAGGACACACTCAGGATAGTGCAGAGTTAAATATCGAGGCAGGATTTACGTTTGGCTGCAGAAGCAAACTGGGCTGCTGTGTTCCCACTGGAGTTCATGTGAATTTTGGGGGAAAGGCCAATAAGAACACATCGTGTGCTGCTCACTAACCAAAACTGGATCTTTTTTCATGAGGATGGCATCTACTAGATATCCATAAGCTGCTTCTTGCCTTGGGTTAGGTGAGCCTGGGAATGCTGGCCTGAACTTTTGAGTTACTATGTTATGAGCTGTCTGTTAAAGGAAATAACTCTGTTGCCTCTCTTGTGGCAGCTATGGAGGAATGCTGAGTGCTTACATGAGGATGAAATACCCAAACATTGTGGCTGGAGCATTAGCTGCCAGTGCTCCTCTGCTGTCTGTGGCTGGGCTTGGAGACCCCACCCAGTTCTTCAGAGATGTAACAGCAGTAAGTAGTAGCTCTTTTCAGGAGCATTATTTTCTTCCTTTAAGAAGGCTGGATTTTTTTCCTTTTCTATGTCTGTCTTCACAGCATCAGTGCTGGGCAGGGAATGCAATTAAATGGGAACCCATAAGGGAAAACAGCAGCCGCAGGTGTGATGGCTGAGCACTGCCTTAGCTGTGACAGCTCAGGTCCCAAAGCTGCTGCTCTGATGAGCAGCACTGCTTGGTTCCAGCACCTTCAGTACCACTAAGGATTCCCTTTCCCATTTCTAGTGACTTGACTGTATTACAGTGTGAAAGTTCTCCTTTGTGCATGGCTGAACCTCCTTTGGATAATTTGTTCTTCAGATCCTCTCCCAAAATGCTGTATTTTGAATTGCTGTCAGTGATTCGCAGGAGCTCCTTAGTCACAAGATGGTTGCATTTCAATGAAGAGCTTGGAAATCTTCATTTCACTAACTACAAATACGCAAGGTGTCCTGGGTTCATTGAAAACCAAATTTAAATGTGGCTTTCACATTTTGAGGACATAGGACCCATAGGAAGGTGGTATTGCTTAGAACTGACTGCTATTTAGTTTATAAGGAAAGAAATGTTCTACCTGGTAGTACTGAAATCTTGTGATGGTGTCTGTTTTGCCTCTTTTTCAACATGAATTTCTAGATATGGGTGACACAGATGGCTTTGCATGAACTACCTGAGTATGAAGCTTGTGGTCTTTTTGCTCTTATTTACATATATGAAAACTTTATTTCAGTGCAGAGACTTACAGGACAAATAGCATTACCAGTAAGTGTAAAGAAGAGACTCTAATATGAAAATAAACACAACAGCATTTGAATCTCTAAGTGTATAAGAGAATAAAAGACATCTTGTCTTAAAATTATACACTTTAAAACAAAAAATATAATACCACTTAGTCATCTAACAGGCCTTGCAGTGGGAATTCTTCCCTGGTTGAAGCTAATTCCTTTTCAGAAGTCAATAGCTTTGTCTTGCTTCAGCTGTGAATATGCTGTGAGTCATTACACACGCCTGAAATTAAGGCTTTGACCTTTTCACGTGAAAAAACTTTCCAATTCATTTTGAAATATATTCTTATTGCAGCAGTAAGCCAACCTCTGGGCTGAGATCCTAAGCAAGCGCTTTGTGTTGTTTTCAAAGTAATTCCTTCCACCTTTCAGGGTCTTTGCATAAAGGCAATCTGTGCATCTGAATTCAATTGCTCTGCTTGGTGAGAGAACACCCCTGAGAGCTGTTAATACTAATGAAGGCACAAACCTTTCATTAATCATTGTGGGAGCTCTCTCTTCCTGTGAGTCAGAGTACATTGTCTCAAAGCAGCTTTCTCTGTGACTTTTACTGAGCTTTTCCAGCTCACTTCATAAGCCTCTGGCTCACAGGGGAAGTGAGCAAAGGGCAGAAAGTTGATTTTGCATAAGGCATTTGCATAAGACTAGGTTATATATGCCAACTACCCTGCAGGCAGCCGTGCGGAAAGCCCCTGTGTGAATACTGCACATACAGCCACATGCGTGTTTCCTGAAAGGTTACTGCTGCAGAGGCTCTTCAGGCCATTGGCTTAGGTCAGTTTAGACATCTGAATTAGGTGTGTGATTCGAAAAAGTAAAGCTGGCAGCCTGGAGGGGGAACAGCTTTCCTTGGAATGGCTGTAATGCCTCCTGCCTCTGCTTATGTGACTGCTCAGCTTAACTGTTCTGGGGTCCGTAGGGGTCTGCAGAGGAGAAGTGGAATGGGTGGTGGTTCCTTAGCGTGCCGGCAGCGTCCTGCAGCAGTGCAGCACTGCCTGGTGGGGAGCTCAGCTGTCATGGCAGCTCCTCTGTCCCAGGCCAATCCATCCCCACGCTCCAGTTAGAGCCATTAGTAGATTAAGATCAATAAGCACATCCAGAAGGAGATTTGGAACCCCTAAAGGGATGCCCAGATAGACTGTAGAAAACTCCATAATGATTTCTTTAAGCCTAACTATCAGACAGAGGCAGAGTTAAGAATAAAAACAAGGTCCCAAATCTATTTTTAGTTGAGGCTGGGTCTTTTTAAGGAAAATGCTTAGCTAGCAATTTGTGTTACTTAATCATGGCTCTAGCAGGGTAAAGGGACCTTAAAAGAGCCCTAGTAATTCTTATTATTACAAAGCACTGGTTGCCAGCAGATTTCAAACTGCCTTACAAGATGACAGAAGGAAACAGTTTGGGTTGCTAGAGCCTTCAGTGACAGAAACAACTTGTTCCACCAGCATAAATAGCCACAGCTCTTCAAACATACCTTGAAGTGATTTTTCAGGATCAGTAATGTTTTTCCCAAGAAAAAGGACATGGCTGCCTTGGTCATCTGGCCAGTCACTGGCAGGCTTAAAAAGAAAAGCAGGTCTTGGTTCCCAAACGCATGCTCTACCCTCCATGTATAACTGACTTCTTCATGGCTCTTTCTCTTAGAGAAAGTGCAGTTGGAAGTACTGTATTGTGTGTTTAAAAAAAAAAAAAACAACTTTTGGGCCTAGCGGTCTGGCAGCCTCTTCCCATGTCCTGGCCAAGGCATGTGTCTCCTCTTGCTGCTTCGTGTTCAGTCTAATGACTCCACTAAGTGCAAAGTATTTTGTCTAAGAGCTCATCCCAGCGAGACCTGGTGAAACAGTTGCTGCTTGGTCTGAGATGTGCAGACTGTTGGCTTCTGCTGGGATGTGCTGATTGTCTGGAAGACAAGGCAGAAGCACTGGTGCTACTGCTCCTGGAGCTGCAGATGAGGATTTCACCAGTGGGCCAGTAACCCCCGTCGTCTACTGGTACTTCTGGCAGTTCTTCCCAGTGCAGCCTCCACACCTATCTCCTCTGTGCAACTGTAATCCCGTATCTTTTCTGTCCCTTCAGGATTTTCAGAAGTCCAGCCCAGGCTGCGTCACAGCTGTCCGCAAAGCCTTCCAGCAGATTAAGGATCTGTGCCTGAGTGGAGGTAAGGAGAGAGAGCCCTGCAGACAGCTTCCCAAGGGCAGCCAGTGGGCAGGCCCAGCCAGGCGGAAAAAACTTCATTCAGTTTTACTTCACCAAGCCTTCAATTGGTTCAGCTAAATCAGTGCAAATGCCCAGCTGGCCCCCTCTTTCTGCTTCCACGACTGTTTTTTTGATTTAACGAGCAGTTTCAGTTAGCATTAAAATTAGTAACCAACACCAAAATGAAAGCATTTGTGTGGGGGCTTGCATAGTGTTAATGAAACTCTTTTCTGCACCTGTGCAAAAAACCCTGCAGGTGCAAAACAGACTCATGTTTCACCAGATACTTGTCCTTAACATCCACACCGTTGACAACTCTTCAGGTGGGTATGACAACTGCGTGGCTCAGATCACTGGATGTATCTGAGAAACATTTGGAAGGCAATCTAGGTCTTGAAGCAGCCATCAGTGTCTCTTTAGTCTCCAGCCTTGGACAGTTAGGTGAAGCTAAGGCCAGAGACTGGTGAAGATCTCTGCAATCTCTCCCAAGTAGGCCAGATCAGATATCGTGGGCCAATGCAGCATCTCCTGGGAGCCCTGCGTGGTGCTGGAACAGCTGTGGTGCGTTCTTGGTCTGTCTCAAGGTTTGGCTTAGTCTGTGGTGCTGCATGTCAAGGCCTGTGTGCCTCCAATGGCTGCTGTTGGTGCCTCGGTGCAAGGGCTGGTACTGGAACTGCCCAGAGGAGCCAGGGGTCCGAAACGCCATTTGGCTTTGGGTCACAGCAAGAAAAACATTACCATTAAATAGCCAAGGTCCTCGAGGTCTGCCTGGGGCCACACTTTCTGTGGGTGGATAAGGTGGTCATATTTAAGGCTTAGTCTCTCAAGTGAGGATCAAGAGGCAGGTTCCAGGCCGTGGGTTTCCAAGTAAAGACAGCTGGGCTCCGGTGGGCAGCTTGTAGAGTACAATGAGGCCAGACACAACCTGTGGCTCCAAAATGTGAGGGATGAAAATGAAGGGAGCAGCTTTCCGCTGCAGAAATGCAAAGGTGTAAGAGTGCATCTTGAAAGAATGTCTTCAAAGACAGATTTCCTGACTCCAGCTGACCCCTCTGCATCACACTGACGTTTGAAGGCACATCTCAGGAGTCCTTCGTGACTTTGTGAGGACCGTTCTTACTTGGTAATTTTTCCTGTAAATGCACCCAGCTCCCAAGGAGCTCTTTATTTCCTCCCCCTTGCTGCCAGTTTTTCCAGCTGTCGAATCCACTGGGACCTGTACGTTGTACTCAGCTCTCCTGCATGAGAGCTTGCCTGGGGAGACTGCCCTGCAGGATGCAGCAGACCCTGGGGAAGGGAGCCTGAGAGGGTGAGGAAGAGGCAGCCAGGCAGGGCACCAGTGAGGATGGGCTTGTATCAGGCTGCTCTTCTCACTGTGCCAGCCAGGCCTGCTTCTGTCTCAGTGGGTGCTGATTCCTCTGGGCTCCCCACGGAGGTGTCGGTGACTCAGCGAGGGCCGGAGTGTGGGCTGTGGCTGCAGGCCACATGGGGGTCATGAAGCTGCACAGGAAGGCTGTGCCTGAACATACATGTGTGTGTAAATTTAGATGTAATGTGTCCTTCCCACTAGAAACCTCATCTGTGTGTTACAGCATCTCCTTGCTCCTGAGTGAAACAAGATGCTGAAGCCTGGTATTATTTTCCTCTGTTGAAGTCTCTTTCATTTTCCTTCCTTCTGCAGCCTACGATGAAATCGGTAGCAAAATGGCCACATGCAGT
The DNA here is from genome assembly GCA_034782735.1 of Sagittarius serpentarius. Taxonomy (NCBI): domain Eukaryota; kingdom Metazoa; phylum Chordata; class Aves; order Accipitriformes; family Sagittariidae; genus Sagittarius; species Sagittarius serpentarius. Next base: position 7,731,795 of record JAVKLA010000052.1, read on the forward strand.
AAGATCTCTAACAAGGAGGATGTTTACCAGCTTTTTGGGTTTGCTAGAAATGCCTTCACCATGATGGCCATGATGGACTACCCTTACAAAACTGATTTCATGGGTCACCTCCCCGCCAATCCAGTGAAGGTGAGTACCAGGACATGGGTGAGAGTTGCGGTTTCTGATGTGTGCCTCGGTGGCTGGAGTGCAGGGGGCTGCACAGCCTGGGACGCTGTTGGACACACACCATCCATGATGGTGACAGGGGGAGGTAGTGGTGGATGTTGCAGCCCTTCCAGTCTGACAGTAAATCTACACATTTTAAACTTCTCTGTGATGGTGACTGCTGTGTTTGAAATGCATTGCTGTAAGGCTCATTGGGGAGGGTTTGCTGGAGCCACTCCTACCCTGCCCTGCCTTTACCTTAGGCACAAAAGCCTGTGCCAGCTTGTTAACTTCAGCTGTTAAACACTAAAAACCTGTAGCTTTTTTTAAAAAGTAGCTTTGTTGTAGCCCACCTCAACACACTTTCATAGATGTATTTTTCTTGGTGGGTAGGGATGGAGACCTAAAAATCTGGCTCCTTTCTAAGTATTGCCCAGGAAGATGGCATAGCTCAGAGCGTAATGCAGAGAAAAGTCTGCTGCCATGGGGGACTGGAAAACCTGAAAACTTTCAAGAGAATCAGAGATGCCAAAGTGTGGGAAAGAGGCCTGGTTCTCAGGGGGTTACAGAGACTTCTCAGACACCAGCTGGCATTTATGCTTCGAGTCCTACCTGGAGCAAAATGCATACTGTGCAAGAGATCATGCAGGCTACACTGTACTGGGACTCAGGAGATGCTGTCTGTGGCTCCACTGGGCATCCAGTTCCCTTCTAGGGTCTGTTTAACAACCTGTAAAATGGAAATAATTACTATACCCCTCCTTGAGAAGGGCATTAATATATTCTTATTGTAGGAGAAAGGAACTGTTGGGTATCACCATGGCCTCTACCCGACTCCTCAACTTGGTAAAGGAACTGTTTGTCCTAGCTCTGTCTCCTTGTTTCTATGTATTTTGTTACTAGAAGGGAGGGAAAAAAAACCCAAAACTTGTTGCATTAGGCCCTTGGAAAGCTGCTGAACCATAAAATGTGTGATAATTTAATGAATCTTCCAGCTTAGCCCTTCTGCAGAGCAGAGACTATTCTGTCTGCAACTTGCCTGTAATGTGTCTCATCCAGGTCGGCTGTGAACAAATCCTCGCCCACACAGACCCAATTGAAGGCCTGGCTGCTCTTGTTGGTAAGTTAATATTACCAGTTTGGTCTTTTATTTAACACCCTCTTTTCTAGAAGCACCTGTAAGTAAAGCTGTTGCGTTGTTGTGCATCGTGGGAGCTGGTATGACTCTGATCTCCCACTGGGATGTTTTGCCCCATACTGGCTTTGTCCATCGGGTTGTCCCATGGTGGCCCATGGGTTCATTCCCTCACCTTTCCAGACTTACTCTCGTCAGGTTTTTCAGCCACTGCAGCCCCTTAGCCTGTTGACTGTCCATAAGATGTGGACTTCTAAGGTACTTGGTTCTTTTCTAAAAGTTTACCCATACTCTGGCTCAAGCAGTCACGGTCAATGCGTGTTCACTGAAGGAAGTTTTCTGGTCTGCTTGTTGAGGACAAGGTTGTCATCACAGTGCCCTACGGTCTTAATTCAGTGGCAAGACAATCTTAAATACATTGTGTATATTTATCTCTGTGAGTACTTGACTTGTCAGCCAGCAGTGTTTGTAAGGAATTTATCAGAGAAGGAATTCAAAGCTCTTTTGAAGACTTCCTCATAAAATCTCTCAAGTTGCTCATTAAAAATAAGTTCTAGCTTGGTCATTATTCAGAAAAACAGGTTCTGAATAGCAAAAAATTGATTTAAGGAATTCTTATGGGTTTAATGCAGCCTAGTAGGATTGGGAACTAATTCCTTTTTTTTTTTTGCAAATTATGCATGTCACCATCATAGCACCAAGTCAGAAACGTGCCAGTTCCAAATCACTGCTAAAGATGTTTGGCTGGCAACTAGAAGAGTTGTTAAAATACTAATGTCTTGGCAAACACTGTCAGAACTGCTTGATGTATTCACATCCTACTTCTTTTCTGAGCCAGAGCGGGACTCTTGTTTCTTTGTGATGAATAAGTTGAGAGTAAACGACTTCTGCCTGCCTGTGGGGGAGCACTTTGTGCTTCTCCCCATCTCACCAGCTGCATTCACTTGGGACAGTTTAATCATGCAGGCGGCATGATCCACCAGAGCTTTAGGCAGGGGAGTGGCTTTCTTCCATACTCGCCCCTCTGTGTCGTACAGGAAAACACTGTCTTCTTTCTGCATGTGCTGCAGCAACCCACCTCCTGTGAGGTAGAGCATAGTGTCGTGCACTGTGATGCTGAACTGGCAGCAGCTGAACGGGGATAGTGTTAGCGTTGTCCATTGATTGCTTACAGGACAATAATGCTCCATCTCGTTAACATGAATCCATTCCTCCACCTACAAAGAACCAGACCAACACTCACCCATCATATCGCGCCTCGAGTGGGCATCACTGTCATGTCAAGCTTGCTTGGTTCATGATACAGGAAACCAGTGTCTCAACATCTATTTGAATACCATGGGGCTTAAGGTGCCAGGTTTTTGATCCACATTTAGTAATCAAGGCCTCAAAAGAAACTGAATAAAATACCAGAATGGTGTGGCTTTAAAGGAGCTTTCTTGGAAAATCAGAGGAGTGAGCTGAGCACGGTGCCACAGGGACTTGCTGGAACTGGCATAGCCCAAGTCCTACCGGCTCTCCAGACTTATAACATGTTACAAAGGAAGTCATCTAAACAGGGCTAATATTGCATTGAATTGTGGACAGTAACTGAGTTTGTGTTATCTGGAGGAATTTGATGTCAGCCTTGATGTGCAGTTTCTCTTTATAGATTTGTATCCCTTCCTCAGTGAGCAATTAAGTACTCTAAGATGCCCCCATTCCTTCAAAAGAAACTGTACCTTTCATGGTAAAATCAGGCCAGGCCCTGAGTCTTTACACTTTCACATGTGAAAGGCTGAATGACCTTTGAAAACTCAATTCACTTGGTTTCAGGGAATGGGATTCTCCTAGAGTGAGCCTTTCAGTCCCTGTCTTCCCAGAAGGCTGGGCAGTGCTTTCCCTCCTCTTTCAGAGATGGAAAATCCAGGTTTGAAGAGACTTCATTTGCATTCCAGGACTTGAGCCCATCTTTCCTAAAATCTAGGCTAGTGTCCTCACTGCAGTCCATTGCTCTTTCCATCTGCGAGTGTTTCACCCCCTCTCAGCTCAAACAAGTAAAATCAGGTGGTCAGTGTGTTTGGGGCAGGTACGTGACCAGCTTTACACTTACGTTTTCCTGTTTTCTGTATTTAAAAAAATGCTTTAAACAGCCTTTGTACTCTAGCAAACAGTGTGACAACAGGGCAGCTTCTAATGTGTATGATTGTAATGGCAGGCACATTTTCATAAGCTTATTTGCCTGACTTGTGACTGTGCCAGTCCACTGAGAGACCAAAAATGATGAAGTTACTGGTCAACCTGTTGGCATAAAACAGCCTAGCAATACAGAGACACCATTTTGGATCACATCTGGGATTATAAGAGCAAATGAACTTACTCCTTTTAGTGTCCTTCCTCCAATGCAAAAGATCTTGTCCCTGACTGTAGCCATCCCATGATCACAGCGGGTAAAAGCCATAGCACTGTTGCCAATCCAGCGTCGGAGGCGAGGGAGGTAGCTGTAAGTGTCTCGTAAGGTTTTACCCCCAGAGAAGCCCCCTAGAAGGAAAGCAGAAGTCTTGAAAATCTATCCATCATCCTCTCTAACATTCAGCAAACCTTCTGCAAACATTAGTGGAGCTGATTTTTTTTTTTTTTCTTTAAAATACCTAAGAAGCTGAGGTTTAAAATTTTACACCACTTTGTAGAGCTGATGCAGTGTGAAATTTAAAACCTAAAGTTCTTAGGTACTTTAAAGAGGAAAAAAAAACCCACCAAAACAAAACCAGTTCCAGCTCTCTCTGTAAATAATTTTCCACAAAAGATTTTTGAATAAAGCTCTTGAGGTATTTCAAGTGTAACCAGGAACAGCTTTAATTAGGGAATCTGCTTCCAGCACACAGTCACAGAATGGTGGTTTGAAAGAAAGGTGTTCAAAGCTCTTTGAGCTTTGGATCTTTGACAGAAGGTCAGAGCCAATCTGCCAGTGCTGTTGTCAACTTTTTCTCCTTATTAGGCACTCACCTGTGTATTCCAGGGGTGCATTATAAAAAGCTCCTTGCAGAGGGAGGGTGCTGCTATGGGAAGGGTAAATGCCTCCAGCTGCCTGCCTGTTGAATTCCAGCCTGCAAAGAGTCTTTGCAAACAAGGAAGACGGTATTTCAGGTTGGCCATAAGCCCCAGTTCACGTGGGAGTGGACACTTTGTCTGCATGGAGCTTGTGTTTAAATCCTGTACTGAAGTAACGCCCTTAATTTTTCAGTTTGCTTGGGCAGGGCTGTAGGCTGGCCAAATCAAATTTGCAGTTACCCCACGAGTTTAGACGTGAATGAATGCTATAGGTAGGTAAAGATCTTATACCCAAGTGGTATAGTGTTATCCAGCCTAGATCACTCTGGTATGTTTGAAGCTCTGTGAGGCAATTTTGTCCTTGCTTTCCTGTAGGAATCGAGACCAGCAGAGGTTAAATGAGCTGCCTGTGGCACCGCGGGCCAGCTGAGTCAAAGCAGGGCCTTGAACCTAAGTTTCAGAGATTCCCCCAGCTGAACCATTATCCAGCTGCGCTGCCAGTGCAGGAGCAGTGCCTGGCTGTCGTTGGGGTACATGTCCAGGTAGGACAGCCCATGTGCTGCCTTCCCTGCCCTTGGGGCCTCAGGTGTACAGTCTATCACAGAGAAGTGCCCTTCATTGCAGCTGTGCAATTGAGGTTAATCTGGACTAGATCAGTACAGTGATCTCTGCTGGCTGTAACTGGTTTACGAAGCAGGGAACTGACAGCGATGGCAGGCTGGCCCAGGACTTCTAACTGCAGAGGCAATAACAAAAACACAGTGCTCTTCCTAGGACAAACCAAAGATTATCTTTCAAGTCTAAATTAGTAGCTGCAAAAGCTAAAGAGCCTACAACAAATTCCTGAAGAGTTTAAACCGATGCTGCTTTATTCTTAAATATCCTGCACCATCTACCAAAGATCTGTGTAAAGAGTGAGGATCCCTTGTAGGGTAAGAGCTGTACAGGCTCCGTGGGCAAGAGAGTAAGAACCAGCATTATACTTCTTTTTGTACAGGTTAACAAAGCAGTGCAATAGGGTTAGCCCCACATCTTCCATTCAGATTAATAGCAGGATTTAATCACATCCCCAACACTATGGCAGCCTGCTCCCAGTTTACCTTTTCAGACAGCAAAGCTTTGGGATTTAGCCAGGATTGCAAGGTCAAAGGTAAGCAGGGGTGTGGATTGCAAGCAGATGGTGCCATCTGTAATGTCTTGGAAAGAAAATAATTCCTGTCTTGGAAAGAAAATAATTCCTGCCATTCAGGAGGGCAGTGAGGCTGTGCTAACACAGCAGGAAAGGGACATTGGAGCTGTGGGTGTTACTGGTGTGGGTGCAGGCTTAGACCGTGACATTAAGATGCCAGCAAAAATCAATGAAACCATATGAAAATACTCTGCTTTCTACTAGCTCTGTTACCTGAAATGTAGAGGATTCCCTTGTGGGTTGTGCCTGCATGATCAGCAATAGGCCTGGGGAAAGGAGCTGTGAACTCCCACTTGTTGTCAGCGGGCTGGTACAATTCCACAGTGCGGGTGAGGGTCCCCAGCAGTGTCCCACCACCCACAGCAAAGATGCGATCAGACAGCACATCTGCGTGGAAGCGTGTCCGCCTCTCCAGCATGCTGGCGACCTGGAGCCAAGAAGCATTGCGGGGATCAAATCGGAAAACCTAGGATCACAGCAGATGGTGATGGTTAGCAGAAGGTGGGTGGCTGGCTTGTGTCTCGTGTGGCTTCAAGAACTGATAAACATTTTCCCTGGACTGAGGAAGGTTTTATATTCAGACCTGGACAGGCTCAACTTCCAGTGCTAGCTAGCTGATACAGCAGTACTTCTGCAGTGGAGCTGGCTCAGTTACGGCCTTTCTGCAGGTCTGTGGGGGTCTGGGAACAGGTTTTGCTCTCAGCTTGCAGCAAGCAGGAGGTGAAACACTGGCTTAATGAAATACCTTTGTTTCAAAAACCAGCTAGCATGTGTCAGCTGAAAACTGTTTCAGTGAGATTGAAACAAGCACATTTTGCATCTCTGCTACTGTTTGAGAGTGTAGTGAAGAGAGCTGAGCTTTGCCTACTGCTCTCGCCTGGGGGAAGGCAGGAGTGGCTTCCTCTCCCCTCATCCCTGGTGGAATCATCATAGGGGCACAGCACCTCTGCTAAGGCTGGGCTTCCACTCACATCTTGTTCAGCAGTAAATACCTCCCTAAGCTTATTTTGTCAGTCCTGATGAGAAAGTCCAGGTCACTGAGCAAGGGCAGTATCTGCAGAACCACATGCAGTGAGTGCTGGTCTTGGGCTGTAGCCCAGCAGCCAGTGCCATGGCCCTGCTGCTTCAGCATCCTCTGCTCCGCTGCTGCTGAGTTGCCTCCTGCCTTCAAGGCAGCGGAAGAGAGTTGCTGTTCACAGTGGCACTGCCGAACTAAGTACAATGCTGAAATAAGCCCCCGGGAGCATGGGAAAGAAAAACATGCTGTTTTTTCTAGCAAGCTCACTGAAGCCATCTAGGAAAACATAAAATCGTGCACAAGCCTCTTTACTCTCCAGGCAGAAGGGGAAGGTCCTGGGAGCTAAAGCAAATTTGCCTTTCAAGAGAAAAACCAAGGAAGGAGCAGTTCTCAAGTGAAGTAGTAGGTTTTAACCATGCCTCCTGAGCACGAGTCCCATGGCAGCAACAATGGGACAAACAGGGGTAGCATTCATGGGGTTGCTTGATTGACTGATGTGGACCTGGCTGAACCTGTGCTGTGGAAGTTGTGTACAGACTAGGATGACAATTTACAGTAGGAGCAAGGTTAGACCAGGGCAGGACCCGATTGCTTCCCAGAGCAGAATTCCCAGAAGCTGTACTCCCAAGGGTTTTCGGTACTGCACAGAGTGCTAAGAAATATGTGGAGGTGGGAGATCTGTGGTGGGCAAGAGGAATGACTCCCTCCTTTCCTCACCCAGCCATTTTTCCAAGGCTATATGTTTCTCGTGTCTTACCTCATTTGATGGCTGCTTTCCCATGGGATCAAATTTGCACTGTCCCCCGAGGACAAAGAGGAAGTCATTGATGATCGCAACACAGTGGTTGTACACTGGCACACGGAGGTCCCCAACTTTGCGCCAGGTGCTGCAGCTCTGGTCTGCAGCCCACATCTCTCTGCACACACAGTTGTTGGTGGTTCTGCCACCGGCGACAAGCAGCATGGTGGAACCGGAGCGGAGGCTCGTGCTCTGGGTCTGCAGGACTGGCTGAGCATACAGCTGGGAGTGGTAATTCAGAGCCTCCTGCAGGTACCTGCGGCAGCCTGAATCCAGCCTCATAAGAGGCAGTTCCTGGACATACCTCTGCAGATCCCTTAAAGGAATGAGAGGGAATCTTATGCACCTTAAAATATCTGCCACATCTTTCAGCCGTGTGTGGTCGTGCTGCAGCCAGCTCACAGCGGCTCTGAACAGCTGCAGCTCGCTGCATCCCTCGGTGTCAATCCTGTCTAAAATTTCACAAAGGGTTCCTCGGTCCAGGTCTTTCAAGCACTGAGGATCAGCCAGGATCCGTCTGTAATGCTGTCCTACGTAGCACATGGCTTTCTGTCTCAACTCTGCTGGGCCAAGTCTTTTAGCAATGTTAAGAACATCCATGCAGTTCTCACAGTTCAAGCAGCCCTCCAGAAAGCGAAAACACAGCTTGATCACCTCCCGAACTAGGAGGGTTTCTGCGGCTTTGAAGGTCTCCTCGATATTCTGTAATGAGAGGTCTAGTTTGTTGGAGTAAATGAAGTTGAGAACATTCCTCAGCCCGGCAGCGCTGACAGCTTTCAGCCGGACATTACCGTCCAGGCTACCCACTCTTGTCAAGTTTCCAACAAAGAGGATCTTGCAGTAATTACTTGCTGATGCTAAAATGATCTTGTGGGCTGGAAAGCAAACCCCTTCTGCCTCCAGTGTCACGTCGCACAGTGCGCTCTGCGAGCGAAGGCTGCTGAGCCCTTCCAGGAGTTTTGCCAGGTAGGTATTGGACACGAGCTGCACTGTGCTGGCCTGTGAGCTGAGCAGCATTGCTCTGAAAGGTGCGTAGACCTGGAGCAGCCCCAGGACTCGTCACTGCAGACACTCAGTGCATCTCCTGGGCAGTCTTCTGCAGCCAAAACAGTGGTTTCATGCGTCAAGGGAGCTGAGGCTGTGCTGCCCACGCCACAGAGCCATCCGAAAGGCAGTAGCTGGAGCAGCCTCCCTCCTCAATGGGCTCTACCCGGCGCTTTGCAGGCAGAGAGTGCTGTGTGCTGTGCAGAGGTGTGTGGGGCCGTTTGCAAGTGGAGGTGGTGGTGCTGGTTATCACACAAAACCCACAGTGTTTGTGGGTTTTGCCTGTGGGCTGTGACATTGGCAGCAGCAGACAGCCACCGGTGTAGCCACATTCCTCCTCCTCGCTATCTGGTAACTACCCATCCACACAAAAACCAGCTCATTCTTTGGCAGCTCCCCAGCTATGCTTCACTGGGCTGCCTGGTCAGGTGCTCTTTTATCTGGGCAAGCCCGCACATGCCGTCTTCCCCTTCTTGAACAACAGTCAAACAAAATCCTGTCTGTGACGTGCCACCCGTGTCCCTCTGACTAAATTTGATGGATTCAGAAAACAGCTACTTTCAGGGAGGGGGTGGGAAGGTCTCAGCAGTTTTGTCCCGTTCAGTTTGAAGCATTCAGCTAATGTCCTGTACACAGCCTGCCTCTGCATGCATTAGGCATTGGAGGCTAGGGCTCTCCCAAGGATGCTTTTGGCCAGTTGCTTGGCTTTTGGCATGAGCAGACAGCAAAGAGCACCTGGGAGCCTCTTCTTCCCTGTGGATATAGCAGAATCAAAGGGTATCATGCAGCCAGGCTTGAGACCACGTGAAAGCTTTGGCATAAAGGTGGGATCATTACCTAACACTGGCGCAGACCATGTTAGCTCTGCCCCAGCCTTACACACTTGCCCAGCTAGGACAGCTACCCTTCTGCTTGGTCTTGGCCGTGAGGTTCGTGCGGGAGGTGGTGGGTGAGACAGCAGAGAGGTACTGACAGGTTGGCTTTGTGCTGTGTTCCCACCTGGCAGGTGTGTTTTACAACTCCTCTGGCTCTGCACAGTGTTATGACATATACCAGCTGTACCAGTCCTGTGCTGACCCTACAGGCTGCGGCATCGGATCAGACGCAGAGGCCTGGGACTACCAGGTAAGAGGCTGGAGACACCAACAGGTTTGAGCTGCTGCCCTGGTTATCCCCCACTCCCGTGACAGCTCTTGTACCCCTCTTAGGTTTGCACCGAGATCAACTTAACTTTCAACAGCAACAACGTGACCGACATGTTCCCCAAGATGCCCTTCACAGAGGCCATGCGAGAGCAGTACTGTTGGAGGAAATGGCACGTGAGGCCACGAGCACGCTGGCTGCAGACAAACTTTTGGGGAGGAGGTGAGTTGTGCTGGCTGCTCATCCCTTTGCATTACCCTGTAGTTGTCTGCCTGTCCCTCCTCTGCCCAGCTGAGCTCCATGAAGACAGGCACAGTGCACTAAAACGTCCTGGCAGAAAAATCACAGCCTTGTGCTGACTTGAGCCCGATATTTCTGTACCTCCTTGAGACAGACATGGAAAACCTAAAAACTGCCAAGCATTTGTTTTATTCTCCTGTGTTTTCTGTTCTTGGCCACGTTTGCTGCAGTAGCCAAACACATTTGGGTAAACGGGCAGGAAGGAGGCCTCTCAAATGTCATCTCTCTGAATTTCAGACCTGAAAAGTGCAAGCAACATCATTTTTTCAAATGGAGACTTGGACCCGTGGGCTGGAGGTGGGGTAAGCATGTGCACTCCTGCACACCAAGCACAAAGAGCAGCCTTTCCAGGTGATACACTGCCCCCCTCTCCCTTTCAGAGCAGCACTGGCAATTCATCTTTAACCCATTTGAGTTTCTGCAAGCAGCCGTTCTATGCTGAACCATTCAGGAGCCTCAGGACATCAGTCCATTAGAGCCCATCAGCCAGGAACACCGACGCAGCAAAGGTGCAGACACAGCAGGAGCCTCCTTACCCAGTACCCAGGGTCTGGACCACAACCCGTTGTGTTAATGTGTCGAGACTTGGTCTCAGTGCTGCCAGCCAAGTGCTCCTTGCTGTCTCCAGTCTCAGCATACTTCGTGAGACCAAGCGGTTGCTGTAAGAAGCAACTTGAACCAGGGCATAGGTTCAACAAAACTTCAGAGTGGTGACAGAGCTCTAGTTTAAAATTTAAAACCAAAAATGACCCAGAACTGGATTTTGAGTTAGTTGAGCTCCTGATTGTAATGCAGGAGTTCCTTGTTGTAGGCTGTCTTGGCAATCCCAGCTGCAAGAGAAACAGGCTGCTTAGGGTGCGTGGGCCCAAAGGAGGCTGTTACTTCAAACCACCTGTACTGGAATAGGCTGACAGTTATCTTGTGGGGAGCCTTCACTTCGACACAGATGATTGCCCTCATTAGGACTGTTAGCCATGCACACAGTATCAGCTGTTCCAAGGATCTCTTCCCATGCTTTTCCCCAGTCCTGCCCAGCTCATCTTCCAGTTTTCAGTACTGATGTCCGGTTCTGCCCGGTAACTTGGTGAGATTTTGTCTCTGCTCCTTTTCCTTCCAGATAAATAGCAGCCTCAGTCCCTCACTAATTGCATTGACCATTAAAGGAGGCGCTCATCATCTCGATCTCCGGTAAGTACTGAACTCTCCTTTGGCTGACAAAATCCTTCTGCCCTGGGTGCTTGATCTTAGCTAGCCACAGCCCAAAGAACCAGGAGATACTTTAAGTAAAGAGGACTGGATACCAGACTGCTGCAGCATAACTACCAGACTGCTGCAGCATAACTGTGGAAGAGCAGTCTTCCTCCCCAGTACAGGGCTCTTGCAGCCTTCAGGGAAGCTGGGCTGTGCAGAACTCGGCACTAAGCTCACGTACTTTCATTAGAACACGTTCTTGCACAGGGCACAAGTGTGTGACAGCCTGTAGCAATCAGTCATGTGAAGTAGTACACCGTGTCTCAGCATTAGCCATCAGCCTTCAGGCCCAGAGCAGAGAGGGCAGCAGCCACCAATGCAAGGGAGCGCTTGGGGTTCTCAAGCCTGCCTCCCAACCTCCTGGGGGCTGTGACACTCTAACTTATTTTCCAGGGCATAAATATGAAGTACAAAACAGATCACCTCTGTCCTTCAGTTCCCTGGCTTGGCTTTCCCTGGGCAAGAGGCAAAGAGCTGCTGCCCACTGACTAGCTCACGCTGCTCTGCTTTCTCTAGAGGGCACAATCCAGCCGACCCCCCATCCGTCACAGACGTGCGCAAGCTCGAAGCAAGCATCATCAATGGCTGGGTGAAATCTGCAGGGATGGAAAGAGCACGGGAGAAGCACTTGGGAGCTTCAGCAGGCAAACAGCTGTGAATACGTCCATCCCCACGGCCTCCGGCGGGGCTGCAAAGCTGCCACCAGGATACAAAAAGACAGCAGCCTGCTGAGCTGTGCCTGTGCTGTTTGAGAAAGTGTTATCTCCTCTGCCATGACGGTGGAAATTCACCTTTCTGAAGTGTCCCACCTGCCCCTAATGAAGCATCAAAAGAAAAGTAAAAGGCCAGATCACTGACTGACACCAAAACCACATTGTGTGGGTTCCATGCTCACCTGCTCGGAATGAAAAGGCATCATAAATGGTGGAAATTATGAAAGCTTGCCTGGAAGACCCAAGAATCATCCCTGTCCTGAACAGTATGGTTGCAGGAGGCACCTTAAGGTTGCAGCTAAATTATTTTTAGACAAAAAGTAAATATTAGATGACTAGTGGAAAAGCAGAGGTATGGTCATTACTTACACGGGTTCACAGGGGACTCCACTAGTGACCAGTTACATTAAAAAAAAAAAAAAAGATTGTCAGCCTCATCCAGGGCTCTGGGTTTGGGTTTTTTTTGTTTGGTTTTAACTTGCACAAGAGATCTCTGGTTGTTGAGCTGGAGACATACACACAGTAATCCCAGTGTGTACTGCTGTCACTCAAGAGCTGCATATTAGTGACCAGTAAAGCACACTCCCACTTGAGACATCTTCAGATCTTTTAAAAATAAATTACAAGTTTATTAAAGCGTGTGATATAATTTCATGGCTTGGTAGTATAACCAAAGAAGATAAAAAAGGATACTTCTCACCTTTCCAGGTGGTGTAAACTCACCTTTGCACATAAACAGCTGGATTCTTACCTACTGGAATTACTATGCACCAACAAATACTAGCATAATTGCAAAAATGTTAAATCCCAGTAATCAGTTGGATGCCCCAGTTGATCCATTTACAATGATTTTGCAAGCAGAGAAGCCTCCTGGGTCATCAAAAGTTTACATTACTTATACAGGCAAAGTCACAGCATTGCTTCAGCTTCTGTTACACTGCTCAAACACAAAGCTTTGTGTTAAGTATTTGCACTGCTGGGTCCTCCCCACCATCACAGTACGATTGGTTCCCACAGCTATGATGTCAGTCACTGATGCTATTTCACAATATTTGGGTGCTGACAAAAGGGTTTTTTTGCATATGACCCACTTACCTCTTCCCTGTTCTTAAGTACAAAAGGCCAAAGCTTCTGGTCCCCACCCCTCACTGAGCAGTGCAGAAGTCGGTCCATTTATCAGATCTTTCAGGTATGTACAAATGAAGGACAACACATGGAAGACCTGATTAGTCAAACTCCAGCCCTCAAAGGAAAACACTTTAAGACTGTTAGTGGAACTACATCCTCAATAAGACCCGTATCTTCTCCATTTGTGCTGATGAAAACCTCTACACTTCTGCTGAGAGCTGTCCACACCCCTTTTGCTTATACTGAAGTCATGCTTCAGGTTTGTTGCTGAAGCTACAGCTTATACAACATTGCCGCCTCCAGCCTTATTGAGATGCTAGAATCTGACATTCACCCCCCACGATCACAGACCCTCCCCCCGCCCCGACTTTTCTTAATTTCCATTTGCTGTACCCCAGCAATAATTCAGGACTAGCACCACATTAAAAAAAAACAGACAGCAGTGGATGTGTCCGTAGACAGAGGATTACATCTTGCTTATATTAGCTTTCTAACAGCATCCTTACTCCCAGCAAGCAGGCACCCTGATTAAACCAATCCAGCAGGGCATTAAAGCAGTCGAGTTCAGTACGAGTCTTTTGGCAAGTAGCCTGCAAGTTACCGCCAGTGGCTTGTTTGCTGCCTTTGAGTGAAGAGAGGCCCAGGCATCTTTTGACCTTCCAGAAGGATAACAGTTCTTTAATCCTCTTATAATGGACTATATTGATCTCTTCTTTTCCTCTTGCAGATAAGTACTTGCCCTAAAGGAATCCACATAGTGCAAGGGCCAGATATATCCTTCCATATAAGGAAGGATGAACTAAAAGCTTTCAGATGCTATGGCAAAGGGGTAAACAAGATATACATGGACTTCCATGCAGATGACAGGTAAGCAGTGCTAAAAATAATTACAAAAACAGGCTTCAGAAACTGTGGCAGAAGTCTCAAGCCAGTGCCACAAACACCCATAACGTTTTGAAGCCTTGGGCAAGGATGAATGGATCTAAGTGGAAAACCTTGGTTGTGTGGTGCTGTCCGAGCTGAAGGGAAGAGCCCAACAGTAGCAGTTGCTGCTCTTGCACATTGCGGGAACGCTGCTTGTGGCTGAACTTCAGGGAACAGAAAAGGAAAATGGAGTGCAAGCAGAGTAAGTGACCCAGAGATGGGTAGAACCCCCATGCTGGTTTAAGACTGTACAAGTGGGCTTGTTGAGAAAAGGCTTAGTTATTCTATCATCACATACCAGCATGAGGAGTATGACCAAGATGGGAACAGGGCACAAAACAGAAGTGTCTCTCTGGTCACATGCCTTTAAGTCAGAGCTTGAAAACTGATCATACGAATCAGCAGGTTTTCCTGGCAAGCACAAGTCATCCCTTGCTGAAGAACTCAGGGTTGGTTTTGAGTGGAAGCTGAGGCCTCCAGACTTCAACAGTAAATACTAGTAATACTTCAGAGAAAAAAAACCCCAAGCCAATCTTCCCAAATGTTGGGAAACTCTTAACCCTTCTGTTGAAGCAACAAGCTTGCCAGACAACACCACGGAGCTACCCTGACATGTTAGTTTTACTGGTCTTGTTAAATATACTGAGTGTGGGACTGGCAATCAGGAGCTGAATGACCTGTAGGATTATTTCTAGGAGTGCACAGCCAAAGGGAAGTAGCCTTGGCAGGAGAGATTCACAAAACTGTAAGCGTGTTAGTTGCAAAAACCTATCCTGTCTGCATCCCTCATCACACTGGTATAGAACAAGAAACAAAGCAGATTCTTTGCCTAGTATTTGGAGCTGTATTTGGATACAGCTGTATCTGAGCTTGGCATGTAATGTTGAAAATCTTGTTAATGGAAAGCCAAGTGAAACATGGAGGGGCCCCTGTCAGCCAATACCGTGGACCTTGCAAAAATGCCAGTTTTTAAGAGCTGTAGTGAGACTTCAGTTCTCAAAAAGTTCAGAGATGAGATGCTGACTGTAGCCCCATCCATTTATTGAATTTTCTTTGAGCAAACAGGTATGTATTTTTTTCTGAGCTGTGGCTTAAAGCCCAGAGTGTGAGACTTCCAAGTCCTACAGCTGTGCCGCCCTCCCCAGCTGTGCCCATACCCGTTTCTGTTTCTCAGTGAAAGCGTAAGTGAATAGTACAGCTGGGTGGGGCTGGGGGGGGGGGGGGGGCGGGGGTTTGTTTTAATTTGG
>JAVKLA010000052.1:7755837-7781497 GCA_034782735.1 Sagittarius serpentarius
TAGCGACAGGACTAGGGGAAATGGCCTTAAACTAAAAGAGGGCAGATTTAGATTGGATATAAGGAAGAAATTTTTTATGCTGAGGGTGGTGAAACACTGGCCCAGGTCGCCCAGAGAGGTGGTAGAAGCCCCATCCCTGGAAACACTCAAGGCTAGGCTGGATGGGACTCTGAGCAACCTGATCGAGTTGAAGGTGTCCCTGCTCACCACAGGGGGGTTGGCCTAGATGGCCTTTGATGGTCCCTTCCAACCCGAGCCGTTCTATGATTCTATGAAACCTTTTCCAACATCTCTAGTTCCTCTGCTCCTTGCAAACATTCTCTTCCGCTTATCCAGTGCAGCTAAGAGCAACATAAGAGACGTAAAGCAAAGTTTACACAAACATCAAACTTCAGTCTCCTTTCTAAGAAAAGTTATTCCTTACGGATTAAATAGCCTACCTCAACCATGTTGTAGGATTCACCTTTCCCTAACAAACCCAGAGAAAACAGAGACATCGCTGGTGAAATGAAGTATTATCAGTATTTCAAAAGTGTCTAATTATGCTCCATATCTACTGCAAAGACTTAATTCTCTTCTATCTATAACGCTCCTTGATTCTGATGTGCTAAGGAAAAAGTTTTCTGAGGAGAAGTTTTGAGACTCAGCCTAACTCTTATGCAGTTTTTACATCATTACCACAGGTCCCTCTTGCTTGCTTAGCTTGCTTTTAAAAACAGTGATATTTTCAGTCAGCTGTTGGGCACATACTTTTTTTTTCTTTAAGCAGCAAACTACAGCCAAAAGTTTTAAAGCTCACATAATTCTCACACCAATATGAGAAGTGGAAAGAACTTACTCATTTTCTTTTTTCCCACCCTGAATCCATTGCTTGAGCAAATACTCATAGTAGCTGTCAGCTCTGGCTCCCAGAGTATAGACACCCAGGTGAGTGAACTGCCCGCTATTGGTGTTTATGAACATAGGCACTAGTCCATCATTTTTCCCTGAGAGGGTGTGAACATGCTTCATCACCTCATCTACAGCTTTCTAAAAGAAAGAAAATAGCAAAAATAAATTACAGGTATAAATGATGCACAACACTGTGGCTAGTGACTTCAGGCTGATAACAAAACTTTAACTATTCTTCCTCAAATTAGCATCAGGACATCAAGTTCAGCTCGTGCCATATATTAAATACAGGATTTCAAACTTCCTGACTTTCAAAACACAATGTTCTGGGTACATTTAAGTACTCTGAAATAATTGTAACTATTTCCTTTCGTTCAAGTAAGCCCATTCTAAAGCCAGTACTATGGCATGCGACTATGATCTGACTCATATTTGCAAAGTAGAAGTCCAGCTAAAATAACAACTACATTAATCATGCAGTAACTAAAACTTCTTTAAATAACTGCACTCTTCAAAACTTGAGCTGTGGATACAGTTTAAACAATAAAACAACATTGCCAAACAAAAAGAAGAGTGGAAAATATTCTCTTCTCTTGAATTAGTTTTATTTCAATAACTTTTCCTTAGACTGTAACCTGCTGTCAGACCTTTACCTAGACGGTCGCACTTTAGTTCCTTTAATGGCAACACCGAGGTTTTGTTCTTTGCATTTAGATAATGGCATCAAGAAATCGCACACAGAATTCTAACAACATTTAGCCGGAATTCTAACAACATTAAGCAAGGCACAGTTTCACAGTCCCTTGTATCGGGGGGGACTAGTTTTTCAAAATCTGGCAACTTAGTGTCAAACAAAAATGTTAAAGATAAAAACTGAGGGGGGGGGGTGGTGTTTCTTTTGGTTTCGTTTCGCTGTCTGTTTTTTGTTTTGTTTCGGGGTTTTTTGGTTTGTTTTTGTTTTTGTTTTTTTTTAACATCTCTGAGGGAGAAAAATAATTATTCACCTCCACTACTACTTTTTGATATTTAAGAAAATAATTGGAATGACTTTGTTTCTTTTCCTTCCCTCATCTAGAGTTTCACAACTCATTAACATCACCTAGAGACTACAGAGAGCACATGTATTGATGGAGAGTCAGTGGTGGAGCTGTAGAGAGGTGGGAAAAGAGAAAAACATTGACTGATTCTTCCATACCTGGAATTTCTCATCTCCAGTAAGACGAGAGAGCTCCCTGAACTCCAGCTGAATACTGGTCACTTCTGCCACAGTGCTGTCGGATGTCCAACGAGGTGGATGTGCAGTACCCCGGCCAATGTTGACATCAGAATATGGTATCTTGGAGGGGGTCTTGAATGCTGGCATAAGCCTGTTCCCAATGTCTTTCTGAAGAAAACCCAAGAGCACAGGACAAAACAACAAACAAAACAAAAAATAATATGTACACACATGCACACCCCTTTAGATTTTCTTTCACCAAGCAGACAGAAAAAGAGAGCATAGCAGCTTAGTTTTAGATGGTACAAGAAAGCCAAGAATTAAAAAGGGTCATGAATTTATTCATAGTAATGACTACAGAGTTTATACCATGTTCCTAGTATTGCACGCCTCATTTGAGTCTGCAGTCCCTATGCAATGTGATGTAATTCTGAAGTCATTGACTGCATCTAGCTAATCTAAAGGGGTGGCTGATGCTGTTAACACACACAGAAAGGGCAACAAAAGACAACTATTACTCTTTGCCAACAATTTATTTCCTCTTTTGTTTCATGAACTTTATTATGGTCAGCTCTGCATCAACAAAAGAATAGGCATATAAGAATACCTGATAAAACACAGCAAGGCTCTGAGGTTATCCAGAGAGTAAAAAGAAGCACAGGCTTAAAAGACTAATGGTAAATCCCCTTCCCACCGCTTTAAATATGAAACTGTTAAAAAACAACAACATTTAACTGTCTGATGAATCTTCCCTCAACTTTGTCCAATATGGAATACATAATCCAGTTTCATTTGTAAGACCAGTCACTCACAGCTTTTTCCAGGAAGAGGCTATCTCCAGAGAGATGGTAGGTGCTCAGCAAGCCCCCCAGGATGCGAATAGTGCTCTCAAAGAGGTTCACATCCACATTTTTATCAAATACTAAATCGTTTGCTACCCATTTTCTTGCTTCTTCAAACTCTGCAAAGTATAAAAGGTAGTTCAGTTATGAACTTCTGGCATGTTCCAACAACTAAACTACAGACATTAGTACTCCATATAACCATGACAGTTACTTCTATCTGTCTACAGAGATCATAAATTTTAGGTGGAAAACTAAAATGAAGAGCGCATGCTAGGAGAATTTTGACTATCATTGGCTTAATTCTTATTCAGCATACACCACAGATGCATACAGACAGAAATACCCAGCAAAACAGAAAGTTCCTAATAGTTCAGAAAAAGAAGAAATTGAGGAATTCTTGTTAAAACAGTCCAGAAATAGAGGTCTTTTAAGTCCATCCATTTGACTTGTCAGACAATTAGTTACACTTCCACAAGAGCCTTCTGAACTTTTTAATTCAATCTTTTAAACCAAAGCTGTTATCTACCAAGATAAGGGATAACATTTTCAGTTAAGAGCCATTAACACCTTTAGTCTAGCAATGTCCTGGGGAGCCTGCCTCCTGCTTCAGCACTTAACCTATAAAATCCCGACAGCCTGCAATTTTCTCTCCAGAAACAAAAATGGTTGTTTATTACACTACTAATTCAAAAAGGAATGTTAAAAAAAGGCCATTTTAAGATTCAACAGTCAGCTTAGCAGCAGCATCACTCAATGCTTGCTTTTGCACAGGGTCTAATTCCATGGTGCGCGTGAGCCTGCTCACGCCTCTAACCATGAAGGCTGAGCTATCTCAAACTATCTCACACCTTCCAGAAACTCCTGCTTGCAAACAAGAGCAGAAGAACAACCAGTTTCCCAGAAATGGAAGGTATTCCACAGGAGATTAAAGCAAAAGGATGCCTCTGTGTCCTCACAAGAAAAAGTCTTGGATGTTGGGTAAACGAGAAGAACCACAGAAAAATATCCCGTCAGATGTTAGCACTATCTAGCAGTACAATAGAAAAGGTAAGGTCCGCTTTCACAAAGGTGTTTGCATTCATCGTCTTATAAGAAAGACTGGCAACCTCAAAGAGAACTTTCATTTATATAGCATTTATTATTCAGAAGAAACCCCAAGAGCTTTCTAAGGCAATCAGCAAAAGAACTGCTATAAAATATGAAGAAGTCTTCACCAAGAACCCATTTTCAACACATCTAAATTACTAATAATTTATTTTAAAAGCTCTATGCAGTTCACAATTAATTTTTTATGAAAAATAGGCAGCACACTGTCAACTTGATGAAACCTCTGCAAACACATGATGTGGAGTTTTCGTTTCATTTAATATTTTACACAAACTTCAATGTTAGAAGAGACTGAACCATGAAAGACTTTGACTGTTTATCGTCCGCTTACTAGCAGCTCTGCTCTTCCTATCTTGACACAAAAAATTGCATGATTGATGAAAGCTTACAAAGGTGGCTATCTACCAAGGCTGAATAGATAACGGTTCCAGAAATTTTTAAATACTACTAAAAAACCCCTGCACAACAACAACAAAAAAAAACCAAACCCCCAAAACCCCCCCACACCACAACACACTGTTAAATACTGATTAAGCAAGTTTTTTTGCAACAGAATTGCAGAATTTTTGGCTTCGTTTTTAAAATCTGTTTGAAAGTTTTCTAACATAGTGACTTCCAGAATAACTATGAAAAAATACAAGCAGCAGAGCAGTTCAGGAAGGAGGTATTGAATGTTCCCTGCCTCCATCCACTGATTCCTTACAGAAACAACCTTCTTAAATCTAGATATGAGATACTGATATTAGGTGTGATAAAACAAAACCTCGGTGCTTATAGGCTAACTGCCTAACGCTGATGGGTAGAAAGCCTACAGTGGCTGTATAATGGCACAGAGATAGCACTAGGGTTTTAGTACAGACACAAAATCAGGAGGCTTATTAATACATTCTTCAGTTTCTAGCAGATATTGCCATTGTTATATGTAACAGCAGAATATTTTTTTTCTGGTTCAAAATTCTATTCTAAGAAAAACAGTGTCCTTTAACATAGTTGGTGGGTTTATTTATATTTATTTTTATATGTATCATTTATATATATATGTATTTACCCTCAGAGGAAAACTAATTTGCCACACGTAATAAATGTTTCTCTCAAAGAACTCTAAACATGTACTGCCTGAATACAAAATAAGGAATTATTTTAGAGGGAAAAAAAATGGAGGAGGAAAAAGAATTACCTTCTTTTAAGCCTAAAATCCACATGGTATCCAAGGCGTCAATTAAGGTAAGCCCAAGTCCAAACCACTCACTGTAGGACTTGGACAACGGCTTCAGCTCATCGTGGCCCCAGGCAAAATCCTTGTATCCTTTCCATGCGTGGCGGAAGGCTTCTATCACAGCCATCTGACGTTCGTTTATGGGCACTGCAAAAGGAAAACAGCACCTTGCTCCAGACTTCTGCAGGGGAGTTATGCAGCTACACCAAACACCATTTTGCTGCATTCTACACAAAATAAACTTTCTTCCAAAGTAAACAATCAAGGTAATGTTAAAACCAGCCTCAGATTATTCTTTTTAGTACAGCCTTTCCTCGGCGAAATAACCAGTCAGTGTTTAGGGTCAGCAGTTCAGCCAGGTGGAAACAGAGATCTCTCCCTAGCAAAAAAAGTCACTTCTGCAAATAAAACATTAAAATAATCATGTGCACGGTTGTTAGATGAGTATCACTAAAGCTCAAAGACCTGAAAGTCAGGAAATACCAGAATTAAGATTGCTTAAATCAACTGTAATTCAGCTGCTGAATACACACGCTTAACAATACAATCCTCGGCTAATTTACCACATACCATTTTTTCTTCACCTTCCCTGTCTTATACATTGCTTTCTGCTAAATTTAAAATCAATTATACAAAATTATTTCTCTTGAACTTTTCGTTTGATACAAAAAAGAAAGAAAATTTACATTTTCCATCTTGGGCAAAGCAATGTCTTCTTCCATGGTTCTACTGAAATTTCTGCTTGCAATTTGCCATAAAGTTGAGTTTAAGTTACACATCCAACATGAAAAATTTCAAGCCCATTAGTTGAAATTTTGCAAAATTATAAACAAAGATTTCTAGAGTGGGAAACACCAGGCAGCATAACTAACCCCATATATATTAAGCTAGCAAAAGCCACATTACATACATCGTAATATGCCATGTTTATCATATCAGAACTTCCTCGTATGAACCCAGAAAGCAGAACACCAAGTTCTTTACTCCACAAGGACAGCAACTGCAAAAACAACTTCTACAGCTTTCTGGTGAGCCTTAAGAATAGTTCAGTTTAATTCAGGGAGGAAGTAACTTTCCCTGTAGTTGCAGAACAAAAGAAAAACCACTGCTGAAAAAGGAAGCTGTCCCTTTCAAGCCCTCTCTCTTTAGACTATCCTTTCCTGGAGAAAAGATGGGAATGTCTGCCTCCTCCCAGAGACTATATTTCAAAGATTTGTCACTAAAATTTATTTCCAAATTCAGAAGGCTAATAAGCGTGAAGGCTGTCATGGTGGAATAAGGACACTGAAAAGCTTGGATGTTCTAGGTAAATAATCTTTCCTACACTTTTTGTTTCCTTTAATTAAAATAAAATAGATGTGGGGTGAGGAATTCCACAACTTCAACCATAAAAGTGAACAGAAATAAAGGTATCATTAACTGTACTATTTACCTGGTTCCTTCTGGTCTTCAGCTTCCACAGATGAAGGTTTTTCTGGTTCCTTTATTTTACTAGACGGAGGTTCAGTGCTTTGGTCAGGTTCTATCACTGCTCCTCTCCAGCTGCAAATACAAGGAATTGTACTTAAGACTTAATCTGATCACAGAAAGTGATGTAAATGAATGAGACTTATCTCTGCATTTCCTTTTTCTCACAATACTTGATAAAACATGAGTTGGATTTTGTATCAAGGAACAAAATAACTATGTTGTCCACCAGATAACTTTTCTGTTCAAAGAAAGGAATTTGCACCAGAGAAATTTTACTGGATTAAGAAATGTTTCTTACAGGCTCTTGGAATTTCATTAAATATCTTGGCAATGGAATTTAATAAAGAACTTCTAAAAAGAATTAACACACCTGAGAATGCTACAGTAGAAGTATTTTCTTATCTACCAGTTCCGAAATGATAACAGAAGCCACTAACACTAAATAGTACCACACAAATGATGACCATCAAAAAATCATGACTATGCACGAAAGACTAGTCACTTGAAGTACCTGCTTTACTACCAAGGGGTTCACAAGCCTTCCCTACCACCACAGACACATAAATCAGTTTTTACAAGTTTTTAATCAAGAATCTCCTGAAGTAGAAGTCTTTCATAATGGATTTCAAGTCAAGCCAAGTTCATAACAAGACCAAACAATCTTGACCATACTGTTTAATATATAGATATGTTGCTTTTGAATTCATAATATGCCCCCTAAGGGAACCAAGCTTACAGGACCTTTAGTTTACATTGTTTACCATCAGCATACCTTATGACTTACATAAATCCCATCATTTAATTTCTTACTTTCATTCTTTAAATTTATAACTAGTCTTCACTACGCTTTTGTTGCTTTCTTAAGTTTTTCTGTTACCACCCATTTAACCCTACTAGTTATAGCGTAAGCACAAAAATAAAACACTAAGTCATTCTGAGAGATTTCAGATAATACCAACAGCCAACATGCTGATGCAGGCACAGTTCTGATGCTATGATCAGCTCAGCTGTGCCAATGCTGAAAAGGACACAAACCAACCAAAACACCAAGCCTAGTGTTCCAAATCTTAAGAACCTCTGCTGAACTTACAGTAGTCTTTTCTATATCCAAGTTACATGCCTCTAGTTATTCCCAAATCAAAAGATTTCAATCAATAATATCTTAGGGAATAACTTAGTGTGAATATAACCATAGCAGCATAGACCCTTTGTAAAAGATATTACTACATCTGCATAAGGGGTCTTTGAACTATGTGATTAATCTTTTGTAAGAAAGGAGTAAGCATATCTTGGACAGTTACATGCACACAACTACATACACATCTACAGCTTCTGCCAGTTCAACTTGGCCTTACTGTGTTTAGTGGCAACATACCCCTAACCAGCACTGACACGGGTATAATTTTCAAAGTCTGGCCCAGGACAAAGACACTTGTGACAGTATTACTGTATCAATACTGGTACATTAATATTTACTACAAAACAAATGGTGAAAAATACAGATGCTGAGAATTCTCCTGAGCATTAAGAGTGTCTAAGTGCATTAGAAATACAGACAGTCTTGTAGGGCTCCAAATCCTCTGCAGTCCTGTGATGCAAACAGTAAAAACAGAAAACTGCACATTCACTGAAATTAAATAACTCAGCCTATCAACATCAACAGCTGTCAGGCCAGACCTGAGACAAATATATGCACGGAAAGAAATCAACCTCAGACACAGACAACAAGAAGCCCTTATAATTTTCACTCCAACATCCAATGGATCTTGGCGGCGGCAAGGCAGGGAGCACTGTAACTTGCTGGAAACATTTCTACCTGATAACGGATTTCTCTGTTTTCTCTTCTTTATCAGCCTGGAGCGGCTCTTCTACAACCCTGCTGGTATCGTATCGGGTCTTCAGCCTCACATCCCTTCGTGGTGGCTTGATCTGAAGATTGGAAGGACCACGCCGAACATGAGGCGGTTTTGGCGGCTTCTGAGAAAATAAAGAAAAAAAATGTGCTTGGTATGTTGCAGAGATGATAAAATTTCAAACTGTAAATCAACAGCATTTCAGCATTAAATATAACTTCAGATAAATCTTACTTTGATATCGTATCAGCATGCAAGTTCTGCCCTAAGTGGAAGGTATGCTAAAGACCTTGGCTTTTTGTTTGTTTTAAACTTTTGGTAAAATTATCCAGTTCTTAAGTTTACACTGATAAATTACTTTTAAATTACCTCTACTGCTACCAGATACTAATTTAACACAAGGCAATACCAAAGGATTGTAAAGATATTTGATTCCATTTTACTAGGCACAGTAAATTTTTATTAGAATTAGCAAAATGCAAAAAAAAAAAAAAAAAGCTTACACAATGCCAGTGGTAGATAATATCAAGAATTACTATATAGTAATACATGTACATTTGTGCACAATGAAGGAAATACTTAATACTAAATTTCATATTCATTAACTGGAAATCCCATTAAATTCATGGGGTAAATACACGCAGAGCAACACAGTAACCCATATTCCTCTACTCCACTCATCCACACAGTCAGCTCGTGTCTCTTTCCCCTCACATCCCCCACAAATATAACACTTCAAAACGTACTAACATTTGTTCTGTTTGCTAATACTTTTCAAGCTACCAGAAAAGCTATTCCAATTCAGTGTGACACCAACCGTATCCTACGTCTCATATTCAACCACAACTCTATTAGGGCTCCTCACAACAGCAAGACTGACCTCCAGAGCATTCCAAGTCCAAACAAACTAATCACATCAGGAAAGTGAAGCCTCAAGTAAGAGGTCAATGTGACCTAAAGTCCAGGCAGTCCTAGGTATATCGGTGATTAAGAAATAGTATACTGACCATGTAAATAAAAAAGGTAAAGCCATGAAATACTATACCAAAGCCCTTCCTGAGAGGAGAGTATTCCACCCAGAGCAAACTTTTATTGAAAGTTCTAACTCCTTTCTCCTCAACAACTGTTGGAACCAAGAACTATTTGCAGCTTTCACAAGCTCTTTGGCAGCTTTATAAAACTCATTTCTTCTCGTAGTACCTGCGGTGAAAGCTCTGTGTAGTCTCCAGGGTTGGCTTCTGCTTTCTGGGGTGCTGGCAAAACGGCTGGATTTGCCAGCTTTAATCCAGGAATTTCTGGTTCTGTTCTCTGATCATCCAATGATTTGTTTGTTAGACCTAGACACAAAAAACTGCTCAGCACAAGCAATCAACAGTTTAGGCTCCAGCTAGAAATTTATAACAGTTTGCTGCATTCACATACTAGTGCACCTCCAAAAAGTGTTTCCGTTCCCAAAACATTGATAAACACACACTAATTGTTAGATACAAAGTGTCTTTTGGTATTAACACTCTCCCTAATATACAAGGAGGCTGCTAAAAGGCACATGATTTTTTTTAATTGCTATTATTTTAGCTTCTCAATACAGGCAGTAAGATAACATCAAAGGTAAATGTGCCTTCGTATTGTAGAAAAGCTTGGAATTTCTAATCTGATGGACAACCAAAACCAAGAGAAGATTATCTTACTCTACTGTTTAGGTTTGCGTTACCAATATCTACAAACATGATAAAAAAACCACTCACAGCCTCCAAATCTTGATCAACTAAAACAAAACGTTGCTCTAGTCAAGATAAACAATGGAAAGATGTATGAAAAATATTTCTGATGAAGCAGAAACAAGTCATTGAAACATGGTCACATAAAATCATCTCACAACTGCACTTTAATGGATACATCCAGTATTGTCAATAAAAATTAAAACTAGTTATAAGAACTACAGCAATCTCCTAAATATAACACTATATTCCGGTAATTCTGAGCTATACAGAACACATACTTTTCCACGGTTCCCCCATGCTCGTGTATGAAATGACTCCACAGACTGCCAAGAAGGCAAAGAGGAAGAGAATTACGCTCCGCTGTAGTCGAGACAGCTGCTTCCATTTCTTTAGGAGAGAAAACAAGTAAGAGGAAAAATATTTAGCATGACATTAAAAGCCTACTCAGTCAAAAATAAACTCTTATCGGTTCATTCAGAGCAAGAAACACAAAACTGAGTAGGTTTAATTTTACCCTCTGTTTCCAGCTGCAGACATCCATTGCTTATTTTCTTTGATGACAGAGAAAATAGAAATATAACATGCTAGCATATGGCACAGTAGGCTCAGAGAAATATCAGAGGCACTTGCTGCAAGAACTTCAGAGACTGCCAAGTGCTGAGATTCCCAGCGAGCATCACATACAGTGCGCTGACTTTCATCACAACCTTCGCTGGCTGACCTGTGCATCTCCCCAGATGTCAAATCGGAAATAAGCCAAAAGCCTCTTTCCTCCCTACTGGCTGGGGAAGTACTACAGAACAGACATGCAAAATAAGAAACAGAAGAAAGTGGTAGGAAAACTAAAAATGTTACTGCAGCAAAGAAGAAAGTCTCAACATAAGCTAAGCACCAGTCACTGGACAAGAAAAGCCAGGCATCCTGCCTCTGACAAACATGTGAAACTGTCACATAGAACAGGTCCTGCCACCACAAATAAAATCACTAACCTGCAGCAACATGAAAATGAAGCAAACCAACAGAACAACGAACAAGACAAAGCCACAATGTTTTCAGGACTAGTCCTGGGCAAAAATGTCTTTCTAAAACTGAAGTATATACATCAAAATCACTAAAAGTCACACAGCAAATGCTACATTAGCCTGAGAGAGTAGTTTTCTCCATTTAGAGAGAGAGCAGTTGGAGTTAATATTTAACTGCTAAACTACCATTTTGTTAGTTTTCTAACAGTCCTATCAAAATTCACCAGAGCAGCATTTTGCTTCTAACTGCTGGTTTGGGCATACGGAGAGGGCGCTTCAGTGCCAATGCTACACTTGGGAACAACCTGCAGTTTCCTACAACCCACTCTATGCCCCACAGCACTTCCCATAGTCCTCATCCTCTTCATAACAACCAGAGGCTGCAAACATTTCAGTGAAGAACCATCAATGTGCTCACATTGCCAAGCCCCACAGCTCACATTTCCTGTTTGCCTCCCACACTGCTGACAGTACAGTAATCCTCTACATCCTTCCCTGCGCACACCACAAGATGCTGATCCCACTCCTTAACTTTCAGCTCTACCTGCACAGCCAACCATATCATCATCTCTGCATTGCAGAAGGATACTTGAAACCCAGCAGCCCTGTGTTTCCTCAGGGTAGGATGGGAAAAGAGGCATTGATTGTGGTGTCTTGGGACAGGTAGGAATGAGGCACAACAGTACCTGAGGGCAGTCACCACCATCTTACTTTTTCTTGCTGACAAAGAATAAGGATAAAAGGAAGGGTGAAACATCTTGTACCCTATCCTCACATTTCCCTAGCTGTTAATAAGAGAGAAGCTGCCATACTGTGTCCCTAAAGAAGTTCTTCCTACGCTTCATCTGACCACCTACAAAGCCTCTATAGGCGACTATACCTCATCTCCTATCTGCAACAAGGGTTATCTTGTCCCTGTGGCTCACACTTTCCCACCCTGCCTCTCCAGCCCAAGACTCCCACCCTCGGTAAAGCTGCCTGCCCACTCCCTACCCCCAAGCAGACAAGAAGAAGGTCACTTCCACTTAGCTCTGCCAGAGACCCCTCTTCTCACACTCAGCTTTCCCACAGAAAGCAGAACCGTTCCCTTTACTCTCCTACGGCAGAGGACAGGGCTCCCCCTTCAGGTCTTAAAATAGGGGGCAAAGGCACCAAAACCAAATCCCAACACTGCCCCCCCCCTTCCCAGACAGCGCAGTGTTGCTCCACAAATGCCCACCAGCAGAGGGCAGGATTCCCCTCAAATGCACACCGTATCCCCCTGCCCCAGCTTTCTTCACAAAAACTAAGATATGACTTAGAGCACTCTCAACCAACCTGCACTCCTCAAACCCCTACCAGGTGGGGAGCTGCCACCCCAACACTGCTGCGAGCAGACCCCCAGCGCGGGCACCCCCTCCCTAAAGCCCAGGCCATCCTCATCATCAAGTGCCCACAGCTTCGGCCCCCTCCCCTGCTCGGAATGGAGGGTCCCAGGCCAGGTCCCCAGGCCAGGACCCCCAACACACAATCCAGCTGCACCCAAGCCCAGGGACACCCCTCATCGCCCACTCCCTACAGCCCGGCCCTCCCCAGCCCAACAGTGCTCCCTCATTGCCAGGTGCCCCCTGCCCCCAGCTCGGGGGCACCCTCCGCACAGCTCCCCACCCGCTCCAGGCCGGGTCCTCCCCTCACGGGCTGGAGCGCCCCCCACCCCGCGGCCTCGGGTCCCCTCAGGGCCCAGAGCCCGCCCTCACCCGCCAGCAGGAGCGCCGCCTCCAGGCCTTGCTGTTATTGTAGCCGCCGGCCCCCGCCGCCTCCTCCGGGATGAGGGTGACGGAGATGAAGTCCCGTCGCGGCGGCGGCGAGGCGGCAGCAGCCGAGTACATCGCGGCGCCTCAGGGGCCGCAGCCCGCCCTCCCGCCACCCCGCGCGCCGGCCGCCATGATCCCGCTCCTCCCAGCATAGAGCGGGACGGAGCGGCCGCTTCTGCGTGCCGCTCTAGCCCGAGAGCACTTCCGGCACTCTATGGTGCCCCTAGCAACCGGGAAGCCAGGACCGGCGCGGCGGCGGCGGGGAGCGTGGGGGCCCTGCGCCGCCCACTCGCAACACCGCCGCGTGGGGAGGCAGCTCTGGGGGCGGGCTGGTTCCGAGCCCGAGCCATGCCGCCCGTCGTCCCGGCAGCGGCAGAGGGTTGGTGGTGGCTGGGGCTAAATTTCTTTCCCCTTTTCCCCTGGCTGGCCCTCGCTTTACCTACTTCCCCGCGGCGAGGACTTCAGCTGCCCGGGCGGGCAAGGAGACGTGAGGAGAGGCTGGGAGTCCTCGCTTTTCCTCCGTGTTGTGGGATTATAATAGAGACACCAGTCACAGAAGTACTGGCGTGAAAGTAACACAAATGGAAGCGTGCATGGGGGACGTCATCAGGTAAAACCACTCAGCGACAGTTAACAGCAGGGCCTGTGTGCTCACATCAGTGGAGCTTGGGAAGATGCAGCTCCCATCCATCCTGGAGACCACGCTCGGGTAAGGCTGCGCAGCAGAAGACACTGCGCTCCGACCAGAGGGGCATGCACCACAGACACCACTGCTCCTCCTGCCAGCCTGCCAGGAAGGTGAGCACATCGAAGGAAAACCCCAAACAACTGTTAACTCCCAGAGGACAGAGAAAAACTGTCTGGTGTCATTATCACCTGCCTGTGAGAACCCCAGACAGGCGTGGCAGCCGGCATCCCTCATCCTCTGTGTCACATGCACAAAGCCCTGGGCAGACAACACAGGAACGCAGGCCTGAGAGTAGACAACTGAAATCTGTGAGAGGATGCACGCGAGTGGGGGAAAAGCAACTTAAGCAGTTACCATAAATAAACCCTTACGTAAGATCCGGCACCAAATTTTGGTACTCGGCAGGATCCACTTGTCCCACACAATTCCTTCCCTCACCTGCTTCTCCACAGACCCCTAGCCCCTCATCATTCCCTGTGCAAATGGTTCTCTGCATCTTCACTGGGGAGGAGGAGGGACGTTATCAGTGGGTATAGGGGAATAGTGAAAAGCACTGTTTAGTGATGTACACATTCCGAGCCATAACTCTGTCATTTTGTAGTAACTATTACTTCTAGACCAGGTATGTAGTCCAAACGGAAAAAAAAAGTGTTGAAGCAGCTGCTTTAAGGCTACTGCTTTAAGTACTGACCCTGAATTCACCTTCAGCTGTGCCTAACTAGGCGGTTAACATGCATCATTTGAGCCTTTCAGATTGGAATCCACTTCACACTAGATTTCCAGATAAAATTGAAAATTTGGTGTTTTTCTGAGATTTCATGATTAAAAAAAACTGAGCAAGCAAATAATTCTGGTAGATAAGAACACTCCGCATAAACAAGTAGAGGAACAATTTAATATAAGCCTGAAGCATGCATTCATTTTTAGTATTATTTTCCTATCGCAGGAAACAACTGATTCATGCAGCTTAAAAACACATTAAAAACCCCTGCAGCCTTCACACAGGTGCCAAGAGAGAAACATGGGGTGAAACAGGTATGGAAGGAAGAATATCTACTTCTGACCTTTGCTGGGTTCAGCACTAACCCCCCAAAAGAGGACCATCTGTCATCTGTGAAAAATTACTAACTTCCCCTACTGATTGTTTGATAAATAGAGCCCTATTTAAAAAGTGCCTGTCAACAGAAAGCCAAGCAGTTGCATTACAGTGAGTGCTCATTACCGACACAACAGCTGCAAAAACCTGACTCAGATTCAGATCGCTCAAATCTACTTTAAATAAAAGAAAAACACACACCACCCACAATTAAACTCCCTCCCCTCAGTAAACTGAGTTGAAAAGCTTGGAAAAAAAAAAATTTCAACAAGATTACAGGCAAGAACAGTCTCTTCTGTTTTCTGATGAAAAAATACATCCTGCAGTGTCAAACCCCTTCAGGAATTACCCTCTCCCAAGTCCCACATCCCCCTGTACATCTGAAGCATGGGCCCTGCAGCCTCCAGCCATACCTTCAGTGACAGTGCCTCAGTGTCCTGCAGTCGTGGTGACAACACCCGTGATGTGTAGGGACAAAGACAACAAGTGTATTTTCCTCATGGACAAGAAACACAGACACATAGAAATCACAGTAACATCTTTATTATAAAAATGCTTAGAAGTCCAAAAGTTTCTGGAGTATTATGGGACCTCCCTTTGTTTCAGGTACTTTTTTTTATTTCATAATGCATACTAGAATTACTCTGTTACATATAGGAGAGATTTTTATTTTTTTTTTAAAGTTCTCTCAAAATTCTTCTATGTTCCAGTTTAAAATGCGAGGAGTCATAGAAAAAGACCCAACAGACAAGGCACTCAGCATTCTAATTCAGCTTCTCCTTGAAAACAACCTCTAAAAACCATGTCAGCAGCTCAGTGTACACATGATTAAAGCATATGGGAACTGAAGTTTCAAAAGAGAAAGCACTTTAGAAAGAGCAAAAGAAATATCCTTTCTTTGTAGCAGAGTGCAATTTAAAACGAGCGTGTGCCTGAATCGGCAAGTTATACTCAAAGATACAATACAATTTGTTCTCAGATATAAAACTTGACTGACAGGAATGGAATGACCCATAAAACACTGTGCGGGGAAAAAAAAAAAAAGAACAGAGTGTCAAGAACAAATGCTTAATTTATGCTAAAAATGGAAATTACTGGCTGCACATGCAAACTGAGGTAATCAGAACTGTCATCAGCTGGTTTGCATGTGCAAAAGGCTCATTACTTGCATGCAGATACACCATACCTGAAAACTCTGCCACTGACATTTAGGTGCTTTCTTTGGAAAACATGAGCCTACCTACAAAATGTATTTACTCTCAAAGCCATTTTTATACTTCCCCAACATTCTGAATATAGCTTCACGTCAGGAATTACAGAAAGCCACATAAGTTATTTAGAAGATTTATGCTTAACAAAATAGCATCAGCAATTCCTCAGTAGAAGCAGATGCATGAAATAACAGCATTCCAGATGAGGCATCTTCCTCACCACCTTCCTTAACACCTGATTTAGGGCAAACGTATAGAATGCTCCTCAAGCAAAGGCCACCCAGCAGTGCACCTGAAGCATCCTCACAAAGGGTGAAATGACTTCAGTGTGTTCAGCGCAGGTTCTGCAGCAGGCAGGTGCCTGTCTGGCAGAAGCTTCCCGGGGCAGTGTCCAAAGGCTGAACAGGAACAGTCATTTGTGGATCGCAGCCACCCTGGGATCCCTTGGCCAGGGCTGAGTTCATATGCTACATATGTTCTGGCAATTAGCGTCCTTAATTACCTGACATTTTACATTATGTTTAGTAATATATTTAAAAGGAAGGCATCTAAAGAATTATTTCACAAGTGAAAGAGTGCTGGAAAACTACCTGGCCAGAAACTGTAGAAGCAGAGGCTGGTGTTTTACTGTGTACACTGGTTATGCTGGGATTAAGTCTTTTTTTGGTTTTGGTTAAGCGTTAGATTCTACCATCAGGATTTGTTCCCTCTTATTACTTTCAGGTACTTTAAGAGAGTCCCCTTTGAAGGATATGGTATACATTAAACAGAAAAATGAAAAGTAAAATACATGTTTGTTACAGACAGGAGAAAAAGAGTACTGTTGTGAAAAAATTTCTCATCAACTTTTTTTTAATTAAAAAACCAGGTCACTACAGCTGTAAAGAGCAGTCTAAGCTACGTATTTACTTAGGTTTTCTTGGAATGGCACCAGCGAGCCTAGATATGCAAACTAGTCTGTTCTGCTTTGGAGTCCAGTCCTCAAGCAACACTTACGCACAGCAGCATCCCTACCTACAGCGGACTCCTCTGTATGATCTGGCTAGAGGATACAATTGCTGAATTGGATCTTCTAACCAGCACAGGATTAGGGAAAAGATGTATCAAACTGATTCTTCAGCTGTGCACACAATTTAAAACAAAACAAAAGAAAACAAAAAAAACACCAAACCAACCCCACCAGCACAAACAAGATACCTAACAAGGCACTGAAGAGATTTAATCTTCTTGAATGCAAAGCTGATTTATTAGGCCCTGACTGGCTCTTCTACATATTTGTATGCACAGCAAATAAGAAATATAAAATCTGTCTGCTACCCAGAAGGTATTAATCTTCATTCACATCCTAGTCTACAAAACAGACTGAGGTAAAAGGCATAGCCTTCAAAGTTACCAAACAGAACTGGTGAGCACGCACGTGTGTGTAAACACAACTGCTGCAAGGATTTGGCACCGATCCAATACTGCAAAACAATTTTTTAATAGCATACTTCATAGCTGACATTTTAGTAATGTCAGTTCTTATAATGGATCTGACAGACAGGTATCTGATTTGAGGAGGAAAGGCCTCCCTCCTCTTCAAGAATTTCCTAGCACTTCTGCTTTTTTTTCATCGAGTACAAAGGGAGAAGGGAAGTCTTTGTTCTTCATGTATGCCTCCAGACCCTGAGAACATGTGAAAATAGCACCGTTAGGTCGTAAATGCATCAGACTGGTTACCTGCACTATTTTTAAGTCTATGTAATGTCCTCAAAGAACAACTGACTACCCAAAGTTAAAAGGTCATGGGAAGGACAGACAACAGCAACAGTTTCCCCAGTGACAGAGATGGAAAGCGTTTCAGCCGCAAGCCTGGGGTTCATGAAGGAGAGGCACCGATGAACTGTAAAACAATGGATCTCAGAAACAAGCTTCCTGGGGAGGGGCAGGCATGGGAAGGGGTGTCCTTAACTCCCATTAGAATAACCCTAGCAATGAAAAGTCAAGTTAAATTGCCTTGTTTTCATTTTGTTCATACAACGCATCTATTGCGATTAGTTCACTACCTGCACACTGAAACCTAGTGAAGATGTGAAGTTTTATGAACACCCTTCCCCACAGTGCCCACATACCCTCCTGCAATCCACTATTTCTCACCCTGTCTCTCCAACACAGGGAAGCTCCTCTTCTCACTACTAAATGAAACCAGTTTTCTCAGGACCAATTATTTTCAGAGGGAAAAACTTGAGATCTACGAGGTGGTTTCTCTAAAGCCAAGGCACATATCACACTTTTCTTTCAGTATTCACTCACTGTGGGAGTCGGGCACAAATTAGCATACAACTGAGTACAGTGACCCCATGGATTCTGTAATTTGAATATTCTCCACTTTTCTTTCAGAAGATCTCAAAGTACTTGTGAGTCTTACTGAAACTGTGCGGCCTCATTGCAAATGTCATTTTACAGATGGCTAAAACTGAGAGTGAACAAACTGCTGAAGAGTAAACCATAGCAGAACCACGAATATAACACAGAGCCCAAGTCCTAGTTCCCTTAATCTTACCATTTCTCAGCGACCTAGGCTGAAGACATCCCCTTCGTCTGGAAGGAAATCAGATGCATACCTGCACACTCTTAAAAATACCACCATATAGTTACTCTCACCTCTCCAAAGTAAGACACTAACGGAGAAATCTCACACACAGCCGGAGGATCTTCAGTTCCTGAGAGACTAGAGAAGAGAACACAGGATTACCTTCCTGCTATGTTTAAAAAACTGTGCATCTTC
Source organism: Sagittarius serpentarius (assembly GCA_034782735.1). NCBI lineage: Eukaryota > Metazoa > Chordata > Aves > Accipitriformes > Sagittariidae > Sagittarius > Sagittarius serpentarius. Next base: position 7,774,734 of record JAVKLA010000052.1, read on the forward strand.
TTTGAAAGATCATCAAGAACAGGATATCCAGAAGGATAAGACATTTGTTATATTCACATGCACCAGACATTATTCGAACACAAAGTATGAAAATAAAAAGGGAATTAGCAGGTCCCAAATATCTCTCATCAAAACAAGAACATTGCTTTTATAAAGATGCTTTTCAAGTAAAATGCACAGCTTGTGGGTTTATTAAACTATGAGTTGATGAAGTTGTCTGCAGGAGTATCTGAATTGGTAATTGCTATAATAGCTGATCCTTAAGCCCACCTGAGAACCTTGCTGGGCTTTAAGTGCTGGGGCTTAAAGAAAAGCTGCTGAGGACTACAAATTACAATTCCTTGGGCTGGCTAAATCCAGAATGATGGAAAAGGTTGCCCCTGCCTAACGAGTTGCTGTAGGAGGAGTCAACTCATGACCCCCAGGGCAGGAATCTCAAGAGCACTGTGCACCACTGTCCAGAGCACTCTCAATCACTAATGGAGCAGGAGCTGTAATAGACATTACTCTGCACGTTCAGAAAAAAACCCAGCTGAACGAAAATCATGCCAAGTCACTCTGTGATCAAGTTAATGCCTGGTTTTGTAGAGTACAGTACATGCCATTAGCTAGCTGGCATGGCTGGGCAGCCACGGGCAGAGAAGCTGCAAAGAAGGTCACAGAGGTTCGTACCTGAGTTTCTCCGGTATCCTGCAACCATTTTCATCCAGAAATCTGGCCCCAGCCTTGAGAGCCCAGCGGTAATGCTGGGCCAGGAGGGCTTGCCGAGCAGTGGTAGGAGTGTCTTTGTCAGCTGTGTCTGCATTTTTTAGTGGCGAGAACTCCTCTTCTCTCAAAACTTCAAATGCCACAGAATTCCTACCAGCAAAGGGGAGAAAACAGTGATAATGAAAAACAAAGCTAGCCATCAGCCCTGTTGATGCAACAACAGCTTTCATGGGGAAAGGCTCATATATATTTTAGGGAACAGCGATGTATGCAGCCTGGGGCAGTCAAGCTAAGGAAAGCCCACCTCCCATCTGAAGAGCAAAGAAGTACCAGGGCTGTGGGATGGAAAAACACAAGCCCAGTCTCTTTGGGAACATAACAGCAGCCTCACGACCCTCCAGAGCTGTGCACAGGTGAGAGGGAAAGCATCAATTCTGCAGAGATCCCACAGAAAGCTCTCCAGGCACTGGCAGGCTCATGGACAAAAAGTCTCAGCTACGAGGACGGCAGGATGGAGAGCAGCAACGCCTGAACCTCACACACAGTGCTGAGCTGTGCGCCTCGCTTCAGAGCGCCGCACCCCTGCTCCAAGAAATGGCCACTCCACTTGGGAGTCTGTAGGCAAGGACCAACTGAGGACGCCAGTCCCCAGGGATGAACAAGCAATATGGGAGGATTCACAGTTGAATGTTAAGTACAGCTGTTTACCAGAAATGGGAATGCAAATTAAAAATCCCACCACAGCATCTGTGCATTTCTGCATTTCACGTGTCAAGAGCAGCTGCCAAGCTGGTTTTGCAGTATTACTAAAAAAGCACAAGGAATCACTGCTTGCAAATGAGTCCTTTCAAAGCTCAGAAGTCAGCACTGTTTCCATCACACTGGATTTGCCTTTGGTATGATACTTCTTTACTGAATGCATGTCAGGAAACAGACCAGTTCAAACCTTGAGCTCTCTGTCCTAAAGTAAATCCTCAAAAAAGAAAAATACTATCCCCAAAGACAACTCAGTTTGCCTGAGGTCTCTTTTTGCCATTTATGTAAGCCTAAAACAGAATCTTTACTGCTGAATTCGAGACCTCGGAAAACAGGTTTTATAATAATTTAGGAATTTAGCCTAAGTGTTCTTAAAATCCCACATTCCCTAAACACAAAGTACCCCTGACCACACTTAACACCACGGCACAGCGCTCTCAGCTATGTTCTAGAGCTTGGCAAGTCAACACTGACAGTTGCCACAGCAACAGTAGCTTGGCCCGCGGCGCTTAAGCAACCTGTTTTCCGAGCACAAAAGGTGTGAGCTGAGCCCTGACGTAACACACACCAAAAGCGTAACCAGAGCTGCAGTTGCCATGGAAGTCACACTTCTGAAAGACCCAATTTCTGTATTAAACGCTGGCTTTGCGCTCCATTTCCTCTTTTTTTTTTTTTTTTTTTCTCCTCCTTTCTTTCACAAGGCTGGCAGAGGCCAGGCCAGCCAATACATCCTCGGCAGAATGAACGTCTCTGGGACCACGGTCAGAGCAAGTCTGGCTGCTGCTGAGTACCTTGTGACCACACGTCTCAGAGCCTGCAGCATTACTGTTGTGTTGGAGCTTGGTGAAGATCCAACAACCTTTCTCACAAGCCACCCACAAACCATGTGCTCCCTGGTAAGGCCTGTTACAACCTACAGTCATTCAAACAAACATTGAGAAGGGGAAGAAAAAAATAAAATCATGTCTGCCACTAACTTAGAGAACTGGAACACATCAAACACAAACTTCTCCAGCTTTATCCCGTTCGGTTTTATCGGTTTTACCAGATTTCCCTCCTCGTCAATGTAGGGCACCTTCTTTATGGCTACGTGATGCCTCAGCTGCGGCTCATATTTCCTGCAAAAAAAGAAGAAACAAGTTCACTTATTTCATACGCACTCAGAAAAAAGGTAGTATGCTTCTGGGAAGCGGCTGGCTTATTACTGCTCTGGGTCATCTCTCAACTCTTGTGGGTGTTACTCTCTCCAAATTGATCCAAGTCACATCCAGGAAACACTTCGCTGAGCAGAACAGCCCAACTAGCAGCACTCCCTGTACCAGCGGGACATGACAGTGTAAAGCAAGAGGAGAGGGAGGACCTAGCGTTGAGCTGAAATTGCAGAGATAAAGGTAACAGAAATTGTTACCTGACCAGGGTGACAATGGAGCAGAGCAAATCTCTCACACAAGGGTGGATCAAGCTCTTCAGGAAGGTCGTACAGCTGTTCACTGAATGCCCAGCATCACACCCCCATCTCCCAACACCAAGGTGCAGGGTCTTGCCCCAGCTTTGCCCTCTCCCCCAACCTCTGTTGTCCCAAGGGATGGCATAGGTGACACCCTCATTGAAAATCCTCAGTGTGGGGCAGCATCACTGACCACATCACTGACCACACTGCAGCCCACATGGCTGCTCACCCTTGGAGGCCCAGGAAGGCCATGCACTGGTATATCTTGGTCAATTTAGCTACAGCAAAGTATGCAACCTCTTCATTGGGCAAGGTCTGAAGAGCATGCTGGGGCTATCAGAAAGGGGACACAGCTGTTTTGAACTGTTTGGAGGAAGGAGATGAAGAGCAGAGCAGAAGGTACCCATAACTGAAATTACAGAGTGGGAAACACGAACACACACTCTTGGAGGCACTTCTGGGATGCACAGCTGCCTAGCACGTCTGCTGGAACTTACTGGGCCACTGTCTCCAGGAACTCAACTGTGAAAAAATGGTTGCAGATATTGCCAGTGCTGTACAGCAGTCCCCCATCGGGGCCTTGCTGCTGCACGGTCTCCAGGCTGATCTCGCTGTACTCCACCACCTGGCAGACCCCATCCACACAGCACACCACCCCAACAGGCTCTGTGGGGTAGGCCTTCTCCACCACCTGCAGCCACAGAACAGAGGGCTATGACAAGAAGGAAGAAAATCACAGCACTATCCCAACTCCCAGGTACAAACGATCCTGCAAGACTGTCGCACACTGATCCTCCAGCGCCTCAGGAGCACGGGCAGGGCAGTGCTGGGTGGAGGCCCAATTTGCCCAACAACTGGGCATAAAACCCAGTACTCGACTGCTTAATTGTGCAGTTGCTCAGAAGACAAAGCAGTTAAAAGAAATGGGCATACTGTGGGGCACTTTTCTTATCAAGGACTGAGACCCGGCATTAAATGAAAAATGTATGCAGCTTTAGCCTTCAGCTCCCTGTTTGCATGAACAGTGTTATTGACTTAAGTAATATAAATCTTTCCTCAGGCACCTGCTGCTTTAGGGTGACAAAACCAGGGTGGTTTGGCTTTCTTCCCCAGTGAGGCATAAGGAATGCCTCCATTAGACTTAAAGGTGCTTTTATAAAACACGACCCAGGCCAATACGGCTTCTAGATAGCTCAAGTGCCTTTGTAGAAAGGCAGGGCATAAAGGGGAAGCAATTCCAGCTCATAGTTTCCTGTGCAGTTACAGTCCCTGCTCTAATTGAGCTTCATTTTCCACAGTACTCTGGGAAGAGTGGAGGAGGACACCCACAGGTACGGATTCTGAATGCAACACAGGCAGCAAGCAGCTCCTCTAAACCTGCTTGGAGTGAGCCACTGTTGGACAGAGGTCTGAACACCCTGGTTCATCTAAGCTCGCTCTAGCCAGCAGCTTCCAAGCATAATCAGACCTTAACTCCCTGTGGGGAAATGGCCCCAGCATTAGCACCGCCTCACCTTTGCACCGCAGTCTGCCCCTTTGGAAACACAGAAGCCTATGAAGACTGGATCTGCCATTTTCACGAGGATATTGTCCACACAGTATACATGGACATACTGGATTCCACGCTGCTTCATGTCATCCAAGACCTTGTTATCCACCAAAGCACGGTATAAGCCACCATTGCCATCTATAATGCAAGAGAAAAGAGAAAGCCTGGTTAATTAGTGACTTTGTGGGTGTTTTGCGGCTAACAGAGCAAAAGCTGAAAGTCCTGAACAAACTTTCTCTAACAGCAGAGCAGGGAATGCTTTCTAGCCAAGAGTCAGCGCTACCAGATTTTACCTCCAGCTCTGCCACACAGTTCAGGCAAGCCTGTTCCCCTCCACACCTCAGCACCCTCACCTTCAGAGTGGGACCGTGGGAACCAGCCTCACAGAGAAGCATTACGAGACTTTATGAAGCATTGTAAGATCCTCAGATGGAAAACACTAAAGGACAAAACATTATGCAGAGGGTGGGAAAAGCCTGTTACATTTCTCTTCTTACAGTGCAGAGCAAAAGCGTATTTAAAACTCAGCTTAGAGAAAAAGACTAAAATAAATCTTATTCTCGATTTATCTTCCCTCCGCAACTTCCCAATGTCTTTTTAAAGGCTTGAACTGCAGCTGCACAAAAGACACCTGCACGTTTGTTCGTCACAGATCACCCTTTCATGGTTCCTCCTTTCACATCCCTGTCAGCTCAAGAAAACCACTCTGCAGCCACAAAGCTGCATCACTGCAACATGGCCCTGACCAGGCTGCCTTCACTGAGTCTCCTACCATGTCCAGTTAAGAGGAGAACTTTACTAGGCGAGACACTGGAATCACTGTGGAAGAAGTTAAATCTTCTTGCTGCTTTTTTACCCATTTCCAGCTATCAGCCTTGAATGGGAGCCCAGCTCCCAACAGGTTCACCCCCTGGGAGGCAGCACCCCAGGGACCTCACGCACAGCTCTGCTGATGGACGTTGCTCCTAACCTGCAGCTGCATCACTCCTAATCCTGCCAATACTCCCAGGCTTTGATAAAAAACATGTGCTGTGGGCAAATCTCCAGCAAGAACTAAAGAGAGATTGCTACACCCTTGATTACCAGCCTGAAACATTTAACTGAACCCTCCCATGCTAATCAGAAGCATTAACACTGACCTCCAAAGACTGCAGTATGTGCCAAGGCTGGCTGATGGTTAGTAGCAATCAATTATCAACACATACTACATTACTGTACCATGTAAGAGTCAACAGCGGGGTACCTGGAGCCATAGCAATTTTCCCTTTCTCCTCCAAGATGGCCTTCCCATCAAAGGTGACAGCAGGCAGCATCCTCTGTTCAAACATCACCACATTGGATCTATCCAGGTTGAAGTAGTCATGTTCTACAAAGAACTCCTCTGTCGGCCCCAGCGTGAACTCACTTGTCATGATGTACCTGGGTAGGAATGGGTGCTGAGCAATGAGCAAGAAAAGCACAAGTGAAAGACAAAACGACAAATGGAACACAAAAGGAAGGAAACCCAAGAGCGCCAAATGAGAGACACTACAGCATCCTGCGGTACGCAACTGAGCAGAACACATCCCACAGGAAGGCTGCACAGGGTCTTGTGCATGATCCTACCCACAGGCTTAGCTCCAGGTAGGACAGAACAGCCTTTCCCTAAATGTGAACGACATCTGGATATTCGCATGAGCTGGAAAACAAGGCAAAGGACAGTACAACAGCCTCGTTCACCCTAGATTCAACTGATGTTAAGCGTCTAAAGAAGGACTGACCAGCATAAGGTGCTGAGAATGAGCTGCAAATCCCCAGCAGCTCAGTCTGCAGCACCTCTTCTGTGCCAAGGCAAACAGCAGCATTTTCAAATGTTGGCTGCGTGATTTGTTCTTTCTTAAGCTTCTCTTTCCTCCTCTCCTTCCAGCTCAATGTTCCAGCTGTCTCTCCCTTCACTATCTTCCTCCTTCAACAGTGGCCAAGAGCCATCTTCATCATCTACCTGTCAAGCACTACTCCAACAACTATTGGCATAGGTATATGGGGTTCTCTGCCAGCATGCCAAGGGAATCAGTCCCTGGCACAGGAGAGCCTGGACCTCAGACACACCCCGATTTACATCTTTGCAGCACAGCAAAGCCTGGCCCCTGGTGTACTGTAGCAGCCAACTGCCTCCTCATCCTGGGGAGAGGAACTATAAACATTATCAGTAGATGCTGCATCCTGCCAATAACCTATCCTAGTGTCCTGGTTTCGGCTGGGATAGAGTTAACTGTCTTCCTAGTAGCTGGTACAGCGCTGTGTTTTGGGTTAGTATGAGAA
>JAVKLA010000052.1:7796848-7823968 GCA_034782735.1 Sagittarius serpentarius
AACTGCCGTCCACCCCCTCCGCCAAAGGCCAGCGCGACCGACCGCCGCCAACCAATGAGAGCGCGGGGCCTCCCGCCACCAACCAATAGGAGCGCGGGGGCCGGAGCGGCGAGTAACGCTCGGGAGCGGCGGCGGCGGCGGCAGCAGCGATGGCCCCGGAGCGCGGCGACCGGTCGCTCTCCGCCGGTACCGAGGGTCTTCCCCGGGTTTTCCTGCAGAGCCTGCGGACTCTCTTCGATATCCTGGATGACCGGCGGCGGGGTTACGTGCACCTACGGGAGATCGAGTCCCGCTGGCGGGGAGCGGAAGCCCGGGAGCTGCCCGCCGGGGTGATGGAGGGGTTGCGGCGGGCGGCACCGGCCAGCGGGTACCTCACCTTCGAGCGATTCGTCCTGGGGCTGCGTGCTGCCCTGCCCGGTGCTGACCCCCCGCTGGAGAGCAGCAGCAGCGGCGGCGGCGGCGGGCGGCGGAGCGCGGAGAAGCCGGCGAGCCCGCGCTGTGCCGAGGAGCGGCGCGGGAAGAGCAGCGGGCAGCGGGAACCGGGGCACGGCCAGCCCCGCGGCCGAGGTGAGCCAGCGGGGCCGGGGCCGGGGGAGGAAGGCGCCCGGCTCGGTGCGGGCAGCCCCGGGACGCGGGCAGCAGCGCTGCCGGAGACTGGGGTCGGGCAGGGCGGGTTGGGGCCCTGCGGCTTGCTCCGGTCCTCGGGCAGCACAGAGCTGTTCCCGCCTCCGGCCCGAAGCCAGCAGCAAGCTCTTCCCGCAGGCCTGAGGTAAAACTCTGCAAAAGTGACGGTAGTTTCTCATTTTGGCTTGGGGGGGGGGACTTCGATCCACGCTGCGGGTAAACCGGGGCGGCGAGCGCGCGGCTCCGCGCTCGGTCCCGGGGTTGCCGGTCCGGACCCCGCTCTGCCGGCGTGGGCGCTTGTCCGCTTATAGCGGTGACAAGAAGAATTAAGGGCTTTGCCGTGACGTGGCCGTGGCTGGCCCCTGGCGCAAGGCCCATCGGTGACCCTCCCCGGGGTGGGGGGTCACCGCGGGGGGTCGCCGGGAGCTGAGCGGCCTCGCTGGAGCGAGAGCTGCGGCCGCGGGGCCGCCGTGCCGGGGGTGTGCCCTCTCGGAAAGGCTTGGCTCGCGATTTCATCCACGTTTTGGACAGAAAACGTAGCAAAACCGGATCCAGCTCTTTTGTTCAGATAATTCCGCAGCACTTTTTGCAATAATAAATAATTAAATGCGAAAGTGGGATCAGGGAGATGTGCTTTGCTGTCCCCAAGCGCTGCCCAGGTGGCCAGGCTATGTCTGCAGAGCTCACCGGCAGGTCCCTGTGGACTCTGCCCCTTCCTCGGGAGCGGGGGTCCCCGTGCGGGCTCTGCCAGGGCCCCCACCCCCGGGTGGCACGCTGACCTTGGCAAGGGGGAGGCTATTTCACTGGCATCTTGGCTGTTGCTAGTCAGTAGGAGACGTTATAAGGAAACCAGGCTTCTGGACTTACCTGGTGTAGGTAATAATTCTTTAGCTAGACTTGTGAAGTGCTTTGAGATCTATGGACGCAAAGGTCTGTGTGAGGAGCTGGTGTTTGTTATTGCAATGCTTGAGCGCGATGACTTCCTCTACCTTGGGAAAGTTGGGCTGGTTTGCCTTTCCCTTCCCACCCGCCCCCTCCCAGTCCCTTCTTCTGGGTGGAGAATAATCTTTAACCATGGCTGAGGTTCTCTGCTTTCCATTTTGCCTCCAGACTAATCACTGGAGCCTCATCTAGGGGAATATTATTAAGCAGGCTGGCTCTGCTATCATCGAGAGAGTAAATCTGGAAAAACCTGAAAAAAAATCCCACTTGGTAAATAAAAGGCAAAGTGAAAGCTCTGCCCTGGAAAGGAGCAAGCAGATGACTACAGCAACTTTCTGGTTGCTGAGGATCTTTCCATTATAGGCTGATGTTATACTGATGTTCAGAGCCTGCGGGCAGGGTTAGTGCCTCAGCCCTTGGTGCCAGCTTCCCGCAGCGTAGGGCTGTGTCCTGGCAACAGGCCTGAATTTCAGGTTGATTCAGCAGCTTAGTGAATGTTATAACTTGGAGTTATTCTGTCTCTTTTAGTTCCAGATCCTGCACAGCTGCCCAGTGCTCCCTTCTACCACGGAGGGTTTCCCAGGCTGTGCTTGAACAGGTAGATGTTCTCCTCACTGGGCACTGCTGTAGCAGGACACGGCTCTTTCTTGCTGTGGAGAAATGTGCTGGGTGCTGAGAGCTGCCTGCGGGTCCAGGAAGATTTGGGCTTGAGGCTGCTCTGAGCCTCCAGCTGCATGAGGTAGCTTCTGTAAGAACCCAACCAAGTGCAGTGAGATGGTGTATCGGTGCTTGTCAACTGCAAGGAGTCTAAGGAAACTCTCCCTGCCTGTGTTTTGGGGGAAGGAGGTGCTCACAGGACGCCACCCTAGCTCTGCTCTCTGGTCCAGGGGGCATCTGCCTGCATCAGAGGTGATTTGGATGCGAATCATGGCATGGTGGCAGAGGTTGGGGCCAGGTGATCTTCCTGGTGCATCTGGGGTGCAGTGGGACAGTGGGACAGCTCTTCTGTCTCCTCTTCCCTGCTAACCTCCATTAGCATGTGGGCAGAAGTGCTTCTGAAGTCCCTGCTCAGGGTCAGCTTCCACCTTCTCAGAAGCTCTCATCAGCCCGGTGGTGCTGGGGCAGCCCACGAGCTGCTGCTGGGCACCGGCCGCAGTCTCTGGGGAGCCAACAGCATCCGCCAGGCGCAAGGATGGTGAGGCTGATATTGGAGAAGTCGCAGGGCATGGAAGCCACCGTGATGGTTTTCCTGCCACTGATGCTTAGGTGGCCTGTCACAACAGCATCTGAGCGTCTCGGTGTTGGGGGTCTTCACTCTTGTAGGTTCCCCTGAGAGCTGCGATCTGGGGAAGTTAAGACAGAGTAGATAGTGCCTTGCCCAGGAGGTTTGTGGTGGCCCTGGGCACTGCCTCCTCCCCAGCACGGCGCTCGCCTTTGCTGCTGGAGTGGCCCGCCTCTAGCAGCTGCCTGGAGAGCTGGTGGCCCAGGCAGGAAGGAGGGGATGGTTTGTAGGTAGCTGTTACTGTCTGGGCCGTTGCCAAGGACAGGTACGTAAATGTGTAAAATGACCATGAGGTGTCTGTTCTGTCCTGGGCGCTTGCTCTGGCTGGCGAACGCTGGGATCTTGCCCTGCAGGGGCAGAGGGGCTCTGGGAGGGAGGAGGCCATCCCATATCCATGGCAGGATCTCTTCCACCTTTGGTGAGCTGGGCCTGATCTTTGCCTAAGAAGAACTGATCCCAGCTCATTGGCAGGGGTCCTGTTTTAGCCACTACATTGTCAGCTCAGGTGCACAGAGCTCAGTTGTTTGACCAGGGAGCACCTTCTTATCCCAGGTTCAGCTCAGCTCAACCTGGCACTTCCAAGTAACAGCAGCAAAAGCCTTTTTAACATGTTTCTACCCTGCAGCTCTTCCCAGAGGTGCTGCTGGCTTTGCTTTGGGATTCTGCCTGTTGAAGCTACCCTTGGTTTTGGGGCTGTTCCTCAGCTTCCCAAGCAGGATGTGCTACAGGCCTGCTAGGAGAGTATGTGTGTGGTTGCACCGGTCTTTCTGGGTTCCTCCCAGGTAGATATGGGTGTATGAAACCAAAGACAGTTGGCAAAACAGATGAATGGGCGATATCAAAGACTGTGTTTGTTGACGTGCTGGAGACCTGTCTACGCTGGAGCACTTGCTGGTAGAAGAAGCGGGATGCCATGATGGACCAGAAGGAGGATATTTCCAATGCCGCGGTAGCTTCTTTCCCCAGTGACACAAAGTGACAGGCTGAGCAAGGTGCTTGTGTAGCACTGCCTGCTGCCCCCTGAGCCCGAGTCCAGCTCCCGTTGCTGAACTGGTACAAACGTGGCAGCACAGGCAGCCCCAGTATGGTGCAACTCTCCCAGACTTCGCTGCTTTCAAGGTGAAGGGTGTCTCCCGCAGCTACAGCTGCCTTCTCTTGCCCCATATCCCTCTTCCATCATGTCTGTGAGCTCAGCTGAGGAGTCTTGTGGAGCAGCGGGCAGTGATGTGCCAGCCCAGGCAATGCTACGCGCCCTGTCCCAGCACTCGCAGCCCTTTGTGCCTGCGCAGCAGGGAACGTGCTAGACCTGTGCCAGGCAGCTCCGGTGCCTGGGAGCTGGTGCATGCCCAACCCGTGGGAGAAGGATGTGGCAATGGGTGGGGGTGCCTGGCAGATATGTGGGGAGCGGTCTGGAGGAGGAGATTTGTTCCCCTGCTACTTCACTGCCTGCCTTCGCTTGCTTACCTCCGTGCTGCTCTTGTTTGAAAGCCAGGTTGGGAAAGAAACTCTCAAGGAAAGCTGTGCGCAGAGAGTGGGATGAGCTGCAACAGCACAGGGTGGGGGACCGGGACAAGAAGGGAGGTGCAGCACGCTTGCTGCCCAGGCATGTCTGGGGAGGGTGCTGGCTGCACCCTTGGCTGCCCTGGCACCGCAGTTCAGTGCGGCGGGGCAGTGCTCTGCCAGCTTGGCCAGCAGCGGGGATCTGAGCTGGCTTGGCCATGGCCGCAGGGCTGTGTTTCTGGTGAGTTCACCAGGGCAGGCAGTGCAGGGCTTGTACTGACTTCACTGCAGGTGCCCAGCCAATACCCGCTTTGGCGTACAGGCAGGAGGTGTCTGATCCAGCCTAAAACCTGCCAGTATGAACTTAATCTGCAAAAACAGGTTATGCATGGATTTGCACCAGCGTCATATGTTTGTAGTAGATCAGTCTTTTGCAAGATAGGATGTTGGGATTTTAATAAAATTTTGTAGAACCTACAGCCTGATTTACTCTGTGCTCATACCACAGGCATGGGGTCTTGGGGAGGGGGACATCTGGATGACCAAGCAGGAGCTGCCTTCAGGAAGAGTCGGGTTCCTGGCAGAGCTTGTGCCACCTGAGTGGAAGCCAGGGGTCCCATGAGGACAGGACAAGGGTAGGCAATATCACTAATGGTTTAATTGCCTGTGCCAGGACTGAAACAGCATTCCCTGGAAGTTGCCTGCTTTTTGCAGAAGATGACCACCAAGGTCTGTTGCCAGCCTGACACAGCCACATAAATCATTGCTGAAGCCTGCCTTGCCCATACAAAGATGCGACCAGGTGCCTGGGCCGATGCTTTGCTCAGTTGCTCCCTGCCACATGCATTTGCAAGACCACCCTGCAGGAAGTCCCACAGAAGTGGGTATGGGGAGATTTTTGTTGCAAGCGGCTGGTGGCCTCGTGCTTTCCTCTGTTGCAGGTGGTGATGCTAAGGCTGCTGGGCAGTCCCAGGGAGATGGCAGCCATCCAGGGGCTGGGGATGCTCGGAGGCATCAGAGGGGACGTGCAGAACACCGGAGACACACCATCACCAATGGCGTAGACTTCAGCATGGTAAGAGGACAGCCCTGCCACGGGCTCCAGCTCCTAGGGGAAGGTGGATTGCAGAGGTCCCTCACAGCTGACACCAGCTCTGTTTGGGCTGTGGCTCCCCCCTGCCCACCCTGCACGTGTGAGCTGTGGGGTGTTGGGCAGATCCTGGTATTTTGGATATAAAGCTCTGTTGATGTACGTGGAGGTCCTGCTGTTACTTCCAAGGCCCTTTCTGTCCCAAATCGTGCTGGACAGGGAGGAGGCACGTATTCCCCTGCCCTCCCCCAGAGTGGGGTCAGCCCACGGAGCCAGCATTTGACTGCACAGAGGCCTTCTCTGTGGGCAAGAACTTGGGCAGGGAAAGGCAAACGTGTAGGTGTAGGAGCAGGGGCGTATTTGGGCCTTTCAGCACTCCAGTGAAGGTCAGGTATGCTCTGTGCTGGTGAGTGCTGGGCTGTGTCCCTTGCCAGATGTTCTCTGTAGGTCGGGGCTCAAGCATGCTGATCCTCCTGGCTCCCGAGAGACTTCTTGCCAGTAATGCAGAGAAATCAGCATTGACTTTAGCTGGTCAGCCCAGGATGGAGGTATCAGCTCCCCTTGCTCCGTCCCTGAGTGAAGAGGCTTGAATCAGATTGCGTGGATGAAGGGATCTGTGCTACTCCCAAGTGGGATGGAGGAGCTGCCTGGGCATGTTGCCCACAAGCTCAAGCTAAATTTTCCTGGGAGGGGAGCCAGGACCCAGCCTGCAGGATGGGTGATTGGCAGGACAGGCTCCGGCCAGGACTGGAGCTGCTGCTGAGGCTGCAGCTGCCACCTCTGCACTTCCATTCCTCACACCCTGGTGTCACCCGACTCCCCCAGCCCAGCTGGGCTGACCCGAGGCGTGGGCAGCATCGATTACAGCCTGCCGCTGGCCTTGGATGACATCACATGCTCCAACGCCTGGCCTGGGGAGGGGGGGGTGTGCACACATGGCTTGCTGGGCTTGCAGCCATGCAAGGGGCTGGAGTGCTCTTGGGCTGAGGGGGTCTCTGCTGAGATGGTGCTGGCAAGGAGTAATAACTGTGGATGTGTGCATCTGGGGATGGGGTCTCTGGTTCTCAGGGTTTTGGTGGTTGGGAGTTGCTGTTTCGGAAAGGGGAAGGTCCCTCGTTCCCTGGCAAGGCTCTCCCCTGTGTGTGCAGCTCCAGGCTGGAGCCCGTCACTGCCAGGAGCTCAAGGCCCTGCCTGGTACTGGTGAGGAGGGGCTGGTGGCCAGTGTGTCTCGCTGAGAGCTGGGGTTTGTTCCCAGCTCTGCCACAAGCGCTCTGGCTCTGGGCTTGTGTTGCCCTTGCCTCTGTTTCCCCAAGTTGTTGTGGGGGTGGTGGGAGGGAGGTCTTCTGCCTTTGTTCCCCCCCTCCCCATGTACCCAAGTGCCGCACTACCTTTAGCATGCTCCTTCTCCTGGAGAAGGGCTGTCTGTCCCTGTCCCGCCGGTGAGAAGCCTTCCCTGGCACCCCGGCAGGAGCCTTTGGGTACTAATCCCACTTCAGTGCATACAGAGAGAGTTGGAGCAGGTCTGAGTCCAGCAAGGACCGAATCCTTGTGCAGGGCGGTGCTGCCGCCTCCCCTCTGATGCTGGGAGGATGGTGGGTCCCTGCAGAGACAAGGCACTCAGCTGTGATTAGGGTCATTTGCTAAAGCCCGGGGTGGGGGATGGGAGCACTGATATCCATCTTCCATCCCGGGGTGCACCAGGACCAGTTCATCCTGAGCCCCGAGGCGGAGGTGTGGGGGCTGCGCTGCAGCCGCAGGACCCTTTGTACCACGGCAGCTGGTGTCCGCTCAGCTGGTGTTTTTCAGCCAGTACCACCATCGATCGGCCTGATTTCCCCATGGCCACAGGGTTAGCTGGGATGAGACCTTCTGTGAGAGGCTGAGCGCTTTTGTTTGTGGGCGGCCCAGGGTACGGCACTGTCCCATCCCCAGAGCATCGCATCTTTAGTGAGATGCCGTCTGTCCCCGCACCCGGCGGAGGTGGTGATGTCCCACTGCTCTGTGGGATGCTGCCTCTTCCTCCGGTCGCTGTGCTGGCCAACAAGCCTGGGGGGACAAGGGCAGGCCAGGCGGTCGCAGGCTGCAGCCCAAGCTGGGTGGGGGTCTTTGCCATGTACAGCACCTTCTTCATGCCTCTCAGCAACAGCCTGCGTAGCACCAAGGCTCTGCACTTCTTCTTGTGGGTATGTCCCCTTTGGTCCATCTGACCATCCAAGCATGGGGGGGTGGGGGGTCTGTCGTGTTGCAAACAGCTTTTCCAGGAGCGGTGGGAGCAAGAGTAGCCCTGGCATAAAGGGTGGCTGGCGTGGGGTGGTTGGGAGGCTTTGGGGCTGGCAGTGGGGACAAGGAAGCGCTAGCGGCCTGAAGAAGGTCTTGGTATGGTCTCACTTGTCCCTGGGGGCAGGGATCTGTTCAGGGTCACTTCTGAGCTGAATCGTCGCCTTCCAGATGCTCTCCAAAGCAGCAGGAGAGGTTCCTGAGCATCCAGCAGCTTCTGGGTGATCAAAGTCCCACTAGTGCCTGGAGGAGACTCCCTTGGAGCCCAGTCTGTGCCGTGGGCAGTGGAGGCCAGGCTGTTTTGTGGCAGAGAAGGCAGAGGCAGCAAGGCAGGCAGCTCCCCATGTTCTTGGCGTGGAGATAGGGAGGCAGGAGCCGGGGGAGCAGGCCAGCATGGCTTGGGAGAAGGGGAGCGGGAGCCCTGGGCTCACTGGGTGAGGGCTGATGAAAGGATCGCAGCACCGGTCGCTCTGTTCCCCAGGGATGTCCCCTCTTCTCTGGCCACCTCTGTGATTGCCAGTGGCAGCACAGTGACGAGGGGCAGCAGGAGAAGAAGGTGGCAGCGGAGCAGGGGACCCCGCTGTTGAGGGAGGGGCTGAGCTACCTGCCCTGCAGCAGCCTTGGCTGTGCTGTGACCCAGCGCAGGGCCCTGCTCTGCGTGTCCTGGGGGGCTCGTCTGGGGGCAGGAGCCCTGGGCACCCCCGTAGCAGCTCTCCAGGCACATAAAGGTCCCTGCGTCCCTCTCCAGGTGATGCTGGTGCTTGAACCTGGAAGACTGGCAGAGACACCTAGCAGAAAGGTGCGCTGTGCTCTGCTCAGCTTGGAGGTGCCTCAGGGCGTAAAGCAGAGAGGGGAGCAGAGCGCTGGGGAAACGGGGCTGCAGGTTTTCTCTCTGCACATTTAGCACGGCTACTTTCTGCTTGCTGAAAGCAAGCAGTATGTGTTTGTGCTGCTGGCTGGTGCTCGCAGGCTTGGGGAGTGGCTGCAGGCCCTGCTCTTGCTGTGTCCCTGGAGAAGTATGTTGTTCTCCCAAACCAGAATAACTCTTCCTCTAAAGTAGCGTCAGGCAGCAGCCATCATCCCGCTCCTCTGAGGCTTTTCATGGGGAGAGGGTCTGAGGCCCCTACCCATATCCGTATCCCCCTGCGCCTTGTGAAGAAACCAGCTCCTGGGGCTTGACAAGGCCTTGGGGGTGACATCTCTGCATGCTCTGTCCTGCAGCTGAAGCACATGAAGGAGCTGGAACAGGAGAAGGATTTCCTGCTGCAGGGCCTGGAGCTGGTAGAGCGCGCCCGGGAGTGGTACCAGCAGCACATCCAGTTCATGCAGGAACGCCAGAGGCTCCTGGGGAAGAACAAAACTAGTGCGGTGAGTCTGGGGCTTGTTCTTGGGGTGCCTGTCTGCTTGGGAGGGTCTGGGGCTGCTCTGTGGGTTTGGAGAACCAGCCTGGGACTTGGCAGGACGTGGAGCCAGCCCCATGGTAACCCCCAGCCTCTTCTTCCTCCCCATCTCCCAGGACTTCCTCCCTGAGGGCGGCCAGAGCCACCTGGGACGCCTGGTCCCCAAGCTGCAGGAGGTGAACCGCTGCCTGAGTGACCTCCTTTCCACCGCCGGCAAGGTGAGAGCAGCAGATTAGCAGCCTGTGGTTGTCTGTGTGAGCTTGGGACCCATCCTGTCTCCCCCTCATGCAGGTGGCTGGGCTGAGGTCGGAGCTGCCAGAGTTTCCCTGGGCTCTGGGGAGGTGGCTTGGCTCCGTGGGCAAGACAGGGGATGGGGGACAGCCAGGAGGATGGCACAGCTGATCCCAAGCTGGGCTGGAGGGTGCTCAAGGCATTTGGGGGACTAAAAAAGATCCCCAAAAAGGTGTAGCCACTGTCAAGTGAATAAGGAAACCATCCTGCTGAGGTGCTGAGCCAGCTCTCTCGGAGCTGGCTGTCCTGCCAGGCTCCTGGTAGGAGCTGGGCACGCTGGTGTGAATGCTTCCCACCGCTGCCTGCCTTGCTGGAGCCCCTGCGATGGCCTGTGCTGGGCTCTTAATCCTGTGCTGGGCTTCTCTCAGTTCCCTGTGTGCCACAGAAGCAGCTTCTGGCCTTGGAGGAAGGCTGGGGAGGGCCACCAGGAAGGAGGTTCAGTGTCTCATCCCTTCCCCGCATCTTCTCTGCAGCCAGCAAACCCCTCCTCAGCTCTGAGCAGGCTGGTCCCCATGGCGTCCCCAGCCTCGGCAGGCTCCCAGCAAGCCATCAACATGCTGAAGGAGCAAAACCGGCTTCTCACCAAGGTGAGTGGGGATATGGGGGGAGGAGATCCCCTTGGGGGCGGCTGGGAGAGGAGCGGGGGTGGGATGGGGCCGGGGAAGGAATATGAGGCAGTGGAAAGTGTTCCTTCAGCTTGGCCAGCCTTGGTCATCCCAGAGAAGGGTGTGTGGGCTGCAGCTGGAGACCCTCCGTCATGCAGCTGTGTCCAGCTGTTTGCTGGGTGAGGGTCTGTGGGCAGGAATGGGGCATCCCTGCCGGAGGGAAAAGAATGTGACAAATGCAGGTCACGAGAGGGTGCAGACACTGCAGCTGGGGTCTGTGAGCGGGGCTGCTGGGGAAGGGGGACCCCTGATGCCCCTGCCAGGGCCGGGCTCACTGCTGGGGTTCACATCCCTGCAACGCAGCAAATGCCAGCACTTTCCTTCTCTGAGCAGCATTTTCCTTCTCTGTCCTGTGCAGGAGGTGACTGACAAGAGCGAACGCATCACCCAGCTGGAGCAGGAGAAATCTGCCCTGATTAAGCAGCTCTTTGAGGCTCGCGCCCACAATAACCATGAAACGAGCCAGCTGGACTCCACCTTCATCTAGCGCCCATCTCCCCACTCCCAGTCCTTGAGCTTCCCCGGGGGGTTTGTGGGACTCTTGCCCAAAACCCATTGCGCCCGTTGCTCCAGGTGTCGTATCTTGAGCTCTGGAGCTGCCGGTGGCATCTCTGGGCGAGGAAGCCGGGAAAGCATTTTCCTGACCCCACCTGGGGAGCATCCCCGCACCGCTCTGCTGCTGGGCTTTCCGGCTGTGCTGCTCTCAAGCTGCTCCTTTTCTGTCTCTACATGGACTGCAGGGACTGTACCCCAGCCCCGTGATCCCGAGTGCACTGGGGGAAACAGCTGCTGCTTGCGCGGGGGTGGGGAGCTGCAGTGCCTTTGGCCTGACTTAGGCTGGATTTTGGCTGCTCTCAGAAAAAGATGATCCATCTTCAAGACTCCAGCTGGCATCTCCAGGCAAGCCTGGCCATTGAAGGGTGGCCTGTCCCCTGCTTGTCCCACTGTCAAGAGGACAAGATTGAAATTTCGATGGGACATGCCTGGCCCCTCTCTGCTGCCTGAGTTCTGCCTGCCAGTGACACTATACTGGGCCAGAGCAGTGCCTGAGCTGGTGCTCCTCCTGGGGTAATCCTTCTTTCCCATTTGCGGTAGTGATGCCATAGTCATTGTTTACATGTCTGCAGGCTCCTGTAGTTAATGAGCCATAGACCCAAACGAGGTAGCCCGTACCTCTGAGCTGCTGTTTCAGGCTGTTTGCAGATTGAGGCAGACACCTCTACATCCCTTTATTTGGCTTGACCTGGCCAATGTTTCCTTATGACTGCCAGGCTTTTTTTTTTTTTTTTTCTTTCCCCATGATGACTTCAAAAGGAGTTGTGATGTTCTACAGCATGAGGATGCTAACACAAGCCTGATTTCACAGAGGGGCTTTAGGACAAAGTTTTGTATTTAACTGAACGTGGGTGATGGAGCGGAGGCTGATGGGCACTTTCCTTTGCACATCTCCAAGTGGAGAAATGGCTGCTTTGCCTGTCCTGGCGGTGGACGCTGGCTCCCTGGGGTGACATCCTGAGTGCGAGCTGCACCCCTCTTCAGGTCTCTTGGGGTGGTGGTGGTCTAAGCATGGGTTCTGTCAGACTGGTGCATCTCGGAATACCTCTTCCTTCCCACCCAGCTCGGTGATGATGCTTGAGCTGAATGATGTCTTGCACTGTGGCTTGGTACTTGGTATTTATGGTACTTTCATAGGAGATCGTTGTGAATCCCTGTGTAGCACAGACCTGGCCCTCCATACCTCCACGATCAGGACCTTTCTCTTCAGGGTTCTTCCATGCTCTTGACTTTCCTGGCACGATGCTGTGGCACAATGCACTGAGCTGGGCAGAAGGTGCTGGACCTGCCCTGCTGTGGGCTGGGCACCATGCAGCCCAATTCCTTTCTCCTGTTTTTGTCTGTCTAGTGCTGGCTGTCCCATCCAGCTCCTCTCTTTGAGGCTCATCTTGACCTGAAGCTCACTGCAAGGCATGAATCCTTGCTCTACCCTTGTGCCTGCTGCCCTGTGCCGGAGTGGGGATCAGCAGAGTGCCAGGGAGAGGCAGGAGGAGCAAGGCCATGGCTAGTCGTGTCCCCTGTCTGCAGGAGTAGGGTATTAGTTGTCCCCTGGGCATTGGTGCCTGCCATCTCTTTCATGATGCCACCTCTGGTGTCCAGTGCCTGTTTTGCCTGAGGTTTAATTAAAAGTGACCCTCTTTATGGGGAGGGTCACCTGTTTGTAGGGATAATAAAGTGGGGTGAACTATTTAATTTATCCTTCTGTCTCTCTGCCTAAATCAGCCCGTCTACTGCTGTGAGCCTTGAAGTTCCTGACTGTCCTGTCCCATGGGATGTGGGGTTGCACAATCACAACCTGAGCACAAAGAGCCCAGTGGGTCTCTGCTCTAGGCTATGTTCCCATACCCTTTCCCTGTGCTCTGGGGCTGGGGACTCCCCCGTCTCTCCTCACTGCTGTGGAATGGGGTCACGAAGCCACCTGCACCCCTTCCAGTGCTTGTAGCTTCATCTGGCTGCTCTTCCAGAAGCTGTGCTGGAGCTCATACTCCTCAGGGGGTGCTGGTGTAGTTCACAACCTCTTACTTCTTTTTTAGCCCCCTCCATTGGAGCTGGCCCCCGTGGCTGCGGGCAGCGGTGGCTGTGGTGCTCTGCAGTGACTCCTTCCTGCAGTGGCAGCTGGAGGGGACCTTGCTGGCATGGGATGCTGCAGCACGCATCCCTCTGCTGCGCTGAGGCTGACAGCACCTGCTCGGGGCAAACCTGGGGCTCTATGCTGGCCGGAGACACCTTCCTTTGCCCCTTGGCACAGCTGGGCTGTGGGGTGAGCTGGGACCCCCCGCACCCTGCAGAGCCCTCTGGGGGTGAGCTCTCCGTGCCTCCCCTGCTGGGAGCAGAGCCAGGAGGGGAACCTGAGCCAAGTTCTCTGCAGCTGGGAGAGGGATCTTTGCTGCGGCTCCTTTCAAGTGGTGCTTAGAGCAGCCATGAGTCTCAGACTGTGCAAGGAGGGGGGTGATAATTGCCCTCAGTTCCCGTTTCATGCCTTTGCTTGGATACGGAGCCCGTGAGGGCTCTCAAAGGAAAGAGAGGATCATTGTTCCTGCTCAATGCTGCTCTGTGCAGAGCCAGGGCAGCTCTCCCCCTGCCCTGTGGCCGCCACTGCCCCAGCCCAGGGGAACGTCCTGGCTGTGGCCCAGCAGCACTGGCCCCGGGCCCGCTCCCTGCGGGACTGCTGCCGGGGTGGTGGGGGAGCTCTGGAAGCGCGATCGGCCTGCTGGGACCGGGGTCCCCCTGGGCGCTGCGGGGCTGACCTCGAGCTGCTGGCCCTGGCCTGGCCATGCTGTTTCTGTGTCCCTGATGGGTCTGGCCCATGCCTGACCCTCACCTGTGTGTCTGGGCTGTGTCCACTTCGGCACCCTGCACTGTGGGGGCTGGCACCGCTACAGCAGCAGTCCAGGAGCCACGAGACCTGGGTTTGTGGCCAGGTCTGTAAGCGATGCGTTGGGTGACATGCATGAACATCTTGCCCCTCTCTTCAGGCTAGAGCTGGGTTTGCACAGAACTGTGAATGCGCCTCCAGGGCTCCGATCGCATCTGGAAATGGCTGTGTGAAGCTGCAGTCTGCCCTGGGAACACCTGGAGCAGGTCTCTGCTGTCCCCTGCCAGGGCAGCTCCTGCTGACCCACCTCACCTCAGCCCCTCCATGCGTGAGGCTGTGAAACCAAGGTGTGACACCATGTAGTCACCGGACATTTATCACAGGCACCAGGGAGAGACCCCACAGGAGGTCCCTGCTGCCAGAGCCTGGTGATGGGGGGGCTGTTACCGGGAGCGGGGTATGCTTGGCCCTCGCCTGGGCTCAACCTGGAGATGTGCCTGGCCCCCAGGCTGCCCCAAGGGATGCAGGATCTCATCCTCTGTCCTCAGCCACGCAGTTTGGGAAGGATCCAGTCACCCAGGTCTATTTGTGGTGTCCCTCTTCTGCCCAGCTCTCTGCCCTTCTCACGCTCTTGGAGGCTGGGCTGCGTGCCCAGCTACCCCTCTTTGAGAAGGGCCACTCTCCCAGCAGAGCAATTATCCCAAATGCCAGCAGGAACAGCCGCATCTTGGGCCCCCAGCCTGTACGTTTTGTGCTTTTTGCTTTTATTCCCTGCTGCGTGGTCAGAAACTGCTCTGCCTGGGTCCTTGCTGCACTGGGAAGTTTGCAGCAGCTCCAGCACCCAGCGCGCTGTCAGCCTGCGCTCTCTGCACCCACTGTCCTGCTCTGGCCCACGCAAATGCCTGGGAGGTGAACTGAGGATGTGAGGGCCTGGAGAAGGCCTCGGGTCCTGGGGATGGTCCTCACCGGGATGGGGAGCCGGGCCGTGCAGCTCTGTCTTGGCGAAAGGGGTGCTTGGCGCATCTCAGACCCACAAGCTGGCACCCGGTACCTCTTGCTCATCCCCTTGGT
The DNA here is from genome assembly GCA_034782735.1 of Sagittarius serpentarius. Classification (NCBI taxonomy): domain Eukaryota; kingdom Metazoa; phylum Chordata; class Aves; order Accipitriformes; family Sagittariidae; genus Sagittarius; species Sagittarius serpentarius. The sequence goes on from JAVKLA010000052.1 coordinate 7,811,361, forward strand.
CCCTTGTTGCGGGTGTTCTCCTACCCCAGACCATTCCTGTGCCTTGTTGCCATGGCCCTGCCTGTATCCCAGGTTCTGGCTCGCCAGCGCTTTGCTCCTTGGCAGGGGTAAAACCTGCCTCCTGCCTTAGCAGCAGTACCTGGCGCGTGCTCAGTGCTCCCTGTTTCCCCTCCCTGGCTGCAGCCATGGGAGAGTTTCGTTTCCCACTGACACTTGAGGTACGGTGGAGCAAAGATCCACACCCATGTAGTGAGGGGCCAGGTCTGCCCTCCCCTCTGCGGGGTACGGCAGCGGCAGCGGTGGGTGAGCCTCTGCTGCACCACCCCGGCTAAGTCCGGGGGGGGATGCTGGGGCCACAGTTGTGCCAGGTGCCCCCACATCTCCATCAAGGGGGGAATCGATCACAGCACCTTGGCTCTGCTCCAGCACCCTGCCAGATCTCTGCCAGGTCCGATGTCTCCCTGCGGCCATGACCCCAGCCTGGCGTGGGTGCTCACCACTGCCTGCACAGCCAACCGAGCCTCTTCCAAGGTACAGCTGATTGAAGCCAGATGCTCCCTCCCAGGGAGACCCAGTGCGATGGGAAGGGGTGGGGCTCCCAAAATTCCTGCTTTGCTCCACAGCTGCGTGCCATGGGGACCATGACTTTACTCCCTGCATTACATAAAGAGGCAGCTGCCTGTGGCAGATATATGCCATTTCTTCACTCTCGGAGAAGCAGCATCAGGGACCAGAGCAGGGGCTGGGCTCTTGGCCAGCACCCTGGGGGGGGCCACACTCGCTTAGACCCAAAACATCCCCTTGTGGGACACTGATGTGACGGTGGATGCAGACATGGTAGAGGGGGTCCCCTCCTCCTGCCCTGCTATCGGGGCACCTCTGGTCACCCTTCCTAAGAGGTGGGATCATGCCAAGCGGGGCCATGCCCCAGGCAGGGACAGGCAGCTGAAGGGACAGAAATGGCTGTATGGGCAGAGAGCGTGCGCTGGAGTCTGAGCTGCAGCCGTGTCCCAGGGAGAAATCAAAACCCACCCACGCGATGACACGATTTAACCGCTCTGCCTCAGTTTCCCCAGCTGTAGACGAGGGCTGGGCACATGGACTAACATGTCCCCGCGGCAGGAAGCCTGGGATGATCCATGCCTGTGCAGTTTCAACAAGCGAGTATTTTTCCTTCGTTCATTCCCATGCCCCACTGCAGTCTGGCCCCGTGGAGACAGGGCAGGAAGGACACGTGGCTCCCACTTGCCCTGGGGTCAGATCTAGGAGCCAGCACTGGGAGCAGTGAGTCCTGCTGCCCCAGAGCCTCTCCTGGGCACATGCCCCCCATTTCCCCAAAGGCATCCCTGCAAGGGTCCAGGGGACCCCACAAACCTGCCGTCCCCTGCCACGGGCAGCCAGGGGCAGCCTGTTCTCGGACAGGTCCAGGCAGGCAGGTTTGGTTTCTTCAGGCTGCTGAAAATGATTTCCTGCCCATGGATGAGGTCTGGGGGGGCGTCTACAAGCCCAAGCAGACACCAAGTAGGGAGGTGGTGGCTGTAGGGGTTTCCCCCAGCCCTTTTCCTTGGGGAGAAAGACAAGAACCTGTTATTATATCTTCCCATCAAGAACCTGACGGCAGGCAGGGTTGCCTGCACTGCCTGCACAAGGGTATCCCACAGCCGCCCTCAGGCAAGTGTCACAGGCACAGCCACACCTGTGTGTCCCACAGATGGGAACCCACAGGACAGAGCTCAGAGACAGTGGTGACAGCCTAATGCAAGCAGGACATCCTAACCTAAACTACCTGGACCCATGTCCCCAGGCACAGCCTCCAGCCACCTCCTCGCCGGTGAGGATGGAGCTGCCGCAGAGGGACTGGTGCTGGTCAGGCCCTGCCAAACCCTGCGCAGGCACTGTATGGCACCCTGCCTGCAAGGAGGGTGTCACAAATGACACGAGTTTGCTCCGTCTCAGCCCTGGGCTCCTCCCGCCCATGCCGCTGTGGTCCGGGCAGACACCTGAACCGGGTGGCAGCATCACAGGTGGGCAACCCAGGCAGGTCTGCAATGGAGGGGAACAAGGGAAACAGAAACCCATACTGAGAGTGTGCACCAGCCGCATGGGTGACTTTCCCCCTCATGCTGTTGCACACACATGCATGGCAAAATATTTATCTGCATTTACCGCTTGGGGTTCCCGGGAGTGATGTGATAGGCTCTGAGCAATCTGACCTAGTTGAAGATGTCTCTGCTTGCTGCAGCAGGGTTTGACTAGATAGATGACCTTTGGAGGTCCCTTCCAACCCAAATTACTCTATGATTCTATGTGGAGCTGGGGCGGGGGTGAAGGGAAGCTCCAGATAAGTTGTGCCATGAGCAGTGCTGGGCTCAGCAGGGAAGGGCTGAGCATGGCGAGCGCTGCGAGTGCAGTCAGGCTTTGCCTGTGGTGACGACATTCTCCTCCGCAGGGTCTTGCGTGGGGTTTCGTGTTGCTTCATTTCTACAGAGGCACTGAGCAGCCCTCAAACCACAACGGGTTTTCCATCCCTGCTGAACACAAACGGCTCCCAGGCAGTGCTGGTCAAACTGGGAAAGAAACAGGCTTTTTTGACTGTTGACTAAACAAAGAAACCCAAAAGACAGCCCCCAAGGTTTTGTTTAGCCCAAAATGAAAATATTTTGTATTGTTTTGAGTTCTGTTCGGGCATTTTAAACACACTTTCCTCTTTCCTTCTGCTGTATTTAGGGCAGTTGAAACAGAAAAGCCATTTCTAAGTAGCACACAGAGAAACGGCCCCATCCTGGTACTCCTGGCATGAGCTCTGCCATGCAGAAAGCTTCCACTTCTTTGGGATGCTTCCAAAATCTTCATTAGATCTAAAAATCTTCCAAAACCTCCATTACTCCTCAAGCTGAAACACTTTGCAGGGGAGACCTGGTCTCAGAGGCAGACTGGACGTCCTTCTGTGCTGGGCTGGGAGCCACACCGGGGTATGGGTTCAACATCCCATCCTCTGCGAGGGAAGTGCCCCAGCCAGCTTGGCGAGAGCTCAGCTGGATGGGCCAGGAAGATAATAACCAAATAATCTAATGATTTCATTATTAAATATTTAATATTGATGGCTTAGGAACAAAATTATTTGGGCTTGTAAGAGACATCTTGATGCTAATGCTCCTGCACAGATGCAAACGCCTTCTCACCGGTGGCCACATGGCTGGTCAGTGCCGGTGGCCGCTGCTCCGTGCCGGGCTTGTCCCTGGCACCCCTGCATCCAGGGCAGCCAGAGGCACTCGGCTGAGTCTGGTGATGTTCTTGGCGGGGTTTGCAGGGGCAGCTTCATCCCCGCAGCATTCCATGCTCTGCACCTCCCAGGACACGTGCAACATGTCAGCTCTCATTTTGCTTCTCTGTCCGAAATCCTAAGGGGGTTTTTCCGGCCCAGCCATTTTTCACATTTTCCTCTGATGAGTAGGCTGTTGCACCGCTGCCAACTCCCAGAGAGACATAAATCTCCCTGGCCCTTCTAAAATCATGAAATTAGGGGGGAAAAAAGGAAAAAAAACAAAAGCAGCTTTTGCAAACAATAGTTTTAGGAGAGGGCATTTATTCCCCTCCAGTGTTCTCAGCCTTCATCACTCCTATTGCTCAGCTTTCCCCGGCAACACCTGCCTTTAGTAGGAGCCCGGTCTTACGAAACCAAAGGAGCTGTGAAAACCTAAATACTGCAAAGCTTTATTTGGTTAAGAAGAAGGGCAAAGCCGTTGGGGCCGTTAGGGCTGTGAGGCTGGGAGCAGCTCACTTGGCAGGATCCGACACCGACAGAACGGCTGTGCCGGCGGAGTCTGGGGGGGATACGGCTCCCACCATGGCTGCATCATGTCCTGGGGACAGTAGGAGCGCAAAGCCCACCTGCCCATGCTGCCCCAGGGCCCGTTTCCCTCCCTGTGGCTTTTCCAGGGATTTCCACCATTTTCCTGGGGCCATGAGCCACTTTTCCTCCTCCTGTCTCTCAGTGGGATCGCCAGCTCTCCCCGCTCACAGGTCGTTTGCGTGGCAGGCTCAGGACGTGGGTCTGCAGGACGGGAACTGTTCTCCCGGGTCCCCTGCCCAGGTCTCCGACCCCCCGGTCCCCTCCTGCCCCTCGCAAACTGGGCTGGCACCCAGCTCCCACTCCTGCTGGCTGGAGGCACCTGCTTGCAGGGTGATGCCTGCAGGGCCAGGGCAGGTTTTGCCATCCCTCGAACTGCCAGCCCAGCTGCAGGGCCAGGAGGTGGCTTTTCTTGTCCCCAACATGTGCTGGTGTCAGGCTGTGACAACCACCTCAGTCCGGCCACGTGCATGGCACTGCAGACCACTGCTGCAGTTCAAGAGCCGCTGGGCTGCTCCAGCTCAGCCTGTGAGCGTGCTAACAAACACCCCCAAATGACAGGCAGATGGGGGGCTGCTGGGGGGAGACACTGGCACAGACACCAGTGTGCCAGTGTTCAAGGCACTGCTCTGGGCAGATGCTCAGCGATTCAGGCACCGCTAGAGAAACCCCCTGCTGTGGGTGCCCACACGGGCAGAGGCACGAGCACAGCAGCACACCTGCAGGTGTACACACTCACGCTGTGCCAGGCTGTCCTGGGGCCATGCACACCGTGTTTGTGCTCACACCGTGCCCACGCTCACACCATCACCGTGCTCACACCGTGTCCATGCTCACACCATGTCTGTGCTCACACCGTGACTGTGTTCACGGCCACACTGTGTCCATGCTCACACTGTGTCCGTGCTCACACAGTGTGCTCACACCCCGTCCATGTTCACACTGTGATCGTGCTCACGCTGTGTCCATGCTCACACAGTGACTGTGCTCACATCCTGTCCATGTTCACACCGTGACTGTGCTCTCGCCATGCCAAACTGTGCTCCCCGCCCCGCACACCCAGCCCCCTGCTTTCCCCATTCAGTTCCTGGCTCCCCAGCAAGGTGAAGAGGAAGGAGCCCCTCCATGGGCAACAAACTGTCGGGCTCGATGTCCCCCACTCCAGCCCACCCACGCACCCCTGTCCGTGTGAGCATTGTCTGTGCTGTGGGGTGAACGTCACCCTGCAGGAGCCTGGGAAAAACAGGCTGGGTATAAAATTAGCTGGAGCTTTTATTGCTGGGATTTTATTTTTAAATGCAATGGAAAATACATCACTGGAGGGAACATCCAAGAGGTCTGGACCAGCCTGCGGGATAACAGCGTACCTCTGTCCCATGGTGAATGTCCCGCTTGCACCTGGGTGGGATACAGGGTGAGAGCTGGCTGCAGGGTGCAGTCAGTGGGGCAGCAAGGACAGTGAGGGGCTGATCCTGCCCCCCCAGGGCGCTGCGTGAGGAGCGGTGGGGGCACAAGGGGCAGCAGGGATGGATGAGCCCTGCCTGCAGGCATCCTGGTGGCCATAGAAACTCCAGTGGGAAGGGATCTTCCTCTCGGAGCAGGGTGGGACCCTCCAGCCAGAGAAAATACAACTGGGGGTCTGGAAACTCAGGACTGTCCTGGAGAGGCTGGAGAGGGACAGAGCCACCAACACTTCCAGTGCATGAAGTGATGGTGGGAGCCGGTTTCAGCCCAGCCTGAAGTGGGCAGTTCTCCCTGCTGAGGTGGCAGAAGCTCCTTGTTGAGGGATGGTGCTGATGCTGGATGTTTGCCTGTGCCCAAAGGGAGGGGGTTTGACAAGTGCAAAGAAGAGGTATCTACTGAAGGGTGTAAATAGAGAGAAATCAGGAAACCACATCTGGCTCAGGAAACCTCCCAAGCTGAAAACAGCTGGAGACAGGGAGAGGGTTCAAGGGAAGTATCACATACACTTGCTGTCATCTTCCTCATCCCTGGACACCACTGGGTGGCATGAGGGGACAGTGGGGACATCCCAGCCATGTTACTGCTGGCTGCTCCCAGGCTTATTTGCTCAGAGGGGCATGTGCCAGCCGTGAAGGCACCTGGCGCAGGCTCTAGCTGGACTCTGAAATGGTTATTTTTTAAACCAGTGAAACATACCTGCAAAGATCTCACTTGAAGGCTTAAACCCACTGCCAAGGGTTTAAGTGAGTGCCTGGTTCCCTGCTGAGCTCCTCACCATGAGCTGCCCAGTGACTCCCAGAGGACCCCAGTTATTCCAGACACTGGAAACGTGGCTCCTCGCACAGGCACCCACTGCTGAAGCCACAGGACACGGTGTCCATCCTCTCCCCTCCACGCTGCCCTCCCGCCCCACAGGTGCGACAGTCCTGGCAGGGTAATGAGAGGAGCCTGAGCAGCATGCGCAGCCTCGGACAGGGCTCAGGGTCTCCGTCATGGACCCACACGCCTCTGGCTGGCTCCGGCCGGCATGTGGCAGCTGCTTGGCAGCTCTGCTTGGTCCCAGTTTGTGGAAGTCCTGCTGTGGTCAGGCACCCGATCCTGGGGCTCGCTCCTAAAGAGAAGCACATGTGGGATGTCGGAAAGGGAACCTGAATCACTTAGCAGGGCATATGCAAGCCTTCCTATAGGACAAAGTGGGGACAGGATGCGGTGGCCACCGGACAGGTTCCTGGCAGCAGTTTGGCTCTCAAACCAGCCCTCAGAGGCTGAGCAGACTCCTGGCGTGGGAAGGCGGAGGTATGGGGCCCTCCCCGGGCTGCAGGTGGAGATCTGCTCCAGTGTGGGCCTCCCTGGGCTGCAGGGGCACAGCCTGCCTCACCAGGGTCTTCCCCAGGGGCTGCAGGGAAATCTCTGCTCCGACGCCTGGAGCACCTCCTGCCCCTCCTTCTGCACTGACCTGGGGGGCTGTGGGGCTGTTTCTCTCGCATGTCCTCACTTCTCTCTCCGGCTGCTGCACAGTGTTTTTTATCCTTTCTTAAATATGTTATTGCAGAGGAACCACCACCTTTGCTGATGGGCTCAGCTTTGGGCAGTGGTGGGTCCGTCTTGGCGCTGGCTGGAGCTGGCTGGGTCCAACATGGGGCAGCTCCCGGTGTCTTCTCACAGAAGCCACCCCTGCAGGCTCCCGCCACCAAATCCTTGCCACATAAACCCGATGCAGTCCCAAGGACACGATGTCCCCCTGGCAGGAGGGGGACCAGGCTGGAGCCGAGCGGGGGGGTGCGCTGGGTGCGGGATGCAGTTGCTCATCCATACCAGCCTCTGCCCAGCTCCCATCTGGTTGACGCACACCAAGCAGGATCATTTCTGCCCCAACAGCAGCTTCTCACATGCCTGGGCTGGTTTCGGCTCTCCTGAGGACTCACCAGCACGGGCAGCTCCTCCAACACCCAGCGCAGGGTGTGTTTTGGGAGCTGGGCCTCACCGGCTGCCCCTTGGAAAGGAGACAAAGCAGCTGCTGGCTGCTGAGCATGCCTCTGGCAAGCCATCCGCATCCCCAGTCTCTGCCAAATTTCACGCTCGTGCAAAATGCTATTTTTCTGTGCTGAGGGTTTAACTTCAGCCCTGCCTGGGGACTTTGACCTGAAAAAATCATTCCAGCAAAGACTGTCCCTGCAGCAGAGCAGTGTCGCCCTGCGGCTCCTGTCAGCAGCAATGCGAAGTGATGATTGCTCTTCCATCCCACAAGAAACAAAATCCAGCTGAAGCTGGAAAAATTGCGCTCAGTAGTTTCATCCAAGTCACTTGCTGAAACCTGAGAGCAGGAATGAACCCGAAGGTGGGACGAGCATCCTTCCCACGCCCTTCCCGGGCACAGCCCTGTGGGGGACCTCAGCTGGACTGAGGCCCTTGGACAGGACGACTGTGACTGTGAGAAGATTCCAGTCTACCCTTGAGAGAACAAACAGGAACGGACATTGTTTTGAGAAAGACTAGATAGAGATGGTATGAGTGGGCTGTGTACAACCTTGAACAAGCATAACTCCTGAAAGAGACTGCTAAATGAGGAAGAAAGGCAGTGAGACAAGAGAAGAATGAGGAACACCTCCAGAGAGGCTGGAGGAGGGTGGCAATGTGTTGATATTTAGATAGCCAGTCTGATGTTAGCTTAGGGCGCGTGAACAGCAGCATTTAACCAATAAAATGTAACCTTTAGGAGCGTGATAAGGCATGAAAAGTATATAAACCACTGGGGTGAGATTAATAAACGGCTTCGCTTTATAACTCTCATAGAGTTGTGAAAGTCCATTATTCTCCCGCAAAAGGAGAACAATAGAGGCTTTTTTACTAGTTTGCTTTTACCAAGATTTGATGTCTTGTCGCTTTGTCCATCTTGACCGCGACACAGCCCCACCCTCGTGGGCACAGAGGAGCACCTGGAGGTCGCACTGCCAGCTTCCCACAAACGAACCTGGGTGGGTTTTTCTTTTGCTTTTGTCTCAGTTACAAAGCACAAACATATCTTAAAAGGGCAGGGTGGTGGCTTTGAGAGAAGTAGCAGCAGCCCTGAAGGCCTCAGAGATCAGCCCAGGACACAGCTATTCTCTGTCTCCTTTCTCCTCCCTGTGACTCCATCACCTCTGCAAAGTGCTTCAGCCTCAGGGCATAACGTTTAACTGGTGCCACCCCAGGTGTGGGTCCTGCTTGCTCTTCTGTCCTGCAGCACATAGCATCTGTCATGGGACCGTGTTTCTTCAAAATATTTTGCAAATGTTAGTGAAGGAGGGACGCTGGACCCCACACTGAGCCTGAGACCCTGCCACCAGCCGGGATGCTCCCAGAGCCGAGCAAGATGCTGTGCCGTGGAGGCCAGGCAGGGGACATGGGGCAGTACTGGACCCGCTTCATGCTGAAGCAAGTCTCTTTTCATTTTTCAGAGGTTTGCACTAAGCCAGCTGATCTTCCTGAAGTGGCCTGAAGAAGACCCACAGAGATGTCTCTGTTTTGAGGCAGGATCAGGTAACCTGCAGCACTGGGGTGAGTTTGAGGGTGTCCATCTGCAGCTGGAGAGATCTTTGTGCATCCTCAGGAGCATCCAGCTGCTCATAAATCGTACTGTTTTGTAGCGTATGGAGGAAGAGGAAATGAATGAGGCTCTCAAGGGCTTTTTGAGAACTTCACAGCACATGATTTTCTCAATTTGCAGCTGGTGGAGTCCCACGATGAGCTCAGAAGCTCCAGTTCTCCTGAAAGACAAATAAAAGTCCAATTTTGCAGTTATGTTAAAAAACTGAAAAGTGTAACCGTGAAAATCTCTACAGCTCACAAACTTTCTTTTTTTAAATTTCAGGATTTTGGGTTGTCTGACTCGCATTTTTGAGTCATTTGAGAAAAAACCCTAAAGAGGGAGAGGGGAGCTGGGGGTGCACTGGGAATTCAGCAGGAGGGTTCATACAAAAGACCCCAGGGTGGGCAATGGTGGTGAAGTGGGAGGGTTAAATATGGAAAAAATGGATTTAATAAATTGATTAAAACTGATTAATTCACTGGCCTGGGTAGGGATCAGTTCAGCTGCCTGATGTCAGTAACAGTTGATTTCACGGCAGCTCTGCAAAGCTCGTCGCCGCTCCCCGGGCAGCCCCGGGAGTACTGGCTTTGCCAGAAGGAGACGAGTCCGGATGCTGGTGGGCTATAGGGAGGCGGATGCTGAGGGAACGTCCCCAGGGAAGCAGGCTCCCAGCGGTGTTTGCCCAAAGTGGGAGCTGTCAGCAGCTGGGAGAGATCTTCCACCCGGTGCTTAGACGTCAGCGGGTTTGGGTTGGGATCCTGCAGGGCCTGGGTGGCGGCGGCAGGCAGGGCTGCTGCCTGGAGGCAGCCCAGGGCAGCCACCGAGGGGGCCGAATCTTGGCCAAAGGGTCGCAGCACCCGCTTTCCTGCCCCTGTGCTGCAGCGGGTCCTTTGGTGCCACCCCTGCAAACGGGTCCCTGCAGACAGCCAGGCGCATCCCAGGCGGCTCCGGGTGCCTCGTGCTGCCCTCCCTGCCACAGCAGCGGGAAATGAAGTCTGTCCTCTGTGTGCCGTCATCTGTCTTGCATGTGCCATCACCTGCCCGTGCTATCATCTGTCATGCCTGTGCCATCATGCTGGCTTTGTTCTGCTGGACACAAGGGGTCCTGCTGCCAGGCGCGGTGACAGCTTCAGGCAGGAATAACGACAGCCCATGACCTCCCCAGTGCCCCCCTTCAGAGGGTGTCCATGCTCCTCCCTTCGCCACCGAGGACTCAGAGCTCTGGGAGCATGTGAGAAATTACTTACCGAGGTCACTCGGAGCTGAGCCCTGATGGCACTGGACAGTGCAGCGGGTTTTCGGCTAAGTCAGCAGTGCGACAGTGGGAAGTCCTCGTCCTGGAACAAAGGATGGTCTCCCATTCTCAGGACCAGCAAGTTGGGTGGCTGGGGCTGCACGCTGGAAGCCCACCAGGCAGGGAAGGATCTGGCTGCCCATGCACTAGTTTGGTGGGGAGAGGATGGGAAAATGTCATCTGGACTAAGGCTGGGAAGAGAAAGCATGTCACACTCAGCTGGGGCTGGAGCAAGCCCTGGTGCTCTGGCAGAGGAAATGGCTCTCCAGAGATTTCTTGTTGCATTTTGGGATTGGAAAGGACTGAATCCTGTGATCCTCAGGGCCATGTGCCTTTACACAGGGACAGTAACCCTCTATCAAAAGGAAACTCCTTTATTGGGGTGAGGAACAACACTACTGATACACTTAAATTTAGAGATTGCTAAGGCGTGCGTCCAGGCTGACAAGGTGCTGCCCCGGGCTGGGGGCATGCGCAGGTGCGGGGCTCTGCGCCACTGTGCTGGGGCTGTTCTTACAGCTCCTACTGGAAAATGGTGGGAAAAGGCACTGGCAGAGCTGGGAGTCTGGATGAGATGCCTCCCTGGTGTGGAGCTTTCCCCAGAAGCACCATGGCACGGGGAGGGGATGGGATACCGCAGGACAGCTCTGCTGGCCATTGCCAGCCTCTGGGGAGGCCACCAGGGAGCCTAGCCTGCATTGGAAAGCTAGTTTTTGTTAAAGTCCTGCCAAAGAAGAGGAGAGACCCCCTCCTTTCCCTCAGGTTGAGTTCCCAGTGTGAGGTCTTGCATCAAGCAAGCATAGTTTGATGCCAAAGATTTGAAGGAGAAGTCATCCTGGGACAGGACAGCTTCTCCAGCTGCAGCACTGCGCAACAGCGTCGAGGGGCGTGATTACACCTCTGCAAGCAGGAACGCTCCACGAGATGCTGGTCCTCAAAACCAACTGCAAGCACCAGAGGGAAGCAAAATTATCTCGCTCAGTGCAAAATGGGATTGGGCTGAATGAACATCCTCCCGCATCCCTTCCCAGAGCCCAGGAAGGGGGTGCTGGGGCAGCATCACCTCGCTGGGCTGGGGCACGCTGCCAGATAGCTGCAGGATGGCAACGGGAAGGTGGCTTATGCCCTAACAGAGATGCTTCTACCTCCTGAACTCCTGCTGTGGCACAGCAAGAGGGCAGTGGATACACAGAGCCCTCCCAGTGCTCAAGTCCTCCTAAAGTGTTAGTTTTGTCCCTAAGACCCCTAGGAAACCTCCGAGCAGAGAGTTTCTCTGTGCAACAGCAATGGGAAAAGAGCAAATTCACTGCACAGGAGAGCTAATGGAGAGATGCTAACACAAACCACATCCCTCTGGGTTACTTGAATTCTCCTTGCAGATCAATGTAACAGCAGAGAATGGAGAACCAGGTCCTGTTTGAACCTTCAAGGGGCAAAATCCCTTATGCAAACAGGTTAAATGTAGATAACTGAGGAATAAGAGACTGCTTCAGGTCAGAAAGTGGTGTGGATTTTGGGGGAGAGTGGACTGCAGTGCTTGCACCTGCCCCAGGCGGAGGCGATATGGCCACAGGCACCCCCATGCCCCCCCCCCCCCATTCCCTGCTGACTGTCCTGCTGCCCGCTGCTGCTCATGGGGGGCTGTTTGCAGCAGCCCCAGGGTCCTGCTCACCTCCAGACCACGGGAAGCTGAGCAGCAGCGCTGGCAGGGAGTCCCACAGAGCTACCCCCAACAGCCCCCTGCTTGTTCCGAGCCCCTCTGATGCTCTAGCGGGGTCTCAGTGGGGACAGCCTGGGGGGTTTGGTGTCCCGCAGGGGAGCCCGGCCTTGCTGTGGCTCTGCATGAGGATGCAATAGCGGCCATGGGCCACCCAGCACATGGGGCTGATGCTGCCGCCAGGCCTCCTGCCCTGAGAGAGAGCGGGGCCAAGGGCTCAGCCTCCGCCTCACCCGGCTGCTCGCCGGCACTGGCTGTGGGGCTGGTGCTTGTTGTGGTGAGCCGAGGTCATTCAAAATGTGGTTCCTCGCTTGTGACTGGAGGGCCTGGGTAGCGTCAGCCAGTTTTAAGAAAAGTGACAAAAGGTTGCCTGCTTTATTGCAAGAAGAACATAATTTCCCCCTCCGACCTGCCAGCTCTGTCCCTATCCCGCCACCATCCCCTCCCTCATGCTGAGGATGGGTGTTTTGGGTTTGTGTGGTGGGGTTCTGGTAGCGGGGGAGGGGCTGCAGGGGCGGCTCCTGTGAGAAGCTGCCAGAAGCTTCCCCGGCTCCAAGCCGGACCCACCGCTGGCCAAGGCCGAGCCCATCAGCGACGGCAGCAGTGCCTCTGGGAGAACAGATTTAAGAGGGGGAATCGGCACCTGGGGAGGAGACTGGGGTGTGAGAGAAACCCCTACCCAGACCCCGAGGTCCGTGAGGAAGGCGGGGAGGAG
>JAVKLA010000052.1:7824068-7845844 GCA_034782735.1 Sagittarius serpentarius
GAGTCCTGCCCCTGGGGAGGAAGGAGCGGCAGAGACAAGGTGTGAGGGACTGACCCCGACCCCCCTTCCCCATCCCCCTGTGCTGCCGGGGGGAGGAGGTAAAGAAAATGTGGAATGGCGTTGAGCCCGGGAAGGAGGGATGGGTGGGGGAAGGTGATTTGAGGTTTGGTTTTACTTCTCATTGTCTTTGTTTTTATTTGGTTGGTGGTCAGTTAAATTGATTTTAGTTTTATTTTGTTTTTTCCCTAAGCTGAGTCTGTGTTTTGACGATGACCGTAAGTGGTGAGTGATCCCTCCCTGTCCCTGTGTCGACCCACAAGCTTTTCATTATATTTTCTCCTCTTCATCCCACCGATGTGAGCGAGTGGCCTCCTGGTGCTTTGCTGCCGGCTGGGCTTAAACCACGACAATGGGGATCAGCCCCATGGTCAAAGCTGCTCATGTGGGTCTGCACATGGTGCTCCCTTCCTTTGTGCCGTGTGCTTCCCTCCTGCCCTCACACTTAGGGAAAGGTGAGCCCGCAGTGGCTGCATCGAGCCAGTGGGATGCAATCGTGGTCCTGGGGCTCTGCATGCCAGCACACCTCAGCCCTGGGGCCACAGCACGAGGAAGGACGCTCTGCCAGCAGGTCCCACGTCCCGTGCTGGGATCCGCAGCCTTGTACCAAAAGCTTGGGGAAACAGCTCATCAGGCGCCGTGCCACAGCCACATAAGCAGAGCTGACGACACAGGATGCCGGCCAGCCCGCAATGGCTCCTCACTGCAACGCCTGCCCTGTGGCCGGATGCCTCCCTGCCCTCTGCCCTGTCATGAGAGGGCTCCTGGCAAGGCAGCTGGGAGAAACTGGTGGGGCTTTTCTGGATAAGCCACCTATTTCCTGGCTCTTTCAGTGCCAGGGCAACAGGGAGCAGATCCCTGCCCATGGGAACTTGCCCTGGGCTGGCATCACAGGGACACTGCCCTGGGAAACAGGAGAGAAAAAAGGATTCAGAAAGTAAGGCAAGAATGGAGACTTGCGCTTGGGTTTGATCTTCCTTCCAAGCAAACATCCTTGCCAGGAGGGGGATTATAGCCTTGGATACACTGGGGTCCTTCCAGTCCTTCAGTGCCTGTAGGAGGAAAAGCTCTGGGCTTGAAGCTGAAGCTCGAGTGCATCAGGGAGCTCCCACCCGCAGGGCATAGGTGCAAAGCCACTGGCTCAGTGGGAGCTGCCCTCAGTCACGCTTTGGTTTGTTGCACCCCCTTATTTTTCTCCTCTACCAGTGGAAACACCAGCAGTGGCCTGGCTCTCGCCGTGTTGGTGACACCATGCAGGTGGAGTTGTGGGTGGGTGCACCCCAGACAAAAGCATCGTTCTGGCTCTGGCTGGACACACCTCTGCTGGGCTGAGGGATGCATCCCCCCAGCAGGACAGGCTACTGGGAGGTTTTTCCAGTACCCTGCACCATTCTGGGACTCCTCCATGCAAGGTAAGGAGACACTGGGGAGAGAGTCAGCACCAGCAGTTTGGGAAGACCAGACGCCCAAGTCCTTTTTTTGGTGCAGGACTCAGCCTGCCTGGAGGTCCCAGGGGAAGGGACAGCTCTGGGCCTGTGGGGTGGCTGGCCTGCGCTGGCCTGCGATCTCTGAAAAATATACCTGATTTCTCAGCCAAGTCCCCAAGGTTGGGTCAGTCCAGGTCCTGACTCCAGCGAGAGCTGCGGAGCTCGGCCCGGCTGCACGTGGCCCTGGGGACTAGAAGCAGGTTACAGCTCCTCCACCTGGCTGTGGGTGCAGTGCTGCTCCCAGGCAGGACTAGGTTGGGAGTGGGATTGGGATTGGGACTGGGGTTAGGGTTGGGATTGACAGCAGGGCTGGGGGATTCCCCCTCCCATGGACCACAGCATGTCGTGCTGTGAGCAGTCTCAGCCCAGCCCGTGACCGAGGAGCGAGTCCCTGTCCTCATCCCCTGGTTCGTGCACTGCTCGAGAGCTGCCCGTGAGGCAGACGGGGGCTGTGCTCCTGCTGGGAACACCTTCACAGCCTCCCGCCATCCCCAATGTACTGCTGGCTGCCACAGGGACCATGATGGTCTCCAACCAGCCCCTCTCTCTGCCTTCTCTTCCTTGCCCTGGGTGTCTCTGCAGAGTAACTGCAGCACCCGCTGCCCTCCGGTGCTACCTCCGGAGCAGGTCGGGCCCGCCTGGGGCTCCCATCAGAGCTGAGATCAGTATTTTGCTGTAGCAGCTCTTGAGTGCATTGTGGGCCTGCTTGTGCACTGCTCATGGCTGGCCCATGCTGGTGGCTTATCCTAATCCCAAGATTATTGAATGCTCCTGGATGCATCTCCCCTGCACTTGCTGTTGGCTGAGGAGCTTGCAGATGGGAGCAGAAAACCCTGTCCCTAATCCCACCCTTTGGACCCCGGCCCGTTCCAGTGTCTCCAGGCTCATCCCGTTCTTCCTGTTGTTTCCCAACCACATATGGAGCTGCAGTGCCACCCACCAGTGCTCCCAGATGTGCTCATCCACGTTTAATGAAGCCACTGAGAAGCCCCGAGTCCCACCACCAGCAAACCCCACCATCCCCAGGCACCATCTCCCAGGGCCAGCCAGTGAGCCCCTTCTCTTGCTCCAGTTTCCCCACTAATCACTCCTTCAACCCAGGTGGCCCCACGTCAGAGGCTTGTGTTGGGAGACATGGATTAGAAAAACTTCTCTCCTTTGTCCAGTAAAACGGCTATCTGGCACTGCTGGGTGAGTAACGCACTCCCCACCTTCTCGTCTTTGTTCCCTATCTGCCACTTTGTCCCCAGTGAATATTTCACCTGTGAGTCCCCCGGGATGGGGACAGGCTTTGTTGCCCAGCTGGGATGGGGCTGCCCCCAGAACCCGTCTTTCCCGGGGAGCCTGTGCTTGTGCTTCTCCTCGGAGTGGGGGGAGGAGAGCCCTGTCCTCCCAGCGCCGCTGAGCTGAAGTCAGTGTCCACATCAGGCGGGGAGGATGTAGAAACACACGCCAAGAGCCCGCAGATGCCTCAGGTGTGCTGGTAGCACCTCCTCATTCAGCTTTACCTGGGACCAAGCTCTCAGTGCTTATCCAGGTATGGGGTCAGCAAAAGGCACCAGCATGGTTGGGAGTTGGGGTTCCTGAGCTGGTTTCCCCTTTGCTTGTGACATCCATCCACTCCTCTGGGCCCCCTTACCATGCCACATCTCACAGGCACACCTGGTCCCTCGCTGCCTTGGCCCCGTAATGGAGGTGACAGCCCATACACAGCTGTAAGCATGCAAAATTGGCATTAAATCATGGGGAACTTACTGCTGTCTCACAGCAAACCCTGGCCCTGCATCTGATTGATTATGTGGTTATTTCAGGTTACTGTAAGTATCTGGTTATGCTGAGGGTCTCTGTCCCTCCTGCTATCAAACAGGCCCCCTAAAATTTCACCGTGTGCCTCTGTCCCTGGGGACGCTTAAGGCGGGATGAATGGACGGAGAGCAGCCCTGCGGAGAAGGACTTGGGGATACCGGTGGATGAAAAATTGGACATGAGCCAGCAACGAGCAGACACGGCACAGGGGGCAAGACGACAGCAGGATGCCAGAGGTGCTGGACAGCCTTGCGGTCTGCTGGAGCGCAGGGCCCCGAGACCTGGCATTGCTCTTCCTCCGCCCCTGCCTTGCTGTGCAACACGATGACAACGAGGAGCGTGTCAGGGTGCAGGGAGGCGGTGGGGCAGCAGGGTGGCAGGGTGGCAGAGCAGCAGGACAACCAGGCTGTGCCGGGCTCGCTCCCCACACAGCCGCTTGTGCATTGAACTTGCTCATTCAGGCGGATCCCTTGCTTCACAACGTGGAGTCCCGCAGAGGTGACATCTGTGCCAGCCTTGCTTTGCTGCTGTCCAAAATCCACATATCCCCTGTTTCCTCAGGCAAATACCACTGCACTCACCTTCTCACAACATCAGGAGATCCCCTGGTCCATCTTCCGTCATGGAGAAAGCCCTCCCTGCCCCTTGCTTTCTTTTTCCCACTGAATTTGTTCATGCCTGGAGCTCATTTCATGCTCCTGGGCAGGCATTACCCACTTGGAGTGGCCACTTCAGCACGGGCTCTGGCTTCATCCCAGGGGATGTGGCTGGGTTCTCCCTGTGAGTGGCGGGGCTGCCTGCACAGTGTGGGCAGCGACGCTGCCATCCTTCCCTGCCCTGCTCTCCTCACTGGTGGTGCCTCCTGTAAACGGGACATGATGAGAAACGAGAGCTCACAGGAGCCTCCCCTTGCTGGGGCGGAAGCAGCCAGCGCCTGCCCCTGGCTGGGCTGAGCTCAGGACAGCGATGTCGGCATGCTCCGCACCCGAACGCACCATCGCGGAGGTATTTCTCAGGCTATACGTGGGTTCCTGTGGCTGTCGTTCCCCCTGCGTGCCTGGGAGCATTTCCAGACCAGTGTGTCCCAGATCTTGGCGCCTCCCAGTTTGCGCTGGAGGTTGAGTCTCCGGGGCCACCAGCCATGGCTGGGCAGCGGCTCCCTCGGGCCTCAGCTCAACCCCCCTGCCGCTTGGGGCCGGGCAGAGGGTGGCAAACGCGCCTCCATGCAGAGAAGGAGGAACAGACTCTCTTGCAGCGGGAAGGGATGCAAACCCCCTGCTCCATGCCACGTACGGGCAACCTGGGAACAGGGTGGTCAAGTCTGCACGAGGCCAAGGTACAGAAGACACTCATATCTCCACTCAAATCCCAGGAGGGTCCCACCACACCAAGTAACTGCTAGCCAGAAAGGGACTTGCTCCAAAGTCCCCGAAAGCAAAATAAGGATGAGGAGCAAGGGACCATCCCTGCCCCCGCAGGGCTCTGCCAGCTCCACCCCTGCTCACTACCATTCAGAAAAGAGATTTTTGGTTCCTTTTCAGTCTCTGAAGTCCTCTACTCACTGCTTGTCCAGTCAAAAAGAGAAACAGGAGGAGGCTTGGCAGCTATTAAGAAAGGGATTAAGTGCAATCCAGTGAAGATCTTTCTGCTCCTGTGTTAATGCCTGGTGCGGCTGCACCTGCGATGGTTGCAGATGTGCGCCTCGGAAATGCTGGGAAGGTGAGGAGGCTGGCAAGAAGAGTCAGGAATAGGCAGCTACTCCCTCGTGGAAACTTGAGAAGAGCCTTAAAGTCAGCAGTGATGCAGGAAGGCAGCAGGAACGAAGGCAGCAGCTAAGCCTCAGGGACAAGACTATGGTCTCCTGCGGTATTAGCAGCAGCAGCAAAGGGGAGTAATTTTTTCACTTAAATCAATATATTAACGCCTTGGAATTGATTGACACAGGTTTTCCAGAGGTTAAATCCTTAATGAATTGAAGTGAGGAGGTAGCCACACCTGCAAACACTCGCAGGTTGAACACAGCAGTCCTGCAGAGAAGCCCTGCACAGCAGCGATGGGCACTGGCCAGGCGAGGGTCACTCTCTGTGCCCCTCTTTAGCCATCTTCTTCCCCAGACTCTGCTGCTGGTCACTGCTTTGGGGGACAAAACTGGAGCTCATCCCCCACGGGACGTCCGGCAGCAGAGCCTCCATGACGCAGCAGCTCATCGGGGCCAGGGGCCCCTGGCCCACAAGCCCTCAGGCACAGGTTGGGCGCCTCAAGCACCTCTGCACCCAGACACCACAGCGATGGGCAGGAAGCTCTGCAGAAACCCCAGCGCTGGTGCAACATGTGCTATGTGCAGGACAGCTGTGAGCGGCACAAAAACTGGCTTGCTGCGAAAAAAATGAAGAAGAGCAGCAGGCTGCAAGGAGCTGAAGTGTGACCCTCCAGCCTGCAACCCAGCTGGGCTGGAAGCCGAGTCCTCCTTCAGCCTCCTCTCCTTGGTGATATCTCCGTGTTTATTATTTTGTTCACTGTTTTATCCCTCTGTGTAAGCAAGCTCAAAATGTCCTTTTCAGAGCCAGGGGCCCAACCTTCCTTGGCTCACTGCTCCATGTTGAAATGCATTACATTATTCACTTGTGACCGTATTAAAAACAATCTCAATATACGTCTGGGCTCCTCAGGGCTGTCACAAACTCCTTATAATGATTAAAAGCGCTAATGTATTCGTAGCTGTTAATCGTGGTAGGTGAGGCACTGTCTCGGAGCTTTGCTTTCACTCAGTGTGTTCTCACCTCTGACCAGGCCCATCTCTGGGCTGAGTCCCAGGGTGGGGGCGATGCCTGGGGGGACAGGATGGGGCGGAGGCCTGGGTCAAGGATGATGCCTGGTGGGGGGAGAAGATGGGACCGATCCCGGGGAGGAGGGACAGGGTGGGCCTGAGCCCCGAGGTAACGGTGATGCCCGAGGCCAGGTGGGCGGGGGGGCAAGACAAGGCGGATCCCGGGGCAACGGTAATGCCCGGGGGGCCGAGACGGGGCTGATCCTGGGTCAAGGACCATGCCTGGGGCGGGGGGGGGGCAGGACGGACCAGAGCCCGGGGCCGGGTCAGCCGCGGGACCCGCAGCCCGGGGCCGGCCCCCCGCAGCACGGCGGAGCCTCGTGTCCCGCCCGGGTGGGCCGGGGCGGCGGTGACTCAGCCGGGAGAGGCGGGCGAGGACGAGGAGGAGGAGGAGGAGGAGGAGGCGGAGGAGGCAGCGGCGGCGGGGGAGGACGAGCAGCAGCAGCAGCAGGAGCCGCCGCAGCCGCCGCGGAGCCGCTCACCTGCCCCCGCTCCGGCCCCGCCATGGCCCGCCGGGTCGCCGCCGTCCTCCTCCTCCTCGCCCTCGGCTGCCTCCTGGGCATCCTCCTGCTCTGCCTCGGCTCCGGGGACACGCGGGGCCCGCCGGGCTTCAAGGTGAGCGGGGCCGGCCCGGGGGCATCGGGCAAAGGGGCGGGGGGCGGAGCTGGGCTACCGGGGGCTGGGGGTGGGCGCCGCAGTGGGCACCCCGATCCGCGGGATGCCCGGTGCGGGAGCGGCCCCGGCGTCCAGGGCATCCCCAGCGTCAGGGGAGGCCGCCGGGGCTGCGGGGTAGTGGTCGGAGGGACGGGGCTGCCCCCGCCGCCAGGCCAGCAGCGCGACCCCCGCCCGCGGGGACCACCCCCCCCGCCCGGCCCGGCGTCTCGGAGCCTCGCTTTGAGAGAGGAGGCTTTGGGACACGCTAAAGACCTGCGGGGCCGTGTCTGGATGCGGCCCCCCCGGGCCCGAGCAGCCGTGTCAGCGTCTGCTGCCGCGGCTCTGGGGGGGTGGGGGCACCCCACGCACCCCAGCATCGCCCGGCTGCATCGCCTGAGCCAGCGCTGCCGGCCGAGAAACGCACTTCCCTGTGAAAACGAGCTGCTTTTTTTTTTTCTTTTTCATTGTAAATTCAGATGCTGAAAAAAGTTCCGCAAAAATTTCTTGTTCGCCGAGTCCCCCAGCCGACTCTTTTGCAGCCCAAGTCTTTTGTTTTAAAAAAGCCGTATTGTTTTTGGTGACAGACGGAGCTATTCCGTGGGGAGCAGGCTCTTGTCCTGGAAAATGGTTCATCCAATACCCCCTTTTTCTCATCCCAGGCAATTCGCTTGGAAAGTTTCTGAGCCAGCCTGGATGCCAGATGCTTTGCCTTCTCGCTGGGTTTATCAGATGTAATGAAGATTAGGTTGAGAAAAGGAGCTGGTTTAGCCAAGATGATACTCGCTGCTGTTGTATACCTAGCAATGATTAACTCTTTCCCTGTGACACCTTTCCTTGCTACCCATCGCCACGGGCTGGGGCACCTTGGGCAGTGCCCTTGGCTGGTTTCAAAATGTCTTGTCTCTTTGGACACTGGGGATTTGGAGGGATCGGTACCGAGATCCTCATGTGCAGCACTTGGGTCGGCCTGTGAAGCCTTTTCTCCTCCTGGTTCCAAGCTGGAGCTTTGGTTTTAAGCCAGATGCATTCCCAGAAATTTGATTTTTGTGCTTTGTTGCACTTTTTCTCTCTCTGGGTGGTAGCACCTTCCAGTCTGCAGGCAGTGCTGTGGTTTGGGGCTGAGCATCCCGGAACACTCATGTGGGTCCTGGCCCTGCTCCGCCCGAGGCTGTGCCGCCTGGCCCAGGGACTTGGGCTCTTGCACCATACCTGGATGTGCCAAGCACACGCGAGGTCCAGCACAGTGCGTGCGGTGAGGTGCTGCCTGCCAGAGCCCCGCACCAGTGTCCCGGCAGTGCCTGTTCCCATGGGGCTGGCGCCCGGCAGCCACCGAGGGGTTTGCTTTTGCACAAAGCTCAGGGCTGTTTGGGGCATGGAAAGCTTTGTCTTAGTCTAACTCAGCCCCAGATATGCCAACACAATTTAGGGGAGGTTGGTCCTGCTGTGGGGGACCCTGGGCACATCCTCCCCACCCACCTGGGCAAGACATGGTCCTTGCTGGCTCAGTCCACGTTAGCAGCAGCTGCTGGGTGATAGCGCTGTTCACTGCTGAGCTACACTCCATGTCTTCCCTTTCTAGCTCATTTGCTTGGAATATAGCCCTAAAAATACTCTGGATTAGTTATCCTGCTGCCGGAGGGACCGATTCCGGGAGCGTGGTGTTCCCCTTCCCTCATGGGTCCGCAGCGGGGCTTACGGCACCGCTGCCTGATGCCTCGGAGCTGTTGCCTTCTCTTGACAACCCTTTTTTTTCCTTCTTTTGGCAAATCTCTTCACTGGCCGTTACAAAGCCTGCTGGGTTCTTCCCCTGCCAGCTGTCCCGGGGGAGCTGCGGGTCCCACGGCAGGAAGGAAACCTGTCGTAACTCACCGCAGACCTAGGGGCCCTATGGGTATCACCACCCTCAAGGGAGCTGGGATGTTGTGGGGCAGGGCTGAGCCCCTGCTGCACTGTGGGGCAGCCCAGAGAGCCTGTGGGGTGGGGGGCTGGAGGCCTGGTCATGGCCACGAGGCATGGTGCTGGGCTGCAGTGAGTTGGGCAGTTCTCAGCATCCCCCTCCACCTCCTCCCCTGGGGTGTGGGACGTTTCTGGGCAGAGCCATGCACTCACCAGGGGCCCCGAGCCCTACCCGTGACCTCGCTGCCCAGTGGCCTTTGGGGACGTCACCACCCTCTGCATCACCTCTGCAGGGGCTTCGTGACTTAGCAGCCCTGGTTCGGGCTGCGCAGAGCGATGCTGCAGTGGGGTAGAGCCCGCGGGGCCATGGGTGACCCTGGAGGCAGCGGGGCTGGGGGTGGCATGGGGACACTGTCCCGGTGCAAGGCCATGCCAGGGACCTCTGTGTCCCCCAGCCCTGTGGCATCACCGGGGTCTGGTCAGGGGGTCCTGTTGTTAGAAAAATCCATCATCATGTGCCACCAGGAAATGCTGGGGTTGGGGACTGTCCTGCAGGCTGGGGCTGGGGCCACGAACACGTGTGCGAGGCCCCACCAAGCCCCGGGGTGCCGGCAGCCGGGCGTGCCAGGGCGGATGAGAGGGATGATGGGAGACAGGCACCGGTGCAGGAGCGTGCCAGGGCATCCTTGTGTCCCTCCAGCCCTCATTTCCAGCCCGGCCGTTGGCAGGCACAGGACACCTCAGCTGGAAGAGCTGAGGGCAGTGCTTACGCTGCAAATCACTAACGTGATGGGCTTTCAGCTGGGTTTCTCTCTCCCCGGGCTTTCCATCTGCAGGGGCCCTGCAGACGACCTGCCTGTGCCCGCCGCTCGGCCGTGAGCTCACAGCTCGGCCGTGAGCCCACAGCTCGGCCATGGCTCGTGCCTGCGCAGTGGCTCACCCTGTGCTGGCTGGCGGCTCCGATGCCCAGGCACAGGGGCTGGGACAGGGACAGAGGCTGGGACAGGGGCTGGTGCCATTGCAGCCCCGCTGTGGGTGACCCCATCCCCAATTCCCATGCAGGTGCTGGAGGCGTGTGCATACCCTCGGGTCTGGAGGAGGGGACAGGACCCTCTTGGCCATCCAGGTCTGCCTCAGCCCCTTTGTGTGCACATGCCTGTGCGCGGGGCTTCCTCCCCTGCTCACTGCCACCAGCGCTGCCAGGGAGGGTGGCTCCTCTGTGGGGACGGGCTGGGGTGCAAAACCCCGCGCCCCCCAGAAGTGGGGCAGAGGGGGCTGGCATGAGGCCACAGCGGCTCTTCTCGTGCCGGGGTGGCCAGGGAGCGAGCCATGGCGTCGGCGGCTGGCTGGGCGCCGGGCACTCCCTGTGGCTGGCAGCGCCCACCGCGCCGCAGCGGTTCATGTTGCTGCACGTCGTTGCCTCGGCCGGGCCCGAGCTGCCTTCGCTGCTGGGGCTGGGCCACCGCTGGTCGGGTGGTCCCACAGACCATCCCTCACCCGTGAGTTCTGGGGCTGCTGCCCATCTTTGCTGCCTCACACCTGGGAGCAATGGGCTCTGCCCGTGCGGACACTGGGATGTGAGAGGAGAGACCCCACACACACCGTGACCCGCAGGCATTGGCAGCAAAGGGTACCGGGATGCGCTTGCATGGAGCAGCTGGTTCTGCGGCCTGCCCTGGCGGTGTCACCGTCACCCTCAACATGACATCTCCCCATGGGGCTTGCCCTGGGTGCAGGGTCGGTGTCACCTCTCGCTGCCGGCCGCCCTGTGTGGGCAGCAGAGCCACAGTTGCAGCCACGTGTGCTCCACTTCCCTGGGCTGGAGCAGGCAGCATGGCTGCCCCAGGCACACACCCACCCACACACGTGCCCGCGTGGGCGCACACATGCATGCCCACGCGCACCCACACATGCACACCCACCTAAATACATGTACGCACAGACACACGTGCAACCCACATGCGCACAAACATGTCAGCACACCTATGTGCAGGTACACCTCGCCTGTGCACCCCCCCACGCAGGCACCCCCCCACGCATGCACCTCCACACCGAAATCTGCACACATGTGCATATGTCCATGCACAACCCCCGCCACGTTCACACCTGCAGGCACGCACATCACAGGCACAAACACATGCATGCACATCCATGCACATGTGCACCCCCACACGTGCAACCCCCTGCCACGTGTGCAACCCCACGCGTGCGCCCCTGTGCCAGCTCCCCGTGGGGCTGGAAGCAGAGCACAGCCGAGCCAGCCCTGGCAAAGGCAGGACAAAATCCCCTGAACCAGGTTTCCCCTGGCCACAGGCACGTGGGGCTTCCGCCGCCCATCCTGGCTCCGGCTGTGTGTCCAAGCTCACGTGGCCATGTCCGTTCCTGCCACGGGGTCGATCTGGCATCCCCAGCGCTGCTTCTCCTGGGCTGTCCCCATTCCTGGTGTGTGGCACCAGGTGTAGCCACCACTGCGGGTCATCCTCGCTGTCTCCTGCTTTAGCATTTCTTAGCCCCTGCCACCCCATAGGTATCCCTGTCTCCAGCCTTATCCCCCTTTACAGGCTGCAGCCCCCCCCCCATGTCATCCTGGGGCTGGAAACTGCTCCTGGGGTCCCGGCTGTGCTCAGCCTCAAGTTTGGGGGTGACCTTTCGATGCTTTCCCTTTGGGGACAGCATTGTCACGGTGCTAATGCTAATGTCACTCCAGGTGATGTCTGGGGTGGTGCAGAGGTGGTGCGGCGAGGTCACTGGGGACACCTGCATGGTGGCCTGAAGGGCACGTGGGCACATGTGTGGCAGAGGTGGGCACGGGGATCCGCTGGGGTTGCACCCTCCTTGGGGACCCCTCGTGGGGATGCCAGCACCCTCTCGCGAGGGCTGGGACAGTGAGATGTGCCGAGGGGACTGTGGGGCTGGGAGCCGGTGGTGACACACCAGCAGGTGTCCCCTGGGACAGGCAGCTTTGCTGGGGCAGACTCAGCATCCTTTATGGCTTGTGCTTGTGCCTGGCAGGTGATTGCCCATCTGGGGGTGCGGGGGGTGCCCATGGGGCCCCAGGGCAGGTGGGCAAGGCAGAGGGTGCTATGGCAAGGAGGGACTGGGGGGACACTCAGTGTCAGGGGGTGTATGGCCCATGGCACGCTGGGCAGCGGAGGGGGCTGAGAGCCCCCCCGAGGCTGCCCAGGGCACTGACCCCAGCACCCAGCCCAGAAATGGCCCAAACTGGGGGTCTTTCTCCCCAGCGTTGTGCTTTAGAGCAGCAGCTGGGGGGTGTGTGTGTGTGTGTGTGTGCTGTCAGAGCCCCCCTCCTCCTCCTCTCTGCGGGGTTCAGCATCGCTGGGAGCTGCTCCCCCACACCAGTGCCGTGGCACGCCAGCCCCAGTCTGGCCGCAGAGGCGTGTTCTCCGCCGGCTTGTAGATTTTGGCCCAGGGCATGTGGCAAGCTGCTGATGGTTAATGGGAGCCGGGGGAGGTTGGCGGGAGGTCACCCATTGGAAATGGTTCCCTGGGGGAGCAGGGGGTACCACTGGTGTGGGGCCATGGGTTCACATGGCAATGGGGGTTGCCTATAAGCAGGGACCCAGGTGTCCCTGCCTGTGCCCTGACACTTTATTTCTTCTGCCTGAGCTGGCCAAAACCCAACTGTGCAGCCGCTCAGGCTGGAGCCCTCTCTGCTGCTGGCAGGGACAGGGACGGGGATGGGGACAGGGATGGGACCAGGGACACCCACCGGGCAGGGCTGGGGTGGCTGCCGGGTGCCGGGCAGGGAGAGGAGCTGCCTGCCCCGGCAGGGGGGCTCCACCCGGGCCCGGCAGGGCAGGGCAGGCAGCAGACAGAGCCTTTGGACAAGCCAGGTTTAAGCCTGAAGTGGCTTCACCCCGGAGATGCTCAGCTGGGGCAAGTGCTGGATCCCCCCAGACTCGCAGCCTCCTCTCCAGCAGCGAAGCAGCTCCAGCGGGAGCACGGAGGGCACCAGCGCAGGCTGCCTCGGGCCCGCGGGCAGCGGGGGGTGAGGCAGAGGGGGGGTCCGCCTGGGGAGGCTGAGGGCACCACGGGGCGGCCCCTCCCTGGGAGCTGGGTAACCTTGTTTGGCAGGAGGGAGCTGGGTTATTTATAGCCAGAGAATGGCCAAGCCATACAAGGGCAGGAGGGACGAGGTGCCTGGCTGCCCTTCTTTGGCGAGCTGCATCCCCGAGGGGCTGCTCCCAGGTGTCCCCCCCCACTGGCCCCAGGGACCTGCCGGAACGGCTCAGCATGGATGCCTGCTGGCCAGGAGCGATGCTGCGGGGAGATGGGAGCAAGCAGCGGGGGAAGAGCCTCCCGGTCTGTGCTCAAGGAGGCAAGGGGGTCCGCATGCCCAAAGAGCCAGAGTCCCTGTGCTGTGCCAAGCGGCACCCGGGGGTGGCCAGTATCCGTGGCTGGGGAGAGCACCCGCACCCGGCCCCGCGCAGGCAGGTGTGGGCAAGGCTGTGGCCATGCTGGGCAGCGCTCGCCTCTGCCAGACAGGGCTTGTGAAGCTGCTGGGCAGGGCACTGCCGGGGCAGGACTGGCCGGCCACGGTGGGTTGTTGAGCCCCAGAGCCTTCCCTTGGGATGGCCTGGGGCAGCCGGGGGGGGGGGGCGTCGGCCTCCGGGGGTGACCCACTGCCTCCCCCCCCCCCCCGCAGTATGGCATCGTGCTGGACGCCGGGTCCTCCCACACGGCCATGTTCGTCTACAAGTGGCCTGCAGACAAGGAGAACGACACCGGGGTGGTCAGCGAGCACAGCATGTGCGATGTGGAGGGTAAGGGCTGTCCCGGTCCCCGGGGGCCAGTGCCTGGTGGCAGGGTCTGTCATGTCCCATGCAGGCAGGGCACCGTGATGGTGTGAATGCCCTTGCCGTGCCCAGCTGCCTCCCTGTGCATTCACGAGCACAGTGAGGTGTTATACGGGGTCCAGCTCGGTTCCCAAAACCTCCCTCATCTCCCCCCAGGGCTTGCAGCCGTGCCTGCCTGTGGTTTATCTTTTCCTGGCATGCGTTGAACCGCCAGGAAACAATTCAGCTCCCTGCCTAGCCTAGTGAGGAGCGAGGGATGGTTTTCCACTCTCCTTTTAAGCAACCTTTCCCAAGCTGTCAGCCAGCGGGGGATGCGGCACGGGCAGGGAGACGCGGCTGGACTCTGGATGACTCCATGCCCACAGAAGCCTGCAGCACCTGCCTTTTGAACAGCCTGGGAGGGGCAAAGCTGCCCACCGAGCATCCTCCCACCAAACATCTTCCCACTGAACGTCATCCCACCACCCGCAGGGAGCAATGCTGTTTCCTCTCCGCAGGTCCTGGCATCTCCAGCTACAGCTCCAACCCTCCGGCTGCCGGGACAAGCTTGGTGCACTGCCTGAACCAGGCTCTGAGAGATGTGCCCAAGGAGAAGCATGCGGGCACCCCACTTTACCTGGGTGCCACAGCTGGCATGCGCCTGCTCAAGTGAGTGCTTGCTCTGGCCGTGCCAGCTGCCGGGCCTCAGCTGCCTGGGGGGCCCTGCTGTGCCACCCTGCCATCTCGCCACCCATGGCAGGGGTGGAGATGGCGAAGGACAGCTGCGGTGTTGCCCCTTTGCCAGGTGAAGCTCCTAACTCTCCCAGCGGCCCAGCTCTGCGTCCCTTGCAGAGGTGCTCCTGCCTTTCAGAGCAGGAGATGCTCTGCAGGGCACAGCCAGCACATCCCTGGCTGAAAACGGGCTGGTGTGGAGCCAGTACCTCGGGATAACCCACCCAATCTTTTTGGCTAGCCAGGAGGAAAGTCCCCCTCCACCCACTGCCAGCCTGATGGGATGCAGCGAAAATAACTGCCCCCCAAAAACCACAGAGGAGGGAGTTGTCCCCCCACTCGCCCAGCCACAGGCTATGGCTCAGGAGGAGGGAGCACACCTCCAGCCCCGCCACCTGCCTCCTTCTCCGGCAGAGACAAGGGGAATTAGCTGGGGTTTTTGGGGGGGACATCCCTACGGTACCCAGGTGAGGACCCACCTGCCACCTGCCCCGCGTGCTGTGGCAGGGCTGGGCCCTGAGGGCTGTGCAGGCAGTGGGGGCTCTGCTCGTGGTACCCCAGCCGCAGCCCTGCCACTCTGCCCTCTTGCCTGGCTCGCAGCATCGCGAACCTGCAGGCCTCGGACACCGTTCTCAGCACCGTGGCAGCCACGCTGAAGTCTTACCCCTTTGATTTCCGGGGGGCAAAGATCCTGTCGGGGGAAGAGGAAGGGGTCTTCGGCTGGGTCACCGCAAACTACCTCCTGGAGAACTTCATCAAGGTGGGCAGGGGATCGTGGTGCCCAGGGGGGACAGCCATGGTGGCCAGGCTGTCCTGCAGCTCATCACGTCCCTGCTCTTGTCTTCCTTGCTCAGCGTGGGTGGCTTGGGGACTGGATCCAGCCCCAGAAGAAGACCCTGGGGGCCATGGACTTCGGGGGTGCTTCCACACAGATCACCTTTGAAACCAGGGACACCATCGAAGACCCAAGAAACGAGGTGATGCTGAAGCTGTATGGCCAGGCGTACAAAGTGTACACCCACAGCTTCCTCTGCTACGGAAGGGATCAGGTCCTCAAGAGGCTGCTCTCAAAGCTCCTCCAGGTACCAGCATGTGCTCAGTGGGGATGCTGGCTGCCATCACCCTGCAATTGCCCCCTCACCCTGGGGTGTCCCCCAGCCCTGGCTCTAGGACAGCCCTGTGGGGCCAGCTGCACACATTTCCCAGCCAACTCTTGTGTTTTGCCCCTGACCCTCACCTGTGGTCCCATGGCTTCCTCCCACCCTCTCCATAAGGTGTTGCACCCCTCGGCCACAGCCAAGACATCCTGAGTCATCTCGAGATGCTTGTGGCAACTGCCAGCTCTGTGTACCACTGCCCAAGCTCCTCCGCATCTCCGCGGCAGGGAAACAGAGGCAGGCAGGCAGCAGCACTGGGGTAGCTGGGGCTACGGCACGGCTCACGCGTGCCACACGTTGCTTCTCCGCAGGCTGAGAGCTACCAAGCAACCATCCGCCATCCCTGCTGGCCCATGGGCTACCACAAGAGCCTGTCGCTGAGTAGCGTCTACGACAGCCCCTGCACGGAGAAGGAGAGGCCAAGCCTTGCCCTCAATACCACCGTCACCGTGGTTGGCACTGGGAACGGGAGCCTCTGCGCTCTGCATGTCAGCAAGCTCTTTGACTTCACCACCTGCTCCTTCTCCCGCTGCTCCTTTGACGGCATTTTCCAGCCAGAGGTTTCAGGAAACTTCATTGTAAGTCCTGGTATGGAGTGGGGTGATGGCCTGATTGCGGGGTGGGCAGGTGTCCCCAGCCGCCCGGCATCATGCATTGGCAAAGCCAGACCCCCCCAGCTCTGCAAGGGCAGTCGCTTGTGCCCACCGCACCGGTCAGAGCGGCTGTTCATGGTGAGAGGGTTTGCTCCCAGCCTGTCCCACAGCTGCCTCCTTTCCTCCATCAGGCCTTCTCTGCCTTCTTCTACACGGTGGACTTCATCCAGACAGTGATGGGGACACCTGTGCACTTGCCCAGTGACCTGAAAGATGCTGCTGAGACCCTGTGTGCCACCCGCTGGAGTGAGGTGGGCTCCCCGGGCATTGCAGGGCGGAGAGGGCTGCTTTGTGTGGGGCATCGCCCAGGCTCTGAGAGCAGCCCTTAGAGGGCACTGGGTGTCCTGGCACCCGTGGAGTAGGGGGAGGGTGGGTGATGGCTCCCATATGGGACCAGGAGAGGCTCAGGTGGGTATGGGCCCCACCTTGGCCAGCCAGATGCAACCACCCAGAGCTTCAGGCCACAGAAACAAAGCCTGGACCCTGCTGGCTTGACCCCTTTTCTCTCTCCCTCCATGCGTCCCATCCAGCTGCTCCAGAAAGCCCCCAAGCTGGAGAAGAGGCTGCCGGATTACTGCGCTGTCAGCATGTTTGTTTATTTGCTCACCACCAAAGGCTATAACTTCAACAACCATTCCTTCCCCAACATTGCCTTCCAGAAGAAGGTAGGTAACACCAGAGCACACACCCATCCCATGGGTATCTGTTTAGAGTTAGACCAAAAAGCCCTGCAGGAGAGATGATCTCACACCAAGAAAGAGCCAAGCAATGTAAGCGAAGATCTCGGGGAACAGGGGCAGGATGGGACTCCCAGTTTTCAGGTGAATTTTCTGGGATATGGAAAAAAATGAGCTGAGCTGACTGTAGGGTGGTCACGGAGTCAGGAATTTCAAGGTCCTCCAGTCCTTCCTTGGCCCTCAGGACACCAGCCATCTCAAAAAACTCTTTGCTCTAGTTTGTTGGGAAGTTATCTCAGGGCAGGATCCCACCTTTGCTAAGAGCCCTCACCTGTATGAGCCATGGGATGGGCAGGACTGGCCTGAGCAGACGAGATCCCGCTCCCATTGGATAAGCCCAGCTCAGCATGGGATGGTCGCTGCTTTGTCCCTGGGCTGGCTGGACCAGTGAGCAAGCGAGGGGTCAGGGTGCTGGGGACTGCCCCAAACCCCTCCCCTCCATTGGGCTGGCAGTGAGGTGGTCCCTGGAAGGTCTTTTGAGGCCCATGGAGCGAGTTGACCAGGGTGGTGACCGTGCCACGCTGTTTCCACAGGCAGGAGAAACCTCCATTGGCTGGGCTCTGGGCTACATGCTGAACCTCACCAACATGATCCCGGCGGAGAAGCCCTCTTCCCACAAAAGCATGCTGTACAACTACTGGGTCATCCTCATCTTGCTCTTCGTGGTCACCACCCTGACGTCTCTGGTGACTGCTGTCTGCCTGCTCCGGCGCAGCAAGTCCCTTGCAATCTAACAGCAGGGACAGGGTGGGCCTTTTCTGCAGGAACCAGCACCATCCTTCCTGCTGGAGTCTCTGTGGCCTGAACACGTGGGATGTGGCAAGTGCTCGGAAATGTCCGCCTCCAGTACCCGATGCTGCCTGTCCCAGAAGGAAAGCTGTGCCTTTTTGCCCTCCCCTTGCTTTCAAGCTGCAGAACGGAGCAGGGGGACAGAAGAGGACTGCCGGCCCTGCAGACGAGTGGCTTAAGGTTTTCCCAGTGCTACTCAGGGACAGACCCGGGAGCAGGCTCAGGATCTGGACATTCAGACCTGGGCCAGCAAGTCCAGACAACAGCAGGATTTAGTCTCGTGCACAGGGTGGGTGGGGAGCATTACTTACGCTAGTCCTTATAGCTGACTTTGCTAGCCTGTCCCTGGAGCATCAGCTCTGCCTCCCAGGGAGCTCTGGGTGTCACCCAGAGCCCGTGCTGTCTTTCTGGCTGATGCACAAACCCCACTGACCTTCCTGAGGGCCAGATCTTGGCCTGGACTTCCACCAGCCTCAGCGCAGGGCCTTTGGGTAGCGGCTTAGCAACAACCAGAAATGGGCAGTGGGCAGCAGGTCACCCTTAAGCAACCAGACGCGGCGCCTTCCCCATTCCTGTTGTTCCTAAGCCAGTCTTGCCTTTGCCACAGCCAGAGCCTCCTTCGTACCCCCCCCAGCAATGGCACAGAAAGCCCCTGTGGCTCGCTGGTGCGTGGCTCTGCCAGCACAGAGGCGACAGGCTCGCTGCAGGAGCGGGGCTTCACACGGCTTTAGGATTTGAGCCCTGCATCGCCCCACACCCGGCAGCTGGGAGGATGCGCCTTCATTTCCAAATTAGTAAGAACAGGGACATGCAAACATGCAGAAGGTTTGATTTTGTTTGTTGGTTGGGTTTTTTTTTTTTATAATCAGAAATAAATCTTTGTAACCACTCTTAGGGCTCTGTGGCTTCTGATCAGCAACAGGCTGAGCAAGCCTGGCTGTTCTGCAGGGACAGAGCCACTTACAGGCTCTGCTCAGACACAGCCGCAGGCCAGGCTCTGCCTGAAGGTCTCAGTCCCTTGCAGCCTGTCCAGCGCTGAGACACTATCATGGCTTTGTGTGCTCTACTAGCCTGGAGAATCCCCCAAGATGGACCAGGATGGGCTTGAAACCTCAGTCCAGACTCAGGCCCACCTGGAAGTGGAAGAGTTTCAACCAGCCACAGTTGCAAAGTCCAGGTTTCCCAAGTGCTAGAGATCCAGTCCCCCCAAAGGCATGAGCAGGCAGCACCCAAGCTGACTTTGTCCTGTGCATTCACCGCTGTGCCCACGGCCACAGCCTCCACACAAGGGAAACGCATAGGGAACCTCAGCTCGCAGATGACAGGGTCTGGTACCCACACAGGGCTGGAGAGCAGCCCGCAGGGTTGGCAATTTCTTCATGCAGTCACTGGCAGGTCGGAGCCACCATGGCACGGATCCAGCCGCCAGGCAGCTGCACGCAGCCGGTCCCGACTCGTCAAGCCCAGCTGGAAAGAGCCTCCCGCTCCGCTGCATTCCTCTACACGCCCCACGAGAGGAGCGGCTTTAGCGAGAGTCGTAGTTTCTCGCTGCCCTCCTCGCTCTCACAAGCAGCATGAGCTCCACAGGTTCTCACTTACCAACACTCTTCCCTGCTCCAGCCAAGCTCCCAGTACGCTGTGCTTGGCTTAACCCGCCCACTCCCCACAGCCACTTTGCTTTTAGCTGTTCCGCTGGCTGCTCCCCATCGCTGCACAGGGCAAATATGATTCCAGTTCAGAGGATGTTCTGAGCCTCCAAACCCAGTTTCCTCCCCAGACCCCTCATGTCCCCAGCACAGGGACTCCCCCGTGTGCCAAGGCTCAGGAACTGTCTCCAGCTCTCGCACAGGAGGCAGCATTTTTGGTCTCTGAAGCTGAAATGCTGCTGCTCTGCTCTAAGAAACCAGCTAGCTTCCAGAACCCAGGCTGGGTTTCCTCTTCTAGGAAATTCAGCTGCAGCTGCGTCAGAGCTGGACATCCACCAAGAGCAGCCAGTCTGCCCTAGTCACGACTTGGAGTTTGCTATTAGGAGAAAAGGAAGTCAAAGAGGCTTCTTAATCTTCCCACGTCCACCTCTGGGTGCACAGGATTCGAGACAACACCGCTCCCTTGTTACAGATCTGGATGGAAAGTCTGTGACTGGCCAGGTGACATGCCCTGAGAGGAAGGCGGGCACCGCACAGAGGGGCTCTGGGCATGCATGCACCCCCTTTGCAGGGGCAGAAAGAACACCCCCAGAGGCCATGCAGCTGCAGGGCTCAGCTCAGCCCCATTCAGGCAGGCGAGACAAGCCTTGATGCAATAGGCATAGGGATGCTGTGACCAGCGAGGCTCAAGAAACTGAGGGCACACGGCAGCAGCTCTGCCCTCTCACAGGTTAGCCCAGACCCGGCTGTGTCTGCAACCATTTCACAGCCCTGTGCTGTTAGACTGCAAGTGCTGTGGCCTCAGAGGGACCAGAGCTCTGCTCCAACGTTTACTGCAGGGGCTGCCTCAAGGTGACATTTACCACCTGCACCCCAGCCTTTGCTTCATCCACAACGTGCGCTTTCAGCTCTCGACTTTTATTGTACCCCCCATTTGTGATGTACAGAGGCCACCTGGGAGGCAGCAATCCCTACGGTGCCTCCACCATGTTCTCGCTGCGGGATCGACTCATCCGAGTTCCTGGGCAGTGCCACAGAGCCCACCAGTCTCGCAGGCAGCATGGGCACAGGCGGGCTGGGCAGGCAGGAAGGGGTGAAGCAGGACATGGGCATGGTGCGCTGTGCTCTCCTAGCTACTCCACAACGTCCCCGTACTTGTTCCTCCTCACTGGTGGTGCCACACTCTCTCTGTCCTCTGGGCTGGGCAGATTTTCTGCAACAGAAAGAACAAGCTCCCTGGACCCCTGACTATCCTTGAGTGCTTGCCAGGGGCGAGCAGAAAACCACAGAGCCCTGGTGAAGCATTTAAACCCTCTTCAGCCAGGCTCAGCTTTGGGAGCTCATGGTACCACCGGGAGAAAGCAGCCAGCAGCTGTGGGAACCACCCACTCCAGCTCTGCCCACTGCACAGAGCAACTGGGGTGTGGAGGGGTTTACTGCCTCCCTCCATCCCCTACCCTCTTCTTCCTCTTCCAGCAAACAAGCCCTTCACACTGGCTCTTGTAGATCCACAAAGCAAGCAGGGCAGCAGGCAGAAGCGAACGCTCCCACTCCACACTGCCAGGCCTGCTCAGGTACCCGCAGCGCAGGTGACGGGCCCGGAGCACAGAGGGACATGGGAGCCATGAGACGAGGCAGGGTGCTCCAGCCACCCTAGCACTGCTGCCACCCCAGGCACCTGCACCCATCCTTTGGCTATGGGGTGCCAGTGCGAGACTTATACAGGGATCTCGGCAACGACACAGTCACCAGCTTAGTTATGAAGTAGGAACAGCAAATCATTGCCGCAGGGAAGAACCAGGCACAACAAGCCCAGGGAAAGCAGCGGGGGGAGATGTGAACATACCTGCAGGCTGAGACACCCTACCAGCCATGGTGAGCTCCTGTGGGGACTTGCCTGTCTCCAGGTAAATCCAGAAGTTGGAGCATTTCTGCGTCTCAGCTCGGGTTACCATGTAGCTGGCAAGGGACCCTGCGGCTGAAGAGACCAAGATGCTCCCGACAGCACCAGCAGCAATAGCATTTCCTAAGGGCGGCGGTGGGGAAAGCACCTGCCAGCACATGAGCTGCTGCAGCTGCCGGGGAGCCCGCCCTGAGCCCCCCAGGACCCGGAGGCGCAGGGACGTGCCAGGAGCCGGGGGGAAGAAAACCCCCCAGGCTAAGGACCAACAGCCCTTCTGCCGGCGGCACGGCCCCGCTCCCGCCGCCGCCCCGCTCCGAGCCGGACCCCGCAGGACGCTCACCCCCGGCCAGCAGCAGGCTCCACTGCAGGCTGTACGGCAGCTTCTTCTTCACCAGCTTCTGCAGGGCGAAGGCGGCCCCGCTGCCTGCCGAGACCCGCGGACCGGGCATCGTTACCCGCCGGGGCCGGGGGAGCGGCCGGGGGGAACCGGGGCGCACGGGGGTGGGGGGGGCGCGGGTCAGGCCGTACCTGCCAGGAAGGTGCCGATGCCCTTCATGAAGGCGTGGGACTGGCAGGCCGCGTACTGCTGCAGCGCCTGCGGAGGCACAGTCAGCGCGGGGCGCCGGCCCCGGCCCC
>JAVKLA010000052.1:7846195-7890132 GCA_034782735.1 Sagittarius serpentarius
CCTCCCGCAGTGTGACCGACGCGCTGGAGGTCTGGGCCGGGGAGCTCGGCGCCCGCCCGCCGCTCGGCTGCGTAAGTACCGGGGCCGGGGCGGCGGGAAAGGTCCGGGCCCGGGCCCGGGCCCGGGAAGGCCGTTTCGGGACGTGTTCCCTCTCCTCCGCAGCGGTGCCGGCCGGAGGAGCACGGCAGGAAGCTCAGGTGGGTGCCGCGGCCGCGGGGACCCGGCCCCTCCGCCGAGGGCCCCCCTCACCCCGGGCTGGCCCGCGCAGGGAGGCCTTGGGGCGGGGGACCGCCTGGCTGAGCCTGGGCGAGGGGAAGGCCCCGCTGCAGCTGCGGGAGGAGGCCCCGTGCTCGGCCCTGGATCTCTTCAAGCTGCCCATCGCCGAGGCGAGGAGCCAGCTCCAGGCACTGGTGTTTGGCATGGCGGAGCGTGTCGAGAGCCTGGAGAGGCGCCTGAAAGGTCCGTGGGGTGGGTTGGAAGGGGGTAAAGGCAGGAGGAGGGCGTGCAGCTCCCTGCCACCTTTGCAGTATCGTCCCCCCCACCCAAAAATGCCCCAGTTGCTCCAGCTCAGCCAGCAACGGGAGAAGGCTGTGCCTCCCTGGCCTCAGCCCAGGTGGTTTCTCCTTACCTGTCCTGGGTGGACTGGCCAGGAGAGCTGGGCAGCAGAGATACTGCTACCTTTTTCCTCTTTGGGCTGGCCAGTTCCCAAAGTTGGCCAGGGTGTGCACCTGACCACCTCGGGCAGAAGAGATCCTGTGTGGGACCAGAGGACGCAGTGTTGTGTCTCTGTGCAGAAACACAACCTTGTCCCCATGGCCAGCACCACACCATCTCTGTGTGTGGGAGTCGCCTTACAGAGGCCTCTGTGTTAGGGGTCTAGGAAGATCCTGGGGCAGGAGCAGCCCAGGTGGGAGCACTGGGAGGGGAACGTGGCTCAGCTTGGCTGTGGAGAGGAGGGAGCTTGCTGGGAAGGCTTGGGGTGCTGCATGCCGCATTGGTGTGCATTGTCACAAGCTCTGGCTCTGGTTCCTGTCTCAGCAGTGCTGGAGACGCTGGCGTCTTCCTGCAGCCCTGAGAAGAACGCTGCCCGGAGCCAGCAGCCCTTCCTACCAGGTAGGCAATTGCCAGGGGGCACCTCCCCTGCTCCTGCTGCGTGTTTGCCTTCTCTTCCCCAGGAGGCTGCTGGTCCTGTGTCCATGTGCTCTCCAGGACACTTTGAGTCCTGTCGGCTGTGGCTGCTGTGAGCCACCCTGCTCTTCTGGTACCCTTCCCGGCACAGAAGGGGCCAGGGCTCAGCGTGGTGGCTGTCGGGGTGTCTGGGATGCACGGTGCTCAGGTCAGATGCCAGGCATCACCAGGCAGGTTGCTTGCTAGCCTTCAGGAGGAGGTCAGGCTTCGTGGCTCTTCCAGGCTGGTGACCATGGCAGGTCCATGGCTCCCCGCTCCTTTGGGAGCTTGGCCCTTCCTCACCCACCACGATATTGGGCCTGCCAGGCTGGGCTGCTGGAGGCTCACCCTGGCCATGGAGGGGCTTGCAGGGCTGCCAAAACAACTAGCTGACCTTTTGCAATCCCCATCCTGCCTGTCCTGACTGAGGTAGACCCCAGCCCCAGGAAGAACAGAGGTGCTGGCTCAGCTTTGCCAGCCAAGAGGAAGATCCCGGGAGAGTCCCTCATTAACCCTGGCTTCAAAAGGTAAGTGCTGCTCCCAGACCCAGTGCTGCAGCTGGACTGTGTGGCGATCCCTTGGATTCTGCTCTGTAGCTTCATGGGAGCAGGGTGTGGGGCTTTGGGCTGTGATGCTCCCTCCATCTCTTAGCAAGAGGGCGCCGTCTGGAGTGGATTTTGAGGACCCCTGACCTGTGCTGTCCTGTCCCCCGATGACAGCCCTACCAGAGCCTTGTTGACCACAAGTGTGGCTGGTGGAGGAGGTTCACTGCACCCTGGGCCTGCTGAGCCCCTTGTGCCCAGGGAGGCGGATGGGGCAAGCAGGACCCAGAGCGCTGGAGCCAGCGCCTGGCAGGCCTGAGTGGGCAGCAGATCCTCAGCTGGTGCAGTGGCAGGGCCTTTGTGGGGGACAGAAGCAATAGGGGTGACAGAAGTGGTGGCTTTTTTCCTTGCAGCTCTTCCCTGCTGGCAGGGGCCTCTTCTCTACCTCGCTTACCATGAATTGGTAGGGGTTTTAAAGAATTTTTATATCACCATGTAACAAAAAGATTGCCTGTGCTTAACTTATTGCCAGTAAAGGTGGTTTTAGCCAGCCAGTCTCTGGGGACTGGGACAGCGCAGATGTGTTGGTCCATTCTGCCTTTCCCTTGCTTAGGAGCCCTGTGGCCAATTTCAGCTGAACCTGGAGGGTCAGGGACTCAGAGGAGTTCACTTTCCTGCCAGCTTTGTGCCAGTGGGCTGGTGAGTGAGTGGTTCAAGCCTCCCAAGTGCCCTGGAGAACTGGGAGAATGAGCCCAGCCTTTGCTAGGCCCTGGGAAAGGACTGGGAGGCCAGTGTGATGTCCTGCGAGGGTGGAGAGCTGCTGGGGCTGGTCACACCAGATTTAGACTTGTCTCACTT
This sequence comes from Sagittarius serpentarius, assembly GCA_034782735.1. Classification (NCBI taxonomy): domain Eukaryota; kingdom Metazoa; phylum Chordata; class Aves; order Accipitriformes; family Sagittariidae; genus Sagittarius; species Sagittarius serpentarius. Next base: position 7,848,763 of record JAVKLA010000052.1, read on the forward strand.
TCAAAGCCTTTATTGATTTCTGGGAGCTCTCATACATGGCTTGGACTTGCCCCGCTTCACCCCCATCCCTCTCCTGAATCTGCTCCTGAGAGCTTCTGAACAGCAGGTTCTGGGGGGATGGTGCCCTCCGCTCCCCTCACCCAGGGTGATGGGGGCCGGGCCATGTCCACCAGCCGCGCCAACCCGCTGGCTCCATTCCTGGGGCTCTGCCATGGCTGTGGCGGTTCCCCTTACCCTGCGGTGCCTGCTGCCCTGGCACAGCCCTGCCTCGGGTCACTGTCGTGGTTTAACCCCAGCCAGCAACTCAGCACCACGTAGCCGCTCACTCGCTCCCCCCCACCCAGTGGGATGGAGGGGAGAATCAGAAAATAAAGTAAAGCTTGTGGACTGAGATAAGGACAGTTTAATAGAGCAGAAAGGAAGAAACTAGCAATGACACTAATAACAACAAGAAAATGACAATAATAATAAAAGGACTGGAATACACCAAACAAGTGATGCACAAGGCAATTGCTCACCACTTGCCGACCAACGCCTGAGCCGTGCTCCCCCCTACTGCAGCTGGGCGTGACATCCCACGGTATGGAACACCCCTGTGGCCAGTTTGGGTCAGCTGTCCCGGCTGTCTCCCCTCCCACCTTTCCTGTGCCCCCCCAGCCTTCTTGCTGGCTGGGCCTGAGAAGCTGAAAAGTCCTTGACTGAGTCTAAACACGACTGAGCAACAACTGAAAACATCAGGGTGTTATCAACATTCTTCTCGTACTAACCCAAAACACAGCGCTGTACCAGCTACTAGGAAGACAATTAACTCTATCCCAGCCGAAACCAGGACAGTCACTCACCTGGCGAGTGGCCCGGTGTGCCTCCAAGGGAGGCTGCAGGGATGCCCGCTGCAGTGCGCTGCCCTGTCTGTGCCCTGCAGCTCTTTGCTCTGGGCAGCTTTTCCTCCCCAGCTCCTGCCCTTGCTCTCAGCATTGCCCAGCTTTGGTACAGATGGTGCCTGTGGCTGCGGCCCCCTTGCACCAATCCTGATGCTTGAGGGACAGCAGGGCAGGTCGAGGGGGTCCTGGTCAGGCAGGGAAGGTGGCACAAGAGGTGAGAACGCGTTTGCGGGCTTGGTGTGATGCAGATTGCTGCCAGCACCTCGGGCAGGGGTGCCAGCTGAGGGAATTTTGGGTGCCAGGGACACAGCTCATGCTCTCTGCCCTCCTGAGTACGTGCAGGCAGGACTGGTGGTCGGAGCCGGACTGGGGCGGGTGCCAGCCTGCTGCCCGAACCTGGCCCTGCGCACACCTGGGCGCGTGCCCGGCTCACTGCGGCGACCGGACCACGGAGCGATAGGCTTGTATGATCTCCTCGCTGTTGGGGCAGGTGTATTTGAACTCCTTGGTTTCGCTGGCACTGTTGAGGTAGCGCCACACGCCCCGCAGGTCCTTGGGGATCCCAAAGCGGCGGTAATGCTGGCACGCAACCTGTGGGCAGAAATGGGGTGAGCCCTTGCCCAGCCCTGCGTGCCTGTGGCGTGCCAAGGAGGGCCCCGTGGTCGGGGGCTGGTATTATTGGGCAGGATCCAGGCAGGAAGGGTGACAGGGGGCATCCCTGGCACTGCACGAGGCGAGGGGTGGCACCTGGCAGGGCACGTGGAAGGGAGCGAGATCGGTGGGAAGGCACTGTGCTGGGCAGGGCTCATGGGGAGGGGGGTGCCAGGGGGACACGGGGATGATACAGGGGTTGGCAAAGGAGCAGGGGGCTGCTGCAGGCACCGAGGGGAAGGTGAGAGCATGGGGCCGGCAGCATCGAGAAGCCAGGGAAAGAAGGGCATGGCGCTGGGATGCCTGCGCTCACCTGAACGATGTTGAGCTTGGGCAGCAGGTTGCAGTCGGCTAACGTGAGCTGGTCCCCGTCGAGGAAGTGGCGCTGGGAGGCCCGGAGGTGGGGGTCATGGGCCAGCTCGTACTCCAGGGGGGCACTCAGGTACTCGTCCAGCTTCAGCAGGGCCCGCAGCAGGCTCCGCTGCAGTGCTGCGAGGAGGGCGGCAGTGCCACTGGGTCAGGGCATGGCCCTGCTGTGGGCATGGGTCCCTGCAGCTCTGCCGTGGCCTCCTACCAGCCCATCCCTGTGCCCAGGCAACGTCTGCCCACACTCTTCCCACCTTGCCCAGGATGGGATCTGCCCCTGCCCTCCCAAGAGAGTCCTGGCACGGCCACGCTTGACTGTGGGGAGGGTCAGTGCCTGGAAAAACCCAGCGGGGGCAGGGGAGGGCTGGAAAGGCTGCTCAGGGTGACCTGAACGGGCTTTGGGGTGGTGTCCCCCCACCCAGCTCCTCACCCTCGTCCTGGGCAGGCACCGGGTTCTTGATGAAGGTGGAGAACTTGTGGAAGATGTCATTCCCGGCCAGGCTGGACTCCCTGTACCGCGGGACCAGGCTGGGGAACCTGCAGGGAGCGGGGCACAGCTGAGGAAGGAGGCAGGGGCCGGCAGGCTCATGTGCTGCCTGCCCGCCTCCCCTCTCTCAGCCTGTCCTGCCCTTCTTTGGGCCTTTGTCCCCTCTCGGGGCAACGCTGGACACTGACATGGGGGGGCCCAGCTTGTCCTCCAGGAAGTCCTCGATGGTGACGGTGTCAGTCTTGGGCTCACCGTTGTAGAGCAAAACGGGCAGCTGGGCGCCTGGCGCGAAGTCCTTCAGCACGTCCAGCGCTCTGCGGGAGACGGGGATGGATGCTGACACCTCTCAGCGCCCAGGGCTCTGCACATGTGTGTCCCGTGCAAAGGGACGCGGTGGTGCCCCCAAGCTAATCCTGCCTCAGTGTGTGCCCACGGCAGCTCTGCCCTGGGACAGGCCCACCGACCTCCCTCGGGCAGGTGGGGACAGGTACTACAGACTCCATGTGTCCCACAGCGCCCCTTCCCAAGGAGCTGGGGTCCTACCACCTCCCCCCATCAGTGTGCCAGGGCAAGGCTGTCCCACCCCACCCGTGGCCCTGACCCCATGGCTGGCAACCCCCAGGGTGAGTCGGGGGCACGACTCACCTCTTCACATCCACGGTGGTGAGGGTGAAGGGCACCCCTTTGAGCAGCAGCACCATGAAGAGCCGCTGGCAGAAGGGGCAGTGGCCCATGCTCTCCCCGTCCTCGCTTGCCTGCAGGTAGAGAGGGAGAGCTCAGCTGCCCCTTTGCCCCGGCACGGCCTCAAGCGGGGCCAGCGCTGGCCGGGCAGCCCCAGTGGGTGCAGAGTGAGGGTGGCAGGGTGCGCACCACCCACGCCGGCCAAGCCTGGGCTGGCCGCAGGCCGGCAAGCAGCGCTGGCAGCCCGTAGCACCTGCTACGCTGGGCAGGGTGCCAGCCCCTGGCCCCCGCCTGCTCCTGGGGCCTCCGCGCCTCACCCCAGAGCAGCCGGCATGGCACTGGGGGGCTGGCCCTGGCACCCCCGGGGGACCAGGGGACGCCAGGCTGCCCCAGCCCCGCAGTGCTGAGGGTGCTGGGGCTTGGGGGCAGCGACCACGGTGGCACTGGGTGTGGCTGTGGCAGGGGCCAGCCCAGCGCGGCAGGGGCCGTGCTGGAGGAAGGCGAGGGCGATGGTGGTGGCCCTGTCGCCCCCAGGTGCGATCCCAGGCAGGCCCTGTCCTGCCCTGTGCAGCCGCACAAACTGCACCGGCCGGGCGGTGGCTGGGAAGGGCCTGGCAGGTGCAGGCAGATGCTGCAGTGCTTGGGCTGCTGGGCAGGGGGCCCTGTTTTGGGGGGGACATCCCCATCCAACACCCCATGCTGGGCACCCGCAGCCCCCTCATGCCCGCAGGGCAGGCAGCAGCATGCCGTCCCCTGGAGATGTGCCCCGAGCTGCCCACTGCCTGCCCAGGGCCCCGCATCCGGGCACTGCAGTGGGCAGGGGTGGCAGCCAGAGGTGCCCACCGGCCTGGGGCGCCCCAGGGCCCCCCCCGCACCGTGACGAAGAGCTGGATTTGGGGTTTCTCGGCCATGCTGGGTGGTGGCTGCCGGCTGAGTCGTGGCTGTGGTGCGAGTGCCCGTGCTGAAGCCGCGGCCCCTCCCAGCCCACATTCCTTCCCGGGGTGCACCCGCTCCCACCCACACCTGGCCCCACGGTGCAGCTGGGGACACCCTGCCACGGGGCCCTGGCCGTCGCTGCTGCCACCAGCCTGAGCCCAGCAAGGGTGGCTCGCAGCATCGCCAGCTGCAGCAGCTCCTGCCTGGGTGCCCTGAGTGTGCCCTGCAGGGCTTTGTGCCCCCAGCCAGCCCCACCACCTGCCCTGGGCAATGCCAAGCACTGGGTACAGCCCTGTGTTGTGCCCAGCACCTGTTGCCCATAGGAGGCTCCTGCACCCCCACCCCAGGGCACTATGAACCCCCTCCTCAGCCCTTGCCCAGGCCTGTCCCTCCCTGGGCACCCAGCCTTGGCACTCCTGCCCACCAACAACCACACAGCCTTGCTGGCTCCAGTTATTATTTTTTATTTAAAACGATCATTATTTTCACATTTTATCTTTTTTTGTTTCTTTTGCTAGCAATGTACAGGCTCCTCCAAGGCGTCCCCGCCCCTCGGGGTGCCCCGTGCCCAGGGCCGTGCGTGGTACCGGCACTGTGCCCGTGGCTAGTGGCCAAGGATGTGAAGAGGGAGGCGAGGCGGGAAGCAGGGCCAAACTCAACAAAGCGGATAGTGTTAAGGCAGCGGCCACCCCTGCCCTGGGGCAACGCCCTCCTGCTGCCACCCCCGGGTACCCCCAGCAGTGTTTGTGCCTGGGCAGCCCCAGGCAGGGAGGCCACCGCAGCCACCCAGGCTGTGCGGGCAAGCGTGCCCTGGGCACACCGCGCTGGGGCCACAGAAGTGTCTCCATTGACCACTGAAAGTCACGGGGCATGGGGACGGTGGCGCAGCGGGGGTGGGGGCAGCTCTGCAGATTGGAGGGCTGGGGTGGCGGGGGACACACACACGGGCTCTGTGTCCCGGGTGCCGGTGCCCTCCCGGAGCCTGGCGTGGCAGGGCGGGCACAGGGCAAGGACAAAGCCAGAGCACATTGGAGCACAGCATGCCCACCCTGGGGTGCCTCCACTGAGGTCACAGCTGAGGACACAAAGGTGACACCATCCCCTCTCTTCCTGGTGGCAAAGGGCTAACCCTGAGCTGGCTCGGTCCCCCAGTGCCCACCCGGGAAAGCAGAGTGTGCCCAGCAGTGGAGCAAGGGGCACCCCGAGTGGGGGCTGCCCACCCGTGCCATCCACCCCACCCCCAGACCAGCCAGTTTCTAGTATGCCGTTAAAAAAAATAGGGTCTGAAAAATCTGAAAATAGAGCTTATCTCCCCCCAATTTTTCCCCTATTGAAAATACTGTATATTGTATCACAATCTATAGCAGGTGGCATACAGGACTGGCGAGATCGGGGGGGGGCACGGGGACAACAACAGGTCAGTTGCCACCTGGGTCTGCCCCGCCTTCTGCACCCTCGAGTGGGGCCAGGGCTGGCTCCAGTCCGCCTCCCCACACAGCGTGCCGCCCCATGGCAGCGACCTGGGGTGCCCAGTGCTGCCCGCTTGCTGGCAGGCCGAACCCGGGCCAGGGAGGCGGAAAGGGCAGCCCGGCCCTGGGTGCTCCCCAGGAAGGAAGGGGGGCTGTGCACAGCCACCCTGGGGTGTTGCAAAAGCCTGGGGCACCTATGGGGTGGGTGGCTGGGGTCAGCGGCTCCAGCCTTGCCACCATCCAGCCTCTGGGCAGGCCTGCGGGTTGCTGGAGAGCTGGGGAGTGCTGCTGGGCCACAGGTGCTGGGCCCAGCCCCTATCCCGGTGACAAGGCGGCAGGACCCTCTGCAGAAAGGAGGGGCACTGCTGGCCGGGGGGAGGCCACTGCCAGCGCTGGTGACAATGCCAGCCCCACTGCCACAGTCCATCCAGCACCAGCGCTGAGCCGGGCTGTCTTGTCCTCGTACCTCAAAGCCACCCCCTTCCCAGCTTCAAAAGCCATCCTGGGGCGCAGCAACCCCTCTCCCAGTACCACCACTGCCCCGACAATAAAACCAGTGCAGGTGGCTCCTGCACAGGGCCAGACGCTGAGCAATGAGTGCCAGGGCAATGGGAAAGAGGAGGGGACCCAGCGGAAAGGTGGCACAGTCGCAGGGATGCCTGGCAGTGGTGAAGTGGGCAGTGAGGGCAGGCAGGGGGCAGTGTGAGGGGCTCTGGGAGGAGGAACATGGCTGGGGGGCAGAGGGGAGAAACAGCTGGTGCCAGCATGTGAAATACCCTGTGAAGTACCCCTCTGCCCCCCCACGTGCCCCTCGGCTGGGGTGCCACTGCCCGGCCCCAGGGACAGTGCCGAGTGCCCAGCGCACACGTGGCAAGGCCGGGGCAGCCGGACCCCTCGGCTGGCAGCAGCACGGGCAGGGAGGACGCACCAGCGGGGCTGAGGCCCCTGTCTCAGGCAGGCTCGAGGTCGCTGGTGACATCCCATCAGTGACGGAAATCAATTGTAGGTGAAGCACCAAAGCTCCTGCGCCCGTGGCGCTGGACCCCAAGCTCCCCACACTGCCAAGGGTAAATGCCAAGCCAGGGGTGATGGAAACAAGGCGAAAGCAGCCATCCGTCCTCCTGCCCTGCCAGGGCCAGGCCTGGGGTGGTGCCAGGGCCGCGGGGGGTGGGGGAGGTGTCCCCACAGCCAGGGGTCCCCAGGGCAGGTGCAACATGGGTGTCCAACCAAAGGCACCGCTCACAGGCCTCAGCCCTGTTGCAACACGTGCCAGCAGCGCTGGCACCAAGCTGCGTCCTTCTCTTCGCAGTCTCTGTCCGTTGGCAAGCACTGGCTGGGCAAGCTAGCTGAGGACGGTGGCCCCCAGCACCACGCTGTGACACTGCCCCAAAGCTGAAGGGGACAAAGGCCACCCAGCAGGCGGTGGCACGTGAGGTCTGTCCATGCTGGCACCGCATCCGCCATGTCCTCCCTGGCACGCGCCTCCAGCTGCGGCAGCTCCGCTCGATGGGGCGACGGGAGGGGAGAGGCCAAAAGGGTTGCGTGGCTTCACAGCCGAGGGACGTGGCTGCCCCCAGGTGTCTCAGCACAGCGTGTCCGTGTTGAATGAGAGCTGAGCCTGCAGGCACGGAGACAGGCAGGGCTCAGGGGCTGGGCCGGGCAGGGGCTGCGCACTCTGCCCAGCGCACCCAGTGCTGCTGGGGCCAGGATCGGGCCTGGCGGGGAGCTGCCACCCCTCCCAGACAACCCTCTCCAGTCCAGCACTGGCCCCACCACGTCGCCTTCCCGGATGAGACCTGGTGCCATGGCACGCAGCCCCAGCGCCCTGTGGCAGGGACACAGCTGGGACCAAGGACGCCCAGACCTGGGGACGACCTCTCACCCTCTCCTCCTCGAAGCTGATGAGGCCCTCATCGTCAGTCTCCAGGTCCTCCTGCTCCTCCACCACGAGGGCCCGCAGCTCCGTGGGGGTGGCCCGGGGGCGCAGCAGGCTTAGCACACGCTCCAGGGGTGACTGCAGGGCGCAGCTGGGGCTTGTCTCCTGCTGCTCCAGGTTGTCGCTTTGCTTCTTGGCAAAATTCACAAACACCTGGAGGGGAAGGAGCAGGAGGCTGCGAGGGACCCCTGTGAGCACCTCCACCCCCTGGCCGCCCCTCACCTGCCATCCGTGCTGCTGGAGATGGGCCCCAGCACATCCCACTGGGCTGTGGCTGCCACTGTGCCCCCCACCTAGCTCCACCTCCCACCCCAAAGGTGGTTTCTGCCAGGCTCTTTGGCACAGCCAGCGGCCCTGGGGACAAGCATCCAGCCACCCACACCATCCCCAGTCTCACGTTGTCCAGCGTTGTTTGGCTGACGGAGTAGTCTTCGATGCCCAGCACGTCCACCACCTGCTCCATCTTGCTGAAGACCTGCGCCAGCGAGATCTGGTCCGACTTCAGCTGGTACTGGGCCTTGGTGTGGTGCCGCTCCTGCAGGGGACACGGAGGTGACACCCGAGCCCTCACTCCCAGGCACCCTCCCGTCACCCCGCAGGGGGTCCCACAGAGGTGTCCCTTGGGGGATGAAGGCTGCTTGCACTCCGAGGCGGGGGCTAGCAGGGGATGGCACCGCCACCACAGGGAGCTCACCTTGAGGACAGCCTCGGGGAAGTTGCGGTTGAAGAACCTCACCACCTCCTTGACGTTGAGGCTGGACTTGGTGCGCACCGTGATCATGTAGCCATCTCCGAACCTGTGCGGGGACAAGGGACCCTGTGAGGACGTGCCCCCCTACCTGCACCTCTGCGGGGAAGGACTGACCCCACGAAAAGGGACAAAGCTCTCCAGCAGCCACTGCACCCACCAGGACAGTGCCAGGACGGTCAAGCAAGCCCATCCCCTGCCCACGCTCCCAAGCAGCACCCACACAAAGGGCTGACATCTCGCCATGGGTGCCTCACCATCACCCTGCCATGGGGCCCCACCCCCCCCCACCCCACAGCACACACAGGGTGCTGGACACCCACCAGGCTCTTACCGGTTCTTCAGGTGCTGGATGCTGCCGAGACACTTGAGTCGCCCATTCACCATGATGGCCAGGCGGGTACAGAGCGCCTCGCACTCCTCCATGCTGGGGAGACAGGGCAGGCTTCGGCATGGTGGCATGGGGGGACAGTGCCAGGGGCCATGTCTGGGGCAGGCGGGGAGCCAAGCTCCCCAGGCCATCACCCGGGTGCCATGGCCCCACCACCAGGGATGGGAGAAGGCAACAGAGCGTGTCCTGGGTTCCCTCTGCTCCCTGTACCCTTGCCGAATGCCATCCACTGGGGACCAAAGAGCCCCCTCCCACCCATGCAGCACCCCAGGTGCCCAGAGGCACCACGGGCACAGCTAGAAGCCCCCCCGGACCTGTGGGATGTGAGCACCACAGAGCGACCCGTTTTGATGACATCCAGGATGAGGTTCCAGAGGAAGCGCCGTGCCTTGGGGTCCATCCCCGTGGTGGGCTCATCCTGTGGGATGGACAGCACCCTCAGACACCCCAGCCCCGGGGGGACCCTGCCACCCCTTCCTGTTCTGAGCCTGGCTCAGGACACCATCCCACACCCCAGGACACTCGTGGTGGAGCTGGGGGCAGGCAGCTCCCACCCAGGGTCATTTCTCCACCCTAGCCCAGAGCCAGCCCCAGGGACACGGTGGGTGGGAGGACCCCACGGGCAGGGTGCTGGAGCCCGAGACGCACCAGGAAGATGAAGGCTGGGTATCCAATCAGCGCGATGGCTGTGGACAGCTTCCTCTTGTTGCCTCCGCTGTAGGTGCTGGCGGGCTTGTCGGCGTACTTGGTCAGCTCCAGCTTCTTCAGTGCCCACTTGACCACCTGCAAAGCATGGGGGGCTGCCGTCACCCTGCCAAGGCCACAGGGCTGGCAGAGCTGGCAGCGGGCAAGTAGTGGGGCTCCGCAGTACAGGCCAGCTGCCAAGGGGACCACAAGTGATGTGATGTGCCAGTCAGGGGAGCCCCATGGCAGCCCCTGGCATGGCCATGAGCCATCGGTGGGGGCCTGCGAGTGCACGTGCCTGGCCCCGGCACTCCACGCGGGCGTACCACTGGGGTGGCACTGCCATGAGGGCAGTAGCACTGGCTCAGGTGCCCACTGGTGCCCGGTGAGATGCCACCCAGCACCAGCCCATGGGCGCTGGCCATCACCCGCCCAGAGCCCTACCCGCTCCTCGTCCTTCCAGGGGATGCCGCGCAGGCGGGTGTAGAGCTCCAGGTGCTCCTGGGCCGTCAGCTCATCAAAGAGTGCATCAAACTGGGGGCAGTAGCCCAAGCTCTGCTGGACCTGCAGGAGCTCCTTCAGGATGCTGCGGGAGAGGACGGAGGGGCCGTGGGGAGAAGGAATCACTTTTCAGGAGCACCCCGTTGCTCACTCCCCTTTCACATGCCTTCATACTGGAGCATCTTCTACCAGCTAACCCACAAGGGGCAGCCTCAGCTGAGAGCCAGTGTCACTTGCCACCCCCTAGATGACTGTCAGCCCAGCAGGACACAGGACTGCAGAGTCCTAGGGAACCACATGGGCACACTCGCACTGCTTCATCCCAGGAGACCCCCAAGCAGACCCTGTCCCATCCCCAGGATGGTGGGCAGTCCCTACCTCCCACCCAGCCCGTGCCCCCTGACCTGTGCCCGTTAACGAAGGCCTCTCCGCCTGTGGTGCTCTCATCCCCCGTCAGCATCTTGAAGGTGGTCGTCTTGCCCGCGCCGTTGACGCCCAGCAGCCCGAAGCACTCCCCGGGCCGCACGCCCACGCACAGCCGGTCCACGGCCAGGATGCGCCCGATCTTGCGGGACTTGTACACCTGGTGGGGCAGGGGATGGGGGCTCAGCCCGCCAGGAGGGACCTGGACCCCCAGTCCCAACCCATGTCCCTCAGACGGGATGGCTCCGAGGCATCTCCCTTGCAGCCCTGGCGCATCCCCCACCACTGCCGCCCCGCTGCTGCACCTTGGTGAGATTTTCGATCTTCAGCATGTCGTTGTCGGCGTCACCGCGCAGTACACGGTGCCGCTCGTTGGCCACATCGATGTCGTCCTCAATGGGTTTGGTGGAGACGGGCAGCCGCCTGCAAGAGGGTGCGCGGGACAGCGTGGGGATGCAGGCATGGGAGCCACCTGCCTGCATCCCTGCTGGGGATGGGCAGCTCCCCAGCTCGCCCGCAATGGAGGGGCAGCCTTAAGCTAAGGGGTCCTGATGGCAAAGCTACCCCTAGCTGGCCCCCCCGCTGCCCCCCTGCACTCACTGGGGCTTCCGGAAGAAGTTGTACTGGCACATGATGGTGATGAAGAAGCCAACGAAGCCTTCGATTGTCATGGCAACGAGCCCCCGCGTCACGATGTCCCATTCAAAGGGCGATTTCATTTTATCGAACTGCCCTGAGTGAGAGAAAGAGGAGAGAGTGGCTGGGGACGCCTTCCTGCAGGGACAACCTGGTTGTACGTCTTGAGCTGGCCTGTGACAATGACAGTGTCCTGCTCCCATGCCCCCTCCCCTGCCTGGGCTGGTCGGTGATGCTGGCACCAGGGCTGGTCACAAGGCTTTCCATTCACAGCGCGCGTGCCATTGAGATGACCTTGACAGGCTTGAGAGGTGGGCCTGTGCGAGCCTCATGAAGTTCAACAAGGCCAAGTGCAAGGTCCTGCACGTGGGTCCAGGCAATCCCAAGCACAAATACAGGCTGGGGCATGGGGAATTGAGAGCAGCCCTGCTGAGAAGGACTTGGGGGGTGGGTGGGGTGGACAAGAAGCTCAATATGAGCCGACAATGTGCGCTCGCAGCCCGGAAGGCCAACCAGATCCTGGGCTGCATCAACAGCAGCGTGGCCAGCAGGTCGAGGGAGGTGATTCTGCCCCTCTACTCCACCCTCATGAGACCCCACCTGGAGTCCTGTGTCCAGTTCTGGGGCCCCCAACACAAGAAGGACGTGGAACTGTTCGAACGCATCCAGAGGAGGCCACAAGGATGATCAGAGGGCTGGAGCACCTCTCCTTTGGGGACAGGCTGAGAGAGTTGGGGCTGTTCAGCCTGGAGAAGGCTCCAGGGAGATCTTATTGCGGCCTTCCAGTACCTGAAGGGGGCCTACAGAAAAGCTGGGGAGGAACTTTTTAGAAGGGCAGGTAATAACAGGACGAGGGGCAAGGGCTTTAAACTGGAAGAGGGGAGATTTAGATTAGATATTAGGAAGAAATTCTTCACCACGAGGGTGGTGAGACACTGGCACAGGTTGCCCAGGGAAGTTGTGGATGCCCCCTCCCTGGCAGCGTCCAAGGCCAGGCTGGACGGGCCTTCGAGCAACCTGGTCCAGCGGAAGGTGTCCCTGCCCACAGCAGGGAGGTTGGAATGAGATGATCTTTAAGGTCCCTTTCAACCTAAACCATTCTATGAAATCATCTTGCAACTTTTCAATCTCAGTAGGATGAAGCAACCCAACTGAGAGCGGGTATTGGATGGATTTGTCAGATCCTGCCCCAAAACTGCCCCTCATGATGCCAGCAGCACCTGGGTTATATACAGAACCTGCCTGAGAAGAAGAGAGCAACAAGAGTTTTTTGAGGCCAGGCTGAAGCTGTGAGTAGCAAAAGGCTCATTTTGGCTGGGCAGCGCAGCCCTGCAAGCAACAGACCACGTCTGGAAGGAAAGAGCCCTTGCAGTCCCCGTCCCTCATACCACAGCACGGCCTCACCACAGCCCCACCACAGGCAGTGTGCAACAGCAGCAGAAACGCACAACTCTGCCAGGGCTCACAACCTCCCCTCCCCACGGGGCTGCTGTTCAGGATGGCCCAAAGAACCATTCTCAGCATCACTGGCACCATGCCACGGCTGACCCTCAACTGTGTCTCTTCCTGCACCCCATCTAGTTCACATCCCCCGGCTTTTTGCTCCAGGTTGCTCTGGGCCTCAGGAAGCCCCACAGGGCAGGCAGAGGGGATGTGCCAGCACCATGATCCCCTCCAGCCCCACACGCCTTGGAGCAAGGGAGGGAGGGAATGAGAGGCCATACCGATCTTGGCATAGTATTCGTTGATGTACTCGTTGTAGGCCATCTCCATCAAGCCGTGGCCCAAGTTGTAGTTAGGGAATACAAGGAAGCAGCTCTTCAGGTAGCTGTTCACCACCTTCAGATCCTGTGGGGACGGGCAGAGAAGACACAACCATCAGAAACACCACTGAGGACCAGGAGTCCATGGTAGGATCAGGATCCCCACCAAGATACAGCCTAGTCAGGTCTCATAGCTGACCCCGCTGGGAGCAGAGACATTCTGAGGTCCCACCCAGCCTAAGCTGTCCCACGACCTGATGGCAGCTTCTCCCTTCCTGGTGGCCCCAGGCAGAGCTGTGAATCCCATACCTTGTCATGCTCAAAGAGCTGCAGCAGGAACGTGGCAACAGTGGCCGTGATGCCAATGAAGAGGTTGATGACAATGAGGAAGACGTAGGCGGAGCTGGGCACCTCAAACCAGAAGGAGGCAGGGTACATGATGGGGGTGATGGACCAGCTGGGAAGGTGAGCCGCAAGAGCGCGCGTCAGCATGGCAGGAAAGGGACCGGGCAGCGTCAACCGTTGAGCCTTGGGGTCTCCCATGTCCCAGCCCCGTCCTCCCTGGGCTCTCCCACCCCTGCCCTCGCAGCCCACCAGCTGCGGGAGCTGCAGAACATAAGCGAGATGGGCAGCCCCAAGGCCAGATCCTGCCTGTATAGCCACAGTGCAGATGGGGCATTGGAGGGACCCACCAGTGCATCGTGACCACCCCTTTGAGTAACGTACCCGTAGAGCAGGAAGAGGGAGAGGACAGCAGGGAAGTTGGTGGGAGAGGTGTATGCCGGGAGGTCGAACACAAACAGGATGATGATGCAGCACGTGGCCGGCACCAGGTAGTTCAGCTGGAGAAGACAGAAACTTCTGTGACTGCCCACCCACCCACCTGGCCCTGGGGGCTCAGCCGGTGGGACCATGCACCCTGCTCACCATGTCCCACACGTAGTTGGCCAACCAGTAGATGACAGGGTCACAGCCACTCACGAACTGCAGATGTTTGGCCTTGGTGGCCTTTTCAGCCACCAGGAATACCACAAAGCTGGCTGGCACGAAGGACATGGCCACGATAATGAAGATGGCAATCACCACATCTGTGCCTTGCAGGCTGCATGGGGAGCAAGGAAGAGAACAGGGACCACGTCACCCTCAGCTGCCCAGGAAAGGGCCACCCGTGCTGGCGTGGGACAGTCATTGTGCACAGGGCAGGGCACAGCACAGGGACCCCCACACCACCACCACCCGGTCGTCCCCCCCATGCAGCCTGCAAGGCAGAAGCCTCGCCATTCCCCTGCAAACTGCGGTGGGGAGCTCTCTCCCTTCCACAGGATGGCCACCCTCCCTCAAACCCACTCCTCAGACCTACAGGTAATCCAGGGACAGGCTGGCGCTCGTCTTGTTCATGGGGTGGTTGGTGACTGTGATGCCTGTAGGAAGGCCCAAGAAGAAACAGGAGGGTGAAAGCTGGCTCGGGACAGAAAATCTTGCCCCCAGCCTGCCTGGTCCTGGCACTGAGCGCGAGGATAGTTTTCTTCCCTGCTGCTCAGCAGGAGCTGAGCTGCCTGAAGCAACTGAGCACCTCGAGGCCAAGCCTTCCCTCACCAGCTGGCAGAGAGCATCCTCAGACACATTGCAAGCGCAGGTGCCAGGAGGCAGCACCTTGGGACGTTCTGCCCCAGCCCTGACCCTGCCTAGCCCAGATCTCTCAGACAAGGTGTGTGACCCCTCTGCCTCAACTGGGCATGAGCCTGCTTGCTCCAAGGGGAGACATTGCACTTCAGAGCCTGGTTGAACAATGCCCTAAAGCCGTTCCTGATGTGCTTCTGCCCTTAAACGCCTCCAGGTCCTCACCGTAGGCAGCAGGGTTGCCTTTGCTCTTGGGCAAGTTGGCTCGCAGGATGGCGTTGTTGAGCGCGTTGAGGTAGGTGGGCATGCTGTGGTAGCCCTTGTTGTTGTAGAAGACCTGGAGGAGCAGGGAAGAGTGGTGGGAGGTGGCAAGAGAGCTGGGCCCATGGCAGAGGTATCATAGAATCATAGAACGGTTCAGGGTGGAAGGGGCCATGAAAGGCCATCGAGGCCAACCCCCCTGCGGTGAGCAGGGACACCTTCAACTCGATCAGGTTGCTCAGAGCCCCGTCCAGCCTGGCCTGGAATGTTTCCAGGGATGGGGCTTCTACCACCTCTCTGGGCAACCTGGGCCAGTGTTTCACCACCCTCAGCGTAAAAAATTTCTTCCTTATATCCAGTCTAAATCTACCCTCTTTTAGTTTAAGGCCATTTCCCCTAGTCCTGTCACTGGAAGGGAGGGATGGGATGGGACGGGACGGGACAGCCTCAGGACAGCCTTCCTGTGCTCACAGCTGTGGGGAGGGCAGGCCACTGCTGACCACGCCGGGCCAGACCCCCTGGGGTGGGAGCTGCAAAGCACCCCAGGGGGCAAGAGCCCCCCCAGATTCCTCGGTGGAGAGCACTGCTGCAGAGCAGTGGGTGAGGGGTCCCTGCCGCGCAGGCAGCCCGCTTCTCCTCCCCACCCATGCCATGGCTGCCGCTGCCCACCCATCTCCCTGCTGCTGTGGGGCACAGCGCGGTCCCACCTGGGCCGTTCTCCGGACAGCGATCTTGCGCACCGTGGCAGGAGCCCTGGCCCCAAAGGAGGCCGGGATGGACTTCTGGACGTTGCCAAAGGTGAGTGCCCCGTACCTGCGCGACAAGGGACCGCCAAGCTGTGACCTCTGTCCCCTGCCTCCGGGCGCGGGGCCATGCTTAAGCATGCTCCCGGCTCCCATCAGCACCCTGGGCTGGCGTTCCCGAGTCCCCAGACCTGCACCCCTGCTCCGCAGCACAGGGCAGACCCTCCCAGCCTTCCCTCTTGCCTGTGCAGCCGGAAGCGGTCCGAGGTGTAGAGCAGATACTCGGAGACATTGCGCCCTGTGATGTCTGCCAGGATGTCCCCTGTCACCACCTTCATCTGCTGGGGGTGGCCCCCCACGCCGCTGGGGCAGGAGAAGCCGGTCCCCTGCATGGAGCACGTGCACTTGATGGGCTCATGGATGATGTGTGGCAGGGCAGGGGCTGAGGTCACGGTCTCTGAGGAGCAGAGAGGGCAGCTCACAGCCAGGCTCCTGCCTGCCCTGGCTGCCTGGGACAACGTGGGGGTGGCAGGGGGCCCAGCTGAGAGGTTCTGGCTGGGCACAGAGGGAGCACCCTGCCCCACTGGTGTTAGCTCCTGCTGGGCCAGAGCCTGGTCTGTAAGAGGGCTTTTGTGTCCTGGTGACTGAAAGGGACTAAGAGATGGATGTGGGGAAAAGCTTTGGGGGGACAGAAATGGTTCAAAGAGAGGGCATGAAGTGTGGCTGGAGAAGGCAATAGCTGGGGACCAAGCAGCCAGCCCAGCGAGGGTGACGCAAGGCTGCCCACAGGGCTCTCGATGGTGTCACTGCCCCAGGGAGCTCCACCGGCACTGCTGGGGCTGAACCGGGGCCAGCACCAGCCCTGAGCCAGAAGTTCAGCCCTGCAATGCTCTGCTGTGGCCAGGCCAAACTGATAGGCACTTCTAGGGGTCCCTGGAGCTGCTTCTGCGGGGGAAGATAGGCCATCTCCCTGCTGGAGATGAATCCCAGGCCTGGACAGACTCACGCACCGAGTGCAGGCGATACCTTTGACAGCGGAGGAGAAGGTCGTGGAGTTCCAGGCACGGAGCAGGTCCTCATCCACCGAGACGGGGTAGTCGGAGGGAGCTGGGGACGGAGGCGGTGGCACAAAGTTGGAGAGCGGCAGGCCCTGGGTGAAGGAGTCAATGCACATGGCGTCAAAGTACTTGGCCGCCAGCATCTTGGACTCATTGCTGTTGAGGTTGAGGGTCTGCATGGGCTGGTCCAGCGTGTTGTTGAAGGCTGTCTTGAGCACGCAGGTGGCCCCCACGCCGGAGGGCAGGTGGAAGGTGTTCACCAGCTGCTGGGGGCTGGCGTCAGGAGACAGCCTGATGCTGCGGGGAAAGGAGCGGGTGAGGAGGAGCAAGGAGCAGGAGACATGGGTCTCACCACCTTGGCCATCTTCTGCTGGGACCTCCCCGAGGCCTTGGCATGTATCGTGACTAAATGGGCACAGGCACCACGGCGGCACACACACCCCAGGACTGGCACGAGCCAAGCTGCTGATCGGAGCCAGCATCAGGGCTGGCATCTCTCCCAGAGAGACACCCTGCGAAGGATGCAGGCTGCTTTCTGCAAGGGGACATGGCCCTGGCCAGGCTCTGCTCCAAGCCTGAGCCAGCCCCAGCACCAGCCCTGCTGGGGGCTGCCCTCCCTGCTGCCACCCACCACAGTCCCAGGGATGGAGACAGGGATGGGGACGGGGCATGGGACACTGGTCACCAGCGAGGCGCGGCTCTCACCGGTACTCACGCCGCTCCTCGTTGGCGTAAGGAATGAAGTTGCCCTTGGGCTGGGTGTAGTTGTGGTACTGTGATGGTGAGAGGATGAGGGGCGGCAGGTCACCTGCGGGGACAAGGACGGGAACCCGCTTGCACACGCAGCACTGCCGCGCACAGGCAGGCTGGCTGAACGCCTGCAAGCCTTGTCCTCACCCCCCCACCCCAGCCAGTGTCCCCACCGGCCACACTGGGGCAGGCAGATAGGGCCACCAGCAGCCCCCAGCTTGCAGGCGGGTGGCTTGCAGGCACCTATTTCGGGCACGGAGAGCGCAACCGTCATGGCCACGCAGACGAAGAAGGCGGGCAGAAGGATCTGCGAGAAGAGGGCCTTGGTGTTGCGCTTGGCGCAGTGGAAGCGTTTGACAATCAGCCCGTGGAACTGGCGCAGCTTCAGCCATGAGCCCTCCAGCTTGAAACTCCCCTGCCCAGCCAGGTCGTGGTCCTCCGCCTCCACCTCCGCCTCTTGCTCTGGGAGGGGAGAAGGACGTCAGCCCCCCAGCACGGCCGCTCCCACACCCGCCTTGGCCTCCAAGGAGCTGAGCTAGGCACCGAGCCAGGCGCAGCCACCCCAGGGGACAGGGCAGCACCCATCCCTGATGGCCACCGAGCCACAGCAGCACTGCGGCATGAAGCGAGGCAGCTAGCTGGAGTGTTCCTCTTGGCCCAAAATGGGAAATTCAGACAGAAGTTTTATAAAACCATCCCAGATTGGTGCTTTTTGGCAGCACCCCTCCTTTTCCCCATCAGCTCCCCCAGCTGGCGAGGGGTCAGCACAGTCAGGAACTGGGAATGGGACAGGGGTGGGGTGACCCAGTGAGGCAGCAGGCGTGGGGCTGGGGCTCAGGGAGCTCTGCCACGGCACAGTCTCAGCTCTGCCTCTGGCAACCCAAGTCACAACACTCAGAGCAGCCCCAGCCGGGGAGGCAGGGTGGCACACCCCTCAATTAATCACAACAAGAGGTGCTGAGATAACCCAGAAAAGGATATGTGAATAAAACAGCAGCCTCAGGGCACCTGCCTGCATCCACCCTCCTCTGGCAATCCCAGCACCCGGGCAGGGAGAGCTCTGAGAGAGGGTCAGGGTACAGGGGGCGAAGCCACCAGCTAGAAGATGACTCCGTGCCCAAGGGCCAAGAGGAGACAGCCCGACCGGGCGCCAGCCGCGAGGAATGAGCGCGTTAGTGAGGCAAGTCTGCAAGGTGGCACCCGTGGGATCCGAGGGAGGCAAAGGGCAGAGCTAACACCAGCTGCGCCCACTGGCTCTGTGTCTCAGCACAGGACCCTCCCACACACACCCTACCAGTTTGGGGGTGCAAGCTGGTGGAAGCACCCGTTCCCAGCCCTCCCACCCAGGCTGCAGTTCTTCAGGCACAGCATCAACAGATGCATCATCAGACTCCCTGCAGGGTCTCGCCCCCCACCCCCAGCACACCCACGCGTCCTGGCCAGAGCCAGCTCTGCTCTGCCCAGGTGCAGGGACGGGCGCTGCCACTGCCCTGGCCACCCTCTGTGTCCCAGCCGAGCGCCTTCCCCGGCCCCTGCCGCTGGCCGGGCACCGGCGGCACGAACCTTGCAGACTGATGTTATCAGGGTCCTGCTGGTTATCGAACAGGGGCGCATAATCCCCAAAGAATTCGGAATAAGCCCCACCTTCGTCGCCCCGCACGGAGCCCACTGAGGAGGCCGAGTGCAGGGACGCCTGCGACTGCGCCAGCTTGGAGCAGGTCACCAGGTTGCTGAGCTCCACCTCGGGCTTCTCTGGCACAGCCGCTTCGGCAAGGGGCTCCCCGTTGGCCTCAGGTTTCGGGCCCAGCTCGGGGGCAGGTGGCCGCAGAGCGTCCTTCTTGGACTCCTTCATGTCTGGAAGGAGAAGGGGGGTTGCCACTGGCCATGCCACCCTTCACCACGGTATGGCACAGAGCAGGGACAGATCTGCTCTGCAAACCCAGAGTGGAGCAGAGGCCCGTTGCCCTTCGCCGGCATGGGCTCTGCTGGAGACCATTCCTCCCCTCGGGAAAGGAGACTCCTGTGGCCACATGCAAGGGGAGAGGAGCCACCAAGCCCATGCAAAGGCACACAGCCCCTTGCCAGCCCAAGCAGCACCATGTGCCCCCCGCCCCCGGCCCGTACCCACGTCGCTGTTCTCCAGAGACTGGTCCTCCTCAGACACCTTCAGGAAGACCTCCTCCAGAGTGGTGTCCATCAGCCCAAAACTGGTGAGGTCCAGCTCCTCCAGGCTCTGCTCCAAGTGCTGCGGAGGCAAAGTGCTGTGTGAGGAGGGCAGGAGGCGCCTGCAGTGCTGCTGCCCCTCACAACCACCTGCCTGCCCATCTCGCCAGCCCCCACGGGTACCTGGAAGAGCCTCTCAAAGCAGCCCTTCTTGACAGCCTCGCTGGGCAGGATGTAGGAGAGCTCAGTGTTGGTGTCCGAGATGAGGAGGCAGGAGGCCACATATTTCTTGATGAACTGGGAGACACGAGGCTCAGAGCAGGGGCTGACGGAGGAGTGGGCGGGGGGGCTGTGCGGCAGGCCTGGCTCTGTGGCAGAGGGGCAGCATCGGTCAGTCACTTTGCACCCAGCCTCCCACCACATCCACCCTACACCCCAGTGCCGCAGGGGCTCCTCCAGCCTCCATCGCCAGGTGCTGGCAGCTTCCCGGCCACCCCGCCTGGCCTGGGGACGATGCTCTGCATCGTGGCCCACACTGGACATCTCGGTGGCCAGCCCTCGGGCCGGACAGAACCGGCGCCTGGAGTCAAATGTCACCACACGGTCTAACCCGGGACCCAGACGGGAGGAATCAAGGCTGAGCGATGCCACCTCCTTACACCCCTGCCCTGTCCCCCTCCGCCCTCCATGTGGCATTAAGGAGACTTGGGGTGGGAGCACTTGGGTGTTGACCTCTCGTTTCTTTCCTGGGCTGAAGAAGGGCTGGTCCCATCTACTCCACTAAACACAGGGTCCCACTGCCCCCCAGACCTGTGCCGTTCCTCGTGTCCGACTGCTTCTTCACCACTGTCAGCCTGTAGCCGTCACCATAGGTGCTCTTGAGGAAGAGCGGGGAGCCGCAGCACTTCAGCTTGCCGTGGGAGATGATGGCAATGCGGTCACCCAGCAGGTCGGCCTCATCCATGTGGTGCGTGGAAAGCAGGATGGTCCTCCCTGATGGTGGCACAGAGCCTCAGTGGAGGGGCCAGGGCCACCGCAGCCAGAGGGGTAATGCTGGGCTCTGCCCACCTCCGCTCACCTGGCTTGTACTTGAGGATGAGGTCCCAGATGGCCCTGCGTGCGTACGGGTCCACACCAGCTGTGGGCTCATCCAAGATCACGGCCCGCGACCCACCCACAAAAGCAATGGCCACCGACAGCTTCCTCTTCATGCCCCCCGAGAGGGTCTGCACCAGGGAGTGGCGTTTGTTGGAGAGCTCCAGGTCCTCAATCATCCTGGGCACAGGGGAGAAGCACCAGGGATGCCGGGGGGGGCCCGTACTGCCATGCAGTGCCTGCGGGGAGCACACGACGCCTCTTCCCCACATGGTACCTACGGCCCTCGGCTGCTGGGACAGCCCAGCTGCAGCCAGGCTACAGAAGCATCTTCTGCTGGCTTCCACAGCCTGATACCCCGTTTTGGAAAACACTTGGTGGAGCTGCTCCAGGGGACATCCTGCTACCAGATCACTTGCCACAGCTCAGCCAGCAGGAAGGGGACCCACTCATGCAAAAGGCACAGATGGGGCAAAAGGAGCTGGAGGGTGCCTACTTGTCCATCTCCTTGCGGATCTCCTCCTCTGCCATGCTCTTGAGCTGCGAGTAGAACCAGAGGTGCTCCTCGACTGTCAGCCTGTCAAAGAGCACGTTGTGCTGGGGACACATGCCCAGGTTCTTCCGGATCTCATCCATCTCCGTCCGGATATCGTGGCCATAGATAGTAGCGGAGCCCGAGGTTGGAGGGAACAAGCCGGTGAGGATGGACCTGGATGGATGGAGAAAGGCAACAAGGTGAGGGACCTCATATGCCTCCATCTGGTCCCAATACCAACCACCACCTCCAGGAGCATCTGCTGGGCCCCAGGCAGACCAGTATCAGTGCAGGGCCACACGCCCACTGCCTGTCCCCCTACTGTGCCACCCCCACATCCACACTGCTGCCCTCTGGGCATGGCACCAGCTGCCACAGGGCCCTGCAAGGACACCATGCAGCACCTTCCCCCCCATCGCACCTGGCTAGAAGGACATGGCCCATGTCCGCCCTGACGAGCACTCACATGGTGGTGGTTTTGCCCGCGCCGTTGTGCCCCAGGAACGACACCACCTGGTTCTCATAGAGGTTGAGGCTCAGCTTGTTCAGTGCCAGCTTCTTGTCCGTCTTGTAGACCTTGGTGAGCTTGTCAATGCAGACAACTAAGGGGAGGTGGGTCGGCTCCTCCTCGATGCCCCGTGTCTCCTCTGCTGCGACAGAAGGATGGTGAGGAGCTGGGGGGGTGGCAGAGAGGCCGGGCTTGCAGCAGGCCTCCCCGGGAGATGAACCTTCCTGTCTCCGTCCCATAATGGCTGTGCTGGCTCGTGGCCCCTTTCCCTCTGCTTCGTGCCAGCTTCCCCTCTCCCGCACCACTGGCAGCAGCTCCCAGACAGGCAGCAGCGCCTGGCCCAGGATCCTGCCCCAACAAGGGCACAGGGGACTCGGGGGGCTCCATGCAGGACCCTGCAGCAGAGCCAGGGCCATCCCTGGGGCCATCTCCCACTGCCCCCATCTGCCCTTACCCAGCCTCCGGCTCTCCATGGCACAGGCCTGATCCTCCTCCATGATGCTGAGGCGGGTGGTGCAGGACCAGGGCCAGGTCCACTCCCAGGTCTCCACTCGCCCGTTGCCCAGCCAGTAGGACTTCTGGAAGGGGAAGTACCAGGGCCGCGGCAAGCCGAACATGCCTGCAAGCACAACCCCTGGGGAGTGAGGCCCGACCCTGCACCCATGTCCATGCAGAAGCTGGCCAAGGACTGAGGCAGAGCTCAGCATGGGTACGGGCATGGACATGGCCTCGGAGGTTTCCCCAGCTCAGGGACATCACTGCGGGGTGAGGCCTGCAAGCGCCCTGGCCAGCTGGGCTCAGGGCAACGCTGCTGGGCTGTGCAAGGAAGCAAAGTCCTTTGGGCTTTGGGGTGGGCCTGGCTCATGCTTCAGTTTTACTAGGAAAGCAAAGGAAGCAGGTGAGACCCCTCCCTGAGCAGGCGATACAGGGGAACAGTGCTCCAGCCACCGACACCTTGCTTTGCTACAGCTGGCCCGTGAACCGAGACATGCGACTGAAGAACTCCAAGGAACCTGCTGGTGTTACCAGTGGGTCAGGGCATGTGGGCAGGTATCCCCAACAGGACACGCAGGGGACGCTGAATGCATGCTGTGCCAAATCCCACCACGTCGAGGCTGAGCACCACCAGGAACCAGCAGGAACCCAGTGAGGAGACTCCTGTAAGATCAGAGGTGCCCCCATGCCCCACCACCCACACGTACCTGGGTGCACAGCCTCAATGTACCACGTGAGCACCCCGTACACCACGGCATCCACGATCAGCATCATCATGGACAGCAGGAGGTTGAAGTCGTCTCCTTCCACGGGTGACTGGCTGAAGGTGTGCCACTGGATGCCCACACCGGCCACCTCGTACAGCGCAAAGTACTTGGAGCCCAGCCCAAAGGCTGTGGTGGACATGAGGGACTGCGGAGAGGCAGAGGGAAGGGAAGGGGCTGTCAGCAGGAACCAGAGACCAGCTCCGGAGGAACAGGTTGGGGCGAATTCCTACCCGGTGCTGTCCCCCCCAGCCCCGTAGAGATGGTCCCTGCCCTGGGAGGCACCAAATCTTCTGGAGATGCCTCCAAAGCCCCATGGGGAGTTGGTTCATACAGGCAGAGGTTTGCTCAGGGCTCGGTGACAGCTTAGTGGCCTGTGTACTGGACACGGGGTGCCTGGGGCAAACCTGGGGCCAAGCACCTCCCTAACAGCAAACTCACCGCGATGCACTTCTCAAAGGCCGTGATCTTGTCATGGGCCACCTCCTCCCGGATGGCCACGTACATGTAGGGCACATAGCTGAGGAAATAGATGATGCCGCCGCAGGCAGAGGCCAGCTTGGCCTTGGAGTAGAGCACCGACACCAGGAAGCTGCAGGGAGGACAGCGTCACCTCGGATCCTACCCCACCAGGGCTTTCCCCACATCTGATTTTGGTGGTGTTGAGGTGATAAATTGGCCCCTCAAATCAGCTGGCTGGGGGGACCTATGCCCTTCCATCAGCCCTTGCCCACCCTCGCCCCATGGCACAAGGATCCCGGTGCTGCCCATGACCCTTACCCCACGGAGTGGGCCAGGCACCTCACCAGAACATGATGGTGGCCACTGCGTAGATGGCGAGAAAGAGCCAGATGATGAGGACATCGCTGTGCATCAGGACCTTGCCGTACTTTAGGATGGCGGTGAGCGCCGTGACCGAGATGGAGAGCTGGACAAAGCCGGTGATGAACCAAGCCACCCAATGCACCGCGTTGTTCAAGCCCATCATCTTCATCACCTGTGAGGACAACACTGCTCAGTGGGGCTATCCCCTGCCCTGCGCATCCCTGCGGCCTCACCCACTGGGGCTGGGGGAATAACGGGAAGCACCGAGGGGTCCCCAGGCACTGCTGGGAGTGGGCAGGCCGCAGCACCCTGTGCCAGGGTGCCAACAGGCTCAGCTCCCTCTGGCACTGGGCAGGGTTTGTGCTGGGGACACTTGGAAGGACCAGCTCAGCCCAGGGATGTGGGATCTGTGCCGCCCCAGCTCACACGCCCCAGAGACATAAGGAAGGTGCCCATGGGTGCAGCGCAGGGCTCAAGAGGTGCCAGCTCCTCCCCAGGGATCTCTCCCACCATCCCCACCTCTTTCAGGCGATGCTCCTTCTCCGTCACAATGTGCTGGATCATCATGGCCACCGAGTAGACCCAGGAGATCACCATGCACAGGGGCATCATGTGCTCAATGACAAAGAGGAAGCTGGTGGGGTAAAGGAAGAGAGGTGAGAGCCGGATGGTGGCACCACCGCAGAGAGCTAGGGAGACCCTGGGGCACAGGGGAGCAGAAGGGCTCTCCCACCACCCGGGGACAACCAGCCCTCTGGTCCAGCAGCTCCTTAGTGCCCTTAAAGAGCTTCTCCAGTGAGCCCATAAAACAGTCTGGTGTCCTGGCTGTCAGGTCCTGGCAGGCAGGTGGGCAGCAGCCGTGGCCTCAGCCCGATGCTGTGCCTACCTGCTGTGGACAGGGCCCTATCCACCCTCCTGCCCTGGAGGGCTGGTGGCTCTGGGACTTCTCCAGGTGCTTCCTCCAGACCACTGCGTTCAATAACCACCGACAGACCCATGTGCCATTCATTTAGCATGCTCCCCTTGTTCTCCCCAAGTCTTTCAGCCTCCAAAACACCCCGCAGCCATGAGTTCCCTACTTCAGCTGTGAACAGGGCACAAAATCCTTCCCCTGCTTGCCTAGCCTGCTGGCCCAAGGAACAGAGCTTAACTGGTTGCTCATCACTCCCAATGTCACCAACCTCTCTCAGGCCCCCAAATGTGTCCCCTTTTCCTAGCTGAAGTGTCCTGGCCTGCAAAGAGGAAGAGGAAAGGTCCTGCCTCTGCCCACCCTGACCATGTGGGTGTTACTCACTCATCTCGGGTATAACATGGGTACGGGAACATCTGCACATAGTTGCCGGGCTCCACTATGTCATGGCCAACAAACGTGTTGATGAGGGCACGCTCCATCATATCTGGGGAGGAGGAAAGGCCAGGCTGAGTGGGCAGTGCAGGCAGGGGCCAGGCATGTGGGCAGCTGCAGCAGGGAGCTGGCACTCACCCTGGATCCAGACGAAGCCATAGAGAAAGTAGAAGCGGCCACCAGTGTTGGGGCCAGGCCGCCAGTAGGCCCGCCGGATCTCATTGGTCTTCTCCGTGAAGCTGGAGTTCTGCCGGATCTTGTACATGACGTGCGGGGGCAGCGAGCCATCCCTGTTGGTCTGGAAGATGACGCCTGTGGGCAGCAGGAGAGGCAGAGAGCCCGCTGGCACCACGGGAGACGGCCACAGCGGCCAGCCCGTAGCAATGGGCAGGGATGTGGAGGGGTTCAGTGTGTCCCAGCCAAGGGCACCACAAGGGCTGCCATGGATGAGGAGGGTGCGCACGGCCCTGGCATGGGATTAGAGGGCATGGGGACCACAGGCAGAAGCAGTGGGAGAGCCAGGGCAGTGGCAGGGCTTGGCCAAGGGCAGAGGACGGGTACCGTGAGATGCTCGGTCCACTCATCCACCCAATGCATGCACCAAGGGAGCGATATCCCAAAGCCAGCGGCCCCAGCCCGGGACACAGCTGGAGGACATGGCTTCAGGGACCCCTGTGAAGGGGCTGGTTCCTGGGGACATACTGGCAAAGACCGTGACGTTGTCCTGGTAGGCCTGGTTCAGCGTGTAGTTGACGATGCTCTCCTCATCCGGGAAGCCTTTGAAGATGTCCACGCTGACCTGGTGGGAGAGGAAGGCTGGTGAGACCCCACTGGCCCTGACAGGTCTGGCAAGCAGACCCCGCGCACGGTACAACAGGTACCACCCACAGCCACCCCGCAAGCCCCCAAACCCAACAGTGGATGGGCACCTCCACCATTTACATCTACCCCAAAGCTTCTGACACTGCAGAAGCCACTATCTCTTCCAAGTCCCATGGCCTTAAGGAGGTCTGAGTGGACCTGACCCATCTTCAGCCCCACAGAGCCCGGCTGTGGGCAGTGGGTGCCACTCCAGCACCCATGTTCCCACAGGTGGGCACGACTTCACCTTGGCCATGAAGTGGACCCAGCCGCAGGCAGCATTGTCAATGGTGTCCAGCTGCTGGAGCAGGACGCTGGCGTTGGGCAGGGAGAAGTTGCCGTTAAGGAAGTTGTGGAGAACATCGCTGTCGGAGACATTCAGGATCTCCGGATGCTTGTGGAGGTCGGCGGTAAACTGGGACAGGGAGGGAGACACAAGAGGGAGAAGCTGGGGTACGCCCTGCCTCTCAGCCCCCTCTCCTGCCCATGGACACAGATGGGACCCAATGCTCCTCCTGGGGACAGCATCCACCCTGCACAGGAAACCAGCCTGGTCCTCACAAGAGCAGGGTGGGCACCCAGGAGCACCTGAGAGCTTCACATGAAGAAGCTACAAGGTGCTTGGGGGCAAGCCACCCCCTTCCCACCCCCAGGCAGTAAAGCCCAGGCAGGCTCAGTCCCCACCACACTCTCCTACCTGCTGCAGCCAGCGGATGCGCCTCTGCAGCCTCCCCTCCTCCAGGTAGGCACGGATCTCAGGGGAGATGTTCAGCCACGCCTTGGCGTAGTGGGTGACATTGCCCACGAAGGCGAAGGTCTCGTTCGCCTGGCAGGGAGGAATGTCACGCAGCAGGAAAAGGCAAGGGCCCCCCTGCTCTCTGGGATGGCTAGCAGCCACGGAGCCATCTGCCCACCTCCCAGCAGGCATCGCTAACCCAACAAGGGCCAGGGCAGCTGCCTGCTGGCAGTGCTGGCTGGCCGCCAGTCCTTCCTCCCCACTCAGCCCTTGCCCTGCTCCTCTGGGCAAGGAGGTCCCTGCAGAGCATGGCTGGTGGGAGAGGAAGGATGGGGGTTCCGGCCTCTACACCCTCACCTTCAGGATGACCTTGTCCACTTCGGTGCCCACGGGTGCGTACAAGATTTTGGGGTTGCTGGTCATCAGGTGCACGAGGAGGCCCAGGTTTCGCTGCTCCTTGCTGGTGAAGCCCAGCGAGCTCATGTTGCCCTGCTTCAGCGCCTCGGGCTCAATCGTCCTGCAAAGTGCCAACTCCACTCCAGCCTCAGCACCCCTTGCTGCAGGCAGCCCCCACCCCTACCCATGAGGGGATTTCACACCGACCCCTGTGCTAGTGCGGTGCTGCCCAGCACGGGGAGCTTTCCCCGGCCGTGGCACAAGGATGCGGCGCAGCATCCATCTCCTGTGTTCTCATCAAGGGATTACCGGGGCCCTTGACAGCCGGCAGAGGCAGAATGGGCTCTCCCACACCCCTGCCCTGACCAGAGAGCACCTGGATCTGGCCCCCTCCGTCCCCTGGGGCTGGCTCCTACCGGTTGTTGCCGCAGAGGATGGGCTGCAGCCCAGCCCAGAGCTGCACGAATGCTGAGAACTGCCCCTGGGGGTTGTCGCCACCAGCCGGGCTCCCCCCAGCACCCTCCTCCTCCGCCGTGGCATTGCCGGCCGTGGTGTTGGTGCCGGCCCAGCCGGTGCTGTTGGCAGTGGGCAGCGGGGCCTTGCTGGTGCAGGCTCCCCTGGGCAGCAGCTTGGCCAGCGCCGAGAGGATGTCCACATCGCGGAGAACCTTCTCCATCTCCACCAGGTCCTCCAGGAAGGCACGGAGGCGGTGCTGGGCGGCCGTGCTGTTCACCTCGTCCAGCTTCAGCTGCGAGGATGAGCAGGCAAGTGGTTACCCATGGCTGGGACGACAGGGCCCTGCTCACCAGCAGGAGGGGACCAAGGAGGACCCCAGGCACTGGCACGTCCATTTTCTTGCTTAAAAGGTTGGAGCTGTGCCCAGCTGGGGCCCCAGACTCATTGCCAGGCATCCGTGGCTATCAGGCCACGGGAGCGCAGGCAAATGCTGGCAGGGTCTTGTTAGGGGACACAAAATGTCCCTCAGGCAGGAAGGAGTGTCCTCTGTGACCGCAAGGGACACGTCACACTCAGGTGGGACGAGGAAGGGGACCTCAGAACCAGCCTTGAGGAGCTGTGCCACCAGGGACATTGCCAGTCCTGGAGAGAAAAGCCTGCAGGGACACGCTTGGAGGACACTGGGGACACCCAGCCCCATCCAACAAGCAGCATCCGAGGAGGTTCCAGGAGGGGGAAATCATCCAGGGGCTGGGCAGGGGGTGCTCATGTGGGGTAAAGGGGTGATCAGGAGGGGCTGGGCCATATAACAGACCCCCCCATCCCCACACATACCCCAGTGAGTAGGGAAACCCTGCCCAGGACTTGTCCCTGCCCCACAGCCCGCCCCACAGCCGACAGGAGGCATGTCCTGCAGCCCCACTCTCACCCTGCTGACAATCTTGGGGGTGTCCAGCTGGTCCCGGAGCTCAGCAGCCAGCTGGGCGAAGTGCTCCCGGCGGGCGGCCCGGCTGCCGTTGCAGGCCAGCGCCCGGTACGCCTGCAGCAGCGGCTGCTGCCTGGGGGCCACGCGCAGGAGGCGGCGCAGCCCCCCCGGGCTCTGCTCACACGTCAGCTGCTCCAGCACTGGCCCGGTGAAGAGGACACTCTACAGGACAGGGAGCCGTTGGGGCAGAGCCCCGGTCACAGGAGCACTGCGATGGCACCTGCCCTGGCAGAGCAGCTGCCCGCGTGCCCCGGTTCACCCCGCGAGGCGCTCACCTCCATCTCGGTGACGAAGGCCTGGGGGCCGTCGGAGGTGGTGGGTGCCAGGGCAGTGCTGGCGAGGCCCAGGGCCTGGGAGAGCAGGCGGAGCAGTGCCGGCTGGCGTGGGGCTGCCACAGGGTCCCGCAGCGCCCTGTGGACCAGCCCTTCCCGCAGGCTCCTCCAGCTGCTGGGGAGGCTCTTCTGCAAAGAGGACCAAGGGGGGTGGCTGGTGGTGTGGGGGCTCCCTGGGTTCCCTCTCCGTGTGTCCTCCAAATGGCCCCACAGCACCCACGTCCACATTCTCCATGGGGAGGGGAAGAAAAAGTGACATGCAGATTCAGGGAGCAAGGGTCCCCTGCACCTCCACCACAGGAGGGAACAATCTCCCCCACTCTCTCCACAGCCACAGTCCAGGTGGTGCCATCATCCACTGCAATGGGAAACCGAGGCACAGGCATTGGCGTGCCTCAAAGCACTGGGGGAACCCCTGGACCAGGACAGGACCCAGCCATCTCTACTGGTGCTCTGGCCACCTGACAGCATCCCATCACATCCCCTCAGCCGGGATGGACACCCTCAGATCGCCCTGTGGCGGGACATGGAGGGGACGCGGAGCATGAGCTCTGCCCCACCACGTCCCCGCATGCGGCACTGCTCCTCACCTCCAGCTGTGTCATCTTCTCACCAGGGCCAAACCCATCCCACAGGTCTCGCTCATGGGTCTCATCGGGTACCAAAGGAAAGGAACCGAAAAACAGGCGGTACACCTGCACCGGGGATGGAAGTGGGGCTGCCGAGTGTGCTGGGAGCAGAGGCACCCATTTGCCCAGCAATGTCCTCGCATGGGGTGGCAGGGCAGGATGAGTCCTGGCCGGGTGCCTGCTGACTCCCACCCTGTGGGTCTGGTGGTCAGCGTGTCTGGGTCGGGACATGCCCATGCGCTGGGGCAGTGCAGACCCCTGCAAAGCCCGGCCCTGCAGCTGTGTATGGTCACCCACCTCCCACAGGTCATCACCCATCTCCTGCAGGCTGTCACCCACCTCCCGCAGGTCAATGCTGGAGCCCAGGAGCAGCTCGGCTGTGCTGTTGGGGAGGGACAGGTTCTGCGTCAGGAAGTGGTGCAGCTCACCCCGGTCCTTGGCCGCCCATGCCAGCGTGAAGCTGGATCCTGTCAAGGAGCAAGGCAAGGGGTTCAGAGCAGCCCGCCAGCGTCAGGGACATGGCACGGCCCCACGCGGAGACGTATCACAGCTGGGCCCTGCCTGGCACGCAGCGATGCAGGACAGTGGCAGGGTGCTGCCACATGCCATCGCATCGCTGGGTGCCTGGCGGGTGCGCATCTCCATCCCTGCCTGCACAGGCAGTGGGGGTCGGGCAGGACACAGCCTACCTGCTCGGTTGCTGAAGCGGGTCTCCATGGAGCTGGGCTCGCTGCTGCTGAGTGCCTCCAGGCGCCGGCGCAGTGACTCCAGCTCCTGCTCCAGCCCCGGGTGCTGGGGGTCAAAGAGGCTGCTCTGTTCCACCGCTTCGCTGAGGTGCTCCAGGAGCTGCGTCACCCTGCAAGAGCCCAGCATCACCGCAGCTTCAGCAACAGGGACAGCAGGATGGGGACACCTCCCACGGAGCTCGGGGCTGGGGCGGGGGAAGTCCCTTGGCTGCACAGGGCAGCAGTGCTGCCTGCCATGGGGCACTGCTGCTCCAGGAGCTGCCCTCGCCGGTGCACTGAACCCGCCATACCAGCGGCGCAGAGAGCCCCTGAGCCTTGAGGTGTCCCCGGGGGCCACCTCCGTCCTCCCCCCAGCACCAGGCACATGGGAGCCCATGGGGGAATGGGCTGAGATGTCCCCTGCACCCCAGGGACATGGCATTCTGCACCCAAGCACTTTGGGGGACACAGGCTTGTGCCTTGTCCCCGGCGGGGCAGTACCAGAGTGGGAAGGGGCAGGCTGTGTGCGGGAGCGTGCAGGGTGGGAGGAGGAAGCGCGCGGCGAGAGCACGACTCACGTGGAGTTGGAGTACTGCAGGAAGCCGAACTCGTCACGCTGGCCGTCAGGGCACAGGGACTGCATGACGGGCAGGATCCCGGCTGAGGTGAGTGGGGCCGCCGTGTAGAAAGCTGGAGCCAGCGAGAGAGCGCAGAAGAGGCCGGGGAAGGTGCAGACGGGGAGGGAGGAGAGGCAGGGGACGCAGGAGGGAGGCAGGGGGCCACCAGAGAGACAGACACTCAGTTCAGAAAAGCGCGCGCTGGGCCCTGCGAGCCCTGCAGGAGGTTGGCAGCCAAGGGCAGAAGTCTGCAGCTTTCCCACCAAGGCTGTCCCTGGCTGGTGGCCCCTTGGGGCTGTGGGCATCTCCTGACACCCTGGCTCCTGCCCTCTTCCCCTGCCCACTCCCCCCTGGGTGATGGGTCTCCCCCACCCCAGGATGATGCCGACTTCTGCCACTTGACCCCAGGACAGCTGCCAACCTCCCCCGGACTCTTGGCCCCTCTTGTTAGTAACCTCAGAGGCACCACCAGATCTCCAGAGGAAGAGAAGGAGGAAGAATACGACAGGGAAAATAAAGTTGTCGCCCACAGCTCCCCAAGCCCCCGGCCTCCCCCCTGCCCGGCTGCCCTGACGTGTGGCTGCTGGAGGTGGGCGGAAATGGAGAGACGGTGGGGGGGAGATGGAAGAAATGAGGAGCAGCAAGGGGACGGCAAACCTTTCCCCCCTCCGCCGGCACTGAGCCATCGTTCCTGCCAGGATCTTTCCACATCATTCCTGGGGGCAGGACAAGCCCAGAAGGGCTCTGCCCAAAGGGGACCAGAGGTTGTCACTGGGCAATGCTGGGCAGGGACCCTGCTCTCACCACCCTGGCCGGTGGCCCCGTGGTTAGAGGCAGGTCAGTGCTGTTAGCACAGCCACGATGGACAGGGGCTGGTGAAGATGGGCTTCTGACAGGGACAAGGGACAGCCCAGGGCAGGGATGGGCATAGTATGGGACAGGCTAGCAGCCTGCTGGGGTGGCGGGACACACAGTGGTGGCCACATCACGCTTTGGTGACAAAGCCAGCGCGTGAGTGGCATCTTGCTGGCCTCCAGGCTCCTAGCAGTGCCATGTCCCAGCTCGTCTCAGCTGCAAGGGGCCAGGATGGTGACCTGGTGCAGAGGTGGGAGCCATGTCCAGCCCCTTGGGGACCAGCTGGGGGGGTGCACAGGCAAGACTGGGTGACCACAGGCCGCCACATGGGTGCCAGCACCCAGCAGGCTCTGCCCCAGAAGGGAGGTGAGAAGAATCACAGAATCATTTAGGTTGGAAAAGACCACCGAGTCCAACTGTTAAGAAGGGGTAGGACAAGCCTCCATCTGGCCTGGAGAGCCCTCTGCAGCCCAGGGGACCGGGAACATCACCACCGGCATCCCCAGCACCTGGGGAACCCGGCGCTGCTAACCCCTTGCGGACACCACCAACTCGGTGGATTCAGCCCCCAGGGAGGAGCAGGCAGGGGCCACGCTGTGCTGCCCAAGCTCATCTTCACCAGCCGCAGAGGAAGGCAATGGGGTTACAGAGGTGTGGATTAGGCCAGAGTGAGTTGATCCAAACTGAGCTCTTCCCCAAAATACGTAGCCGGCACAGGCAAGGGAAGGGGGGGAGGCGCCCACCCGCCCCACGAACTTACAGACTGGCGCATGCAGTAGAGGCATGGAGGGCAGGCAGGCAGGGGAGATGGTGGGAAAGAAAAAGAAAACGTGAGCAAAAAGAAAGAAAAACCAAACCGAAAAACCACACAACACAGAGCACACATCAGTGCCGGGGCAGGAACCAGGGCAGCGCCCACCACCGCCCACAGCCAGACCCGCGCTCGCAGCTGGGCTCTCCCTCGCCGGCACGCGCTGAAACACAGGCTTGGACCATTGTTACACCAGGTTGCCGCTGCCGCCGGCTCCCAGCATCTGCCCCTGGCCCCACCGAGCCACCTGCACAAGGGCACTCGCCAGGGTGGGCATCCCATGGGGCATCTCAACGCCACACAGAGCCTTGGCAAGCAACAGCTCTGCTCCACTGCCTCCTCCCAGTGGCACAGCCCACGGGCAGCAGCACCCGTAGCTCCGGCCGCACATCTCCAGGATCCCCTAGCTCCTGGCCCATCAATCTGTCACCTTGTCAGAGCCCCAGAGCCCCCCCAGAGCCAGGCACAGGGCTCCACGCAGTGCTTTCCCCTGCCCCCAGCACCATAAGGAGCTGGGGAGCCCTTCCCAGGGCTGCCCCAGCTGCTCCTTGAGCACTTGGCGGGGGGCTGTGGCTGTTCCGGCACCATTGAGCTCTATCTCCCCTTTCCCCACTAAATGTCCCTGCCGATGGCAGCCACAGGCTGGTTGGTGCTGCTAGCCCCAGGGGAGCGCCTCCCTCACTGGGACTGACTCTGGCTCTCCAAGCCCCGTGTCTGCCCCACCAGCCCTCGGCTGCAACCCCTGCCCAGTACTATGTCCCCCAAAAGGCCCCTCTGGGTCCCTGCCAGCTGTCACAGCCCCCCTACCCCCAGGCTGTCTCTGGGGGGCTGAAGCAGCTCCCCAGAGGCTGGGGGTGGCCCCAAGTGTGGGTGCCCCAGACACCACCCTACTGGCACTCACCTTCCTTCACAGGGATGGTCGGCTTCTTCTGCCGCAGCCCCAGGAGGATGAAGAAGAGCACCAGGGGGATGAAGATCTCAAAGGCCAGCACCCACTGGGGAAGACACAAAGCAGAAGGAACGTGATGCTTGGGGACAGGACCCAGCTACCAAGGAGGAGTGTGGGCAGGACGGGGACCCGGGGGCACCGGTGAAGTGCAGCACCGTGCCCGCATCTTGCAGGTGGCTGCTGGCACCATCACAGCTCAGCCAGAGGCAAACAGGTCCCTGGGCACCCCAGGATCTCTTGCTTGCCCTGCCTGCACCCTGCTTGCTCCATCCTGCTCGGGGGCACCTCAGGACAGGAGAGGGTACCACAGAGGGGATGGATCCCTACTCCAGCAAGGCAAACAGGGTGCTGGGGCTCAAGCCCAGCCCTGACGGGCCACCGCAGCTGGGGCTGCCCAAGAGAGACGACCCCAAGTCCTTATGGCTGGCAAAAAGCCGCAAGCCTCCATCCTAGCAGTGCCCTCACAGCCTGTAGCTGCCCGGCATAATGTCCCCCTGCCACCTGTGCTGCCGCTGGTCCCACCCGCGGGGCTATGCAGGTGGCAGACCCCGACACCATCGGGGAGAGGTTCAATTTGGCCAGGCCCTGGCACCAGCTCCAGATGCAACTGGGGTACAGCATGGGGGGTCCTGGCACCCCCTCCGTGCCCTCCCAGAAGGCTACAGCTGCACGGGATTCCCACCGGCAGCATATGGTAAATGACAGCAAATCCCCAGGAATCCCCGACCCCAAGCACGCAGTCAGCCCAGGCTGGGCTCTGTGCCCAGAGGCCCTGGGGATGGGCATCAGCGCCTTCAGCTACCAGCAGGAGCGGGCACCCGGCACACCTGGCATGCTGTCAGCACAGCCACTGCCTGTTTGCACCAGGCATGCCCAGGCCATGTCACAGCCCCCCTGCTCCTGCTGCCAAGTGGAGGGGAACTACTGTAGGTGGGGAAACTGAGACACGGGGTGAGGTGAGCCAACCTCAGCTCGCTTCAGGGCCAGATCAGACCCTGGGACCTGCTGCCACCACAGGGCAGGGCAAGCCCCAGCTCCGCTGCCGGGAAGGTGCCCGCTATGGTGCCGGCACCTTCCACCAGGCTCCCGCCCCAGCCCAGCCACCCTCAGCGAGCAGGCACCAGAGGGGCTCGCCGGCAGGGTGGGAAGAGAGAGCTTTAAGACAACCGGGGCTGCCCAGAAAGATGCAGCCAGCAGCAGGTGACAGGGTCAGACTCTCCTGTCTCCAAGAGTGTCACCTCCAAGCTGGCCTCACCCAGAGGCTGCAAATGCTCCGTCAAAAAGTCACTGCAGCCCAGCAAACAGCGGTGAGCAGAGGGACCCCCACACCCCCGCTAGCATGTGGCAGCAGCACTCCTGCCAGATCCAGGGTTGGCAGGGCTGTGGGACGGGCATGGCTGCACCCGTGGGTGCCCCCCAGTGCTGCCCTCCCCAGCCCAGAGCTGCTGATTTTGGGGGAGGCAGAGACCAGAGGAAGAAGGGCTGCAGGGGATGGGGATGGCAGATGCCCCAGAAGCAGTGCCAGGGCCGGAGGAACCTCATCTTTCCAGCACCACCAGTCCCAGGCAAGGTCCCTGGTGTCACTCTCCCTGTACAAAGGGAGTGGCAAGGGACACCCCGACCAACTCTGCCCACCCCATGGCTCCTGCCCTGCCCCTCGCTGCCTGCACCCACCCCTCTGCCTGTTTACCAGGCGCACAATCAGGCCTCTGTGCCCAGGCGCCTGTGGGACCGTCCCCCTACGCCCACGCCAGGCTGTACCAGGCTCCCTTGGGGACTGTTGGGTCCTTGGTGGTGACAGGAGGGACCTGCTTGTTGTTATTTATTTTTTTAATGCGGGTCATTGACCTTTTGCTCATCTCCTTCCCCAGAGACATCCTCTGTCCCCAACTCCTCCTGCACTGCCACATACTGCAGTGCCAGGGCAGGCTGTCCCCTCCACCACCAGCCCCCAGGGTGACATGGTGATAGGCAGACATGGCAGCAGAGCGGGGCTCACCAGCCCCTGCCTCTGGGACTGATCCTGCCCCTTTGGTCCCCAGGGCTGCCCCTGCAGAGGCGTCCCAGGCATGGCGGGGCCAGGGCTGCCCCACACCCGTAGTGGGGCAGAGGCACTGGCATGCAGCAGGGGGAAGGGAAAGGGATGCTGTCCCAAGGGAGCCTCAGGCCCCAAGGGTAGCACCCCGCAGGGGCACCCAACACTGGCACAGCCTGGGGACACTGGGGGACAGTTTGGGATTGCATGAGACGGCAAGGGGGGGGAAGGCCAGGATCTGGGCAGCTGGGAAGGAAATGCTGGGAGGAAGAGAGGGACAAGGAGAGCAGAAGGGCCAGTGCCTGCCAGCAGCTGTCCATGCCCTGCACCGACCAGCGTGGTCTGTCCTGTCCTCTCACCCATTCCCTTCCTTGCTCCTCCCTTGGGAAGGGCTCTCGCACATACGCCTGTGGGGGGGTGCAGGTGCAGCACCCAGCATGGGACACAGGTCCCAGGGGCCCTTGTGCCCAGGTGACAGTGGCTGGGGGGGGGCAGGGGCAGCACTCAGCAGCCAGATGGATCCACCCCATACACATGTGCATACATCCCCCAGCAGACGTTCACCCTAGCCTGCTGGAGAGGTGAGCAGGATGAGACCACGGGTGCTGTCTGGGTTTGCACGAGTGCTAGGTGCGCGTGTCTGCCTGCCATCCCTGCCACCACCACGGACGGCAGGGTATGTGTGTGCCAGCTGGGATCCCACGTTCAGCCTTGCCACTAGCTGGACACAAGGGCAGCAGGATCCTGCCCGACTCCCCCAGCAAGGGGGGCAGAGGTGGGCGGGAGCTGCGGCAGGGCGCTGGCCTGCTCCCTGGCAGGGGGACGCTCAGCTCCCCGGAGCACCGGGCCAGCGACCTGATGCCTGCACCTGCCCTCCGCCATGCCGGCAGATGGGAGCAGGGGGCTGTGAGGAGGCGGAGGAGGAGCAGCGTCAGGCACTGCATGGCTGGAGCACAAGGCAGTAGCGCCAGCTGGGGACACGCAGCTCCCACGCTGCCCGGCCAAAAGCACCAACAACCCCCATGGGACACAGCGAGAGCAAGCAGCCTGGCCTGGCGCAGCAGTCCCACCACGCCCACCTTCTGGCCGGCACCAGGGGTGGCCAGGAGACATGCTGAAGCCAGGGTTAGCACAACCACAGGCGCTGAGCCACGGACTTTGGCAGGACAACTCCGCTGGCGTCCCCAGGACACAGCAGCGTGCATGACCCGACGGCTGAACCGGGTGCTCCCTGTGGGGGCAGCCAGCCCAGGCGGAGGGAGCTCTCTACGTCCATCGCCACCACCCAAAAGTCCGCTCCATCCCTCCTGCCTGCTCCCAGAAATGCCCCGAAGCCCACAGCCATCACCTTTGGCCAGCACGGGACAGGGACAGCCAGGGGCTGGGAGCCCCCGCCCAGAGACCCCCAAGCTGGCAACCCCAGTGATGCCCCTGCAGCCCAAACCTGCCACATCAGCCCCCCTCTTCCCATGGCCGGGCACCTGTGAGGGCATTTACCAGCCCCGACACAGGCAAAGCAGCACCGTGCACAGCCCAGGGCAAGCCAGGCCTCCAAAACCACCGTCCCACACCCACCGAGGACAGGGCAGGGTCTGCCTGAGCTCCTCCCTGGGGAGGAAGGAGAGCTGCTGCCCTGGCCCTGCCAGCCCCCCCGCAGGTCCCAGCGCTGCCCACGGAGCCGGCAGCAGCAGGTGCCGGCCCGCAGGAGCCCCAGGGGATGGGGCCCAGCTCCTGGAGAATCAACACCCCAACTTTTCCAACAGTGTTTTAAGGCTGGCAGAAGTATCTCAAACTTTTTGATGGCTCCAGACTTGAATCATTGTGAAATACCCACTTACTTGCCCACAGCTGGGAAGCACAGGCAGGCGAAGCCATGGTCGCTGGGAAAGACGAGCACCGGAGCTGGCAGGTGAGCAAAGCCCTGCAGCCAGGCAGACACACGAGGCCAAGCCCCCACCCCAGGCCAGTCCTGCCCCGACCCCAGACACCCACTGATGGGCATTACCTGGCTGGGCACCTGCCAGGGCTCCCCAAGGTCACCTGCCTGTGCCCTCACCCATGGGGACAGCCAAGGGAGGGCCCAGGGGCTGCTGACGCCTGGATGCTGTCACACCTGCCTCCGGTCACAGTTTTGCTCAGTGCAAGTTGTGCCCGTCACCTCTTGACCCTCTGCCACCTGCCCCCAGCAAGAGCACGTCCCCAGCCCCCCACCCTGCCCTGTGGCCCTGGCATGGCAGCTTGGGGACATGCCTCAGGGAAGCTGGAGGAGGAAGAAGTCCCCACTGGGGTTTGCCACCACTCCTCCTGAGCCCAGCCCCACCGTGCCAGAACCAGGAGCCCAGAGAGGGCAGAGCACAGTTCTCCCCCGTGCCAGCCCCGTGGTGCTGCATCAGCCGGGCACCAGTGCGCTGGGCTGAGGAGGACACACCATTGGAAGCACCCTGTCCCAGGGCAACGCAGCAGCGCTCCCGCACCGGCACTGGGACACGGCCACCCTCCTGCTGGCACAAAGTGCCCAGCCTGAGAGCAGGTGGGATTGTGCCAGTGGCTGCGGTGCGGAGGAAGGCGCGGGCTGCCCCACAGCCTCTCCCCGTGGGCAGGGAGGGAGGCAGAGCCCTGCAGGCTCCCTGGCTCATGGCCACCTGCCCTCTGGGCCACCAATCACTCTGCAACAGTTCCCCTGTGCCCCACAGGCCATCCTGTGAGCAAGGATTCACAGGGACACTGCCTGGCACCGCCACACCGGCACCACCCTGCCAAGCCTGCGTGTCTGCCCCCGCCTCCCCCGCACCAGCTGCAAACAGCGAGGGGGCAAAGAGCACCCTGAGCTGCGGCAGTGCCGGCCCGATCGATTCCTGCTGCGGGATCTGGCACCAGCCCCCATCCAGCCCCAGCAGCACCTCTTCAGGCACAGGTTGCCCTGTCCCCCAGGGACGCCGCGCCCTGGCACAGGCGCTGCTGCAGCAGGGCCCCGCCGGCAGGGTGAGCCCCCTCCCAGTAACCCCAATTTCAGCCTTTCTTATTTTGGAGGCATCAAGATCCCCCCAGCTCTGCTCCCACCAGCCAGGGAGGAAGGGGCAGACTTGTCAGGACAACTCCTCTGCATGGTGGGAGTTTCCCAGCTCTTGGCCAAGGAGCAGAAGGCACAAATCCTGCACAGGGTGAAGCAGCCACGCTGCTGCCCGGCTCTCCCCTGCCCCACCCCAGGGCTCCGAGCCCCACCGACATGCTGTGACATGTCCCGGAGCCCCAACTCCTGCTCGCCAATCCTCTGAAAGAGCCCTGAGCCACCAGCACTTCCCCAGGGCCAAACAAAACCCGGCAGCACACTTCCATCACTGACACTTCAGAGCCGGGAGCTCCAGCTGCAGTCGCCTTCCTGCCCCAAACGCGCGGACACGGAGAGCCACGGATAAGGTGGCCAAACACCCTGAACTGTGCCTGCGGTAACTTTTGAGAGATCACCTGTTAAGTTTACATCCAACATAGGTTTAAGCCAGCCACCAAAAGTCATTGGGGAGCCCATCCCTTAAGATACACACAGCTGAGCTCAACCCCCGTCCCAGCAGAGCCAAGGTGACATAGATGACGGCACAGCCTGCACCGCCCAGGGCTGCCATCGGCACCCAGGGGACTGCCCGTCCTCAGGCACCCACAGCCCTGGCTTCCCTCCAAAGAGGGCGGCTGATGCTGTTCTTCTCAGATACCCATCGCCCCAGGGCTCCTGCCTGAATTTCTGCCCTGGGAAGAATAAAATCACAGCCACACCCCAGAGCAGCCCCCAGAACAGCTCAGGCACACCGGGCAAAGTCCAGCGCTCCCACATGCTGGACACGAGACCTTACAGTGGCACCACCGGACAGTGCCCAGCCACCATCCTCGCCAGGCTCCAAGCGAGCTCGTCTGGTAACAAAGCGGGTTACAGAAGCAGGTGACATGTGGCGCTGTGGGTCAGGAGCACGCCTCTCTCAAAGGCCACCCGGTCGCACAGCCTCCCTGTACCCACCACCGCTGCATCCTCAAGCAGGCCAGCCAAGCCCTCACCAAGTGCCTGCGGACAAAGCCTGTCCCAAAACCACTGCTGCGCCTCGCTGCAGTGCTGCTCCCTGAACAGTCCCTGGTGCCAGGGATGACGGGGACTCTGCCAGGGCCACCAGCATTCATGGGTGGTGCAGGGGACTGGACCCCCAAGATCCCTTGAGTCCCAGCCCAACGCCCTCAGCCAAACACAAGATGTCTGCTCCTCATCCCATCCCGCAGCACCGAGGCCACTGCTCTGCGTGTTCCCAGGAGGAAAGCACACCGTGGTGAGGCACCTGCCCCAGGGCAGCACCCCGCGGCACAGGGCTCTGCCAAGGGGCAGCTGCTGGCAGGGCACATGCTACACTTCCCCTGTGAGGTTGGGAGAAGCCCAGCAACCCCCATCTGCAACCCCGCTGGGGTGAAACCCCAGCAGTGGAGGGGTCTCGTGCTTATCCCACTCCCTGCTCCAATCCCCCCGGCCTCTGCCTGCCACAGCAGGATCGGCCCAGTGGGACACGGAGCTGGTTTCGCTAGGTGAAACATCCAGCTCTGGATGGGGCCAGAGCAGACCTGCACTGGGGACCCACCCATGGAGAGCACGGCCCAGGCTGGCGAGGCCAGGCTCTGGCCAGGGGCCTGACTGCCCTGGCTGGCCAGCACCAGCAGCTCTGCTCTCAGGCTGCTGGGAGAGGGCAGCACTCCCCCAGGAGCAGGCAGGATGATGTCCCCTGCACAGACAGGGAGTGCGAGGTGACCGTGGGACTTGCGTGCAGCAGGAGCACAAGGAAGTAGGTGACATGCACAGGGCACGCACATCCTCCAGGCACGACTGCCCCAGGGGCTGCACCAAATCCATCCATGAGCACCCGCGGCACCAGAGGCAACTCTCGCCCTGGCACACGGCTGGTCCTCTGCACGCCCCATCCACTTGCGGCGTTGCTGGGTGGGTGAGGAGGTGTTGGTCCTTCCCCTGCCACCCTGCCCACAGCAAGCAGGGCACTCCAGTGACAGTCCCCACACATGGGAGGCTGGGCCTGGGCTCCTCATCATCCTCCTACAGCTGCAGCTTCCTGCGCTGTACCCACACGCTGCCAACGGGACTGGGGAGGGTCAGGGAGAAACAGGTCCCCAAAAGACATGAGACCCCCAGTTTGTAACCCCACCAGCTATGGCGGCCGGGTCTGGGTCACTTGCCAAGGGCCGGCAGACACCACAGCGTAGCTGTCCCAGAGCTGGCTCACCCCTGAGGGCAGGGGTCCGTGGCACACTGGCACTGGGCAGCCCCTCGCCGTGGCCACGCAGCTCTGCTTGGGGTAAGGAGCAGGGATGACTCAGCCGAAGAGCATCATCCCCCTCACCTATTTTGGGGGCACCAGGGTTGCCCATGCAGCGGGCACCTGCCTGCAACGGGGGCCTTAGCCCAGCCCTGTCCATGCCCTCCCCTGCCTGCCTGCCCCTGTCCCCAGGTGGTCTCTGATGCTCCAGCCACCGGGTCAGAGGAGGGCCTGATGCTCGCAGGCTGCTGGTGAGGGAAAGCAGGCAAGATCAGGCCTGCAGGATATTTGGGAGGGGGAAGAGGAGAGAGCACTGCTACAGCTCGGGAGCAGCAGTTTGCTACCCTCCCCCACCCTCTAAAAATAACTGGCTCCCTCGGCACCCAGCGCACCCATCCCCCTGCCTGCACCGCTGCCCGGGGTCCCTCCGGGCTGGGGGTCCCTCCGGGCTGGGGGTCCCTCCCACCCATCGGGCAGGACTGGCAGGGGTGCCCTGCACAGGGGCAGCCAGGCAGGGGAGCCCGGGGCAGGGTTACGCCGGATTCGCGACCCCAAGAGGGAAGGTGCCATCCCGCCGCCTCTGCCACCCCCGGGAGGGGACCGGCCCCCCGCGACCCCCAACCCCCGCCCTGGTTCCTCAGCCTCACACCCAGAAAGCGGGAGCAGCTCCTCTCCGGTCCACGGAGAAGAGGCAGCTCTGACCCACATATGATTCGGAAACCTATTTATAGCCTGCGGACACCGAGGGCCTGGGGAAAGCTCTGCCAGCCCGGCGGGGCGGCCCTGGGGACCAGGGACAGGGCTGGCAAGAGCCCGGGGCATTCGGGACAGAGGGCGGGCCGTGGCGGGGAGGGAGATGCTGCACAGGGCGGAGGGTTGGGTGGGAGACGGCATCCAGCCCACGGCCCCAGCCGCCGCAGGGCCCGGACGGCTCCCACGGGCGCAGGAGGGACCCAACTGTTGATGCCCCA
>JAVKLA010000052.1:7890946-7905144 GCA_034782735.1 Sagittarius serpentarius
GGCGCCGCCGCGGCCCAGGGCAGGCTGAAGCCCCGCGGCCCGGCCCCGGGGCGGCTTCGCCCGGCCCAGAGGGCACCGTCGCCCCGGGAGGGTCCCCGGGGATTTGCCGCCGGGCGGGCGCTTGCTGGTGGGTCCTGCTTCTCCCGCGGGGCACAGGGAGCGGGGGGCGGCCGCTGCGGCTCCCGCCTCTCCCCGGGTATGGCCGTCGGGGGAGCGGGGTTCCTGCCCCAGGGAGGTGCCGGGTCAGGGAAACCCTCGGTCCCCAGGAGCTGCCCCTGCAGCTGCCCCTGCTCCTCTCCGGGCCAGAGACACCGAGAGGTCACCTCCCCACTAAGCCTCTCCTCCCCCGGTGTCCCTCTAGGACAGACTTGCTTCAGGGGAGCCCATCGCTGTGGAGGTCTGCACGCGAGGGTGGCACTGCTGTCCCCACACGCTGGCTGCTGCCTGCCCTGCTCAGGCCCAGCTGCCCACAGCGTCTGCCCAGCCGGCCCCACGGGCGGGTGGTGGGGTGTGTCCACCTGTGTTCTTGGAGGGGACCCACCTGCCTGCAGCAAGCTGTACCCCCAGCCCAGCAGTGACTCCGAGGCTGGGAAGGGTGCCCTCAACAGCAGTAGGCATTGAACCAGGCCAGCTCTCTGTCTGTCCTTCCTTCCATCCTTCCTTCCATCCATCCATTCATCTCTCCCTCCCTCCCTCCCTCTTCCCATTCCTCTGGTTCTCTTCATTTCACAACCTCTCCCTCCCTCCCCGCCACCTGTCTGTAGCCACCTCTCTCCTTCAGCCCCTCTCCTCTCCTGCAGCTATCTTTAACCATCTCCGTCTCTGTGCTGCTTTCGGGGCCAAGTGCAGCCGGGAGCTGTGAATAGCTCCTTTGGCTGCCCCAGCCCCAAGTGGTGTTGCCAAGGGTGACTGCATTTCGGGCAGGCTCTGCGACAGCTGCCCGGGCACTAAGAGAAGCTCCCCTTGTCCTGCCACAATGCGCCATTATTCAAAAAACTTTTGGGCGAAACATTGTGCTGAGGTGAGGGAGGACAAGGGATGCCCCGGGGCGGGGACCGGGGTAGTGGAGAGGCACCGCCTTGCCCCAGCTCTGCGCCCTGCGGAGGGCGGCTGTTTTGGAAGGGCTGCAGGGTGTGCGGGCAGGCGTGTGGGCAGCAGAGCTACCTGGCGTCAAGAGGAGCTGGGCAGGGGGTGGCCAGGTCTGGCTCAGCGCCTTTCCACCTGCACCCCTCTGGCATGAGTAACCCGGGGGCTGCTGCACCGGGATGACCCTGAGGTTTGCTGGCGTTTCTCCGGCTTGGAAACACTGGGGAGATCTGCTGTGAAGGCCAGTGGGGGTGCAGCCAGGGGGGCTGTCCAGCCCCAGACCTCGCTCCAGCAGTGGCTTTTACTTGGTCCCTGGGGAAGGAAGGATGCATGCACCCTTGGCTCCTCCCCAGGGATTGCATGTGGGTTGTCCCCAGCCCACACTGGAAAGACCTCAAGAACCCCTGCCTTGCAGCAGAGTGGGTCCCCAGCTTGGGGAGGGGGGGGGCCACAGCAGAGAGGGTCATGGGTGGGGCCATGGGCGATGTGGGCAACATGGGCTCAAAGCCCTGACCTGGGCCTCCTGCCTCCCTCCCTCCTGCTGCCCCAGGTGGAGCTTGGTGAGCCCCTTCTTCTTGGCATGACCACGAAACCCCACGAGGCGCCAGCAAGAGACAGAGCCAGCAGTGTGCCGTGGGGCAGCCCAGCCCCGAGGACGCAGTGGCCCATCTCCTCCATGGACCTGGGGCCCTGAGCGCCTCTTGGGGAACTTCCTTGCGGGGTGGCCAAGCTCCTCTGTCTGTGTGGGGTCATCTGCAGATGGCAGCACCCACCCACGCAAAGCTCCCTGCTCTGCACTGGTGGGGTCTGGCGTTACCGATGGTCCCACGGCCCGGCCCTGGGTGCTGGGGGCATCTGCCCAGCCCTCCCAGGCAGAGCTGGCCCTGGCTGCCAGCCTGGCTTGGA
This sequence comes from Sagittarius serpentarius, assembly GCA_034782735.1. NCBI lineage: Eukaryota > Metazoa > Chordata > Aves > Accipitriformes > Sagittariidae > Sagittarius > Sagittarius serpentarius. The sequence continues at coordinate 7,892,939 of JAVKLA010000052.1, forward strand.
GCAATTAGGCAGCCGCAGCCTCTGGCACTGCGCTGCCACATTCCAGGGCCACGGGGGTCAGGGCATCTGGACCCACTGGCTGCAAGTACCCCCCAGGGCATCATCCCTGCTGCCGGGGTGTCCTGGGGCAGCACCTGAGGGTGACAGCTACAAGAGCCAGGGAAAAGCTCCCTCCTGCTCCACCACCCATCTTGCATCCCCCATGGAAACCTTGTGGCCAATGCTGTCCCCGCTGCTGTCCTCCGCGGAGGGGAACAGCCCTGTCCCTTGTGGCCCTGGTCTCTAGGGCTGTGCAGGGGGGGACAGGGACAGCAGCGGGGACGATGCTGGCCACTCCGTCCAGGCAGGGAGCACTGCCTGCGGCCGGTGGGGCTGGCACAGGCCAGGCTGGGAATGGTCCCCTGCTGGCTGTGCAGCGCCCCCTATCTGGCTCTCAGTCACGCAGGGGAAGAAACACAGAAAGGGAGTAAGAAAAAACAGGAAACAGGGGACATGGCTGGGGAGGAAAAAACACCCAGCCCCAGAGCTGCAGTTGGCCTCTGAGACCTCCCAGGGCGGCACTGAAACCGCAGAGCACTGCTACACCCTGGCGTGGTGGTACAGGCTTGTGCCCAGCCGCTGCCCAGCCCCTCGCCTTGCTGCCAGCGCTGCGGCCATCCTTGCTCCCAGGATCCGGGCAGCCAGCGGGAGCAAGGGTGCAGCAGGGGCTGCAGACCCCAGGGGTGCTCGAGCAGCCCGAGGACCCCCAGGGAGTGGTTTGGGCTCCCCCCTGCCCCGGCTGTGTGCCAGGGCGTGACCCTGCCAGCTCCAGGGACAGCGCTGCACGCCTTGGGGCTCCCCTTCCCACCTCTGCCTCAGTTTCCCCATCTCTCTTGCCCTGCCAGGGCTTTCAGGGAGACTTGGTGCCCAGACGGCGATGCCAGCGAAGAAAACTACGGAGTGTGTGGCCAGACGGGGACAGAGGCAGGTCCGGAGCCTGGGCACGGGCGGCAGCTCTCTGTGCAGATGCTGCCGAGGCACACACGTGCCTGCTTCCCCTTTTGGCAGAAAACAGCTCGGCCAGGGCAGGTGCCTGGGGCTTGGCAGCACCGAGGAGCTGCTGATGCCGCTTTAGCGGATGGTTTCAAGATGAGTCAAGGGAGTTAAAGTCAGGCTGGCATCCTGTTTTCAACCAGGCTGAGGGTGGCAGATGGGACCCACCTTGGCGAGGCGGAGGGCAGGGCCCTGCCTGCACCCATCCCAGCACAGGCAGGGCATTCGAACACCCAGCACAAGCGCCCAGGCAAGGCACTGGCTTCTTCCCAGCACCCACCAGGAGGGAGTCGCCCATGGCCCTGCCATGGGCACAGGCAGTGCCAGTGGCAGTGCCAGGCTGAGGCTCGGGGGCTGATGCCCCCCTCCATCCCCACCAGCTCTGCCACGGGCAGCAGCAAATGCCGAGGAAGTGCCTGGTTCCAGTCCGAGACGCGTGAGCATCTCGCTGTTCGGCTGCTCCTGGGTGGTTTCGGAGGGAGCTCCGTGCTCCAGGGGCAGGCAGCTGGACCCAACAATCCTGCTTTCAATAATAATAATAGAAATATTAAATAATAACAAATAATAACAATAATAATGTATTAGTGGTCTCAGCAAAGGAGTGTTTGTGGGATGTGCTTTGGCACAAAGCTGCCGGCTAGCAGACCTGCCCCACGGGCTCAGCGCAGCCCCCCCGAGCAGCTTCACTCCTTGCCCGGCCCTGGCTGCGGCAAGCAGCTGCGCAGGCAGGAGTGCCGTGGGCAGAGCAGCCCGCTGGGGCTCCGGACCCTGCCCCCATCCTGCCCCACAGGGCTGGGTGCCAAAGGCCAGGGTGAGGTGGGCTCTGCCTGCTGTCCCCTCCTCTGTGCCACCCCGTGCCTCCTCCCTGTCCCCTGTCCCGCCTCTGCCATGGGGGCAGGATTCCAGGAACCTGGCCAGGGAAGGTGGCCAGTGTGGGCACATGGACCCGGTCCCCACCGGCTTGGGAGGGGACCCTTCCACACCATGGGGAGTGCCGGAACATGGGGCCATCCCTCAAACCTCAAACCAGGGACAGATACCTTAGAAAACCCCAGCCCGGCCAAGGCACTGGGGTTCTGGCTGGCAGCTGGGACGAGAGAGGCACTGGGCAGAAAGGAGCCACGGTTTGGCCTCAGTTTCAAACCTGGCACCCGGGAAACCCCTTTGGGGAACTGAAATCCCACGTGGGGCCGCAGGCACCTTCTCCAAGGGGCGGGAGGGCGGCAGGGGAAGCACAGAGGGATGGGGCATGATGCGCAGGAGCAGAGCTGTGAGCAGCACCTGTGCCAGGAGCCTTTCTCAGGGGTGCCAGGGCACTGCTGTGGGGCAGCACCTGCTGTGGGGCAGCACCTGCCATGGGGCATGCACTGAGCAGCAGAGTCCCACCCTGGCATGGGGCATGCACCCGGCCGGCGGGCACATACCCAGCCGTGGGGCAGTCACAGGGCACGCACCGGCCACGGGCACCTAGCCAGCTGCGAGACACCCACACATCTATGGGGTGCATGCTCAGCCATGGAGCGCTCACACAGCCATGGGGCACCCGCTCAGGTATGGGACATGCACAAGCCACAAGGCACCCACCCACTCAGGGTACCCACCCAGCCATGGGGCACCCACCTGGCCATGGGCATGCACCCACCCCCGGGGCACACACCCAGCCGTGGGTCACATCGCTGCCCACACGGCGCAGGGGAAGTGCTGGGAGCGTGCTGTGCCAGCTGCCGCCTGCAGCAGGAAGGACCCACTGTGGGGCCGGGACGAGGCAAAACCACAGAAAAGAGGAAGCCGTCGAGTGCCCCAGCCCAACGCTGGCAGCTGCCCGGGCAGACACACGCAGGCACCTTGCACACCGCCACGTTGGCCCTTCCCCGGTAAGTCTGAGCTCAGCACCGCCACTCGGCATGGGGAGAGGGGCTGAGAAACAGGCCGGCTCCTGGCACTGCCGGAGCGGGGTGTCCCCTTCCAGAGCATCCTCAAAATGGGGGCAGCATCCCCACTGCCGGAGACCCGCGGGCAGAGGGACCCGAAGCACTGGCGTGCGGTGCAGGGAGCCAGCAAAGCTTTCCCAACCCTCCCTGCTTCGGATGCCAGGTTTTTCTGGAGCCTAAACTTAGCTTGTGTGTTTTAGCAGGACAGACGGAGTGGGCCAAGGCAGGGAAGGGATTTTTTGCAGCAAAGCTGCAGCGGCTGGGCTGGGAAAGCAGGGCCCCACTTTCCAGGAGGCTCCAAAATCATGGCGCAATCGGCACAGCCCTGGCCGGCAGCAGAGCTTGGGCAGCCAACGTGTTTTCAGGGGTTACCTCAAAAAGGAAACAAGCTTTGAGCCAAAAGCCCTGGGCAGCCCGTGGGCGCTGAGCCCTGCGCCTGGGACCGGCACTCCCAGGTGGGCTCGAGCTGGCAGCCAGTCCCCAGGCCGGCCAAGCGTCCCCCTTGCTGCCCCTACCACTGCTCTCTGTTCCCATCAGTGCCACTGGTTGAAGTGCAGCACCGCCAGCAGAGGCCTGAGGCAGGCAGATGGGCACCATGGCGGGGTGAGCATCTTGCAGCCGGGCTTCCCATGTGCCTGTGGGCTGAACCCCACCAGCAGCAGCCCCAAATGGCTCTCAGTGCTCTCCCTGCCCTGCCTGTGGGGCACTGGCTGTCTGTGACACCCCAAAAATAAAATATGAGTGTTTGGGGCACGGAAGCTGTAAGCTCCCAGATTTCTGGGGCCTGCTTGCGGCAAGGTTGGCTGCGTTTCAGGCTTGATCTGTCCCAGGCAAAGCAAGAAGGGTGGAGTGGGACCGTGGCTGTTTGTCAGGTGGGGAAACTGAGGCACAGAGCAAGTACCAAGGACCGCATCATTTGTGCATGTAATGGGGAGCAGTGCCAGGCAGTTGGGTTGGGGGAACAGGTGGCTGCTGCCCATCGGCTCGGTACCTCCCTTTGGCAGCATCCCTGCTCGCCCTGGAGATGGGGCACTGCGGACCGTGGGGCAGTGGCACAAAAGCCACCATGGGGTGACATCATGTGCATGGGGGCACTGCAGGGGAGGGCGGGGGGGACAGCAGAGGGGCAGGGGTGACGCAGGGGCCCAGGTTTCATGGAGACGTTCTTTCTCCATCTCCTCTGGCCCCAGCGCCTCTCCACCACCCCTTGCTCCTGGCAAGCTGAGCTGACGGCCCTTGGTGGCCTCTCCTCTCTCCCAGGTGTCAGATCTGTCACCCGAGAAGGTGACAGCCAGCCTGGCAGCATGCCCTGGGCATCACCTCTGCCACGGCCACCATGGGGCCGGCTTGGCGTGAAGGCGGTGGTCACCACCGGGCTGTTTGTAACGGCCCTCTGGAACCTGAGGTGCTTCCTCAACCCCTCCAAGGTCTCCAGAGAAGCCCCCAAGCACATGGAGCCGCTGGTGGTCCTGGTGTGGGACTGGCCCTCAAAGCAGGTCCCCAATGTCAGCGGGGACATTTGCCATGAGCTGTATGGCATCACGGGCTGCTGGCTAACTACAGAGCGGCAGCTCCTGGACCGGGCGGACGTGGTGGTGTTCCCCCACACCAGGCTCCAGCCTGGCAGGGACAGGCTGCCCAAGGAGAGGCCGCCGGGGCAGAACTGGGTGTGGGTCTCCCTGGAGTCCCCTTCCAACACTAAAGCTTTAGCGGGATGGAACCAGACCTTCAACTGGGTGATGACCTACAGGCGGGACTCGGACATCTTCATCCCCTATGGCAAGCTTGTGCCCAACCGGTCAGCCACCGTGAACATCCCCACAAAGACCAACTTGGTGTCGTGGGTTATCAGTAACTACCATAGGACTCAGAAAAGAGCTGAAGTCTACAAAAACCTCTCCAGGTACCTCCATGTGAATATATATGGAAAAGCAAACAAAAAGCCACTTTGCAAGGACTGCCTCTTGCCAACGACATCCAAGTCCAAGTTCTACCTGGCCTTCGAGAACTCCATCCACCAGGACTACATCACTGAGAAGCTCTGGAGGAACTCGCTGATGGCCGGCACCGTGCCCGTGGTGCTGGGGCCTCCCCGGGCCAACTACGAGCAGTTCGTTCCTGCAGACTCCTTCATTCACGTCGATGACTTTGGTTCCCTGGCAGAGCTGGCCACCTTCCTGAAGACCGTGAACTCCAGCCGCTACCGGCAGTTCTTCGCATGGCAGAAGAGGTACAGCGTGAAGCTCTACGCCGACTGGAGGGAGCGCATCTGCACCATCTGCACTGCCTACCCCAGCCTGCCCCGTGGCCGAGTCTATCCCGACCTGGAGAGCTGGTTCAACACCTAGCACGGGGCTGCTCTGTGCTGGGACCATCAGGGTTGCATCTGGGCAGAGGATACTAGAGTGGGGAGAGCGTGGGGCACCCTCCTACAGACCAAGACATGGGGCAGGGAGGGGTGCAGGAGCCCCAACCTCTCCTCCCAGTCCGGCCGTTGCCACACTGGGACCTTGAGCAACTCGATGTGACCTCATTTCTTGCAAAATGGGACCAATTCCCCCCCCGACCTGACACTGACCTACCTCACCAGGGTGCTGGCAGGACGAGAGAGTGCTTTGGAAATAAATGACACAGTGCTGCAGAGGCTCTTGCCCGTGGGGGGGAGCTGCACAGGCCGCGGGCCTGACAGGGGGCTCAGGGCTCCCCAGCCTTCCCCTGCAATTGCTCTGTGCCCCCCTCCAGCACCTTCTCCTGGGTGGCGAAGCCCTGGTGGCAGAGGTCCCCGGTGACATTTCTGGCTGGAGTGGAGGACCCGACCTCGGAGGAGCTCGGGGGGGCCCAGCACCCCACGGCAGGGACGGAGCACAGCCTCTGCTCCACCACTTCCCGGCACAGCCCGGCAGCACCCATTTCCCCCACCCACCCCCACTTTCAATCTGTGGGTGTCACCGTGCCGGCGAGGACCACTGACCGCCAGGACACCGGATGCTCTCGAGAGCAATCTCAGCCTGCTCAGTGCCCGGCCGAGTCAGAGAGGGATGCTGTGGTTTCTTGCTCGCCTGCCGGCACGCCTGCCCTGTTGTGGCAGGAAGCCAGCGAGGCAGTTGGTGTCCGGAGCCTCGCAGCGAGCCCAGAGCAAAGCGGGTCCCGTGGGCACCCTGCAGCACAGGCAGCCTGCTCCGTGTGCCCGTGGCACTGCCAAGCCCCTGCCCACCCTGCAGTGCTGGACCCTGTGCCACGCACACACTGTGGGCACCCTGCACTGTGTACGCAGCCTGCAGTGCAGGCACCCTGGGCAAGGGCAATGCCCAGGCGCCCGGAGGGGAAGCATCCCTCTGGGATCAGTGGCAATGTTGGGGGGCTGGGTGACAGGACCAGGGGGTGGGACACTACTGCTCCATCCGTGCCTTGCTCCATGCCCCTCGCCGTGTGCCCCTCGGCTTGGTGCCATCAACCCCCCTGACAGAAATGACTCATTTTTTCACAGGTTTCCCTCACTGCAGCCCCAAAGTCACCCAACTCAACCCCTGCCACCCCATGAGTTGCCTGCTGCCCTCCGGGGCCTGCTCCCTGTGCCTGGGGTGCAGCAGGGCTCAGGCCAGTGGTGACACCCCCTCAGCAGAGGGGGGGGCCATTCCTACCCCAGCCTGGGGCTTCGCTGCAGCCCCAGCCCCTTGCCAGTTTGCAGTGTGATGGGCACGCCGCGCTCTTCTGATATCTGTGGCTTCTGATTTCCGTTTTGTCTTCTGGGTCAACTGAAAACGGAGCAGGAGGGGCTCTGTGTGCCTGCGGGCAGGGCACTGGGGCAGTGGGATTTGGGGTCCCACCAGGGACCGGGGCTCCTGCCTGGCTGGCCGTTTGCTGGAGTGGAAAATCAGATGGTGGAAATGTGAAGAGAAGCAAACCTCGGGGAGGCGACACCCTTCCCAGGCTTTCTGCTACCAACCCGCTGATCAACAGCCTCCAGCACAGCACCCCCAGCCCTCCCGTCCACCGAGTACTACGCAGCAAAGGGCAGCAGCGGTGGAGCGGGGGGCAGTTTCCAGGGGATGCCGTGCCTGGCTGTGCCCCCACCCTGCGGGCAGGCAGGGATGTGGCCTTGGGCACCCAGACACCAGGGAGCAAGCAGGGACACAGGGCAAAGCCAAGGGGATCCCGCCCCGCGGGGCTGGCACGCAGCCCAGCCCTTCGCAGGGTCCCGAGGTGCCCCGCAAGCAGGTGCCGGCAGTGGCCCCCACTCCCGCCTGGCCCACGGGAGCAAGGCTGCAGGCCAGCCCCAGAGAGCAAACCCATCGTTTACTGGCAGCCAAGCTGAAGAAGGGGCTTTTCAGAAGTTTCCCTACAGGCTTGGTCATTTCGTTGCTTCTGCTCAGGGAAGGAAACCCCTCAGGCGTGCAGGCTGGTGGCAAACCAGGCTGCAGAGGCCATGGTGGTAAAAAGGGAGGCATCATCCCCCAGACACTTGCTTTTCCTGGCTAGGCTGGCACCCCCCAATCCCCACCGGCTCAGCCCCTGGAGCCCACCCTGACCGGGCTGGCACCACCAGGCACGGCCACCACCGCAAGGCTGCCTCGGCTGGACCGTGCCCATGGGAGCATCCCTCAGCCACCAGTGCCACAGCCCCACGGCGAGGACAGCCCAGGTTTCCCGTACCTCTCCCCTGCCCACCCCGGGGGCTGGGAGCTCAGCGGCTCCTGCTACATCCCTGCTCGGTCCTTCCCTGTCCACAGCATGTGCCGGAGCAGCCTGCGAGATCCTGCTGGGCTTCCATACTTCCCAAAGCAGCTATGGAAACCAGCAGCTCAAACTCGGTGGAAAGTCACACACCACCACGTCCCGACTCCTGACCACCTCTGCTTTGTGGGGGCCCAGCCCCGACAGGCTGGTGTCCCTCCAGGGCCAGGCTACCACCGCTCCTGGTGGTAGGCCGGGCCGCAGGCAGCCAAGAGCCGGGTGTTGCTGGCATGACGGGGACACGTCCACCCTATTTGGGTGCACCGATGCAGCCCAACCGTGCCCCTGCACACAGCCAAACCCGCGCGGCTAGGCTGCCTGGGACTGCGCAGGAGGAGGGCGGCAAGGGAGGCAAGGAAAGAGTTAACTCGCTCTCATGCCCCAAAGAACTGAGATTTATTTAATTGCCAGAGGGAATATGATTAAGAAAAAAAAAATAAAAATCATCATCAACTACAGCAGGCTCAAAGGCACGGGGGTGCTAGCAGCACGGACGGGACGGTGTTGGCCCCCCTGGGCTGGGACCCCCCCGGGAAAGACGGTCCCTAGGCAGCCAGGCGGGGGCAGGGGGACAATGGCTGGAGAGTGAGAGGGCACAGGGGACCTGGGGTGATGCTGGGCACAAGGGCCGGGGAGGACCACCCTCCTGCCCAAAACAAGCCCCGCCAGCCTGCCCACGGATGGGTGAAGCTCTCCTGCACTGCGGGGCGAGGGGCAGCCGGGGCTGCGAGGGCTCACCTCCAGCCCCACGGGCGCCCAGGAGGGTGGGCAGAGCTGCCGGGGACCCCAGCCCTGGGCACAGTGCCCCAGCCCCACTCTACGTGACAGGGAGGAGGCACCTGGGAAACTAGTAATCACTACAAAGATTTTTGCTTTTTAAAAACTACAACCAAAAACCATTAAAAAAATAATAAAACCACCCCCCTCCCCCACCCCCCCTCCCCCCCAAAAAATCTAAAAGATACTTTTTTCTGGGTCTTGCAGGAGAGCAGCTCGGCTGGGCTGGGGCTGGGCGCAGGTGGCTCTGCTCAGTGCCCCGGGCACACGTGGCTTCGGTGGGGTCCAGCGGGGCAGGAGCAGCTGCCCCCCAGGAGAGGCCAGAACAGGGCCAACGCTGCTGGGACCAGTAAACTGACATAACTGGGAAGGGCTGGGAGCAACCGCAGAGAGCGGGCACCATCCCTGTGCCAGGCTCCCAGCCCTTCCCCTGCCCCTCGTGCCCCAAAAGCCCGAAGGCAGCCCAGCGAGTGCCCAGGCAAGCCCTGGGAATGGGGCTGTGCCCATGCCTTCTCAGGGCAAAGGGGGGGAAGCTGCCCCCAGCGAGCCAGCCCAGGCGCGGTGTCGGGGCAGCACCATCGCCGGCCCCCACAGCCCCCGGTTCAGTGGCTGCTGTTGCTCATAGAGAGCCCAGGCTGCAGCGCTGGAGGGAACATCTCGGCTTTGTGGAAGGGCGGCATGTAGACGGGAGGGGAGGGTGCCAGGCTGTAGCCCTGGGACGTCACCGGGATGGGCAGGCCGGTGGGCACCAGGGACTGGTTCACGTCATACATCACCCCCTCCGCCTCATTGCCGAAGGGCAGCAGCAGCCGTTTGCCTTTCTGACGCCGGTTGCAGAACCAGACCCGGACCACCTACGAGGGAGGGGAGATGGGGAAGGGTGAGGGGGGCGAACCCAGGCGCTATGTGGGTGACACGGAGACCCTTCTGCTGGCAGCATCTCCACAGCACCCCGATTCGCCAGCACAGCCCCATCCCTGCCACAGTCCCTCCTGGCACTGGGCTCAGCCAGGCTGACGGTGGCTACCAGCCCCGGCCGCCCTCCCACAGCTTCCAGTATCAAACCGGCCTGATACAAGTGCCCCGGAGCCATGTCCGTTTGGGCACCCATCCTCCGAACCCTCCCAACCTACGTCTTTGTCCAGGTTGAGGTCCTCGGCGATTTGGGAGATCTCCTGGGGACTGGGCTTCACGCACTTGCGAAAGAAGCTCTCCAGCGTCCCCTTCACGTTGGTCTCGATGCTGGTCCTGCGTTTTCTCTTCCGGGCTTGGGCCAACACTTGCTCCGCATTGCACATCTGGAAATGAGGAGAGAGGCCACACGCTTGGTCACGGGCCTGGTAACGTCCCCACCAGGCTCTGGACACACGGGTGGCTGGCTGCAGAGGTCTGGGAGGGATGGGCACAGGCTTTGTCCCCGTGCCTGTCCACTGAGCGTCACCCCACTCCCAGTGTCCCAGCACTGCCTGCAGCTGGTGCAGGGGGGGCAGACATGTCTTCCTGCATTCCTCCAGGCTCCCCAGGGAGCAGTAAGCTGCATCTCCAGCTTATCCGAGATCCCAGCAGGACCTGGCTGCTCCGAGGCAGGAGCCGCCACAGTTGTCACAAGGTGTCTGTGGGGGATTTGCGCTCCCTCCCCGCCTGGCACAAGGCGATACCCAGTAGATACTGGTTCCCTCTACAGCTGGGCTGAAACCGCAGCAGCAAGGTGCTGCCATGGCACACAAGACGCCTGCTGCTCCCCTCCTCTCTCCCCAAAAGCACGTGTCAAAGGGAGGGGAAGCTGCAGCTTGAGGGTACCCCTGACTCCCGCCCCCCCCCAGCCCCGCACCTCTTGCATGTTGTCCGTGTTCTCCGCCTCGTTGAGCCAACGCTGCAGCAGCGGCTTCAGCTTGCACATGTTCTTGAAGCTGAGCTGGAGCGCTTCGAAGCGGCAGATGGTCGTCTGGCTGAACATCTTCCCTGCGCGGGCGGGCAGGGTGTCACGCACCACTCCTGCCCCCGTGCCGGGGGATGTCCCCGTACCAGCAGCCCCCCAAGATCCCCCCTCCAGCAGCCCCTGTCCCTGGGGATGGGGGACCATCATTCTCCCTGCTGCTTCAGCAGGGTTTTAAAGCACTGCAAATAATTTAAATCACTCTTCAATAAGCAGCTGTGGGTATTTTAAGACAGTTCCTTGTTATCAAACCCTTCCAGCTTGAGTGAGTACTTAACAGGGCTGGGGGGCCCCAGGAGCCCTGGGGCTGGTGCTCACCGCCTCCTTTGCAGGTCATTAAGGAGCAGAAATCGCCATCGCCCAGGTGCTCCATCCCCCTCCCAGGCCACTCCCTGCGCCCCGGGTGTGGGGGGGAGACCGGGACCCTTACCGTAGAGGGTGCCCAGCGCCAGCCCCACGTCAGCCTGGGTGAAGCCCAGCATGATGCGCTTGTGCTTGAGGTCCTTGGCGAACTGCTCCAGCTCCTCCGAGGTCGGCGCATCCTGGCAGGGCAGAGATAAGCTGGGAGGGGACAACTCGCGCCCAGGGGCTGCCAAAAGCGGGGTCTGTTGGTGTGTCGGGGTCAGCGTGGGACAGGGATGGGGACAGGAGTGGGCTTAGCTGAGCCCTTGGCAGCACCGACCCCCGCTGTTACCTCGGGGCGGTGGGGTCCTTGGGGTGATGGGGTGGGGGGTGATGGGGTGGCTGGCAGAGGGGTTTTCGCCAACCCCTGAACAAGGGGCTCTGCTCAGGAACCCCAACCTGCCTCCGCCCCACGCAGGACCCCCTGGCCGCCTCCCAGGACCACGGCACACCGCCCAGCTCACTCCACGCTGCCGTGGCAGAGGCCCAGGGTGGCACAAGGACCCGGGGACAGAAAGGAGGTCCCGGTCCCTGGGTTCCCCCAGGGTCCCTGGCAATGTCCCCTCCGGCCCCAGGCTCAGACCCTCGTGGCCTGACCAGAGGCAGCACTGATGGGCACATTTGCCGATGGTCTCAGCACCGCCTCACTCCCACGCAGCCCAGCACACGTCCCCCTCCGGGCTCAGCTCTCCCAGGACGTGGACACCCACCTCCCCACGGCTCTGGGGCACGGGGCTGCCCCTCGCCAGCCCCTCTCCCGCCTGCGCCCAGGGCAGGTGAACCGCTCAGATGAAGGGAAGGATGAAAGCGCCCATGACTCGAGTGGGATTCACGCACCTCCTTGCCACAACCAGACTCTTCCCTTCTGGAAAGCTGCTTACCCAAGTGCTTCCCCTTCTCCCTGCAGCGCAGCCTGCAGCTGCTGCGGGGGCATTTTGCAACCTTGTCCCCGATTTCCGCATTTGCAGCGCGATTTCCGATTTTACAGACGTCCCTCCTGCCACCAAGTCCCGGCTTTTAATTCCCGGCGGACGTCGGCAGCAGGAAGCCCGCAGCATCCCTGCCGCGGCGCAACCCTCACCCTCCCTCCGCCGGGAAAAACCACTCCTCGTAACCCCCACGCAGCGCGGCAGCTGCCACCCGGGGACGCGCATCCCTCCGCGCTCCCGTCGTGGCGGTGCGTGGGGGGCTCCCGAAGCCCCGCGGCCCCCACCCGCCAGCGGCTCCGCACGAACCGACACAGCCCGCAACACCTCGCAGGAACCGCTGCGACCCACCCGCGAGGCGTGCGCGCCCGCGAGGGACGGGCTGATATTATGCCCAAGAGTGAAAAATACTAAAACCAAACCCGAGACACAACTGCCAGCCCTGGCGATAGATAACCAGCGCTGCCC
>JAVKLA010000052.1:7918663-7932767 GCA_034782735.1 Sagittarius serpentarius
GCCGCGGCAGCCCCCCCTGTTTGCATTGCAGCCCCCCCCAAATGCAGCTATCGCAGCTCCTCTGCATCCTCACAGGCTCCCCTGGTTGCACAGGACGGCTGGGTGCTGCTGCCAGACCGAAATACAGGCAGGATGCAAAAGCACCCGTGGAAAAGATTGGTACCTCCCTGCCAAAAGGACCATCCTCAGGATGCTACCGCTTCCCTGCATGCTAAAATAGAGGATTTGGGAGGGGATCCCCTTTTTTTGTTTTTCCCCTGTACCCACACTTTTGCTGCCAGAAGGTGGTGGCCTTGCTTGAGGCAACAGGATGTGACTGGGAGAGACCCTGGGACAGTCTCCATCTTCCCGGCGCCCTCCCAGCACCTTCAGAGGATGCTGCCGCGGTCCCACATCTCCCTGCCAAAGCCTGCCGAGGATGCTACTGTGGCCGCATCTCCCTGCCGAAGCCGGCATGGAGCGGGGTTGTCATGGAGATGCCAGCGCATGTGCAGCCCTTCTGAGAGGGGAATTTACTCCCAAGACTTCCCGTTAAAAAATAAACCACAAACCACTGTTAAAGCTGTGCAGTACCCGTGGATGTGGAGCCCGTGGCAGGGGGCATCTGCCCGTCGGACCCCTGCTCGCCGCCGAACGCGAAGCCTGGACCCCATCCCTGTGCCGTCCCCTCTCTTGTACCCCCAGCCATCGCAGCCCAGCCCCTCTGCCCGAGAGCCAAAGGCCTGCGCAGAGCCAGGGCCCCGTTTCGGGTTCTCCCCTCTGATTTAAGGGGCGATCCCCCTGCCAGGAGGCTGCTGGCACGAAGGGTGCAATGGGCTCTGCCATCCCCCATGTGCCCACCCGCTGCAAAGCACGGGCAGAGCCACGGGCGGAGGGCAGCTCTGGCTGTGCCCCGGTGGGCCCTCGACCTTGTCCAAGGCACGGGAACCAGAACACGAAGCAACACCCCCAAAATCTCAGAGGACCCCTCCACGCAGACAGCAGCTCGGGTGCGGGGCGAGCTGCCTTTCTGGGTCCTGCCGCGGCCCAGCGAGCCAGCGCTTGTCCTCCCTGCCCACACCGCCCGGCGTGGGATGACCCACCCTGTGTGTTTTCGGGAACTCCCCAGGCCCTGGGGCGGGGGCAACGGGCTGTGCCAGCGGGGATGCCGCTGCTGTGCCGACAGGGATGTTGCCAGCTCAGCCCCACGCCGGGGCCAGGCAAGGCTGCGGGCTGCCCACCGCGGGCAGGAGCTGGGCTCCAGGAGGGACCATGGGCTCTGCCCGCCATGGAAAAACCAACCCCCCTTAGCAAGAGGGTTTTGGGGGCAGCGGGAGTGAAAAGGAGGCAGAGAAGAGCGGGCTGGAGGAAGATGCTGATGCACTTCGCAGTGTGCACGGAGGCGGTTCAGAGGCGCTCGAGAGCCCCCACCCCGCACCCAGGGGGTCCCCAGCGAAGGCCGGGTCCCGGCTCCTTCCCCACGCACAGAGGCCACTCCACCTTAGTTAAAGCAAAAATAATTGGGTGGAGCTGTAATTACAGTCTTAATTTGCCTGCTCGTTGAATCTGCAAGAAAAAACATGGCGGGGGGGCACAGGAACAGCTCTGCCTACAGCTCTCCAAGCCACACAAAGAGTTGAGGGTCACCCTAAAAACCCCCGTGCCCGGCCTCCAGCACCGGCCCTGCAGCCAACCCAGGGTGCAGGTACCACAGCTGCACCGGGAGCACCCTCTACGCACCACAGCAGTGGGTGGGAGAGCCCTGTGCAGGGGGGCACGGCTGACCGTGGGCTGACCATGGCTCCCTGGGACGCTCTGCCCGTCTCTCTGCCCACCGACACAGCGCGGGTACCCAGGCTGCCGCAGCCCACAGCTCCCCTGGGGAAGGAGCAGGGGAATGACAGCCGGTGCCGCCCTCGGTGCCCTCCCGTGCAGCTGGGCAGCGTTCCTACCTGGCGCTGCCGACCCCAGCCCTCCTGGCGTGGATGCTGGGCATCACTGGAGGAGATGGCAGTCCCAAACCACAGCCCAACGTCTCAAGCCAATGGGAACCAGGTATTGAAATCCCAAACATGGGCACGGCTCAGCCCTGGGATGGGTGAGGTGGCGGGCACCCGTCTGCTGCTGGGGAGTCACTGCTCCGTGCACGGAAAGCCGCTACCCTGCTCCTGCAAAGCCTGGGGCTCCGCACAGCCACGTCCCCTCCTACGAAAAGCCCCCACCCCAGAGCAGCCAGGCAGACCCTGGAGCACCCTGGCAGCTGCCCAGGCCCCATCCCGTCCCTGGGCTCCTGGTCACCGCTGGGTGCCGGCAGCGCCCAGCGGCACACACGGTCACCAGCACAGAAGCATGAGGATGCACAAGGAGCGGGGTCCTAGCCAGCCCCAAACCCACCCCATAACTGCGGCGAGCCGGGGCTTGGGGTGAGAGGGGGCAGAGCTGCCGCCCTCACAGGGATATGGCTGCCATGGAGAGGAGAAGCCAGGGGATGGGGAGCAGGGGTGCTGCTGCGGGGGGGGCTGCCCCGAGGCATGGGAACCTCCGGGAGCTGCAGAGGTGCGGGGCAGGTTTGCAGGCAGGTCTGTGGGCACGGCAGGGCAGGGCAGGGGGTTGCAGAAGGGGCCACTGCAGGGTGGGCACACTTACCGCTGGGTGAGAGCTGCTTCTGGACACATCGTCCATGGTCGTCCTCCTGGAAGGGGGGCAGGCAGGGGCCGCAGGCGCCTGACCCCGGTGGGCAGAACTCCCGGCGCTGCAGGGCACAGTCCAGGCTCCGGGGACACGACGCTGCTGTGGGGACAGGAGAAAACAGGTCAGGAGGAGGAGAGGGGTCAAACGCTCCCCTGGGTCTCTCCACGGCCTCTTGGTGTGGGACCCAGCCACCCCGGCCCCACCTGCGGCGGGCAGGTCCCACTGCAGTTAACGGGTGCGGGTGTGCTTCACCAGAGCTTCACCCTCGGCCACCTTTTGCCTTCGCAAAGCCATTACTGACTGCAATTAAGCACGGGCTCTAGTGACCTGAGAGTTGGCCTCAATGATCCTTACCGGTCCCTTCCAACTCAACATAGTCTATTTTATGACCTGTGCACGGCTCTTTGCAGACTGCAGGGAAGAGCAGGCAGTGCCTGTCCTCCTGCCAGGACCCTGAGCCCCAGGGTGCCATCGTCCCGTGGGACACCCCAAGTCCCAGGGTGCTGCCATCCCACAGGACAACACGAGCCCCAGGGTGCCACCGTCCCGTGGGATGCCCCAAGCCCAGGGCGCTGCAGGACACCCCGAGTCCCGCAGAGCTGGCAGCAACGAGCGTCTCCAGCCCCTGCCTGCACAACACAGGCAGTGGCCGAGCAGGCTGGCAGCTGAAATCTGACCAACACAAACCAATGCTCGTGTGGTAGCTGTCAGACAAAAAACCCTCAAACCAACTCCCCCCCAAAGCCTCAGCACTGCTGTGACAGGTCATCACAGGCAGCAGCAGCTTGGTTTCCATCCCTTTGACATCGCGACAGGGGAAAACGGAGGGACCCAGCCCTCCCCCTGCGATGCGCCGTGGTCCAGACCTCCCCCGTGGCTTTACGGGGCATCTCATTTCTATGTCAGACTTGGGGACCTCTCTGGTACCTGGGGATAGGCATGAGCCCCCCACGCTCCAACCTCATCTGGACCCAACACCCTCATGATGCTGTGGCAGCTGGCCATGGCCAGGAGCTGCCCCAGTCCTCCCCCAGCCTGGCTCAAGCCAGTGGGACCTCCTGGGGGGACACAAAGTCCCCAGGTCCTATGCAAAGCCGAGTCCTGAGACTGGGTGATGGTGCCAAACCGTGTGCAGAGATGGAGAGAGGAACTGTGACCAGCTGGGGCAGCGACATGCTGGGCCAGCGCACAGGTCTCACCTGCGGCATGGGGCTGCGGGGACACTGAGGGGTCCCAGCCCTCAGCGGCGGCAGCAGGAGCTGCTGCCGGGGACAGCGACACTGCTTGCACCACCGCAGCAGGAGCACGGATGTCCCTCCCTTGCGAGCTGGTGGCAGTGCGGAGGCGAGTACTGCTCAGTGTGCCCGTGTCCCAGGCCGGGCACAGCTGGATGGGGGGCAGCACACAGCTGCCCTAGCCCTGCTCTTCACCTTGCCGAGCGTGGCCATGCCCGCAGCCTTCCCGCAGGCAGCAGCAGGCGGGAGAGCACCGCCACAGGGCCCTCACCGGGAGCGGGGCCAGGCCTGGCCGCCCCCGGCCTGGCAATGAGTCACAGCAGGAGCCGGCTCCCAGCGCCATCCCACGCTCCCTGAGCCATCCCTGTCAGTCCTCGCCCACCCACGCCACCGACACCGTGGGCAAAGCGCCCGCCGTCTGTCCGTCCCCGTCCCTTGGGGGATGGCAGCACCAGGGACAGCCCTGGCACAGCATGGCACCAAGCACCCCACGAGAAGGGGCCCCCCAACACTGGGAGCCTTCCCGAGCACCCCCACCCCAGCAGCACACTGGGGGTAAGGGGGGCAGCCGCTGCCATGCCCAGGCACAGCACGGTGTAGAGTCCCGGCACAGGATGGAGCCCCAGGACATGAAGCTCCAGGGCCACCGTGGCAGCTCTGCTCCCCCAGCAAGGGCGCAGGTGCCGGGCGGGATGCTGCCCCAGAGCGACAAGGGTGGGATGCCAAGCGGGATGCCGCCCACCACAAATCCCCCTTTGCACAGCCCTATTTCACCGTTAAACAGCTCGCCAGAGGGTGCAACCACTACAATTGGCCCCCAGACTGCGCCTGGACCCCTCCCCACTGCACCCCACGGGGCATCGCATTCATCGCTCTCCGGCTGACGGTGCCCAAGAAGGGCAGAGCTGCCTTTGCTGCGGTGGTTTCTCTTGCGGGCAGTGTTTTCTTGGCAGCTGCAGTTAGGGTGGCAGTTAGGGCTGGCTGAACTCCCCACCAGGCACAGCAGCCTGGGGGGTTTCGCTTGGGGCGGAGGGCAGAGACCACCGTGCCCACAGGAGCTGGGTTTTCTCCCTGGGGACGCCGCAGGGCTCAGCCAGGCGCCTGGGGGAGAGCTAATGCTTAATGGGAAAATAATTGGGTGTTTAAGCACAGAAATAGGACTCGGCCGCCTGCTTCGCCTGCCCCGGGCTTGCTCTCAAGGCCATTTTGTTTAAAGATCTCAGAAGAGCCAAAACACGCGGCCACTGAGGGGCAGGAGGTCTTGGCATGGCGCAGCCCCAGGGGTGGGGACATGCCACACCCCCGCGGGGTGCCGGGGGGGACAGGACACTGGAGACCTCTGCTTGTGCCGTTGTGGAATAATTGCTGGAGGTGACTTATTGATATGTCCACCTCTTAAGAGAAGGTAAACCTCCAGGGTGGAACGCGGTGGATATGCAAGGGATCTGTTCCATAGCAATTCCCTAAGCAACATAACCTGCAGCCTCAGGCCTCAGCAACACCGGGGAGCTTCGCACGCTGGCTCCAAGAGAAACAACACGGAGCGGGGGGCAGAGTGGAAGGACTGTGGCCAGGCTCCGTGGTGTCACCGCAGCGGGGGGAACTGGACGGTACTATGGAACCGATACGGAACTGATAAACTGCGCAGTTGTTACCCTGAGCCAGCCCTGAACCAAGAGTTTTCCATTTTCTGTCAAAATCGTGTCCTCTAGGTGAACTTGGCTCATTATAATCTCATTATAATACCAAAACACACCTCCATCCCAAAGGCTACCTGCCCCCAAGGAGCGACCCCCCCTCACTGAGCATGTGCTCTGAATTTCTCTAGCTTATACCTTTAAAAGCAAAGCGAAGAGATTTTATACCAATCATAAGAAAGGTATGTATGACTAGAGTCACTCAAGCCCCACCTAAAACCAAGAAATAGTATAAAATGACTTAAGAGAGGAGGAATGTTAGGGAAGATACCATCGCAGACAAGTTGGGAGGACATCGCTGACTTCTGGGATCAGTCGATGGGCTGAACCCCCCTTCCCCCCATAGAGATGCCTGTTGGGTGAGATTCAAACCCTTGGTTATACCGAGTGCTTCCCCAGGAAACTCAGAAACTTTTGTAGAGTTATTCCATAATTTAACACGTTTGTAGTCAGCTGGATTATTCATATCCTTGGTACTTGCACGGGCTTTGCAGGCAGTGTATTTATCACTGGCAATCCAAAAGAATCTGCACTTCTGTTGCTCTAATAAATTGTGCTATTCATTAATTTATCCATGAGAGTTCTCGTTGAAGGCGACCAAACTTCTTAAGTCTGGCCCTGTTAGTTCATTGAACACAACTAGGCTGACAGTACCTTGAGCTACTTGTGCATCCATAATCGAGGTAGTTCCATATATTGAACGCGACCGGACTTACAGCGTCGGACTGGGCATCACTCAGAATCTAAGCCTAGCCGCCCCCAGCTCCCCGGTACCTGACGACGAGCTGGAACGCAAGGGGGTGTTTTCTGCCGAACTCCTTTACCCTTTAACGCAACAGCCACGGACCCGTGGAAACACATCCCCCCAAAACAGATGCTGGCGAAAGCCGTTCACTGGTGGGAGGAAGCCACTCTGGCATGGGTCACCCAGCACTTGCAGCCACCCAGCACCACGAGACCCCGGCGGGACCCTCAGAGCCACCTCGGGGCAGCGGAAGGGGCGAGGGGGGGAGCAGCCCCAAGCTAGTGCCCAGCAACTGGTTAAGTAAACCCCAGCCTGGAACACACAGAAGGTTGTTATCTCTGTTTGAGGAACGAGCTGTGCTTGCCCAGCTGTCACGGGCAGGATTAGGAGCAAGACAGGCGGGCACTGATCTAATTAAGCTCCCCATGTGTAATCAATCGGTGGCTAGCGAGCAGATAGCACCCCACGGGCACCCTGCAGGGTGAGGGGTCCCATGGGGGCTTTGCCACTTGCTGAGCCCACCCCAAAGCCCAGTGGCTGCTCCCCGGCCAGGCTGGGTGCCAGGGACTGAGCACCCTCCATGCCCGCACGCAGGAGCCATGGGGGCATCTCCGACTGCTGCCACCCTTGGGGGCTGCCTGCTACCTACCCCCCCGCCCTCGCTGGCCCTCCCTGCTCCAGCCCTGCACGCTTACGCGTGCCCAGGGTGCCCAGTGCCACCCTGCCCAGTGCTCCAGCAGGCAGGTGGTGGAGTCCAGCCCCTGTTTTGGGGTGTTCCTGACACTCCCCCCGACTCCTCAGCCTCCCCAGCCCCAGCACAGAATCCTGGCCATGGGTCCCCCCTCCCACGCACCCACCCCAAGCTGGGGACCGGGGCTGGCACAGCACGTAGGTCCCATTTCCACCCCAGCAGTGGCTGTGCCATGGCCATGCTGCCCACCTGCACCACTGCCAGCTTGCAGGCTGCAGCCCCCCAGTCTTGCCTCTGCTCCCGTAGT
Organism: Sagittarius serpentarius; assembly: GCA_034782735.1. Lineage (NCBI taxonomy): Eukaryota > Metazoa > Chordata > Aves > Accipitriformes > Sagittariidae > Sagittarius > Sagittarius serpentarius. Next base: position 7,926,009 of record JAVKLA010000052.1, read on the forward strand.
GCTGCTGTCAAGTCTGGGAGAATTTGGGATCCCCCCTCAGCCCAACCATGCTCCCTGCTTGGCACCAGTGCAGCCCAGCATGGCTGGCCCTGCTGGCTGCCAGGGCAGGAGGGATGGCCTGGCCATGGGCGGGATGGGGAAGGAGGGACCCAGGCTGGTCCCGGGGGATGGGATCCGGTGGGGCAGCCCAGCTGTAAGACAAAGCGAGAGGAGCATGTGATAACATGGAGTCCAAAGCCAGTGCTGGCCACGGCACAGCTGGGACGTGCTGTCCAGATGTGCCGGGGAGGGGGGCTTGGGCAAGGATACTCCATCCAACTGCCGTCGTGGCGGCTGCCACGGTGCAAACCTCCCATGCAGGTGGGCAGTGAGCCCAGCCCAGCCCAACCAGAGATAACCCGTTAAACTGGACTTTGGGCTGGGACAAGCTGCCGGCAGAAATGCAGGCAGGAGCTGAGTGGCCAGCGGGCGAGCAGGACACTGCGCAGCTGGCATGGAAAGACAAACAGCGGGTGAGCACGAGCCGGGGACGCGCGTGAGCGGGAACAGCCCCGCACACAGGAGGAAACGCTGGCATGTGAGCTCTGAGGTGTGCATGGCCCCCCGGACGGCTTATCTGGGTGGGAAAGCTCAGCACAACACCCCCAGCCCCGAGGACTACCCCGGAGAGAGCCGTGCCAGGCACCGGGGCAGGCCCCGAGGCGAGCAGAGCGCCTGCAATGGGGGGTGTCCGCTGCGCCCCTCCAAATGCCATAGGGTCCGGCAGCATCTCGCCGTGGCTGGGCAGGGCACGGAGCTGCTGGCAGTCACGGCGCTGGGTGAAGCGGTTTTTCAACACTCGCCAAAACATACAGGTGAAAAAAAACCCCAGTAACACCAGGGAGGATGTCCGGGTGGCCGGGAAGGGCAGGAACTGCCCCTGCTGTGTCACTGCCACAGATAGAGAGATAAAAGTTAAGGTAAGAGGATAATTAATTAGTGCTGAGCACTGGTCTGAGTGCTTACGCTCAGTGTACCAGCAACGCCAACGCCCAGCCTCCTGGCTGATGGGGCCCGCTGCCAGCGGCATGAGCTGGCAGAGCCCACTGGGCATCAGAGGAGCGGGCACATTGCTCACGCCTGCCTCGGGGCCCTGGGGCGTCCGGCCCCACACGGCAGCGAGCCATGGCCCCTGGCAGGGGATGATCACTGAGCCAGGGCACAGGGCCATGCCGGGCGTGGGGGGCTATAGGGGTGCCCGGGGAACAGGGATGCAGGTCTCCACTCCTGTGTTGAGCCTCCGCATGCTGGCACGCGGCTGCAGCCAAGGGATGACAACGGCTGAGGGCACGGCACATGGCCAGCAGCGGCAGCAGCCTGGGCCCCGCAGCGGTGCGGTGTCTGCCAGCTCCACTCCAAGGTCACTCCTCCTCCTCCTCCTCTTCCTCCAGGCAGGTGATGTGGGACTTGCTGTGGGACCTGCCTGCAGCCTGCCTGCCCTCCCAGCGCTTCTGGTGTGAGCTGCCACCGTCTGGGGCTCTCCTCCTGCCTCTGCAAATTGCTCCTGGCTCTGAGGGGCTGGAGCCAGCCCCAGGCAGGCAGGCGGGCAGGCAGGCGGGCAGGCAGGTGGGCTGCCCCACACCGCACCCCAGCCCCCGAGGTCTCGCTTCCCTCTGCCCCGCAGCCTCCCTGGGGCAGGGCAGTGCTCTGGTGCAGCAGCAGGCCGGAGCAGGGGGCACTGAGGAACCCAAACGCCCCAGCTCCGCTCCCCCCGTGCCCAGGGACACGGACCCCCGGGGTGAGCCGGGCGGTCACCGCCTTCACTGCCAGCGGCCACAATAACACAGCAAAAGTCGGGCTGGGTGCTTGGGGTCACCGGGTGGGTGCCTCAGCCCTAGCACTGCTCCCACTGCACACACGGACCACAAGTGACACTCTCCAGCCACAGGTGACACACGCCAACCGCAGGACAGACATCATGCCGGCGGCCATGAGCCCTGCCAGGCTCCCCGACCCAGCTGCATCCCTCTGCCCTGCTGCTTCTCGCACCTGAAGGCTGGCGGAGGGGAGCCGAGCTTCAGGCACGGCCGTACCCCCGGGAGCAATGCCCCTCCCTGGGCACAGCTGCTGGCACCATGGCCTGAGCCAACATGGCTCTGCCACCGCTCCGGCAGCCCCCGCGGGAGCCCTGCCGCTGCCTGCAGCCGCTCACGTCACCGCTGTGCTCCTGCCCTCGAAAATGCAGCAGACGGAGACCCCTCCTGCACGCGGAGGCAGCAGAGCGGGGCTCTCCACAAACGGCAACCCCGGCCCACCCGGAGCAGGGGGACGCTGGCCACGTCACGCCGCTCCTGAGGATGGAGGCACGGCCACGGCCACGCAGCCTGGCTCACCCCGCCACCCCCTCCTGCGGCAGCCCCGGCGCGTGCCGCCCCGCTGGAGAGCACTTTGCAGCTGAAGGTGCTTGTCTGCTTTTTGCTTCGGCAGGTTTGTTCAGGCAAAGGCCACGTGCCACCGGGCTTCCCGTCCCCAAGGCCACCAGGGCTCGTGTCCCAGCTTCCAGCTTTTCTTGTTCAGCTGGGCGGGTGCCGAGAACTGGCCCAGCTGATAAAGCACACCGGCAGAGATGGTCCCCAGCATGGCCTACGTCACGGCCAAGGGACAGTGCCAGCAGCCCTGTGTCGCAGGCTGCGGGACAGGAGTATCCCCGCGGGGGGATCCCCAGCGGCATCCCCCCTGCCTGCCCTGCCTGCACAGCAAACACCTCGGCTGCACCGTGCTCCCACCAAGGGGACGGTCCTGCTGGCAGCATCCCCACCCAGGAATGACGGAAAATGCCACCACGGGCAGTCACATGGGTGAAACGCCACTGCTGGCTGCTTTCGAGCTACCAGCCCCGGCAGGCACTGCGGGCAGGGCTGCCTGCGCTGGAGCCCCGGTGTACGTGCAGTGCAGGCAGCGCGGTGTGCACCCGGTGTGGGGAAGAGACAGAGCAAGTGCGGGGTGGGCAGGGGCTTGCGGAGGCAGCGGGACTGCACGGCAGAGGGGACAGGAGCCATGCTGAGGGCAGCTGCCTGCTGCAGCCCTGAGGCCATCACGATGGGCTCCCAGAGCCTTGCCTCCCTCCAGGCTCAATGCCAAGGGGGAAACGGAGGGCCAGGAGGGCCTGAGCCAGGCTTCCCCAGAGGTGGGGGGATGCCAAACCCCCAGCAACCCCAAAGACTTCACCTCCCCAGCCACCAGTGTTACCCCAGAGCCTGTTCCCACTGGAGAGCAGACCCCATCTACAAGCACCCCAAAATCTCGAGCTGCTTCTGCGATCTGGGGCTGGGGGAAGGGGGAGCACCAGGCAGCCTCCCCCTGCCAGGCTGAGGGAGCAGGATTTTGTGTCATTGCTACTCAAACCCCTTAATTGGCCAGAAAAATCCCTGTTCCCTGCCCTGGCAACCTGCCTGGTGCACCAAGGGAAGAGGAGCTGGATTGATGGGGGCTGCAGGAAGGGGAGACGGCACCTGGACCGGGCAGAGCCGGGAGGCAGCAGAGGACGCGGCCCCCTTGCCTGCGGTAGGTGAGGGGGGCACCGAGCCGAACGAGACCCCCCTTGGTCCCCCCGCCCAGCCATCCCTGGCTCGCTGTCTCCTTCCAGCTGCTCAGGGCAGCTCCAGCCCCGCAGAGGCTGTGCCGTGTCCAGCAAGGTGACACGCTGCACCCGTTGCTGTGCTGGCGTGACCCCGCTGTGCCAGGGCTGTCTCCAGCCACGAGAGCTGGTATTCAGGAACAGAAGGAAAAAAAAAAAAAAAAAGAAAACTAGATGCCATTTCCCCAGTGCTGCCCACCCAAACCGGCCACTGGCTCTGCATCACTGGCCCTGGCTCGGCTGGGTGTGCGCCCATCCGTACCTGGGACCCCAGGCTGTCTCTGATGCCACCCCATGCCAAAAAGCACCTTGCTGTTCTTTGGAGCTCGAACCACCCACTTTCAGTCTTGTTTATCAGGTTTTGCTCAAGCAAATACCAACGGGCTTTGTCTCTGCCCAGAGCCCGCCAGGGCTGGGGCAGGGGCAGGGGTTGGGTTTTTTTAAATTCCTTTTTTACTGGCTGGGCTCTGAGGTTTGGCACAGTGCAATGGGTGAAACAGCTGGTGATCAGGGCCACAGTGCAGAGCGCTGCCGCAAGCGGGTTAGCAGGGCCGGCCCCACGCAGGCATGGTGTGCTAACGCCGGGTGCGCAGCACGGCAGCTCCACCGGTGAGGGGGACCCCTCCTCACATCCCCACCGTGCTCTGGGACCCCCCTGATGGGCAGTGCGGCACGGTGCCGGACCCTTGCTGCGCCAGCATCACAGGGGATGGGCAGCCCTGGCACCGCCGCCGTGCCTGCACCAGAGCAGGCCGTGCCCTGCAGTGCAGGGGTTTTTACAGCTCTGCTCCAAGAACAGACCCACCTGAAGCCCTGAGCAGCCTCGAGGGAAGGGCTCGGGTCCAAGTCTCTCCTCCTGGCACTGACCGGGCACCAATCGATCGGCAGGGCCCTGTCTGCCAGGGCGCCCGCCTGCCCGGTGAGCCATGGCAGAGCAGAGCCACAACCACTGGCAAGCTCTCCCTGCAGACCCATTGCTGCCGGCGGGGAGGTGGGAGAGGGCAGCCCACCTTCCCCCGCTGAGCACCCAAGGAGCTGCCAGGCCAAGGGCCAGCACAGCCGCGCCAGCACGGCTCAGCCACCTGCGAGCAGCCGCACGCTCCCGCTTGCTCCCACTGCTGAGCTGGAAATAAAACCCCGGAGTGGCAGCTCCCCGGCAGAGCACTGCTGCGCCCACCGGGGCCAGATGCTCTTGGGCAAAGCCAAAGCCCTCCCACATCTCGCCGCCATCCCACGCCGCCAGAGACATTTTGTAGCCTTTGGTAAAGATGCACCAGCACGATTTTGCTGATTAAACACCCTCGGGCAGCTCAGAAGTGGCAGCAGCAGCGCAGGCGGCTTCGCTCAGGGTGGGCAGTCCGTCCGTCCTGCCCCCACCGTCGACCCCATGCTTGGCACCAGCCTTGGCGCTCCCACCAGCCCATCAGGCTGAAATGGGGGTTTGGGGACACAGCCACTTATCAGCAGGTGCCGGGGGCTGTCGGGGCCAACTTTCACGGCTTTCCAACGGCTCATGAGTGGGGGCCCCCAGGCCAGCAGCCCGCGTCTCCGCAGACACGCAAGGTAAGAGGCAGGCGAAAAAACAGAGCCTGCCTCACCCCACTCCGCTCAGGCTGTGCCGGCAGCTGCGCCTGCGCTGACTCAGCCGCCCCCAGCGATAAAGACCTGCGGGACATCGCGTCCCGCCGGGGCAGAAAGCCCAGAAACTGGGGGAGCCCCATGAGCCCAGAAAATGGGGGGCCGTTGGGATGTACAGCCACATCCCAGGGCTCCTGGGAAAGGGCTGCAGACGGTGCCCAAACAGCTGGACCCGGCAATTTCTTTTGGGTTTTATCCCCCGCAGGAGACAGCCAGCTCGGGGAAACCTCCTCCTCCCCAGCCAGGAAGCCAAGAATTATGGCTGGAGGATGGGTCACGTTGCCAGCAGCTTACCAGGGCCGCCCTCTCTCCCGGCTTAGTGGGAGGCTGAGAAATCCCCGACAGATGCGAGACGATAAGCTCCCCGAGGCAGAGCTGCTCCTCCCGCACACAAGAGCTGCGGGCTCCCCAGGAGTGCTCCCCTGCAGACCCCCAGCTGAGCCCAGGCAGCACCCATGGGTGCTATGGCTGCACAGCAAGAGCAGCTCCTTCCCCACCTTTTGCCCTCCACCTCTGTCGCCGTCTCCTTTCTATGGGAAGGGAACAGGGATCAGGAGCCCAGGGGACCCCCGTGCCACGTTAAGCCAGCGTCCCTGCCAGCGCACCAGCTGACACATCACCTCTAGTGTCACCCACCTGGAGCAATGGGTGCCCCCCACCAAAGAGCTAACCTCCCTCCCGCAAAGGCCTTGCCCGCCTCCATCTGTGCAGGAGAGACCCCAGCAACACGCCATGGGGTGCACTGGTTAGGGCAGGCAGCTGCCAGGCCATGGCGCTCCGGGACGGGAAGAGGCACAGACCAGGACCTGCTCCGGATGTGCTTCCTTCCTCCAATTCAAAGCGCACTCCAGGCACTTAATGGCCAGTTTTTTCCCGTTGCAATTATTGTTAGCTCACAAAGTGGCTAATCACAGGCCTGCTGCCGCCATTCGGTGCTCTGGTCACCCCTGCGGCAGCGGCAGTGGCAGTCAGTAAAGCCCAGGCGAGGCCACAGAGATGGGGGACACGGGAGGGAGATGCCCTGGCACTGGCAGCAGTGCTGGGGCCATGCCCTGGGTTTCTTGGGGGCAGCGGGCCCGGGGGAGCCACTGCACCCATCAGGGACCAGACCCAGAGCTCCCCGTGGGGATGAAGCATCGGGGCACCATGCTTACGGGACTAATGCAGGGATGGGACTGAGGGCAGCTCCTGTCCCCAGTGCCCAGGGACTCAGTGTCTTGTGCTTGGGATGAGGCCACCCTGTCACCCCTCCCGTCCCTGGCACCCCCATCACCCCATCAACCCTCTTGTCCTCAGCACCTCCCCATCAACCTTCCTGTTCCCAGTGCCCCCACCATGCTATCACTCCTCCTGTTCTCAGTGTCCCCATATCCCCCCTGTCCCCATCAGACCAGACACCCTGCGACCTCTCCTGTCCCCATCACCCCTCCCACAGTCACCCCACCTGTCCCTGGCACCACTTCTACCCCTGGCACCCCGCCTATCCCCAAGAAACCCAAGAGCCC
>JAVKLA010000052.1:7938012-7978138 GCA_034782735.1 Sagittarius serpentarius
CCCCCCCTCCCCCGCCCCTTCGCTCCGTGGGCTTGAGTGACTTTTTCCAAACCGCTGGCGTGGGGCAGCGGCTCTGAGCGCCCGTGAGCTCGGCGGCGTGGCTGGTTTGCGTGGAGTTGGGATAGACGACATCCACTCTCGAAAGGAGAGAGGCAGCCCGCCGGCGGAGAGGTGAGGAGCGTGGGGCAGCGGGGCTGCTGTTTCTGCCCAGCTCCCGGAGCTGAGGTCAGCGAAAGCCGGTGGACGTTGGGCCCCCGGCCCCGCAGGAATGGCACAAACTGGGGACGAGGGGCTGGGAAATCCCACACGTGGGTTGTGACGCTGCTGGGGCGATGCCCGGGCTGGTGGCAGGAGGCGTCACGTCTGAGTTTGTCAGACCTCTGCTGCAGCCACCAGCCTTGGGCAGGGCCGTGCGTGGCCCAAACACCCCCTCGCTTCCCGGTCACAGCCCTGTCCCTGGGTCCTGACAGGGCGAGCTCCCCTCCGAACCCTCCTCACGTACACTGGATTAGTCTCACCTCTGTAGGGTTTGTTCTCCAACCCTTGGGTCCTCCTTGGAGTGCCAACTTCCCAGCTGGCTGCAGGACAGTAGGTGCTCGGTGGCGACATTCCTCCGCAGCCGCCGGCGCCAGGGATGCCCCACGGACACCCCAGCCATGCCGACCGCTGTGTCCGGCAGGGATCCCAGGTTGTCATCCCCGGCGTCCCTGTGTGCTGCAGAGCTGCTCAGGGCTGTGCGAGCGTTTCCCCCGCGGAGTCAGGGGATGCCGAGGCAGGCAGCTTTGCAAAGCCCAGGCATCCGATCTCCAGCCCCATACTCCAGGCACAGACCGGAGACCTTGGCACGAGCAAGATGAAGTGATGCTTGACGGGGCCCGCTGTCTGGGATCCCGCTGGCCGACATGTGCTGCCTTTTCAGTCCCTAATTCTTGGTGGAGGGATTCCCATGGCCGGTGCCCCGCCACGAGGCTGGGCTCGGCCCCAGCTGACGGCGCTCGCGGCAGGAGCCCCGTTAGAGCGTCAGCAGTGCCCTGGCAGGCTGTCAGCCTGCTCCGTGGCTTTCCAAGGTTTGCCGAGAGCGAGTGGCCAGGGGTGCAGCGTGCCGGGGCTGCTGGGCTGGGCTTTGGCAGGGGCTGCCGCCTGCCCACAGCTCTTGCTGTCACCAAAGCTGCGCAGGAAGGAACAGGCAGAGATGGGTGACAGAACGGCATGGGGCCAGCTGTGGGGACAACGCTCTTTGCAGCCTTGTCGTCTGCCTCCAGCAGAACAGATATCTCGTAAAATTTTCTTTCTTCCTTAATTTCCTTGGCCTTTCGCTCCTGCCAGCTGTCTGGGATTTTACTTCCAAAGGAAAGACCTGCATTTTCTTTGCTCTCTAATTTGCTGGAGCTCTGTACTTATTAATTGCTTCTCAATTTTAACATGCACCTCCGGGACCAGCAAGCTCACCAGGCAATGGTGCTGGGACAACTGGGGCAAGTGCCCGTGCCAGGGCCAGTAACCACATCTTTAACCTGCCGCTTTTTGCGGTGCAGGAAAGTGGGGTTGGAGGGTTACTGGGATGGATACTGGGCCAAACCAAAGGGTTACTGGGACAAACTGGTCCCATTTATGCTGATACAAATCCTTGATAAACTCAGTGATTTTAACACACTCTGAAAGACCCGAGCTCCTTTTCTGCCCTGCGTTGTCCCTGTCACCAGGTGACAGAGAGGCCAACCTCAGCCGGTGGGCAAAGTCCCTCCTTGGTCCTGTCCCCACACGTCACCAACCCAGCACCTCCAGCTGCACCCAGGGGACCGGTGCTCCCGGCCGTGGGTGCCCTCGTGCAGCATGAGGGTGCCATCGCATGGCCGGGCCTTGGCACCTCCAGGGCAGGGTCTGGCTGGGACCCCTCACCCATGGGACTGGGGCAGGTCCCTGGGTGCTGCAGCCGACCTGGCCCCACCTTGATGGGGTGGTTGGTGCTCCTGCCCCACCACAGGCTCTCCAGAGCCCCATAGCTACTGGGGGTTCCCCCTCTTGGTGTCAGGGCCAGGGGCTGGCTCCTGGTGGGGGCGAGGACCACAGGGCCCAGACCCGCAGTGGTGAGGAGTTACGAAGCTGACCCAAACCACAGGCCCACAGCATGGCTGTGGCCAGGAGCAACCATAAGCCACTTGTGGCAAATGGCTGGGAACCAGCCATGGGTCTGTGCAGAGGCAAACCCAGCAAGTGCCAGGCCAGCCCAGGAGTGCTGGGGCCAGGGCAGGGGGGTCTGCGGGGGAGGCAGGCGGGATGGGGGTGCAACCGCTTCCCCGTGTGCACGTCGAGCCTGCGGCCACCTGGCTGGGTGAGAGCAGTGGGGGCAGATGGGAGGTAACTGAGGGGGGCACTGGCATGTGTCCCGGGGAGTCTGTGAGTCCTGGCAAGGCGGGGAGGACACCCCTGCCCCATGCTGCCTACCTGGACAGGGCATGTCTGAGAGCCCAAAGCACCTCTACGAGCATCCCAGCACTCCCCAGCATCTCCCCCAGCCATGGGGCAGGCTCACCATCTATTCATTTGGGAGCAAGAAGTGGGTGAGGAGGCAGAGGAGGGGGCCAAGGGAGCCAGCCCCGAGCACAGCGGGGCTGCAAAGCGGGGAGTTGAGCTGGATCCTCCAGCACTGACCCACCAGGGGTGAGCGGGGCCGGTGGCAAGGTGGGACCTGCTCTCCTGGGGGAGGCAGAGAGAGACCCACTGAAGCCGCGCCATCCCCACCCTCAGGGCTTGCAAGGCCCCACTGGATGAAAGCCTGAGTAACCTGGGCCTTGCTGTGGGAAGCGGCTGGACTACAGACCTCCAAAAGTCCCTTGCAGCCTGAGTTATCCCGGGATGTCCCGATCCCATTCTCCCCTCTCCAGAGCAGTGCTTGCCGCTTGCTGTAAGCCCAGCCCCAGCCCCAAGGGTCTGGCCCATTGCAGACGGCTGCTGGTTCCCGACTTCCCAAAACGCAGGCTGAGGCCATGTCGCTGGCTAATGCTGAGTTTCAGATCTTAAAATTTACTTGACGAAAAGAAAAAAAGTAAAAAGTGGCTTTTCTGGCCTTTGTCTGGCACTTGGCCTCTCCCCAGAATGGTGCCTGAGGCAGGAGGTTACTTTTGGGCTGCTCTTGGGCAGTTCTGCCAGGAGTCCCGGTGGGCAAGGCTCTGGCTGGGAGGGCAGGAGGACACTGGGGGCTTGTCCCAGCCCCGGGATGGGAGAGCCAGAGCCCTGGCTCAGCTGCTCGGACGGCGGGGTACACTCCTCCACAGAGACAGCAAGGGATGAGGGCCATCTCCTGCTCCAGAGAGGAGCCGGTGTAGTAACGCAGCCCTGGGGAAAGCTGCTCAGCACCCACCCAGAGGGACGCGCAGCCTAAAATCCCCTGTGGAGCCCAGCTGCTAGCAATGTTTCTGCCTCAGACCCCCGCCTGCCGTGGCCCCAGCACTCCTGGAGTGGCCTGGCACTTGCTGGGTTTGCCTCTGCACAGACCATGGCTGGTTCCCAGCCATTTGCCACAGGTGAAGCAAAACCCGGTGTGACAGAGAAAGTCAGAGACACCATGAGCCAGCTCAGTGCATCCCAGGGCACCACCACCGTGGCTGTTGAGCCGTGCTCCCCGTGGTCCTCAGTGCAGCAGCCACGGGAAGGTGCCAAAACCACCCTCTGCCTCTCGCCACCTCTGCGCTCCATGCGAGAGCCGAGCGCAGGGACCCCCAGACAAGGAGGACCTGGACCAGGGGCTGCTGGTTGCTCTTACCGGCTTTGGGCAGCATGATCATCTGCTCCTTGGAAAGTCCCACCTGGCTCATGGTGTCTCTGAATTTCTCTATCACACTGGGTTTTGCTTCAGTGTCTCTGCCTGCAGGGACAGAGACGTGGCTGCTGCAGCCTGGCCAAATGTCCCCAAACCTCCTCCTCCTCCCATGGGAGTGGCAGCGGGAACACTTTGGGGGTCCCATGCAGCTCTGCCAGAGCGCCCAGACCCCCGACACCCCCAAAGCAGCAGGACAAACTGTCCGGCAGCTCCTGTCCCGCTGGTAGGTGCTTGCTGGAGGGTCAGCCCCCCCCGCCCCTTGCTTCCCTGGGCATCACTGCACTTTTTTGTGCTTCCTCTGACACTTACTGTAGAGACATGGCACTGAGATGATCAGCCCCTAGTATTGCTGGTCACTGAGGAGGATGGTGGGGCTGGTGTAGTCCATATTGACCACGTCATAGCTGGTGAGATCTCTCCCTGCAGGAGAAAGCAGTGGGATATTTTACATGTTATTTGGGGAGGGGTTAAGCTCAGGGCATCACCTCCGGCTGGCTTGCAGGCTGAGCCTCCCCGTGCCTGGGGCTCCTGGGGCTCCGGCAGCTCCTGGAGTGGCTGTGCACATCTTCTTACATGTTCTGCCTGCCTGAGCCCTACCCTGTACCCCTCCTCTGCACCCCTTACATCTAAACCCGTCCACCATATGCACCCTGCACCCCTCCTTTACAGCCCCCACACTCAGCATCCCTCCCCTGCACACAGCATCCCCTACACCTCTCCTCTACCTCCCACATACCCAGCACCCCTCCACTGCACCCCTTGCACATCTCTTACCCCCTTCATCACCCTCTGTACACCCTGCACCTCCTGGGCACCCCAACCGAGTCCCTGAAGTCCCCCTCTCTGCCTACCCAGTCCTCCAGATCCCGGCTCCCCACCTTGGCACAGTATGGGACCTCCTTGCACACCAGCCTTGTCCCCAGGGCCACCTGTGCCTCTCCCCCGGCTGTGGGACACAGTCACTTCCAGCCCCCCGGCTGGGATATCTCCCTCCCAGGGTGATGCCACGGACCTGCGACTGCCTGGGGCTGCAGCCCTCTAAAAGCCATCAGCTCTTACTGTGCCTGTGAGAAGCATCACTTCTTTACTCCAGACCATTGTCAGGGCTCCTAAGCCCCGAAGAGCCTAAAGAGAGTTGATTAATTAGTCTTGGGAACAAAGTATGCTTTTAGCAGCCCAAACCTGCAAGTTTTAGGATCTTACTCCTCCATGGAGGATCTACTGGGACTAAATTGCACCAAGAGAGAGGCTGGGGTCCCCCAGCATTGCATCTCACATGCTGGAGCTTGAGGCTCTCTGAGGATGCTCCTGGACAACCTCTCCTTCACCTAACCCAGCACAGACCATCCCTGATGACCGGGCACGCGGGTAGACCCGTGCGCGCTCACAGCCTCTCCCTGCAACGTGGCCCCGTTGCACCTCACAGCAAAGGGACCTTTCTGCCCCAGGTGGTATCACCTGCAAATCCCGACTCCAGCGTGCTCCACAGAGAGAGACGGAGAGCTGGGCGGGTGCGTGGGGCTGGGCTGGGCTCTGGGACAGGCGTCCCTGCGCCTGGGTGGAGGTGTTAATGGGGCTGCATGGTTATCTGAAGGGCCCTGGGGAGCCCGGGGAGCAGGGCATGAAAATCCCTAGCTCTCCATGACACACCTTGCGGTAGTACATGAAACTGCCACCTGCATGGTGGGGAACGGCCCACACTGATGTTCGTGCTATGGAGGGGTCCTGTGCCTGGGGTAGCTTAAGCCCTGCTGCTGGGTCAGGTCCCACCTCCTCCCTCGTGCTCCCCTGGTACTTACAGGGGTTTGTGTACTGGCCGGGTTGGTCAGGTATTTTTTTAGGACCACTATCCTCTGCTGGCATCCTGCCCAGCTGGAAAGCAAATAAAGACCATTGGACTCCAGCGGAGGGCATACGAAGCCCTCAGCTTTCCTAGTGGGCCTCCTCAAAAAGCAGCTTGAGGGGTCATTTCGTTGCTCCAGCCCAAGTAGCTTCCGCGAGAGGCATGAAGCTGCGCCTGGGGCTTGAGCTCAGGCAGTTCCAATTAGAGACGCAGCATAATTAGCAATGTCAGGGGTGGCTGCGAGGAAGCTGTCAAGGGATCACTAAGATTTCCATTTCTCATCATCTTCTAAACAAGAGTGGACACCTTTCTAGGAGGAACAGGGTCATCATCCAATTAATTGTGCTGAATGCAGAGGTAATGGGGGGGATCCTCTAGCCAGTGCTAGACAAAAGAAGAAACTAATTTTCTCGTCAGGTTTTTAAAACATGTGAAGCCACATCAGTCATCTCCACTGAGAAGAAGCTTGGTTGATTTTGGCCTCTCTTCTCAGACATGCTCCCAGAATGGGACTGAAGACGGTCCTGCACTGGTAAAGGTAGATTAAATACAAAGGTGTTTCTGTCCAGTTCCTGTGATTTAGCAGTGCTTCTCCAGTCCCCTATGCCGCCCACTTGAAGGTGCTTTACAAACGCCCAGGGATGGATTAATTCTCTGACTCCGCCTGAGACCCGAAGGAGCAAACCTCCCCTGTGGGCTGGAGGGGTTCCTGGCACAGTCCCTTGCTCCATTTTTGCCAGACTAGGCTGTATCTCAAGTCTGAATCAGCAGCAGGATCAGCTGTTGGACATCTTCTGCCCGGGCACAGAGCTCTGGCACAGCAGCCCTTCTGGTCTCACCGCCTGAAGTCTCCAGCCGCATGGCCAGTGCTCCCACGTCCACCGTATTTTTCTACAGCTGGTTGGTCACTGTTCCACGTTGGAGGCGAGAGACCAGCTCCTGACAGCTCTGCTCCGTGCGCACAATCAGCATACGTGTGTTACCAGGATGGCAAGCAACCACCCCTCAGGGACCCGGTTCTTTCTGTGTTTTCTGAAGAACTCGAGCTAACCGAGGTGAAGAGCAAGAAGGAGAGGAGCCATGGGTGAAAGCCATAGTGAATGAGAAGATTTGAACTGACACCCAGGAATTAAAGTTTTGATGATTTTTTTTGATGATTTTTTTTGATGATTTTTTTTTTTGACCATCATGGTGGAATATGGTGCTTACAGACAACTTCCTGTATTTCTGAGGTCTTCCATCGAGCTGGAGTGGGAAGCTATGGCGATGGCACGCCACTTCCCAGCAAGCTAGAGAGAACAGCTGTGCACTGATTAATAGAGAGAGCAATGAGAGATTCAGGGACAGAGCAGGAACCCCCCACTCCTCCTCTGCCCAGGTCACTGACGGGGTGGACAAGCATCTCTTTTGCCAGGGACAACAGCGGTCTGCCATAAAGAGCTAACCCAATGCGAGATCCACTTGGCCAAACCCAGGTACTCTGTGACCCTCACTGTCCTGCTGACTGCCCCACTAAGGTGTGCAAGCACCCGGACGTCATGCTGTTGAATGCCAGGAAGCCTGAGGGACTTTGTCTTCCAGCAGGAACAGGGGTCCTTGCAAAAACAGGCAGGTGGGTTTTGTCTGACCTCTGCTCCCTTGAGGAGACTGTGTCCAAGCAAGGCATCTTCCCCGTCCTCCACCATGGGAAAACTCCCTCCAGCGGCATTACCTTCTCTCCATCACAATATTCTTTCCAAGGGATTTTTGCCCAGCCTTGAAGCATCAGCAGAAGTATCAACTCCAGGAGCAAGAAAACGACCTTCATCTTCAGCACACCTGCGAGAAAGGCAAGCCCCGCAGGCAGCTCAGAGCTTTCGTCCCTGCACACGGATCCTGGGGGGCAGCGGAGCAAACCCTCCCTCGTCCGCTGTCAGCGCAATGGCCAGTGCCAAGATAACATGGTTAGCTGGGTTTCTCACCACCTGCAGCCGAACGGTGTGTTCCTGCCGAGGTCTGAGACAGAGCAATCCCCTCAGGTCCTCTGTGAGGGGGCAGGGAGAAGGGGGCGAGAAATTCTCTGCCAGTTTCAGCCCCACGGATGGTTTCTGTGGGGTCAAAGCAAGAGGCTCCAGAGTGATGGAGAGCCCCAAATGAGCTCCTTGGCACCTTGGGGTGCATCCCACCTGGTCCCAGGGGCTGGATATGTCCCGTCTGCTTAAGTCATCCCTAAATCTTCCTTTGCTGTGGGTAAAGCTTCACTCCCCCAAACTCTTTTTTGCTCAGACATGGTGGTGTAGAGCAGTGCCCTCCAAACTTCTTTGATTGCACACCCTTATCAGTGAAAAACTTTTGAGCATTCACCCCCAATATATGTATATTTATTGATAAATAGTATACATGTATGTTATAAAACATACACAGTAATCAACATTTTAAAAGGACAAGATAAAATTTAAACACTAGTTTTAAAATATGATTTTATTTAGTAATGGTACCAAAAATACTTTCTTCCTGCACCCCAATATATTGTCTTACATACCCTGTGGGGCAGAGAAAGCAGGGATCTCCCCTGACAGATAAGTCTGATAAAAGGCATATATGTTTCTTTTATCCCTAGTTGACGCTGCTGGTATTTACAGCAAGCTCTGTTGGTCCATATTGTGGTGTGGTCTCACCCGTCGGTGTCATGAGTTGATGAAGGCTGAGCACGGAGCACACTCAGGACTTGTGGTGCCTGACCCTTCCCTGCCACAGGGGTTCTCCATCCTCTCTCCCTGCCTGTCACCTCCAGAGGTGCATACCTGGCCCAGTACTAACGTAGCTGCAAATGGCAGAGGCAGTCATGAAATCACCGGTTTCCCAGTCAGAAGGGAGAGCAGAGGGGTGGCAGATAGCTCTGGCTCACCCTGCCCTGGGGACTGTGGGTGGGAAGGGACGTGAAAGTCCTGTTTTATTTCCAAAGGAGCTGCCGATTTTGTAGATGTCCTAAAACCCGGGTTCCCCAACTGGCCCTGCCTTGTCCATGTGCTCTGGGAGGACGTGTTGCATCCTCACCTGAGCAGGATAAGACTACTGGGAAATCCTTGGCTCCATCGGGGACGGGGCTGTTTCCAACCCCAGGAAACAAGTTTCCATAATTTCTGCTAAGTAGGAGTCTTGCAGAGTCTTAAGTGTAAAGAAATCCCAGCCCAGCATTTGGCCAAGGTCCAAGGAGGATGTGTTTTGCTGTGCCTGTAGGCGTATCTTCTTGCACATGCTGAGCAGTGGTCACAGCATCCTTTCACACCCGTTTATTTACAACCACCAGGTAACACCTTCCTGGCTCCGCGTGCTGCTGAGAGCCCCCGAACCCTTCCTGAAGGCACGTCATGAACCAGATTAATCTCCTCTCCCACCCACACGCCTGCCTTATCGCCACCATTTTGCATGTGGAACCAGCTCTCTGTTCCCAGGATTAACTTAGACTCCTGAAACTACAAAGATCAATCCCCTGACAATGGTTTTCCTACTTATACATATTTTATTGCATTAAGGGAAAGACATCTGGCTCTGCAGTGTCTGCAAGTCCAGGCCAGACAAGATTATCCACCACTTAACTGGGGATGCAAACAGCCGAGCGTTACTGCTGTGCTTTGCACAGTGTTTCACCTCAGAAAGGGCTCTGCTTAGGAATAAAAGCTCTTTCCAGAAAGCCTGACAAAGCCCTGGTGTAGATAAATGATAAAAAAAATAAAGCTTACCAAGGGCACTGTCGCATCAAAGGCAGCCTGCAGACAGCCAGTACAGCTTCTCTACCTGGGCAATACCTATTTCTTAGGGAAAAAGTTCCCAGAATTACTTAATGGGAGAACTCCCACAGCCAAGCAATTAGCAATTTTACAAAATACCCTCCTAGTCTATTCAGGTCTCCAGAGGACGTTGCGTGCCATCCTTCTGCCACCGGTCCAAGAGGGAGAAGACCTCTGCAGTGCTCTGCACTGGAAGGATGGCACCTGGCTCCTGGGATGGGATGAGACACAGCTCACCTGCGACCCCGGGGTCGTACCTGCATGAGTTGGGCTTTCTGAAGCTGGCAGTGCAAGGTGAAGCCAGCTGTTCTAGGGGCTTTCAGACACAAAGGGAGACGATGCTGTGAATTAGGTACCCAGCCCCCAGGTCCCCACTGGGCAATAATGGGTCTGAGCATTGGATGCGTTGGTGAGGGAGAGCTAGGAGCTGCTGGCTGTGCCCCCAACAGCACCGCACAGCACTGCCCGACCGGGAGCCCCAGACCCCTTCATGTGTCACTGAGAGCCACATCCCCCACTGAGAGCCGTGGGGAGGGTGGGGGTCGCTCAGTGGTGATGCCTGCACCCTTGGTGGACATCTGTAACACCCCCTTGTGCAGGGCTTTCCTGATGGCCCCTTTGACCTCACTGTTTCTCAGGCTGTAGATGATGGGGTTGAGCATGGGGGTCACAATGGCGTACAGCAGGGCAAGGACCTCATCCACCTCCTTGGAGCCACTGGCGTGAGGCACCAGGTACGCAACGGCCCCGGTGCCGAAGAACAGGGACACCACGGTCAGGTGGGAGGTGCAGGTGGCAAAGGCCCTCTGTGTCCCCACTCCCTTCTGGAGGACAGCCCTGATGATGTGAACGTACGACACAAGAGTAAGGAGGAAAGAGCCCATTGCAATAGTCCCAGCCAATGCATACAAGGCGGCCTTGTTGAGGAGAGCGTTAGGGCTGCAGGACGCCTTCAGCAAAACGGGCATCTCGCAGAACAAGTGGTCGATCATGTTGGACCCACAGAAGGGCAAGCGGGCTGTGAGGAAGGCCTGGATCAGAGACGAGAAGGAGCCGCTCAGCCACGAAATGGCCACTAAGCAGTGGCAGATCTTCTTGCTCATGAGCGCTGGGTAGTGGAGGGGGTGGCAGATGGCCAGGTACCGATCATAGGCCATGGCAGCCAGGAGCGTGCACTCGGAGCCCCCGAAGGAAAGGAAGAAGTAGATCTGCGTGATGCAGCCCACAAAGGAGATGGTCTTCTGTGGTGAGAAGGAGTCTCCAAGGATCTTAGGGAGGGTGACAGAGGAGTAGCAGATGTCCAGGAAGGAGAGGTGGCCCAGGAAGAAATACATGGGGGAGTGCAGGTGGTCGTCCAGCCAGATGAGGGTCATGATGAGCAGGTTCCCCAGCACTGTCGCTAGGTAAATGAGTGAGAAGCACAAGCAGAGAGTCACCTGTGCTCTGTAGACACTGGAGAATCCCAAGAGAAGGAACATGGTGGGGCTGCTGAGATTTCCCTGCTGCAGGAATTTGGGGCTCATCTACAGAGGAAGCTGGAGGAGATAAGGACAGGTAGAAGGAGGGTGAGCGCTCTCCCCTGCCGCGGGGCATCCATCACCAGCCCTCCGCCCTGCTGTGCGGCGGGCTGAAGCCGTGCCACTGCCCTGGCACTCCTCACACTTCGCTCCAGGGACTCGGGGGGGACACGTCTGGGGGGCAGGTGGCAGGTCTCAGCCCATGGGGTTTTGATCCTCAAGGCAACCCCCAACTTTGTGTCACCTGAAGGACACCAGAGAGAGCTGGGACCACACCACTGTGGTCAGTAAGGATCCCAGGGACGGTTAAAAGTGAGCGGATGAGAGCAGCTCCTCTCCCCCCTCCAGGTTTCCTGGGCTGCAACTGGAGATGGATCTAAACATCCCACAAAACGTGACAGGTTGAACCCTGCCTGAACAGCTGCTGCCCTTCATGGGAGCAAATTGTGTTTACACCATTAGTGAAGATACAGAAAGGTCTCCTGCTTCCCCTCTCCATCGCAGATTGTGGAGAAGATCTCAAAAAAAAAAAAAATCTTTCAACGTTGCAGACAAAGAAGGTGTCTGCTTGCAAATACTGCACTGTAGATGTTAGCCTCATGTTCACACCTAGAAAACAATGCGAGGGAGGGACCTCCGAGAGTCTGAGAGATCATAGGAGGACCAGAAAGGCATCTGAAGTTGACTGTGTAGTTCAAACAGGCTTGAAGGTGGCAAGGAAAAGCAGAGACACTAGCCTGCAGGAAAAGGGAAAGACTGAATCTGAAGAAACTGGAGCTCAGGGATAAAGGAAGATGAGATACAGAAGATTTTGAGTGTGAACCTAAAGCTACTGAATCCACAGGAAGAGCAGTAAGGAGATGATCAGAGTTGCGCGAGCCTGCAAGAAGCTGTTGGTACTGACAGAGCTGTCACCAGGTCCTTCCCGAGAGAAGTGTGGGAGCATCTGCCAGGAGCGAAGAGGAGGTGGGTGCCAGGCTGAGAAGACTTGAGCACCCTCAAACGACATTGTAAGCTCCCTCCAAGAGGGAACGAGGACAGCCCCACCATGCTGGGGATGTGCTCCACAACGCAGTGATTCAGGGATGGGCTGTGGGTTTGTCCTGGCACCCAGCAGTTGGGGTGGGTGAGCAGGGAGGGAGGGAGGGGCAGCCAGCCCAAGGCTGGGTGCCACGGGAAGGGCTGGGGTGCTTGAGCAGGTGGGACCCTCCCCGGACACACTCCTCTTAATGCAAGGAGGCACGCCAGTGGGGTGGGAGAAGCCTCCAGGGACCTGATGCCAGGCTTTGAACCACGAAGGGAATGGAGGTCGAAGGAGAGGCATGCACTCTCCATGCTGGTTTGGTTTGTGCTGGAAGAGTAGGAGCTGGTAAACACGGGCATAACCACAGAGAGAAGGGAAGCACCTGTAGGGACACAAGCAGCCGGGAGAGCGGTACGGGTAGCAAAAGGCTGGTGTCTCCTCTGGCTCAGGAAGAGCGGATGGTCAATAGGAAATAGCACAAATAATTGTGGCCTCATGCAAAGCTGGTATGGAGGAACTCAAACTACTACATGGAGCCGCCCGTGGCAGCAGATGTTCCCAGAGGTCGGAGGAATAGCTGCTGTGACCAGAGCAGAGGCCATGGAGGACACCGGAGGAGAGGTAAGAACGGGAGGCGAGGAGGAAGGGTAGCGCGGCACAAGATGTTGAAAGGCACCACCAAAAGACCTTCCTGGATCTAAATTGCCTTGGGAAGGAGGGAAAGGAAGGTCTGCCCGGACGGTGCTGGGAGCCTGTCACAGATCCCCCAGCCAGACTGGGGCAAAGACAAAGGCCCAGGAGAGAAATCCTTCCAGAAAGAGCAACTCTTTGGAGGGGCGGTGGTGTTATGAATCACAGCCTTGTCTGCAATGGTCATTCCAGATATCCTTGGATATGACATCTCACATTATCTCTTCACCAGGTCACAGAATGAAGTGAGCTGGTGTGGGGTTTTTTGTACCTGTTCCTGAAAAATAGGCTGTTTTTAGAAGAGCTATCTGAGAAAATAACTGCAGCTAGGGTAGGCATGAGTCAATGCCATTTTGCGCAAATGGGAAGATCAATAGGAGCAGATTGGTGGCTGTGGCTGCGAACAAGCACAAATCAGGACTGGTGAGGAGAGCTGGTTACTGCAGCTGGGCAGATTTGGGAAGTCAAGCATGCAAATGTAGAAAAGAGCTGGGATTTCATGAAGAAAAGGTGCAAAACGCAGCTAAAAACTCCCTTTTGAGCACAAGGGAGAGGCTGACGGAGCAGAGCTTCTCCCTAGCAAACGGGCAACATACATACACCAAGGAGGGTATTTGGAGAGAGCGGAAAGTCTGCAAGGAAAGAAAAGAGCCTGAAAAGCAGTAGGCAAAGTCTGTACTGAAAGATGAAGGAGTGCAGGGAGAGTGTGAAAACTGCTTGTAGTGTTATGAGATTAATATACGCCCTTCAGCCATGCGGTTGAAGGGCAGGCAGCCCCGCAGTGCTTCTCGGTTCAGTGCCCTGGAAGTCAAACATCGCCCACTCCCAGTTTTCCAGGAGGACAATGACAATTTATGGCAAAGGTAGGGTGGCTGGTGACAACGTGAGGGCACGGGGACAGCAGCATCAAGGAGGGAGGAGAGTCTTCA
Source organism: Sagittarius serpentarius (assembly GCA_034782735.1). NCBI lineage: Eukaryota > Metazoa > Chordata > Aves > Accipitriformes > Sagittariidae > Sagittarius > Sagittarius serpentarius. Next base: position 7,951,606 of record JAVKLA010000052.1, read on the forward strand.
GAGGTTTGCTGCATGTCAGCAGGGCTGCGGGAGGGGAGTGTGGCTGCACCCGAATTCAGGAAGAATGAATGCTGCTTCTCCTGCCGTGAGGGTGGAGGCTATGATGGGGGGCTATGTGATGGGGGCTATGTCTGTGGAGAGAAGAGGAAACCAGCACCAGGCGTTTGCAAGGCTTTAGAGGAAAGAAAAAGAAAGAAAACTGGGCAGGCACAGGAGCTCGGGGACTACGGAGCAGTCTGCCTGCCTACAGGGTCCCCAGCTGGAGACCCAGCGGTCCAGTCAGCCCAGCATAGTCATGAGTGTGGCACAGGGTGCCAAACTGGCCATGGGGACAGAGAAAAGGTTTCCAGTCCATGTGGGAAAATACTGATGCTGTGGTACGTTAGTGAGACCTTGTCGGGTGGTGCACAGGGAGCGGGGAGCCCAACTGAGGAGGAGGAAGCTGAGCCGGGCCGCCAGAATGCCTGGAGAGGGGAGAGTCCATCGGAGAGGACACGGTGCGACGTGGTCAGCCCAGAGAAGCAAAGCCGAGCAGGGAGATGGCTGCAGCATCAAGGAGAAGAGCCCTTTGCTCGAGCACACTGCTGTGGGTAACCCTGGCACGGGCAAGCCTGCAAGAGCTAGCAGGTTAAACCTGATTTCAAAAATGACTTTGACCCGGAAACCATCTCCTTAGATCCACCAGGGTTTGGACAAGGAGCCGAGGTCTCATGTGGTGCCTTCCCAGGATGTTTGAGGCCCAAACTGCTCACATCATGGGGCAAAGGCAGGAGGGGTTTTTGTTCCTAAATCTCTTTGTCACCAATGAAACCTTTTCCCTTTACCTAAAATAAACCTGTTCTAAGTATAAGTAGGTGTCCACACAGCCTTTGCGTTAGTTTAATGAAGCAGAGGTGGAAAACTATGTGCCTGATTCACCTGGAAGACGGCACACCGACAAACCAGGAGCAAGGCTCCTGGGGAGGGCACCTTCCCCCAGCTTCCTCCCCGTGTCCTGTGGCCTCCGCAGAACCAGGGGCACACCAAGGGTCTGGTGTCCCCCAGGCACTGCCACAGTCTGGGCTACCAGAAAACCAGCTTGGCTTCTCTGGCACCAGTTGCCTCACTGGGAGGTGGAGGGCCCAGGGGGATGGGGCATGGCAGAACGTGTGTGTCCCCCCGCAGTGCCCCCCAGCCTGTGAGCCAGGGAAGGAGGAGGTGTCAAAGCTGTTGTGCGACCGGGATGCAAGTGGCATCTTCATTTCATTTTCCAGTTACTGCAGGGGGTTGCAATTACATCTGCTGATCTGATAGTCATTAGCTGGATGATCCGCCAGTTGTTGGAAGTGTCTGTTTGCCTTTCTGCTAATTAAATTGCATTTGATTTGCAATCAGATCTAATATGAGACAAGTGAGCTCGAGGTAGACTCCGGAGCAGCTGATGGGCGCTGCCCTGCGTGAAGACCACAGTCTCGCTGGGTTTGTAGAGCCGCATCCCGAGCAGACTGGGAACACCAGCGGGAAACAGGCTGTGGCTCAGGTGAACAAGGGACACGTCTGCAGCCAGGCAGAGCCGTGTTTGCAGTAGGGGCAGGGCTCCCGCTGTGCTGCGACAGGTGAGCTGCAGTGCTGTGAACTTTGAGACGTATACCGGGCACCCGGGTACTCATCTGGCTGCCAGGCCGTGAGAGGGACAGCAAGGACAACCACGTCTGCTGGTCGTGGGACAGGGGCAGAGCAAAGCAGGGCAGAGCTGGCCTCGCAGGACCCCGGCATGGGGCTGACTCCTTCCCTCCTCGATCCTACTGTCCTGACCTCAAGCACTCGTGCTTGCACAGATGTCGGGGACACCGGTGACCCAGTGCCCGCACAGCTTACCTTGAGAAGATGCTTTCTCTCTTCACACCAGGTGTGTCTGGCCGCACCAGCAGTTTGGGACACCAGGGTGATTTCAATAAACTCCTGGGAGGCACCTGGGAAAAGATCCCCTGTTACAGCACTGTCCATAATTGCTCTGCACAGCCCCTCGGGCACGGTGCTTTGTTATGCTGTGGGAGCAGGGAAGCACGCTTCGAGGGACTACGGTGTGCTGAGCCCTGTGTTCGGTGCCTGTGGACGTCCCCCTGAGGGGTGCTCCAGCAGCTTCCCTGCGAAGAGGGCCCCAAACCTCCAGAGAGCAGAACTGGGGGCAGGTCCGAAGTTGTCTTTGATCTTCTTAGCAGCTAGAGACACCCAGAGGGGTGGTCCTGCGGTCCTGCGGTGGGGCTGGAGTAGCATGGTGGGCTCTGCAGGCAAGGTGGCTCAGAGACACCCTTAAGAGCTTGAGTCCAGGAATATGTCAGAGCTTGGCTCTTGAACCTGTGCTTTCCTTTTCTAGCTTGTTTTCCCCACTTTTGCAACTGAGAATGTACCTCCTGGCTTTGCTGGATAACCTTGGTTTCTTCTAGGCAAGCTCATCTAGATTTAAGAGAGATTTAAGGGGATCTAGCAAGCGTAAGGTGTGTTGCTTCTCTGAACTGCTGCTTGGAGACCTTCCACTTCTGAGAAATTTGGGAATCTGGAAGGGAAGTTTCCCCCCAGACGCACCAATCTGCAAAGGTCAGGGTGGGGCCTGAGAGCATCCACATCTCTGGGGAGGGGAGAGTGATGAAGATGCTGCCCAGAAACAGGAGCACCCCTCCCTGATGTGGCACGTCTCCCTCTTCCCACTCCTAGTGCACACAAGTGCGTTTTGGAGCCCAAAGTCTCCCCTCTATCTCACCACAGCAGCCTCGGCTGTTCCCTGCTCTGCCCGCAGGTCTCTGGCAGCAGCACAGGGGACGGCCACAGGGGCAGAGGAGGGAGGGCTGAGAGCACACCGTGACCACACGTGTTAGGAGTGGGCATCTTCCCTGGTACTGGCCACAATTACAATTAATTTATGGGTGATGAATAATGAATAAATAATTTTTATGAGCATTTGGTGCTCAGCTGGCCGTGTTCAGCTGGGTTCCCCGTTATCAGTCCTGTTTGCACATCTCCATGGCCCGGGGAGCCACAGGAGGATTTTGGTTGGAAGGCACCTCAGAGGTCTCTGGTCCTGCCCCTGCTCAGAGCAGGGCCAGCTTTAAAGTTAGATCAGGTTGCTCAGGGACTGGTCCACCTCAGTTTGGGTACCTCCAAGGATGAGGAGGTACTCAACCGCATTTCTGGACGTGCTTTAGTGCAGCACCACCTTCATGATGAAGAACTTTCTGCTTTTGTCTTACTGGAATTTGCTGTGTTGCAGCTCATGCCCGTTGTCCTTCGTCCTACTACTGAGCACTCTGGGAAGAGTCTGGCTGCATCTTCTCCAGGTCCTCCCCTGAGGCAGCTGGAGACAGCAGCCAGATATCTCCTTCACCTTCTCTTCTGAAGGCTGGACCAGCCCGCCACTCTCAGTCTCTCCTCATACGTGCTGTGCTCCAGGCCCTCACCAGCTTCGTGCCCTCCACTGGGCTCTCTGCGGTTTGTCAGGACCTTTCTTGTACTGGGGAGCCCTCAACTGGACCCAGCTCTCCCAACATGGTCTCACAAGTGCTCCCTCAAGTTGATGGCTGCCCTTCACTAACCCAGACCAGGATGCATCTGACTGCCTTTGCTGCAAAGGCACTCTGCTGACCGATGTTCAGCTTGTTGCCTGTTAGACATGCAGGGCTTTTCCTGCAACACTGCCATCTCCCTGCAGGCCCAGTCTGCCTAGTTGCACGGGAATAGCCCAACCCAGCAGCAGGACTTTGCATTTGCCTTGGCTGAACATCAGGAGGTTTGTGCCACCCCATCTGGGGGCTGCTGTGGCCTCTCTGAATGGCAGCTCCAGCATAACAACCTGTTCCCAAAGTTTTGCTGTCCCCAAAGCTTGCACATTGTCACTGATATTTGGCATTGCTGGGACTGATGCATCTTCACACATTTCAGGAGATGCAGACCCTGGCATCTTGGGAAGTCCCCAGCCACATTTCTTGCCACCTTCAGGCCACCAGACACTTCCCATCAGCCATGTTGCGTCAGCCAGTCATGGAGCCAGGGTACAAAACCACGTCCTGAGATGATCCAGGTTGAAAAGAGCCACAAGCTTTCAACAGCTTTCAGCACCTGGAGGAAGCGGGAACATCCAAAGCTGGTTGTGTTTCGGGTGCCCGTGCCTTGGGAAGCTGTGGCCCAAAAGGGCACCTTGCTGCCCCAGCAGCACTGAGGTTTTTTCCTCACTTCTAATGGGTCTCAGTTGTGTCGTTAAAAGTTTCTGAACTTCTCCAGTCCTAACTTCTGAAAAGGCTCCAGGGGGCTTGTTGCGCCACTGCAACACCTGGGGACAGGAGCTATATTTGCCCCTTCCCAAACCAGGGAGCAAAACCAGTGTTTGTTCCTCTGTGGGGCTCAGGCTAGCACAGAGGTGTCTACAAGCAGTAATTGGCAATTTAGAGGTGACGCACTCCTGATCCATGGGAGTTCAAGTCGCTTATGTCTGTGCTGTCAAGAGCCAATGCTCACCGCCCAGATGCAAGCGGGGGGCTGTCCCCAAGGCTGGGGGGTGGGGAAGGGCTCAGCTGGGCTGGCACAGGCCAGGTCCCACATCCTGTGGCACCTGGGGAAGCCCATGGTCTCACCCTACACCGTCCAAGACAGACGGACCAGACTGGATGACTGCACGTTGTTGGAGTGACTCCTGCTGTGGTGACTGTACCGCCAGCTGGTGACAGTGGTGCTGGCACCCGTCACATGCAAAGGGACACCCAGGAGGCTCTAACACATGGTGGCTCCAGGCAGGTTGGATGGGCACCTGTGGGCTCAGGTTTTTGGGATGGCCAAGAGCCCAGAGGTCCTGAGCAGTAAGCAGGACCTGGCTCATGGGCTGAAATCAAAACGCTATTCTCGTGACTGCCAGTGCTTAAACTTAGCACCAAAGACGATCCCATACATTTGCATTTTATTTTTAAAAGAGGGAAAAATGGAAAGTCAAGAGGATTAAGTATCGCATATGGCACAGAGATTGTCTGGAAAGACCAGCTTAGCTTCGCTCTGAGCGCTTAAGCTGATATTAGCAAATACAAACCCAAATGACGTTACAAAAGGAATGCCTAAATGGAAGCCAGCATGATTAAATCAATTTAAAGAAGCTGATCTGAAATAAGATAAATGTTCTTAAACTTGCTGAAGCTGCATCCTCATGAAGACAGTGAAATGACCCCTGGTAAATTAACTGGTAACAATGTAAGACAAACAACGAAGACACCACAGTTGTGCCCCTTGGTCCTCTACTCTGAGGAATGACATCTGCACTTACGTGTATTCCTTTCTCCAAAGGCGCTGGGAGCAGGAATCTAACGCTAGAAAATGTTTGACCAGTAGCCAGTCAAATTCAGAGGGAGTACTCAAAGGAAACAAGCTGACAGAAAAGTGAAGAAACTCGGTGTCTGCCTTGGCTGAGGAGGAGATTTGGTGGATCCCCAGGCTAGATGATCTCTTTCGCAAACACTTGAAAAGGTCTGTCCTACCAGTGGAGAAGTGCAAGTGAGTATTAAGACAGAGGAGATGACATTTCCAGTCAAAGTAAATCAGGTATGAAACTCAAACTTTTCACTGCAGCATGTCATCTGCTGCTTAGAGTCACCTTTGCTACCTTTAGTTTTCACCAGCAGGCTAGAAGAAGAAAATATGCCGGCTTTTGAAGAGGTTGTCGGAGGTAAAGAGCCTACAGACAAGTAGATCTGCTATGCAGTGTGGGCAGATGCTCACGAAAGCTGTAGTAAATGGCAGACCTGGTTGATGTACGGACAAATTATGTCACAGGGGAGACTGAATCCAACTTTTGCACAGGAAAATCACACCTCAGAAACACAGCTTCTGGAGGAGTCAACAAGATAACGGGTGTTGGACATCCCCTGGTCAGCTGAGAAGGGTCTTCATCAAAGCTTGCCGAGGGCAAGCTGCCATAGGCTAGGGAGGAAGATCCTCACTTGGATAAATGAGTGGCTGAGAGAGAGAAAAAGGGAGGAAGATCAGCCAGGGAGCTCATTGTGCCAACAGACATCTTGTAACACATCTCATCCCCATGCAGCAGGTGCCAAAGGTGGCAGACGCAGCATGAGGAGAAGTTAGGAGAAGACTGGGGAACAGGGCAAGGCACCGTGTAAACTGGAGTTGTACCCACACCTTCTCGGATGAGCGGAGGTCCAGGTCTGGTCACCCAGCCCCGGCAGGGACATGGCCTGAGCAGGGGAGGGAGAGAGGAGGTTGAGAGGCACAGCTGGGAGAGCAAGGAGACTTGTTCAAGATCTAAGTTCCAGAACAACATGAAGAAGATGAATAGAGAAGACAGTCTCACATCACCAGCAAGCACCGCAGCCGTCAGCTGTGAGTCTCCAAATTGCTCCTCACACATCAAAGGCTGGTCCAGCACCTCCCTTGCCCCTCCGCTCTCTCCAACGGCTGGTTGGGACCCAGGTGCCTGGGCTGAGCTCCGCTGCACCAACCCAGCCCTTGCCAGCCCCTCTCACCAGTGTGCTCCCACAGCGCCTGGCCAAGGAGCTGCAGGTGAAACCACTGCGACAAGTGGAAGGGAGGGCAGAGATGGGCGGTGAAGCTCCCTGCTGCAGGGTGCTACCAGTGCCGAGAAGATGCCTCGCCCCGGGAAGCCCTTAGAAACATTCAGGGAAGAAAAGCACCATGTCATTAAATATACAACGACATCTGGCCAGGTTTGCTGGAGGGATAAAGGAGGGCATGTACAGCCTTCTTTTCACCCTGACCCTGCGTGCTTCTCCTTGCCGCTGTACCTGCCCGTTGTTGCAGGCAGGGTGCTGGGAGAGGGGCTGTGCAGTCCGATGAGCACTGGATGAGCAGCAGGTACAGGGACAGGCTTGAGGGGAGGGCTGAGGGATCATGGGGGGCTGCGGTGGGGACCCCCCGTCTGCTCTGCACGGCTGGGACTCACACCCAGAAAAGATCTGAAATCACAGCCTGTGTGCATCCTGCTCTGGGGCACAGGGAGAAAACAGACAGACAAAAGGAGGAGTGGAAAATGCTGGTGGCAAAGAGAAATGATCTCACTGCTGCCTGGCAGGGTGATGCCTGCACATGGCAGGAAGGAAATATTTGGCTGGAACACGATGTGGAGACTCCGGGACTCCCCGTCACACAAAGCTCTTGGCGAAGGGCATTGCTGGCAGTGGGACGTTTTCATCGGCATCAATACATGTACCAAAAACAAGCCTCGAGGCAAAGCTGTGTGTGGGCCCGTCGCCCTTGGGAGCGCGGCAAATGCTGAACTGTTCCAGGCCAAATTGCCGGGGAGAATTCCTGCTGGAAACACTGGGCTCCTTCCCAAGAGGCTGGAGATGACGCTGGGTTGAGAAGTCCCAGTGAGGTCCCTTGACCTGCTGCTGCTGAGACGTGTCAAGATCAGGAGAGGCAGTTTCCCAGATGTATTTTCCTGGTCCGTTGGAGGAGGAAGGACCACCTGGGAACATCCCAAGGTGCTCAGCTGCTGGGACAGCATCTTCCTGGGGTACCTGCTGCCATCACGCAGCAGCAAGGCAGATCCCAGGCTGAAACGAACGCCTGGGTGACCAACCAGGCTGGCCAGGGATGGGCAGGGTGGAAAAGCCAGCAGAGAGGATTTTGGAGGAACTTCCTTTTCCAGGAGAGGCACAAGCTGCTTCATACCCTGCCAGACCTCAGTGCCTGCGAGTATGGCGTGGGATTTCAGAAATATAAATTCAAAGGAACACCATCTCTGGAGGCAGAGGTCCACCACCACCAGATAATCTGACTCTAGTGGGGGCTCTCTCTGCACGGTGCCCAGGGACAGAGACCACGCGCAGCCCCGCACCAGCTCTCCAGGTTTGGATCCAGAGGGTTCAGACACCCACCTGCCACCTTCCACCAGCCGTGCAGCACCGCCGGGCTGAGTGGTCCCAAAGCTGAGTCTTGCCCCTGCCTTGGCCCAGTGTGAGCTGGTGGGTGAGCGGGGCTCCAGGGGAGCAGAGGGCTGCAATTGCAGCAGGGCGAGCAGAGGTAAGGAGAGTTGGATGGTGGCGGTGGTTGCAGCCCTCCAAACTCCAACCTCAGTCTCTGTGGCCAAGTCCCATGGCCTTTCTCCACCCAGCCCATCACGCCCATGGGATTTCCAGCCTCACTGCACCCCTTGCCTCACCTCTCCTGGCCATCGTCCTGCCCCGTGGGAGGCACCCAGGAGGGAAAATCCTGGTGGGCTCCAAAACTGCCCTTGCTTGGGTGAGCTCAGCCCAGAATTGCCCCTGGCTGCTCACCATCCGCAGACCCCAGAGGACAACAGAAGGGACCACACGCCCGAGCACCCCAGGTTCTCCCCAGATGGCTACACCAAGCTCTGGGGTGAGTTTCTGTTTATTTGGCAAAAAGGAGGGACTGTGCACTGGAAGAGCAGGAGACCTGTCAGAGCCTTGACCACCGAGCTTGGAAGAGGAATGGCGGAGCAGCAGCCTAGAGCTTCAGCGTGTGGGTCTTGCATCGCTCAGCAGGAGCATACACCAGCCAGCCTGCACCTCCTAGAAAACAGCCAGGAGAGGTGGGCTGAGTATTTGTGATGGGGAGGCCAACAGAGAAGGCCAAGCAGGGCTCTCCATCAGGATCAGTGTGTTCTCTTCCAGTTCTCCCCAGCTCCATAGGGTGAGCCATCTCCAGCAATGGATTTCTAGCTAACCCCTACAACTGAATGTGTGTCAGTGTGGTGGGAAATCACATGCCAGGGTGGGCCAACAACAAAGATGTTTTGCGTGGTGAGACACCAACCCCACCTCTGGCCGGTTTTGCCAGCCCACAACCCCAAGGTCCCTTTGGCAAGAGCCGGCATCCTGGCCCTCGCTGCTGGACGAGCTCTGCAGCTGTTTCGCCACTGAACGAGTGGTTTTGGATCAAGTGCCCTCGCTCACCGCCGGGCAGCTGCACCCCGGGGGTCCCCGCTGCAGAGCAGCTCCAAAGGGAACGGTCCTACCTGGGTGCAAGCTCCAGCACAGGTTCAAACAACTCGGCCCCCAGAGTAATTTGAAGAGTTCCTGGTGGCCCTTGCTGGGGCACCAAGGAGGGCAATTTCCAGCTGAGGACATTGCAAACACCGTGTTGCACAGCAGCAACTCACCTATGCTTCATCGAGGCTGCATTCCTCTGTGAAAATAAAGAGAAAGACTGAGTCCGGGGCTGTGTTCTGGCTAGTCCCTTTCAGCACCCAAAACAGACAACCCAGGAAGAAACTTGAGCAGGGTGAAAGCCACAATGTGCCAAGCCAGAGCGCCTCTTGCTACCAGCACTTTCTTCTGCCAGCTCAGGCCACAAAGTTGTGGCAGCGAGGGGCCGAGCTGGTCCCTGCTGGCATGTCCTGGCTCCCCGTATCGACCAAGCCAGCCCGACACGGTGCTGGGCAGTGCTCACCCTGCCTGGGCAGCATCTTGATCATCTCATCAGTGTAGCCCTTCTCTCTCGCAAGCTTCTTGAACAGCGCTGTGATTTTGGGGCTCACCTCGCGGGTTCTGCCTAAAGGCAAAGACATCAGTTAGGTCCAGGCTGTGGCCTGTCCCTGCATCGCCTGGGCAGCTGGTAAGCTGCCCATGTGAGGACGGAATGGATGACGGTCCCTGGCATAAGGCTGGAGGCAGTAGTGGAGGTCCTGGAGAGCAGTGGTGGCCAGGCACAGGGGACACCCCTCCCAGGGGACAAGACAAAGCGGAGGTCCTGGCACCAGCACAGCGTCTCCTCTCTTGGTTCCCATCCCCACCATTTCTGTCCCCCCTTGCAGAAGGACCCCTGCTTTTCGCCCCATTTCACCAAAGGACTTACTTACTCAAGGCCATGGACTCCCAGCACAGCGCAGAAGCCTGAGCGCCGGCCTCCCCTGCCAGCCCCAAATCGCTACCCCTTCCCCTGCCGCACAGGGGACATGCAGCAGCCCCAGCCCCGCTCCTGCACCCCTCCCAGGGCAGGAGGGCAGTGGTGAGGAGGGGGTCTCTCCCATGGGCACCCCCGACTACTCCTGCCCTCTCGGGACACTACGAAGCACCCCGACACCTCCCAGCTGTTCACCCCGATCAGCCCGCCACTGGCTACGCACTGTAGAGCCTCAGCATGTGCAAGGTCTTCCCGTCCTTCATTTTGGAGACAAAGATAACTGCGTACGTCTTGCCATTGGTATCCACCACCTGTGCCCTTTTACCGCCTCCCTCTGAAAAAAGGTGGTGGAGGAAAGTGAAAAGTTAATTACCTCCTCCTGAGAAGTCCCACATTGCAAAAGGGCTGTAAGAGCGTGAATCGGCATGCCGGGGGGCCAGGCCCACCCAGCCCGTCTTTCTTCTGTGCCTTCCCCTCCTGTTTTTTCCTCTTGCTAAGGCTCCTCTGAAAGCCTGGGGGAGCTCACAGATCGCAGCAGAGCAGAGGGACGGGAAGGTGAAGGCAGGAGGGTCTGGGGATGGTCACTGCGGACAGCGGAGCAGCCTGCCCAGCGTCAGACTAACACTTGGGCTGGGGATGGTGGGAAGCCGCTCTTGCTTCACCCCTTGGGAACATCCATCCACAGCCCCTTTGCAGACTGAACCTGCTTTTCCTGAGGGTTTGAGCCTGGTCTGAACGTGTCTTATCCCAGAGCAGCTTCCCAGAGGGAGAGAATGGGGGGGTCTGCCACTCTGGTGGGATACCAGCCCAGTCACGGACCAGCCCTGGGGCGCAGCTGGCTCCCGGCTGCAGAGGGATGTCCCACCCGGGACCTCAGGAGAGGGAGGCTGGAGGGGAGGCACCCCAAGGGCCACGTCCCCAGGGACAACCAGCTGCTTCAGACAGGGATGACGGGAAGTGCCTCTGCCGCGTCCCGGGGGCTGGGCTCCCCCCACTCACCAGAGCTGTAGTATTCACCCGGGATGCCTGTCTCCTTGTAGATCAGCTCCCGTTTCTTACATCCCTCCGGGCTGCAAAACAGTGAAGGGTGCTCCAGCTGGGGTGAAGTGATCCCCCTTCCCTTCCCCTGCGGATGCTGGCTCCGGGGTCGCTACCCCAAACGTGGGACTGGCTGTTCAGGGATGGGATGGTGTAGCCAGGGCAGCGGGGGACAGATGCCACCCTTGGAGCAATGGGTGCCTGGGCTGGTAGGGCACAGCACTGGCACCTGAGGATCATCCCGAGGGGTCACACAGCCATTCCCTTGCTCATGCTCTGAGCTTCTGGGATGAGGCTGGTCCTGCTGGGAAGGCTTTAACTGTAGGGTCCCTTATCACCCTGCTGCATCCCTGCTGGGAGCAGCCTCTGCGGTGGGACCACTCCTGGCTGGTGCTGCCCTGAGCCTGCCTGGCCTGCCCTGCCCTGTTTTAAACCACAGGGCTGGCGGTCCTGTCTCACCCCCTGCCCAGGTCTTTGGTGGGTGCTGGGTGGAGGCACCCAGGTGGAGACCCACCAGTGAAGGTCCAGGGAGGAGGTCAGTCAGTGAAGTGTGCGGAGAAACGTGCTTGGCACTTACGTGGGAATTGCAAAGGAGACCTTCAGGTCGCCGTCCCCCAGGACAGTGAGACTCGCCATCCTCATCTTCAGCTCATCCTTCTTTCGGAGGTAGCCCTCGGAGTTGGAGGCCAGAGCAACAATATGCCATTTCCCTGCAATCTGGCAGTAAGGGTGGGCTGTGAGTCTGGAGGAGCAGGCAGGGGCTGCCCCCTCCTCGGGGACCAAGCCAGGACACCCTCAGGCCATAGGACACCCCCATCCCCTCCGGGCACCAAAATCCCTGCTGGGGCACCTATGCTGGAGCTGGGTGACTGCCCTCACCTGGGTGTGACAGCGGAGCCGGTGGTGGCTGTGGTGTCCCCAGCTGTCCCCAGTACCAAAACACCTCTCCAGCCCCCACTCTGGTAACCAGAGGCCACGTTCCCACCTTCCCTTCCCCAGGATGCTGCGGATTACCTTGCTCTTGTCCAGCCTCGCAACCCCAAGGTCCTTAGCCTCCACGTGCAGCAAGCAGAGCAGGGCCAGCCCCAGGCTCAGCCCCATGGTCCTCATCTTGCCGCAGTCTCCTCCGGCTTTGCCAGCGGGATGGAGAACAGTGCCGGGGCTGCTGGCTTTATAGCGCTGTGCTCTCCCCCCCTCCGCCCACCCCGGCGCCGCTGCGTGCCGAGCTGCACGGGTAACGCGGCTGGTGTTGGTTTGGGCGAGGTGCTGGTTTAGACGGGCTGAAGTCACCCCAGGGTAAACAGCCTCCTGTCTTGCGGAAGAAGGGAAGTGCCTGAAAGCCTCAGGAAGGGGCTGAGAAGCAGGGCTGCAGGAGCTGTTGCACCAGTGGCGAAATTTAGGATTTTCCCGGTTCTTTTAGTTGTTTGTGAAAGAACAAAGAGAGCTTTTGTTTCCCAGCTGGCTGACGGAGGGCTGCCAGGAGAAGCAGGGAGGTCCTTCCCGGCATGGGCCACAGCAGCACCATCACCCAGTGACCCGTCACGAAGGGGCTTGGTGACCCATCCCTCTGGCCAGGCTGGCATCCGCCCCGAGGCTGCCGCTGGGATCGTGCCCACCCCCAGGCGTCCGCAGGCTGCCGGCATGACCTGACCCCGTGGTACCCACGCAGGCTCACCCACCTGCTCTGGGGCACCCAGAGCCCGCAAAGCGGGGTGCACCCAGAGCAGGGCAGGCAGAAGAGGGGGTTTGTGTCACTGTGGGAGTGTGTCCCCTCCTTCCCAGGGTGTGATGTCTCCTCTGCCCTGGCTCTGGCAGGCTCCTGGGGTGACAGCCCCAGGAGGGTCCGTGCTGCTTCCTTACATCCCCGTGCCTGGCTAGGCACTGAGGGACCCCCACTCCGGGGCAGGGGGGCAGTGGGGGGGACCAGGGGCTGTCCCACTCTGCAGGAGGTGGAGGGGCACGGATGCTGTCCTTGGGGCTTATGGCAATGGGCAGATGGGGGGACCAAGGGGGATGGAAGACAGGCATGGGGGTCCCAGTCCTGCCGTGCAGTTACCCTGGGCAGCCATTGCACAGCCCCACTCCTGCCTGGGTGGCCCCGGGGGGAGACTGAGCAGGGAACGGGGTGTCCTGGGGATGAGCTGCCTGCTGGGAGTCAGAGCCCGTGCAGGCAGGGCTGGGCAGCCCAGACCTGTTGCCCACCAGCCCAGCTGCGTGAACCCCTGTTCATCCCAGCTCGATTCTCCCCTGCCGATATCCCTGGACGCTGCCCCACTGCACCTTCCCTATCCTCTGCTCCCCATCCTCCCCACGCTGAGTGCAGAAGACAACCCAGCAAAGGAGCCCCCCTGGAGTGCTGAGAGGAAGGGTCACATCCAGGGCCGCTGGGCTCAGGGTGCCTGGGGACACTGGCAGCACCCTTCCTCCTGCCAACAAAAGCATCGAGCTCTGGGGCAGCTTCTGCACCTATTTATTTAGGAGGGCGAGGCGTGATCCTGCTGCAGGGCAGTGGGTCCAGCAGAGCCCGGCCGGGGAGGACAAGAAGGGGCACCATGGAGGGGGGAGCAGAGCCTGGGTTCCAGCAGGTCTGGAGGGCACAGGGCCCTGGCATTGGCCCCTTCAGCTGCAGGGAGGCAGGACAGATGGACGAGCGGTTAGAGCAGGGGGAAGCCGATGTGATGCAGAGCCCTGAGGCAGGTGGGGGGCTCCTCGGGGGCTGCAAGTCCCTGCTCAGCCCAGGCCATGCCGGGAGGGAGACCCAGCTTTTGCCGGCCACACTCACCTGACGGCCTTGGTGCACCGATCTGTTGGAAAGCAAAGAGAGGGGTGAGCATGCCATGGGCAGTGCCCTGAGCCCTCACGCAGCGTCCCTGTGTGGAGGGGCTGTGCGTGCCACCCCGTGCCCTCCTGGCACTCACCCGACTTGGGCAGGACGGCCAGCATGTCCTTGGTCAGACCCATGGTGGGGATGAGCTCCTCAAACTTCTGCAGGAGCTGGGGGCTCACGTCCTGCTCCCTCGCTGCAGCCAGACACCCAAAGTGGGGGTTGGCGAGTGTGGGGGGACCCAGCAGCGAGCCCCACGCCAGGGGTCCGTCTCCCACGGGGCAGTGATGGGACCCCAGGGAAGGGCGAAGGGCAAGGTCAAAGCCACGGAGGCGCAGGGTGGACACCAGGCAACCCGCGGCTGCCCTGGGCTGACAGCAAAGGGGCACAAGCCCCTTGGGATGAGTGACCCACCCGCCTGGGGTGGTATGGGGAAGCTGGCAGGGCTGGGGGTCCACAGCTGGACTGGCACACTGCAGGGGGGCTTTGGTTCAAACTGCAATGAACAGGTGACATTTTTGGTGTAAGGCTTCATACACTCCAAAATGAATTCCCTGGGTGCCAGCACGTTGGGCACTGACATTGGTGGCCCCGGGCGGTGGTGGGGACCCCAGGCCCTGTCCCCCGCCGGTGCCTGTAGCCCTCCCCAGGGAGCGATGGGTGCCTGTCCCCACTCCCAACACCCACTGAGGAGCTGCAGTGTGGCGCTGGGCTCCTGCCTGCTCTGCTGGAGCTCGTGCACGATGGCGTAGTGGCTGTAGTCCGTCTCCATCACACGCAGGTCCCTCTTCTCTTGTGCTGCTGAAGGACCCCAGATGGTGCCTGCTTGGGCAACACGGCACAGCCCGAGCACCTCTGTGCCCGTGCCGGGGCTGGCGGCTCAGGGCCCAAGCCCCAGATTTGCCTGAGAGGGCCATGAGAAGGGAAGCCCTGCGCAATCCGGCAGAGCCGGGCACCCATCTGCAGCACGTCCTCTTGCTGAGCGATGGAGGCAGAGGGGCCAAACCCACCTCCCACTGCTCCCCAGGCACGGGGGACCGGTGATGCCCACCCTCCATTTCAGAGTGTTCGTGGCTCTGGTCCCCCCTGTCCACACCTACCCATGTAGTTCCCTGCCTGCCCGCCTCGCTGGAAGAGCAGCTCAAACTTTTGGCATCTGTCCAGCCTGGAAAGGGAAAATGGAAACAGCAAATGTGGCTGGACGCCACGTGGGAGGGCAGCGGGGCAGGGGGGAGCGCGGCCTGCCCGGGGGATGCGCCAGGGCGCAGGCAGGACCGGGCACCGCCGGGCAGCGGGTCTGTGGGAGGCTGTTCCTCACCCAGCCACCTCGGTGGGGAGGGGAGTCCCCTGGCCCAAGTGGGCCATGGCGAGCAGGATGAGCACTCACAGGGGCCAGAGAAGCTTCATAGCCAGGTCCCCCTCTGGCGTGAAGCTGATGGTGGCGATAGACGACTTCATCCCGTCCTTCATCTTCAGGAACACGGAGCAGTTGGAAACGGCGGCTGAGACGTGCCACATCCCTGCAAACTGCGGCAGGACATCACCAGTGGGGTTTGGGCAAAGCCATGGGGACCAGCCACCTGCCGGGAGACCTGCCACCCACCGTAGAGGACTTGCCAGCCTGTGCTGGGGGACCTGCCACCCTCTGCGGGGACTTGCTACGCTCTGTGGGGACCTGCCAGCCTGCGGTGGGGTAACTGCCACCCTCTGTGGGGACCCGCCACCCTCTGTGGGGACCAGCCAGCCTAACATGAGGACCTGCCACCTGCCTGCGTGCAGAACACCCTGCCCCGCCCCGTGCCAGGAGGGCAGGCGCAGCATCTGGCCCATGTTCCTTGGGGAAGGACCACACGCTCGGGGGCATCACGGCCCCGGGTGTTTGTGACCCTGCAGCAGGGCCACCGCTGGGTCTGGCCGCAGTGGGCAGGAGCTGGCCAGGACTAACCCAGTTTTGCAGAGGCATCCACGCTCTCGTGGAAGCTGCCCTGGTATCAGCTCAGGGCCGGGGCCAGAGGGTGCCTGGGGGTGCCCAGCCGTGCCCAGGGATGCAGCATGGGCACCCTGCCCCAGCCAGCCCCTCCAGCCCAGGCAGGACCAGCCCAGCAGGCACTCTGTGCCGTTACCTTCTTGATGTTGAAGCCCGGCTGCACGGGGACCTCGGCCCCGGCCTGCAGCAGGCAGAGCAGGGCCAGCGCCAGGCTCGGCAGCACCGCTGTCATCCTTGCTCCGGGGGCTGGATGCGGGCAGGAGAGGCTGCATGGACCTGCCTTTTCCTGCACCCACCTTTATAGTCCCCACCGCTGGCAACAACCCCTGCCCGCCCCGGCTTTATGCAACTGGTTGCACAAGAGCAGGAATAACTTGTACCCGTGTTAGGTGACAGCGCTGGCCCCTTCCCCCTCTACTTGCCCAGTCCCAGATGAATGCAGCCTTGTGTGAGACCCATCCCGGAGCACGTTGGGGACCAGGCGATGCCCCGTGCCCGGTGCTGTGTCTGGGGAAGGGGAGGAGGGTGCCCCAGTGCCCCCCTCCACGCTCTTGCCCGTTGGCCCCAGGGTCTGGCAGTGCCAGGATGGCTCCTGCCTCAAGGAGGAGGACGGTTGGGCCAGTGTTTCAGCCTGGGGTTGAGCCACAGCCTGGTGCCCCCCAAAAGGGGTTGTGGCTTCCCAGGCTGCTGGCAGCAGGCACAGACCCTGCTCCCGGAGAGGGTCCGAGCTCATGGCGTGGAAAGCAGGCGGGCGGCCAGGGCTGAGCCAGGTCCAGTGCTCACAGCCATTGCTATGGTTCACATCCATCGTTCCCCGAATTTTTGGAGGCCCCCCCTGCAATTGCCCATCACCCCATCCCCACGCTGCTGGCCTGCTCTCCAGCAGGGAAACTGAGGCAGTGAGGCTGGGGTAGCTCAGGGTGCCGGAGGGGGCAGACGGGAGCAGATCCCCCCAGTGAGTCCCAGCCCCGGGGAGCCCTTCTCCCTGGATGGGGCAGGTTCGGTGGCCAGGCGAGTACACATGGGGTCCCTCCCCAGCAGCCCCACGGCCAGGAGCTGGGACCAGCCCTGACCCCTGGCACCGGCCCCGGCCCCAGCCCAGCCCACCACCACCGGCCGTGCTTCCCCCTCCCCATCGCCCCATTGGGGCTCCCCCCGTAACGACCCAGCAGAGAAGGGCGGGGCGCTGGTTTTATATGGGCTTTAATGGGGATGGGAGTACAGGTGTGGGGTCTGAAGCCAGAGAGTGAAGGCTGTGGCGGTGTTGGGGGTGCGCTGGGGAGGGGACGGGGTGGCCAGCAGCTTGCGGCGCTGTCGGAGCTCTGGCCGGCAGCAGCTGGTGGGTCTGCCTGGAAGAGATGGTGGGGTGAGCACAGCTGAGCTGGTGGAGATAGGGGGGACATTGGCCCTGCCAGCCCTGCGCTGAGTGGGTGGGCACCCACCACCCAGGGCCTCGGGCAACAAAAGAACCACCCCATGGGGACAGGGTGGGGGACCCCCGCCAAGGTAAGGGGGACCCCAGCGAGAGGAGCAGCCTGGGGGGGCCAGGATGGGGATGGGGGCTCTGGGGGATGGACTGGCTCTAAGCACCCCCCCGTACCCTCCCGCAGGGCTGATCTGAGCCCCAGCGAAGGCAGGACTCACCTAGGCAGCATCTGCCATGCATTTGTCTGCGGGAGAAAGAAAAGCAGAGATCAGCTCCTCCCGGGGCTGGGGGACCACGGCCCCCCCAAGGGACCCCGCATGGGGGCACCCCACAGAGAGGCAGGGACAAGGCAGGAGGCTCTCCTCCCTCTCAGCCTCCCGGGGTACCTCACCCCCTGCTCCGCCTCTCCCCCGGCCCCCCGCCTGTTCCACTGGCTGCTCTCACCCGTCTGGGGCAGGATGAGGATCTCTTCGTCTGTCAGGCCCTGCTCCCTGGAGAACTGGGTGAACCTCTCCAGGCGCTCAGGACTGAGCTCCTTCGTCCGGCCTGCAGCCGAGAGCAGGGTGAGAGGCAGCCCCCCCGCACCCCTCAGCGAGGGGTCACGCTGCCCTGGGCCAAGGGACAGGTTCCCCGGGAAGGAGGTCCCGACCCAGCCATCCCATGCGTCACCCCAGGTGGGGAGATGCTGCTGCCCTTCTCCCGCAGGAGAGATCCCCCACCAAGGCTGTGCCGGGGGGGCCCAGGGTGGTGATGGGGTGGATGGCACAGGGGTCCCGAGGCAGACGTACTGTAGAGCAGCACCATGGTGGAAGTGCTGGTGCTCTTGGAAATCTGGGTGGCCACCAAGGCGTACTCCTCGTAGTTGGTCTCCACCACGCGGATGTCGTGCTTGCTGCCCCAGCCTGCGGGAGATGGGGAGGGGACTGCTCAGCCCCAAGGCATGCTGGCGAGGGCAGGAGCAGGGACAGGCGACAGCAGGGCTGGGCTGAGAGCTGGGGGCTGCCCCGCAGGAGGGTGGGCTGGGAGACGAGCACTCACGTGGGCTGCTGTAGCTGAACCGCCCCGGCTGCTCTGTCTTAGTGTAAAGGCTGTTCCTCTTCTCACACTGGTCACCCCTGGGGAGCACAGCACGAGGACGTCAGAGGGGCCGGGGGGGGATGCTCCAGCCCACACATAGCCCCAGGCATGGCACCATGGGGCAGCACCCCCTCCCCATGCCCGTACTTGGGGTAGGTGGAGGTGACCTCCAGGTTCCCATCTGCAGTGACAGAGATGACTGTGGTGCACATCTTCATCAGGTGCTTCTTATCCTTGAACCAGTTGGAGTTGGAGGCCAGGCCGATGCTGTACCATCTCCCCGTGAGCTGCACACAACCTCTGCTCAGTCGCCAGCTGGGCACAGACCCCATCTCGCCCCTCGGCCGCCCGCCAGCCCCAGCCCAGGCCACCTCCCCCTCCCCTGCCAGCCCGCACCCTGTGCCAGGATGGCATCCTGGGGTCCTCGTCCCCCAGGGAACTGCTACAGCTCTCGGCGTCCACAAAACCCAGCGGCCCGGAGAGCCCCGGTTTACGACACGCCCTTCACTGCCTGGCACTTGGGGCGTTTCCTTCCTCTTTGCCCCGAGCCTGGGCAGGGGGTGACAGGACTGCCTGGCTCTGAGATGCCATTTCCGTCTGTCTGGGGGCACGAGGGGGTGTCAGGACCCCAGGGCCAGCACGGCTCATCCCAGCCTGGTGCCTGGGGCTACCAGCTTGGTGCACCCAGAGGGGAGCTGTCGGCCTTGGAGCCGGGCTGTGCCGGGCCCACCCGTGCAGGACATGCCAGACCTCCATCCTTGCAGGACATGCCTCCATCCCCATCACCTCCCTGGGGTGGCTGTGTTCCCCGGGACCCCTCCGGGGGCTCCCTGGAGGTGCAGGCAGCGTGGCCCCTGCCCCGGCTCGGTGGGACACCAGGGCCGTGGGGCCGGGCCCCCCAGTGTGCAGCTGGGCTGGAGCTGTCCTCCTCTGGGTCCTGTCCATCGTGGGGGGGAGGAAAAGGAGTGCAAACACCCCAAGCATGCCAGCACCCAGGGGCTGGGAGGGCAGAGGGGTGTGTCGGACAGCCCAGCACAGCAGCCCTTGGTTTTTTGGGACCCTGGGCTAGGGGCGTGGGATCCACGTTGGGGAGGGGGCGTCCACGGCCCATCTCCATGCTGCCTGTCAAACTGAGCTTGCTTTTCTCAGTTCCCCCCATAAAAATCCCTCTGCACCTACACTCACCCCACAGCACAGGAGACAGCCCGGCCCCACACCTACTCGAGCCTGGATCCCGCATCCCCTCCCGGAGCTACCGAACCCAGGCCCTGGGGGCTCCCCGGGGACAGGGGGCTGCAGGGGCACCAGCCGCCCTGCCCCTCCCAGTGCCAGGGCCAGCCTGGCCCCAAATCCACCTGCAACACCACCTCTGCACATTTTCAGGGCGAGGATCCCCCAAAAGACCCCAAACCCCCACGCAGGTGATGCTGGCCGGGCTGGGTCACCTTGTCCTGTTGGAAGTCGGTTTGCACAGGAACGCTGTCCTGGGCGTGCAGTGCTCCGAGCAGGGCCAGCCCCAGGACGCCGAGCAGCGTGGCGTGCATGTCTCCCGCCGAGCCGAGCCGAGCCGAGCCAGAGGAGCAGGCAGAATGCTGCAGTGCCGGAGAGTCAGGCAAGCCCCTATTTATGGGCAGGCTGTGCGGTGGCCCCAGGGGGGCCAGCCCTGCCTCCCCCCGCCCCGTGCCGTTATGCAAGCAAGAGCAGGGGCGAGCGCCGAAGCCAAAGGGCAGTCAGGGGAACCTGCAAATGTTTCCCTCCTGTTGATACGACATGTTTGCTTTGGGGTGCCAAACTGCTCCGCAGCAAAAATACAGCTTGCAGCCAGCACGGCGGCTGTCCCTGCCCCCAGCGCTGCAGAGCCCATGGCCGGTGCGGGCAGCTGGGCTGCCCGTAGGCGTGGGCAAGGGGCCAGGACCAGGGGCCAGGGCTTGCTGGCTGCCCCATCCTCGCAGGATGGCCTCAATCAGACTCAGAGAGGGGCCCAAGTGAGGTGGAGGGAATGTCAAGTGCCCGCCAGGTCCTAGTCCAACCCACGGGATTCGTGGGCACCTTTGGGTGCTCCTGCAGGATCCCCTGCCTTGCCCTGACCCAAGTCCCTGCATCACCTGAGGAAATGTCTTGGCTGGCCCTGCCACCCATCGGGGTGTGTCCCACCATGGTGCAGCTCCGGCGCACCCCGATGGTGAGCTGGGGGCTGGGGGTGCTGGGGGGGCAGCCAGACCCCAGCCTCGGGCAGCCCTGACGCCCAGCTCCCTGGGGACCAGCACGCAGCCAGACAGACCCCCCAGTGCTTCGACCCCCCAGTGCTTCATCCCCCCATGCCACCCTGCACCCTTTGCCAAGAGGGGCTGGGAGACAGCCTCCACTGAGCTGCCTCCCCTTAATTTGGGGACACCCTGAGCACCCGCAGGGTGAGGGCTGGGGATGAACACTGGGTGTCAGCGGCAGCACCCACGGGTCTGGCACGGGTTGGGCAGGGCTGGCCGTGCTGGGCAGAGCATCAGCCCAGCGGCTCTCCCCGCGGCGCGGCACGGCCCTGCCAAGGAGCTTTATGTAAGGAGCGTGTTTTCGCAACAGCTGGTTTTTTCCCCTGGCAGCCCACCCTGCCCGCCCGCCCCAGCACATTCCCTTCCCCGCGCCCAGCTGTGAGCCCGGCCTGCCCCTGCACACCACGCACAGGGGGCCAGGCTGGCCCCAGCTCCGCGGATTTATTAAAACAAAACAAAAGCTGAGCCGGGCAGGACCGAGTATCACGAGAGCCTGGCTGGGGCCCCCGCGCATGCTGGGCTGGAGGCTCAGCCTCTGTCTGAGCCCACCTTTGGGGTGCAGGGTGCCAGGAGGAGCTCTCTCCATTGGGCGCCAGAGACGTGGAGCACCCATGGGTGTCCCTGTGGTTCTGCGCTGGGGCAGGGACACAAAGGCCCCCCCTGCTGCCCAGGTATCCCTGGCTCCCTGCAATGACCAGCAGCAGGAGGGGGTACCCAGGTGGTGCCCACCCTCCTGGCTCTCCCGGGGCTGGCAAAGCTGGGGGCCAGCCCAAGGAGCTGGGTGGCAAAGCTGGGTGCAAGCTCAGGAGTGTGTGGGGGCGTGTGGGGGCACACAGGGCACTGCCAGCGGTGTGGGGCAGGCTGAGCCCGCTGCAGGGGCTGGGGGGCACAGGGGGGGACAGAGGTACCTGGGCTGCGGATCACTGCGGTGCCCGGACACAGACCCTTAGGCATAACCTGGGCATTTGCACCCCAGAAATGGGTTTGCACCAGATAAACGCGGGCTGGGCTGAGCCGAGGTACAGGGCACAGCGGGGTCTTTGGGGACCAGCCCAGCTCCCCAGGGTAGGAGGGCAAGGCTCTCCCCTTGCCTCCCATCGCCCTGCCATGGCTCCACCACAGTGCAGCCACTGCTGGGGTGCAGGTGGGTGTAGGGCAGAAAGCAAGCCAGATCCTTAACACCCTGACTCTGCCAGGCTCAGCCGGGCGGCCTGGGGGGCCTGCGCGGCCAGAGACGACTGCCCCGCACGTGGGCAGCGGGGACAGGGGCTGGCTGCGGGCGGGTCACGTGGCGGTCCCTTACATAAGTCCCTGATAAACAACATGTGTTAACAGTTTCCACTAAGATTGCAAAACGCCGGCGCCAGGGGCAGAGGGCTGCTCCCCGCCCCAGGGGCTGCGGGGTGGCCGGGACGCCGCACCCGCCTGCTGCCAGGGGCTGCTCCCTGTCCCCCCTCCACTGCTCAGCCTGCTCCGGGGAATTGGCACCACTCGCCCAAAACACCCCAGCCCAAGCGCGTGGCAGGACAGCCTCGGCCAGGCTGGACACGCAGGGGAGAGGGGTCCTGCAAGGGGCTGCAGCCCCTCTCCCCTGGTTGCACCACTGCTCCAAGCCCCTGCGGCCCCCGCAGCATGCTCAGAGCACACAAAGGACTTCCCCTGCCTGGCTCTCCAGCCGGGTGCTGGCTGTGCAGGCAGGCTTTGGGAAGCCCTCGCAGGCAGGGGTGCGGCCCAGGCAGCAGCCCCTTGGGGAACGCGGTCCGCAGGGCTGCGACAGGGGATATAGGGTGTTTCACTGCCTCGGAGGCCCTGGGGACCAGCAGGACCACTGCAGGGCCAAGGCTTCCTCCTCTGGGGTCCCTGAGGGATCTCCCAGCTTGTCCTGGGGGAAGGGCTGATGCTGCCCTGGTCCCCAGTGCCCCCAAGCCCCTGCGGCCCCTCGGCACCAGGCACAGTGCTTTTCCCCACACTGTGCTGGGCGCTCGGGGCTTTCTCTCACTCACCAGGCAGACTCACGTGCACTACGGCACCCGAGAGTAAATCCGGAACTGCCACAACCCCATGGCTGGGTTGAGGCTCGGGGAGAGGGTGATGGAGCTGTGTGGAGGGGGCTGCATGGCCCTCCTGCACCACCCCGCACCCCCCTGGGCAGGGAGCACGGTGCCAGGGCACCAGCAGCCCAGGGGTGGAGGCAGCGCTGGCCTCGCTGGGGCAGGTCGAGGGGCGACTTGCCTGGACACAGACCCTTCTCCGAGGTGTTTATTGGGGAGTCGCTGGCTGCTGCAGGGAACCAGGGCACAGAGCAGAAAGGTGACGCAAAGCTGCAGGGGGACAGGACAAGGACAGGCACGGCTGCCAGTGCAGGCGGAGGAGCCGGGGGCCCCGGGGCTGGCTCCAGGGCTGAGGAGCAGCAGTGGGGTCTGGCCAGACCCCGGCTCAGTCCTGCATGGCCGTGGGCAGCTGGACGAGGTGAGGGCTGAGCTCTGGGGACCTCCTGGCAACACCGTCTGCACCTACGGCTTTGTTCCTGGAAGGAAAAGAGAAGTGCTGAGGGGCTGGGGAGGTGTCCGAGCCCAGCACCCAGGCTGGAGACCCACCTCTGCCTCCCCAAGCACCAATAACGGGTGATGGAGCTGTCCCTGGGGACCCCAGCCCTCACCCCAGGGTGTCCCTGTCCCAGGACATGGCATCCCAGACCAGCCCTCACCCCAGCAAACACCAGTATAGGCACCACTAAGCCCAGACTGACCCATGTCAGGGGCAAACGGGGCTTTGCTTTGCCAGGGTGCATTTGATGCCCATCCTGGGTGATGGTCTGCCACCTCCTCGCCCCACACAAGGGCATGGAGGGTCCCTGTCCTGCGTGATGGTCTGGCATGGACCCTGCCCCATACCAGACCAGCCCCCCTGCACTCCTGGGACAGGACTACTGGGCTGTGGTGCAGTGTGGGCCCAGTCTGGCGTGCCCAGCCCACAGCCAGGGCAAGGAGAGCCGCCGCGGTGCCCAGCTGGGGACTGAGCGCAGCGCACAGTGGGACCCAGGGCATCGCCCAGGATCTGCAACTCACCGTCAAGGATGTGAAACTCGTCCACGGAGTCGCAAAACCCTGCAAAAGAGAGAGCCTGGGCACCTGGGACCCCCCAACTGTGCACCCCAGGGACACTGCAGGGCACAGCCCTGTCCTTGCATCTTTGTCCCTGGGGTGGCTGCAGCATGGGGACAGACCCCACGCGTTGCCCTGCTGTGGGTGACACAGGGCCACAAACTGCTCAAACCCATGTGGATGTGTCTCCCCCTCCCCATGCTGGAGGGCCCCAGCCCCTGCTGCCAGGCCCCACCTGGATGCAGCCCTCACCACGGGTGCCCCCTGCCCCCAGGGGACCGTGTGCCACCCACCATACGTGGGGAAGTAGTAGGTCACGTCTTCGCTCAGACCCACAGCCCTGATGCGTTGCTCGAACTTGTCCACGATGGTGTCGCTGACCCGGCTGGTCCGTCCTGCGTGAGGAGGGAGACACCGTCAGAGGCCTCGAGCCCTGCCTGTCCTTGCCCCAAAGCCCCCTGTGCCCCCCACAGCAAAGCTCAGGGCCAAGGGGTCTTTCAGCTCAGAGAAGCCAGTTCCCAGCTCTCCCCGCCCCGCAGTGTTTGGGGACAAAACTCTCCATCTGGGGACATCCCCACTGCCCAGCACAGGTTTCCCACCCCTCTGCTGCTCCCATCCTTCATCTGCCACAAGACCCCGGGTGGCGACCCACCATAGAGCTTGACGGAGATGCTCTGGCCCTTCTGGTAATAGAGGATGGCGTAGCTGCTGTGGTCTGTCTCACCCACCACCATGTCCACCTTGCTGCCATAGCCACGGCCTGGGAAAGACAGTGGTGGCAGAGGGCAGCCCCATTTAGTCCTGGTTAAGCCCGATTAGGCCCTGGACATCGTTTCACCAGGAGCAGGGTGTACAAGGGGTGAAAATCAGGGCCAGAGTGGGTGCAGCCCCACAGGGTGCTGTACCCCACCAGCGGGCATCAGCCCATGGCACTGCCTGTGATGGCAGCCGGCACTGGGGTGCTTTGAGGCCCCAGAAGTGGGATACTGGGAGGGCACTGAGAGGGAGGGACACAGGTACCAAAGCCCTGCTGAGAGCAGGAGTTGGGGGCTCCAGCTCTGCGGTCCCCGTAGCCCCCCCTGCCACCCCAGCCCGGCCTCCTCACCCTTCAGGAGGAAGCGTCCATGGGCCTGGGCAGGGAGGTAGCGCTGCTTGATTTCCCAGCACGTCCCATCCCTGCACAGGGAGAGGACGAGGTTGTCGGCACAGGCTGGGGAGGGTGCAGTCCCAGTCCCTGCCTGCCCCGCTTGCCAGGGCACACACGGGACCTGTGGACTTTTCTCCCCAGGGAGATGCTGCAAAGGGATGTCCCAGAGCCCTGTGGAGACACAGCAAGAGGTGCAGAGCCCGAAAACCCGCAGAGCCTGAGGGATCCTTGCCTCCTTCCCTGCAGCTCTGAGCCTGCCTCAGCCCCTCAGACCTCCTCGGGCTGAGGGGAAGCACCCAAGGATGCGCTGAAGATCCCCCTCCTCCACCACGCTGCCCCTGGGGTGGCCCCAAGAGCCAGTCCCTGGCTGGGTGGCCGTGGAGTGACCATGTGCTTGCTCGGTGCCTCAGTTTCCCTAGCCTGGCTGCCCCCCACCCTGCCCAGCCTAGGCAGCCCAAGCCCATCCCAGGCTGGTGGCTGTGCGGGTGGCAGGGTGCCAGCCCACTGTGGCCAGCACTTCTACCTCAAAACACCCCAGAGGAGATCCCACCCACACTTTGCCCCGAGGCAGCTCTCTCCTCCTTGGAGCCCGTGGCCGGGCCACTGGCCCTGCTCTGTCCTGCCTGCAGTGTCTCCGTCCCACCCAGCATCCCCCATCCCATCCAGCGTCCCCTGTCCCCATCCCAGGGCACCAGCACTGCTCCAACCTGCCCACCCCGCGTCCCCGTCCCAGGGTGCTGGCCCTGCTCTGACCTGCCTGCAGCGTCCTCGTCCCATCCAGCGTCCCCTGTCCCCGTCCCAGGGTTGCTGGCCCTGCTCTGACCTGCCTGCAGCGTCCCTGTCCCACCCAGCGTCCCTCGTCCCCACCCCAGGGCGCCAGCCCTGCTCCGACCTGCCTGCAGTGTCCCTGTCCCTGCCTGTGGCCTCAGTGGCTGACGTCACTCACAGCTTCCTGAAGGTGCTGATGGCCAGGCTCTGCCCGTCCAGGACGGTCACCGTCACCGCTGTGGCCTCCAGCCGGTGGCTGTGCTCTGCCAGGTAACTGCAGCGAGAGGCCATGCCGACCAGGAACCACCTCCCTGCGAGCTGCGTGGCACAGAGGTGGCACTGCCTGCCAGGCCACCGCCCTGGGGACCACCACCCCAAGCACCCTTCTTCCACGCTGCCTCCCCTCGCCTGGCACCTCTGCCCACAGCCTGGCCCCTTGGTGTGCCCATGGGGTGAAACTGCCCTTGTTCAGGAGCTGACGGGTGGGACAGAGCAGGACAGAAAGAAGCCTGGCATGGGGACAGGCTGGAGCAGGGGGGCTGCGGGGAGGGCATGTCCGAGGCACGTGCCCGTGCCTCACGCTGCCAGCCAGGCTGCGAGCACCCCAGTGCAGCCCTGGGTGCACGGTGGGCAAGCACTCCTCCGCTCCCATTCCCAGACCCTGCGGCCCCAGCTCGGACCCCCCCAGCAGAGTCTGGAGCTCAGCCTGAGCCCCGGCTGGGGGCCGTGCCCAGCGCCGCGGCGGGAGGCAAGTGCCAAACCCAAGACCCACAACGGCTGCACCGGCCGCGGGGCTGAGGGTGGGGGTGGCTGTGGGAGCCAGGGGTCCAGCTGGATGGCAGTGGACCAGGACGGGGGTCCCTAGCGAGGCTTCGGCCCCTAAGCCTGCCTTGGGGGGCAGCTCTGCTGGCAGCGCGCGGGGGGTCGAGCGGGGTCGTGCTCCTGCGACCCCCGCGCGCTGCACGGGGGGGGCCCGAGCAGGGGGCGGGCCGGGGGCCAGGCTGCCAGGGCAGGTCTGGGGCGGGGGGGGGGGCCGC
>JAVKLA010000052.1:7988002-8010389 GCA_034782735.1 Sagittarius serpentarius
TTCTCGAGCTTGTCCAGGTCCCTCTGGATGGCATCCCATCCCTCAGGTGTGTCAGCCACACCACTCAGCTTGGTGTCTTCCAGCTCTTCTTGGACCTGCTGAGGATTAAGCCCATGTGTGCCCAAGAGGTGCTGAGGCTTACAAGAGTCCTCCAGGAAGCCATTGTGGATGGTTTGCGTTTGGGACCTCTATCTAGAGCTGGAAGGGGACAGGGCTTGACCCATAGCACCTGCCTCATTTAATCAGGAAGTCCAAAAGTTATAAAGCACTTGAGCCCAGTTTGGGTTTAAACCCCAGTTCTTGGAGCTTTCCGAGGATGACCTCCAGCTATGCTTGACAGGGTCGGAGGAAAACCCTGCCACAGCCATTGCATCTGCTGGGCCTTCTCCAGGCTGGATATTGAAGGAAACAGGCAGAGTGCAAGGATTTTTTTAGGAGAAAAACCTTTCTACAACCAGAGTGTCTCCGGGGCCAGCGCAGTTTCCTTGTGCTTCAGAGCATGCTGCGGGCTGGGCTTGGAGCGAGGTGTGGCTGTACTGGCCGGGTTGGCAGTCAGGCGCTGGGCATCTCCCTGGCTGGGGTTGAATGTGGCAGCGCGTCACTTTTGGGCAGTGTCCTGGCCAAAAGCACCATTTGCAAGAGCTTGAAGGAGCCTGGCAGGGACAGCAGCCCTGCCCTGGCCCTCAGCTGTTAGGTGAGCCAGTTCTCGTTTCTCAGCAGCGCTAAGGGAAGCCCCGTCCTGAAGCCTGGGGACTTCCACCAGCCGTGCTCTCTGCTGGCAGCAGCCTGCAGAACCGCCTGATTCTGCTTTCTGTCCCCAAGGGATTAAAAGGATCCTGCCCCATCAGATGACGACTGCCGGGCCGGTGCTTGGGGAGGAGAGGCGCTCGGATGAGTTCTTTGACTCACTGGATCATGTCATCGACATCCATGGGCACATCATCGGCATGGGCCTCTCCCCTGACCACAGGTGAGCGGGGCGGGGCAGCAGTGCTGGCTTCAGGCACCGCAGGGGGTGGGTGACAGCTGCTTTGGGGCTTCGTGGGGTGAACAGGAGAAGCAATGACTGTAGTGGATGGAGCAGGGTGCCTGCATCGGCCACTCTGCTTGTTCGCATCCCATTTACGTCCTAGTGCTGATGGCACGTGTTACCGCCTGAGCACCTCCCCAGATCTCGGCAGGACTGCTTGCCTCCCTCTGCGCTGCTGAGCCCGGTTCAGGATAGGGTCAGGCAAGGAGCCTTGTAAGAGTGAAGTTGCTGCCCACACCAATGTGTCTTGTTCCCGAGGCAGATCAATACACCTGAAGGTTGGTTTTAATTGGATTAAAGAGGCTTGACCTAGCCCTAGGCCCCACCTTCCCAACTGTGGTGGCCCTTTCCTTTCCAAGCATGGCAAGAAGTGTTTCAGCAACATGTTCCCATGTTTCAGCCTGGATTTTTGTGAGCTGAGCTGCAGGCTTGCTAAGGACCAGAGAAACTGTGCTTGGTCCCTGCCCCGCCTGACTCCACTGCGCATTTACAGCTGGGGCTCAGTGAGCTTCATCGCATGCGGCGAGGTACAGGGTAACCCCCTCCGCTCCCCTCCCCAAGGTACCTGTACGTGAACAGCCGGGCCTGGCCTCGGGACTGTGTCATCTCCGACCCGATGCAGCCACCCCCCATTGCCGAGGAGATCGACCTGCACGTGTTTGACCTGAAGACAATGAAGGAGGTGAAAAGAGCCCTCCGTGCTCATCGGGCCTACACGCCCAACGAGGAGTGCTTCTTCATCTTCCTGGATGTCAGCAGGGACTTCGTAGCAAGGTGTGTGGCAACGGGGGTGGGCAGGATCCTCACCCTGCATCTGGGAGGGCCTTGGGGCCGGCACTGCAGGACGGCTTGTGCGAGCAGGGCTGGTCCGCATGCTGGAAACTCCTGTGAGTTGTGAGCAGAGCAGGAAACGGGAGGTTTGTGAAGAGCAGAGGGACTGAATCAGAGGGTGCTGATAAAGGCTGTCCATTCTGGTCCTGTTGTGAAATCAGTGAGGAAAGGGGAAATTTGGGGCTGTGGCATGTTTGGCAGCGGGTGGCAAATGCCCTTCCTGGGGGCTGCGGGCAGCAGGTGCTGTGGGCCGAGCTGAAGGAGCTCTTCAGCCAGCCTCAGGCTCCCTGAGGGAGCTGGCCTGCCCCTGCTGACAGGGCTGCAGGTGGAGGCTGGGGCACCTGCTGCCTCCATCTGCGCGGAAGGAAGGGAGCGGGAGCGGCAGGTTGTTGGGGCTGCTGGGGTGACGTCCTTACCGGTGCCTCGTCCACCGCAGTGGGGCAGAGGATCGCCATGGCTACATCTGGGACCGGCACTATAACATCTGCCTGGCCAAACTGCAGCACGACAACGTGGTCAACTCGGTGGCGTTCAGCCCAGTGGAGCAGGAGCTGCTCCTGACGGCCAGCGACGACACCACCATCAAGGTGTGGCGCTCCCCCCGCGTGGTGCGCATCCAGCAGGCCAGGAAGCCCAGGCCCAGGAAACTGCTCTTCTCCTGGCTCATGAACCAGAGAAGCTGAACCCAGGTACACCTGCTCCTGCAGCTTCCTCACTGCAGCCACCCCCTCTGGAGCTTGCAGAGCTTTGGGCCCTGCACAACAGAGACGAGCTCTGGGCTCACGAATCCCATCTACCGAGTCAGGAGGGACCCCGGTAGCGGGAATTGCTTCCTCCTCAGAGCATCCGCTTCAAAGACAGAATGTAAGAGCCGAGGGCCCGTTCCTGGGCCTGGCGGGCAGGAGCCCGAGCTCGTCACTGCAGGGTGGGCTCCCCACAGCTTCTCACGAACGCTGCTACTTGGTCACAGCTCTCTCTGGGTGAGCTTTGGTCTCCAAGAATAGACTGAGGCATGTTTCCAGCGTTTGTACTCTGTGAGCCTGGGACGTGGCTCACCTCGCTGAGAGCTACCGGCTGCAGAGCACTTGGCAGAAGCTGTGGTACAGCGCTGTGCTGCCTTACTGCAGGACTCTTTTAATATAGTAGTTTTATTAATGTTTGTTTGTCCCAAACCTCCATGGGCAACTCGCCTGGCTGCTGGGTGATGCTGAGTGCCTCCTCCCACACGGCGTCTTGGCCCCAGAAGGCAGCAGGGACTGGAGGGCAGTGGGGGAGGCAGGGCTGGGGGGGCCTGGCTGGCGTCTCATGTGGCCCCCGGGGACACAGCCAGTGCCCTTTCGATGCCTTCTGTTAGCAACTACACGTTGGTATCGCCAGTTTCCAAACTTGAGAGTGGGGCGGGCTGGTGGTGACATGGTGCTGGCTTTGCCTGTGTCTTCCTCTGCGAAGTAGCACTTAAATAAGCTATGACATTGGTAACGTATTTATTCTAGGGGATCTGCTGTCCCTTCCCAAGGGGGCAGCTGTGAGGGTGGCTGGTGGATCTTGTGGTTACCTCCTGCCCATGCTACTCGTCGTGGCACTTTACGTTCTCTTGGTATGTTCTCTGTGAACAGGTGTAGGCACCCACAGGTGACCAGGGGAATGCAGCCCTCCAGCCTGAAGTGACAGTTGAATAAGCTTCCTTCCACCTGGAACCTGTGGGTTCGGTGATCAGCTTCCCCTGGGGACCCCTCTGATGGTGGAGCTGGCTCACTTGAAGCGATTATGAGCTCAGTGGTTTTTGCTCTGTATCTGTCCCTGAAGCTTTTCTCCCTGCAGCAGGTACCCAAATGTAAGAGTCTAAAATTAAGCTCCTTATCTTGACTTGGCCTAGATGGCTGGGGCTGGCGGTGACCCCAGGAGCTGCAGTTGCTCCTGGGAGCTGGGCTCTGGGCGGCATCCGGAAAGGAGCCGTGTCCCAGCCAGGGGCTGGGGGAGGCATTTGGAGACTCCCCTGGGAGCACCGAGGGCAGTTGTCTGTGCCACTTACTGCCCTGGGTTGCAAGTAGAATTAATGGAGGCAGCAGATACTGTCCTGATATGCACTGATGGCTTTAACAGCTCCTGGGGCCCTTGGCAGGAGGGTTTGTACCCTTGTTCTGCTGTGTCCCAGCAGGTGCCCATGGCTTTATCCAAAACCCCTGTACTCAGGTTTTCTGTCATCATAGAACTTCCAGAAACGAGGGAGTCCTTCATGTGTGTGCGCACAGGATCCACAGCCAGCGCTCTGTCCAGTCACACAGCAAAGGAACAGCCTCTACCTTCCTCCTTCCTCCCTTGAGACTGGGAAATCTCTTCTCCCTTGGCTCGGTGTAGTGAGGCACTGACGGTTTATGTTTGTACCGAGTTTTGCTCTTCACTACAGCATTGAATAAATATTCTGCTAAAGCATCTCTGCAAGGTGAGTTTGTTTTTCTCTGTGTGTTGTTCTTCCACTGAAGCAGAACTGAGGCCAGAAGTGTCATCTGCTGGGGCAGTGCAGCAGTAGCTGACTAACTTGTAGTTACCTGCCCTGGGCTGGGGAGTGCAGGCAGAAAGCTGTGAAACAACAGGAGAGGAGAGGCAGAGAACTGCCCAAATCTTCTTTGTCCTCAGGGAGGAGGACAGGACAGCCCTGGGGAAGGGAGGCAGCAGGTGATGGCAGCCTTGGGAAAGCTCTTCTCTGCTGAGGCTGAGTGCTGCAGGCTCCAGGACAGTCTTGGCTTCTCTGTGTCCCTCCCTGAGTTCTAGTTTTTCCAAGTGAGTTTCTCCAGCAGACCCAGGTGAGGCAAGCAGGGAGCAAGCCCTGCGGTAGGAATTCCTGTGCTGTAGCAGCATCACCACCTGCAGTGCCAGTGTCCCCTTACAGCCCTTTGCCACCTTGGTGCATCGTGCAGCAGCTGCACCTGTATGAAGTGGGGCTGGCTGCTCCCTGGAGGGGACAGGCCCCCTGGGGCCCCTCATGTTTCTCCTCTACAGCCATGCAGGTAGAGGCAGCTGTGCTGCTGCTCCCCAACATGGGCTGAGGCCCTTGGCTGGTCCTACAGCTCTGGCCGGGCAGGACAGGGCCTCCTGCAGCGCAGGCCCGTGGCTCCCAGCAACAGCTGAGCACAACCAGCCTCTCCCCGAGGAGCTCAGCAGCTTTATTACCCAGCACCCAGGAACACAAGTGTAAGGTGTTGGCTTCGTCTTTCCAGTTGTTCTGCAGCTCCCCTCCACTGCTGCTGGTAAAGCTGGCCCAGCACTGCTCTCTGCGGCCCCTGGTACCTGTGAAGCTCCAGCAGCCAGGCTGGGGCCGGGTCAACCCCACCCCCCCCGAGGAGCCCCTTCCCTGCCTGCTCCGGCACCCCTTGTTTGGAAGCTGCAGCGCCGGTGCTGGGCAGGTCCCCAGGCTGCAGCGCTACTGCAGGGAGGCAGCAGCTGGGGAAAGCTCCCAGTGCAGAACTAACCCCCTGCCCCTGCTCCTCTTCCACCCAGGGCAGTGCTGGAGCCCCAGCAGCCGATGGATTATACAACGATAATGTTCTTCAAACAGCTTTTATTAGTGGTTTTTGCCCGTACTACATCCTCAAGGAAAAAAAATTTACTTCACAGTGCCAGGCTGAGATGGGTGTTCTCTGATAGCTGTGGTTAAAAAAACAAAAAAAACCAGAAAAGTCCAGCAGAGGCTCATGCCAAGTGTCCATCCACACGCCAGCCAGGCTGGCAGAGCAGTGCCCCAGAAGGTGGCCCTACCCCACCTGCAGCACACGGAGCTGCTGCAAGGGCCACGCGCTGCAATTACCCCTGCGAGCTCCAGTGCTGCTGAAAATGAAGAAGGCCCAGCCAGCGCTGTCAGCGCCGGATCTGCCTCTCCTCAGGCACGCAGTGAGGGAAGGGAAGGGAGACACTGCAGGAAGTTAAGAGCTTCTGTCGCAGGGGCTCACCTGCTGTGCCGTACCCCTGCCACGCCGTACCCCTCCCCAACAGCAGCACAGCCCTGGTGTCCTGATCTCTGCTTGCAGCACGGACTCTGCAGGTGGGAAGGGTCTTGCCACCCCTCTCGCACCTCCGAGAAGAGCTGAGGGGGCAGCGGCAGCAAGGCATGGCCGCAGGCAGCTGCCCAGCCCCACTCTGCTCTGCTCCAGGTGGGCACAGCCCCACTGACCGCCTGCCCTTAGGAAGAAACTGGCAGGCCCATGCCTGCACCACAGCCCTCGCCTTTTCACAGAGTCACAGCAGCCATGCCAGGAGGTTTCCCAGCCCACCCTGCTGCGCCCACCCTGCCAGACCGGTACTCCTGACTCGCCCATGGCTGCGGTGCTGACCCCGGCCGCGCTGGCACAGGCTCCTGTCCCCCTCCTCCTGTCTGCCCCCGATCACGGCCTTTACACACAACAGGTGTCATCTCCCCACGGAGTCTTCAAAGCGGGGGCTCAAAGGTCGTCCCAGCACCCATTCCACAGGCAGGGAGAGCCCCCAGGCCAGCACAGCACCCTTGGGCGCAGGAGGTTCTGCTTGGGTCAGGGTCCAGCTCAACCTGGAACAGGACATCGAGCTCCCCCCGCAGCACGAGGGACACCCCGAACCACCCCGGGTGCAGGTGGTCAGGGTAGTGCCACTGCGCAGGCAGCGGGGGGTGAATCAGACCCTGCACGGCTACCCAGACCCCTGCTGGGTTGCAGCTCGTCTCCCCTGACAGCATCCCAGGCCCCACCAGGGCAGCTGTGCCGCAGCAGAGGTGGAAGCAGACCACAGGCAGGGTGGGCTCTGCGTCCATCAGGCCACGGCTGGGTGCCAGGCAGGGAGCTGCTGGCTCCTGCCCCCCTGCAGGGGCTTTGGGCCTTCCTCCCCCGCAACCGCGTCCCCTGGGCCTGCCCACAGCAGCCACGGCTCCCTGCCGAGGGTGAGCCGTGGCGGCCATGAGCAAGAAGAGGGTGACCACTCTCCAGCCTCGCTGCCCCCCTCCCAGCCTGAGGAGCAGCACAGGACCTGGACAGGATCCTGGACTATTATTGCAAGGTGGGGTCTGCAGCCGGCTCCCGTGACCAATCAAACCTCTCCTGGGGCACATTCAGGCACTGACATGGGTGCGGGAAGCACAGGCAGAGAAGGCAGCAAAGCCTCAGAAGTCCAGCCTGGCTAACTGCCCGTCCAGTTACTCATGGCCACAACAGAAGAACTCCAGAGGGACCAGCCAGACATGACACAGGGACATGGCAGCAGTTTCTTCTCCACAAATAGAGAGACCTTCTCGTGGGTGCTGAACACTTGCTGCCCAGAAGGGACTGGTGCCAGGAGCCCAGGGACAGAAAGGGGACAGCAAACTTCACTCGCAGACTTCTCCAGCCACCCCAGGTCCTACCCTGGTGGCTGCAGGCTCAATGAGGGGCCGAGCAGAGAGAGTGCTCCGGTGGGAGCGGGCAGGCACGCTGTTCCCAGAGCCAAGGAAGGACAGGGGAAAGCTGCCGCTGGTGGGCAAGGCAGGCCCTGGGGGAGAGCAGGGGCTGGCCGGCAGCCGCCTGCCACACGGGCAGACAAGAGACATGCCGGGTCCATCAGTGCCACAGTCGCGGAGGTGAGAGTGCCCATGCAGGTGGATGGCGGCAGCGTGGGCGCAGACAGCAGCGGAGCTGCAGCCATACGTGCTTGGCAGCTGGAGCGGGCCCTGGGAAGGCTGGTGGACCTGCGCTGCTGCAGCTGCCCCATGATGGGGATGAAAGCCAGCTCAGAAACATCTGTGTGAGGAAAGACAGCTTCCAGCACTGCCACCATCCTGCCCACTGCTGCCCAGGCGCAGGCAGGCAGAGAATGGCAGGGTCTGGCTAAAAACCTGCCTGGGGTTCTCAGGGTTCAAGGGGCCGATGTCCTGCACCAAGCCCTGCATCACTCTCCTCTCCCGGGACAGGACAGGCAATCTCCAGGGGAGATTCACTTCTCTTTCACTACGGACATCCCTGGTGCTGTTCCACGCGCCCTCCCAGGCAGCAGGCACCGCCTGCCCCATCCCACACTCCCAGCACACTGCTCAGAGCACAAACCACCCATCAAACACACAGCAAGGGACATACTCGGGGCACCACTCCCCTGCCTGCCACGCAGCTCAGCTCAGCACCCCCCTCTGAAGACACCGATGGCATCAAAACAGCGGCAAACCAGTTCGCACCTCTCTCGTCCGGCTTGCACCGAGTCTGCCACACACCCTTCCCGTCCACCGAAGCACAGACCACAGAGCAACGGCACCCCTGCAGCACACAAAACTTCCAGGAACACAGAGATCTCTGAAGAAAATCCTAGATAGCTGAGCCAAACATCCACACGGGGTGGTGCTTGGGCAGGCCAAACCCTTGTTTTACTACAGAGCACTGCAGATGTGCATTAAACTGGTAGAGCAAGAGCTGCACTGGTTTCCACTGGGAGCCCAGACAGCGGCAGTTCAGACACCCAAGTCCCTGCAGGAGATCTCGTACCCCGCAGACTGTGAACGTGACCCAAACCTCATCTCAGGGAAGGGTCTCTCTGACACCAAGGAGGAGAGTTCCCATCAGACACCTCGTTTCCACTCAGAGTGAAGGTCCCTTTTTGGGAAGGGCTTTTCCCCTTCCGCTTTTTTGCCCCCTCCTCGCTCCGAGACCTGCCTGAAGTGCAGCACAAGAGGGGGATGCCCCACTCGGGGCTGGCTCTGCGTTCACTGCTCCTGGAGGTGAGGAGGGTTAGAGACCCGCGAGATCAACGATGGCTTTAATAAAGATGGCGTCATCACGCACATAGGAGTTCTTGGCTTCCATCACGGAGACAGGGCAGAACAGCGGGCAGCCGCTGGCAATGTTCATTTCTGTGATGGGTCGCTGGAAGGAGGAGGACGTCACATCGGGTCGGAAGGCATCGATGATGTGCTCCCGGTTGTTCTGATCCAGGAGCATCAGGGTTACCTGTGGGGAAACGTGAAAATATGACAGCAGCTCAACAGAAAGCACATGGAAACCCAGGCCGGGGACCCGCTCACTTGAAGCCTGTGAAACACGCAACTACCAGCACAACCATAGCCACATCACACGCCTACAAACCTGACAAATGCCTGTAAGCAGGGTCAGCAGAGAACGTCATCTCAGAGATGTTCTGTAGAAACTTTCCCACATCCTGCCCTGTCACTGGAAACTTCTGTGTGGTAGCACAGGGCTGTCAGACTGACTCTGAAAACCTACAGCTGGCCAGTGTGGTGTTCACTCCCAACACCAATACCCCACACAGGTACTTCATTAAGTCACAGAGTTGCTGGCCCCCTGCGAAAGAAGGTGGCCCCTCTCTCTGCACCAGTACTTGGCCCACTCAGCCTTGAAGTGTTTCGCAAACCTGCAACATCGAGGAACGGCAATCAGAGCCTTCTGATGCTGCATTAGCATCAGCTGTGCCCCGAGTACCGAGACCACAACCTTCCCTCGCCCCGAATTCATGCAGAGGCTCCGCTCGCTTTCCAAACATGCTGCTGCTCTCCTGCCACAGCCTCTGCCGTGTCATGCCCCTGCCCTGTAGCACACTTGGTGCTTTCAGCATGACTGGGGAATCCCCAGGGAGGCCGACATATCAAAGTCCTTCCTTCTTCTTCTGCTTGCTAAGTAGGCCAGACCGACGGTGTCTAGAAGCTCAAATGGGTGCAAAACTAGAGAGGCACATTGCTGGGCATAGCAGGCTTTCTCCCAAACCTACCTTCTGGTTGAAGGGCCATCGCAGAAGTGCGTCATTGGGTCCTTTCATCACCACAAAGAACAAGGACAGATGGGTCCCACGCCCGGTGCCGTCCCCATTCAGGTAAACACGCAGACACATCTTGTAGCCATACTTGCTCGTGTAGAAAGCTATCAAAGAATTGCAGAACAGACACAGTGAGTGTCAAATCCAGCAAAGCCTGGCACCAGCAAGTTCCTTTGAACTCTGAGGACTCTATAAAGTTTGGATCCTGCAAGAAGCCAGGTCTGGGTCTTAAACTACCTGCACCGCAGAGGTGGTCGGAAAAGCCACCAGGTACAAACAACAGATGCCATCTTAGACTGGCCTGGAGACACGCCAAGGTCAGGCAGTCACAAGCCCCTGGTCTCGTCGAGACATAGAGCTCCGGGGCACAGAGCAGGGTGCCTGCCAGCCCTTCGGGCTCTCCCCACCCGCCACTGCAGGCACAAGCACTCTGGGCAGAGCCTGAAGCTGGAGCTCTGCCCAGGAACGAGGCATTTCCCACTGCATCCCCTCGCAGACCCGCCAGTTGTGCCGCACACGACTGCTAAAGGAGTTGCAGTTCACAGCAGTAATGCTGACAAGTGGAAGAAAACCACCCCAAAAATACCCCGACTGGGCGTAGACCATCCTCAGTACTCGCTGCACCCTCTTTGATGGCGGCAGAGGCTCAAGCAAGTGAGCTTCAGTCTCCCATTAGGATCCCAGCCGCTCTGCATGGCATGAGCGCTGCTGGGTACAGGGATCTCAGGCTCTCTCCTTCTCCAACAATTCTGGGAATGTCTGTGTTGTGATACCAGACCCATGTGGGGCCACAGAAATATGTCTCGGAAGGGGACCTGTGGCAAACCACCCTCTCACAGCAGCACAGAGCTGTGTGCCTCACGCCTGGTGAGGTTCAGCAGCCTCAGGGTACGGGGCAGGAGATCAGAGCCGGCATTTTACTGCGGCACTTGGTACACTTACAAACACGCAGACCAGCGCTAGCAGATACTGTGCACTTCCACAGGGCGAGCAGCCAGAGATCGGGGCTTTGTCACCCACTTCCCTCCTGGCACTCCCCAACTTGTTTCCTCTAGTCC
The DNA here is from genome assembly GCA_034782735.1 of Sagittarius serpentarius. Taxonomy (NCBI): domain Eukaryota; kingdom Metazoa; phylum Chordata; class Aves; order Accipitriformes; family Sagittariidae; genus Sagittarius; species Sagittarius serpentarius. The sequence goes on from JAVKLA010000052.1 coordinate 7,998,674, forward strand.
TTCCTCTCCACCTGCTTCACCCAAAGGCTCTCAGGGCAGATGCCACCCTCTGCTAGTCCAAGCAGCACATCCTCTGCTGATCAGAGCAGTGGGAGTACCCAGGAAAGGGCACTGGGCAGCCGGTGTGCTAAACACCTTGTGCACCACGCTGCCAGCTCAAGGCAGTGAACCAGGCACCCTGCTTCTCACCCACCCGAGCCAAGGTGAAGCATGTCGGAAGCAAAGCAAGAGCCCAGCAAGCTGCTCCCTGGCATCTGACGGCCAGCAGCGGTGGCTTTCCAGCAGAAGCTTTGCTTCGGACTGTCCCGGTTCATGCTCCCAATGGACCTTTCTTGTGAGGATTTGCCTTTTAGAACTCTTATGATTTTGCCCTTCGCAAAATCCTGCGGCAGTTGTTGTGTCCTCACAAAGTGAGCAAGTGGTAACTCCACTTCCTTCTGTTTTAACACTGATTTAATTCGGTATTTTCTCGCCTTTACGTTTAAATACAAACAATTACACTCATTTCCCCTTTTTATCCCATTCACAACCTAGACCTCCCTCCTCCCAGCTGTCTCCTTCCCAGACTGAACAGCACTATTCTATTTGCTTCACTTTCTCAGATTAAAAAAAAACACCTCTACAAGAAACATTTATTTCTCAGCCTAATTTGCTCAGCTAAAGCAGCACCAGGAATGAGATCTGTCATCTAAATGACACAATCGAATCCTGTAGGAAACAAGGCCTTGTACTTTGCACTCTCAAGACCAAAAAAACCCAAAAAACAAAAAAACAAAAAATCAAAACAAAAAAAACAGTCCTGCCCTTTCCAGAAGCAGTCCTTGCGTTAGGCAGAGGCAGCCCTCACCTTCCAATCCCTCCAGCCACATACAAGATTTTCATGAGCAGATTGCAGAGACTAACCAGCAACACAAAACCATCTGGTGGCACGCAAAGTAGTTTTTCCTTTGATGAAACAGTTTATAAAAGTTCTGAGCCCTGCCTTTGCTGCCCTACCACCGCTGCCAGGACGGAGACCGGCCAGCACGCAGCATGGAGGAGGAGGCACCAATAACCACACGCTGCAGTTCTGGGAGAAACTGTGCGTGCAGAGCACAGCCAAACAAATGGCTGGACATACGAAGCCTCTTGCATTGGGAAAGGTTTCACCCCTTTCCTTCCCTTGGGCTGACTCTGATACTTGTATCCCTCCACCAGCTGACTTGATTCTCCAACCCAGAAAAACAAATCCCACCCCGCCACGAGGACCTCAGGTCGCATCAGCCCATGGAGGGGCCCAAGGAGCCCACGAGCTGGGGCACAGCGAGCCGGGACGCCCGTGGCCAGAGGACAAGAGTCAGCTCCGTCCAGCAGCTCCCTCCAAACCGCAGCCTCTGGAGACATTCAGGTGAAGCAGCTCTCGAGCGCAGTTCTCCTGGTTTCGGCTGGGATAGAGTTAATTTTCTTCCTAGTAGCTGGTACAGTGTGTTTTGAATTTAATGTGAGAATAATGTTGATAACACACTGATATTTTAGTTGTTGCTAAGTAGCGCTTATCTTAAGGATTTTTCAGTTCCCCGCGCTCTGCCAACAAGCAAGTGCACAAGAAGCTGGGAGGGAGCACGGCCAGGACAGCTGACCCAACTAGCCAAAGAGATATTGCATACCACAGACCGTCAGGCCCAGTACATAAACTGGGAGGAGTTGGCCCGGAGGGGTAGATCGCTGCTCAGGCATCAGTCAGTGGGTGGTGAGCAATGGCATTGCGCATGACCTGTCTTTTCTTGGGTCTAATTTCTCTCTTTTTGTTATATTCCTTTTCATTACAATTATTATTATATTTGTAGTATTATTATTATTATAATATTCAATTTCTTTTTTATTTATTAAACTGTTCTTATCTCAACCCACAAGTTTTACTTTTTTTTTGGTCCCGATTCTCCTCCCCATCCCACCGAGGGCGGGAGGAGCGAATGAGCGGCTGTGTGGCACTTAGCTGCAGGCTGGGGTTAAACCACGACAACAGTGCCGGAGATGGACAGGACTCAAGATTTAAGGTCCTCTAAGACAAAATAGACTTGAAGCAGATTTGTTGGCTTTGAGAAAAGGAAATGTTACCCTTCCCAAAGGGGATGGAGAGCAGGGGTTTTCCATGGCTGCTGTTGACTTTTAAAAGGAAATGCTAATTGCTCGCGCACAGTTTCAGTAGCAGTTTAGTTCCCTTCCAGAAGAGGAATCCTTTTTTCTTTCAGTTTTTCAAGAGAAAAAGGACTCTGAACAGCCTTCATCCAGAAAACAGATTTTAAAATAGTTTTTAAAATTCAATTGCTTTTATCTTGTGGCCCAGCCAGTCTGCTTTTTCACAGCACCAGGAAGCAGGCATAAGGTACGTGGTCTAGGTTTGCATGCAGCTCTGGGCATTTTGAAAAAGCTCTCCAACACACTTAGATGTAAGTGATTCCTGCTCAGGCAAACACAAACTCCCCTCCTCAACCATTCTGTTGCGAGGTGAGCACCCCACCAAGCAATGAGCTTGCATGAAGAGATGGTTTCATCTTACAGCTGCAAGCCTGGGAAGTGCTTTCATAAACAAACAAGCCAGATCATAACCTATGGCTCACTGTCCGAGATTTTCTTTTTTAAGAACAGGAGGAATTGCATCAGGCTGAGGCAGTTATGTGAGGAGAGCCCCTTCCTCTAACAGATATTCAAGCACTTCCCTAGGTATGGTCTGGGCTTTATTTAGACATTGTCTCTTGCACCATCACGCTTTAGGCTCTAAAATATATTTCTGGGGCTCTCATATATATTTCCTCCCTTCCTTAACCATTTTATTGCTGGTTTTATGGTCTCCGAGTATGTTACTTCTAACTAAAGGGTTATGCAGGGCCACTCCAGAGGTAAGAGGGTTGGATTCTCCATTATGAGAAATTAAAAAGGTCTTCTGCAATCAAAAAAAAACCCCACCTCTTTCAGCAGCAGGGGTTTTTTAGCATTGGGCTAAATGAAAGTGGTTCAGGGTCCATGGGGAAAGGGGGACAGAAGAGAAGCACATCTGAATGGCCAGCATCTCCCCGGCTAAGGACACTTGCTACAAATCCCACACCCAGCTGAGACACAAAAGGTTTTTCCAATTTTGCAAATTTGTGGGCAATAACCTGGAGAGAAGATGGCAGGAGAGCGGCCTGTTATCGCCTCCTGACGCTTCCTGGCAAATTCTGTTATCTTCCAGATGAAAACACCATCGTAGGTGGAAGCTTCCATGTTGCGGATCTTTTCCTCCATCTCAGCCATGGCCAGATCTTTGAGCCCCATGCTCCTTTCCAGCTGCCGGACCTGCTCAGTGGGATACACGGTGCAGCCAGGTTAGAAACACGTACTGCTGCAAGACCCAAGAAAGCCAGCAGACACCAGCACCCCTTCAGGACGACTCTTTAGCGAGAGACGTTCTCAAGAATCGAGAGGGGTCACGGGAGGGAGAAATTTAGCATCGTAAGCCAATTCACTGAAGCTTCATTTTGAACCCTGTGATTCTGGAGAAGATACATCGATACAACTCAGTGCTTGAGCTGGAAACTTTCCCACAGCGAATGGAAAAATCCTGCCAATGAGCAGCTCCGTTACGTTAGCAGCACAAGAAGCGAGGATGGCGGGGAAAAAACCCAAGAACTCAGCATTGTGAGAAAACGAGATTGAGAAAGAGAAGAACCTACACCCAGCCAACAAGGTCTCCAGAGGGTTAATCACTGCTAGCTAACATAGGGTCACAGCAGTTTTGGCAGCTCCCTTGCTGAGAGAGCACAGGTACGCTGCAAACTGCACAACTCCCAGCTGCCAAGACACGCTGGCAGCGCTCAGCAGGGACTGTGCTGGAGCATACCGGTGGGGGCAGCTTCTTCACACCTCCACAGCGTGCTTGGCACAATGCTGTAGCGCAGCATCTACGCTTACACTCCCTTTGAAAGGTTTGGAAGGTGAGCAGCCCCACAGGTTCAGTGAGATCCAGTGAAATGCTGGGTGCTCTGTCTCTCGTTGGAAAACTTCACCTAGGAACAACATCTCGGTGTCTGCATAACTTGAATACTAACAGAGATCTGAATGCTTTATGCATGTCAGTTTAATTCCCGTCTTTTCCAGGAAGCTTTTCAGGGTTGGGCACAGGCACAAACGGTATTTTTGTTCTGCCTTCAGATCTGTGGAGTTTCAGGGCTGGGCAGTGATGCTTTGCTAGCTAATAACATGGAAAGGAAACTGAAAAAAAGTCTCTGCTCAGAGTGCTGGAAAGCCCAAGCCAGTGGTTACACACCTTGTTACTCAGTGTTTCGATTTTCTCCTGGTCTAGTCGATGTTGCCGACTGTAGGCTTCAGCTGTTAGAGACACTCTTTCCACCTCCCGATTGAGCACACAGACAATGTTCTCAAAGGTCACCGTTTTCCTCTCAAGGGCCTCACATCTCCCCAAGAGCTCCAGGGACCTGGAGAGCTCCGACTCCGAGCACATAGAGTTTGCTGCCAGTAGTGGGGAGTTGTTTTGCGACGAGGAAAGGGCAGGAAGGGGCTTTAGGTCTCCAGACCCAGCCTTGAGGCTGAGCACAAAACTCAGTAGCATGTAGAGATGCTCCGCCAAACACTTGGTTTCGTGTTCTAGTAGGTTTTCATTTTCCACCTACATGAAGAGAAATACATCCCCCATTCAGCAAGCTCAATCTACGCTGTCACCATCCACAGAACAAATTCCTCCTCTTGAGGTCACAACGTTAGCTTTAAATTACAAAGGGGAAAAACCAAAGAAAGATAGTTAAAAAACCTGTTTTGGAGGTGGGGTGGGTTTGTTTTGTTTTGTTTTAGCAATGCTGCAAATCACATACAATGACAGACGCTTAACGTTTCCCCAGCTGTACACACTGTTCTACTCTGTCTTCCTCCATTACTTCCCAAAAGGGCTCTGTCAGATGTACTTAACAGCACCAAAGGACAAAGCCTCACATAATCTCTCCGAGGAGGGAGTTATATGAACATGACCAGTAGGAGCGGGGAAAACTAAGTCACATGGAGAAATATGACCTGGTCCCAGCTCTGTGCTTACAGCTGAAAGCAGCATAACTACCAGAGTCTGAAAGCACTCAGGGTGATCCTCAAGAAGGAGGAGGTTTCCTTCCACATTAAGTTCATCCTCTGGATACCCAAACTCTGGACAGCAGATGTTGTTAAGCTCCATTTGCAAAGGGTCTGAAACACCACTTTGTTCAAATATCTGAACGCAAACATCTGTAACAGTTTGGGCAACAGCAGTTTGCAGCTTAACTCTTAACACTGGAACTGCAAGACAAGTCCCAAGATAAACATCAACAGGTGAGCCCTTACCACCTCAGCACATCCAACAACCTCAAATCTGCAAGGCACTTTAGATCTGCCACAAGTCTTCACATGGTCCCGAAACTAGAAAGGAAGGAAGGCAATGTTAGATCTTATGTGTCCCCAGTAGCTCCCTTTCCACCTCGCTGACATCTAAGAAACTGAAGACGATCTCAAGAACGCCCAAGCCATCGCTGATCACTAGCTGCCAAAGTGTGTAGTTAAACCTGGACACTGCCTACCATTAGGTATGACTTTCACTGTAATATAAATATAGCACTGACACCTGGAAGGAGATTTTATTTCTCTTTCTCTTGACAGCTAGGAGGTCTCTTTCATATGCAGGTGAGAAGTGAAAGAAAAAGCAACCAGCATAGGTACATATTATGGATGCTGAGCAACAAGCTTCACTGAGGGCAGAGGAAGGGGAGGCATAAGGAACCACCCTATGAAACACACAGCCATTTAATTTTGTGGACTTCACGTAACCCTGGCTGGGACATGCCACAGCTTGGTATTTTTTCTTCCGGCTAAGCATTATAAATCTGAGAACAAAAAGCTTCCTGGTGGTCCTGCCTGAGTATCTGTAGCCGTTACTGCAGGCCCACCTGTGCAAGGGAAGATGCTCTGCTGGGCCGAAGGACGCCACGGCACCTCGGCTGCCTCTTGCCTGGCAGCTGCTGTGAAGAACTGAGGCCAACAGTGGATGTTTCTACAGAGAAGTGCCGCTAACCCCCCAGCCACCAAAATGACTCGTTTGGGTTCCCACACAGTGCATGATTAATGCTAACAAGCACTGGCACATTATCATCTTGTTTTTGATATACCTCTCATCATCAGATATCAGTGGTCTGTTCTGAACAACAGCCATATTCCACATTTAATACCCACATCTGCTATAACAGATGTTGATTAAAACTGTTTTTAAACCACTTTTTAAAAAAGCTTTTAGAACCATCTGGCTTGCTTAATGAGTCAGGTTACTCAGAGTTACAACGGCTCCAGCTAATCAACAGAAGTTTGGAGAGAGATAAAAGAGGGAGTCAATATTTAAACAAAGGATAGATCACCTCTGGGAATCCTACAAGCCTAGTCTCTGCTGGGCTCCAGCTTCAGCCTGCAGGCAAGCAGATCTGTATCCCAAGAACCCAGCATGAAGTCCTTCATTACGCTGCCCATTTAGAAGAGCCCTTTGCTCATCCTTTTGATGCTCCTGTCCCCCCTGTCCTGATTCAAGGGCCTTTTGAAAGTGCTAGTAAAAATATTTGCCCATAGCAGGCAGGACGGTTTCAGTTGAACATGCTTTTTGAAGATGTTTCCCAAAACTTTGATTTTCAGGCTTTTAAGCCTTGCCCCAGGAGCCAGCAGCATGGAGACCCTATGGACATGGATCCCATCACATGATTAATTAGAAATAAATTAATTTAGCTTGAGACGGGCTCCCTTTCCATAATTTCAGCAGTGGTTGATACAGTTGCTTTACACAGGACATAAGTACCCTTTAAACCCACGAGTGTGCTTTTTCCACGGAGGCTCTGCCCCCAAAATGTGGCAAACACACCGCTCAAAGGGAGGTGGCGTCGGCAGCACTAATGCAAAACTACAAGTGCCGATGAGTCACGTTCACTCGCACCCGACCAGTATTTTGAGCCTTGTGGAAACGTCACATCTGTACTAATGGCTGCCACTTAATTGTCTTCCCCACTCCACTTTCTAAGGGTCTCGGTTTTCCTCCCTGCTCTGAGAACGCCGGTGTCAGCCGATCAGGTTGCCAAACACCACGGCGGCACACGGTTCACCAACAGTCGGATGGATACCTTCTCCCTTGGAATCTTCTTCCCACAGCCTTCGCAAGACAGAGGAAATTCAGGGCAGACTTCGTCATGAGCCTGTAAAAGAATTGACAGGAGAATATTTGGTCCTCCAAATAAAAGCTCCAATGAGGTTACATAAGTACAATTCAACAGGGCTAGTTTTATGCTTCATTACAGAAGAGCGCTGTATTCTACCAACCTATACTCAAATCTTGGTCACGCTGATAACTCCGCATGCTGACTCATTTGTGCGATCTCCAGGCTACCAGAATTTTGGGTGCCTGTGTAGCCTCAGCCTCACTTTAAAAGCTGCTGCAATAATTTAAAAAAAAAAAAAAATCAAAATATTGCTTTGATGGACAAGATAATCAACAGGAAGCTTCATTAATGGCTCTGCCAGGAAAACACACATTCGGACAGGTTGAGTGAAGTAAGCCACTATCTCAGCAAGATAATTTGTATAATTTTTCCACTGTAATGGTTATCAGTCAGCTGAAGTATGAGCCCATAGCCTACTCATCACATGCTGGGCTGAGCTGTCTGATAGTAGCTCCACATCCAGATCAGAAAACCATTTTTCAACCAGAAAGAAAAGTATTTTAAAACTGTTTCATTTACTAGCCCCTGCACACAAGCACCCGCCCCTGCAGCAAGAGCACACACAGTTTGTTTGGCAGCCAGAGGAGCTGAACAAATGATCAGGGCAACGTGATATTCTGTCCTCAGCAGATACTAGGGTCAGTGGTACCGGCTAAATTGGGAATGCTAGAACATGCCTCTGCTTTCTGTGTCATTTCCACACTGCTTAAACCTTCTCTTTACACACCAACCAGCTGAAACAAGGCTGAAATGCCATGAAGATGCAGTTAAAAATTCAGATTAAAAGATAACTGCACTGAAGTACCCTGCCATGGTAGTAACAAGGAAAAAAAAACCACCCAGAAGCATTTATAAAGCAGTCATCTGAAACCAGATGCTTTGAAAACTTGGTCACATTTATTCTTTATTAAAAGAAGTTACTGTCCTTGGAGGGGGAAAACATGCACAAACTTAAATAGTGTTACCACATCAGAAACTGGAAAGTGAAACCCATTAGTGGCTCAGCTTTGGCTTTTTACTCTCTCCTTTTTATACTTTTAAATGAGTAATCAGACTCCAAGCCTCACTGCACTGTCCCTGGAAAAGTGACCAGCCAGCCTGCACGGTTCAGTTGGGCAGCACTGCCTGCACAGACACCGCTGCCTGCAGAGGAGGTGGAGGAGGCAGAGTGCCTTCCTTCATCCCACTCACTCAGAGGGGCTGAACTCTTTCTTCAACCCACCTACTGCTCTCATGTTCTAGAAACACCAGATAGCATCTTCCCCACGACCCACAAAACGCTGGCATAAGAACAGACAGTCTGGCTGAAGGAAGTAAACTTCACTGTAGAGACAACTATTTAAAAAGGGAGTATTTAAACTTACGTTCTCCCTTGCTAATGTGAAACTACCACCCCCTCTGCACTCCCCTCCTCCCAGCATTTATCTTCCATCCTGACTCCATGCTACACCACGATGTAACACCCAAGACGCAGGCAGCCCTACAAAGCGTGCCCAGCTTGCAGCACAAGAAGGGAAACCTGCCCTGCAACAGCTAAGCTGAAAAAGTGCAACTGGTCCATATGTAAATTGTTTAAGACACCCAGAAGCATTAGCTTTAACCAACACAGATCCAAACCTCTACACAAACATTTTTGTATAAACAGTTTCAGGCTCTTCTGGTATCCCCTGTTCCTTGCCCCTGTACGCGGGTGTCGAAACAGAGACAGACGGTACCGCTGCTGGAAGAAATCCACCCCACCCAGGAGCCAAAGAGCAAGGGTTGGTATTCAAGCCTCATCTGCCACACTCCACTCCCCCAGGAATGGGGCAATCCTCCTGTTTACACCTTTCCCAAACCCACATCCGTGAGCTTCTGCAGCAGGGATGAGCATCTCTGACCTTCCGGCATTCACTGTGAACATTAGGCAGCTTTGGAAAGCCGTAAGGTGAGGCGAGAGCAGAGTCACTCTCCCAGAGTGAACTTCTCATGGAAATCAAGTCAGATGGGGGCTGGAGAGAGGGGATGGCAATAGAATTAACGTGGAGCTGGAAGACAACAGTCTGCCTCAGACCTTCAGGGCTACTCTCCAGTTACCTGAGCGCTGACTTCTCACCCACCAGCTGTAAACCAAGGCACAGATCAGCCTGCAGCATCCAACAGCAGGAGCAGGAAAATCAAACCGGGCAGAGTTTGCAGCCTGCATAGCAACACCTTGCTCTTCCCACTCAATTAAAACTGAAACCGTCAATTTATCCGCACATCAATTTCGCTCCCTAAAAATAAACGAGAAAACCCAGCGGCAGCCTGTATATCACACGCCACCATCAGAACAGGCAATCTTCTGGGAGCCCACCCAAGAGACTAGAAAATCAGACACCACCACCACCTTTGGAAGGACCAGGGCAGCCTCCCGGCACTCGCTCAGGGCACAGGCGCTCGTGGGTTGCCACTGCGGCCGCTCGGTCCACCAGCACCTACCCATGGCTCCTATCCGGAGCAGCACCAACAGGCTGAGGGTGCTGAGCCCTCTTCCGCTTGACTGTAGGCCTGCCGGCAAACGGAGCTGCCTGTGCACATGCTGTAACTCTCCTACCTCAACACCAAGAAAGTAGAAAAGTGATTTGCAGTATTTGTAGTTGAGGTTTCTCTTGGGGCACTCCCAGAATCACCCCCTTACACTCCCAGCTCTCAACCAGCAGGAACGGGCAGTTCCCTTCACAGCAGCTCTGCGACAGCAAGGGCAGCACGTTTCAATGCAGCCATGCAGAAAAGCTCAGGGATGCACAGGGGAAAAGCAGGTTTTAGTAACAGCAGCTGATCCCTGGAGGACGCAATGATTGTTTCCTAAGGAATGGCAGGATGAGCTGCTCTGCTGTGCCTGCCTGAACAGGACAAAAGGGAAAGCCACAGTTTAATCCAATTGCTCTTTCGCCCCTCCAGGTTTTGTTAAACTTGACTTGAACTATGAAAGAGGCTACTGCTGAAAATTATTATCCCCGTATTGTGGTGGCAGAGCAGGAGGTACACCTGCTCCCCAGCTGCCCTGCTCACAACCCGTCATATCAGTGCAAGTCCGTTTTTATGGAGATCTTGCAACTGTGTTGGGAAATCCATCAACATGACACAACGCTCCCCCTCCAGCTAAGAGGCAAGGCAGGCGGCTGAGAAAAGCGACCTTTGAAACAGCTGCTGCGAGATGCCTCTGCCAGAGCCCTGCAGGAAGGTTATCGCAAAGGGCAGGGTTGGCAGAGACGAGGCACAGCCGAGCAGGCTTGGTGCGAGCTACACACCGCAGCCCTTCTGCAAACCGTCTCCTGCAGGCTGATCTTTGAAAGCTGTTGGTCCCCTCCAAGCATGGCAACAGCAACCATAAGCATCAGCAAAGCTGAAAGGCTTGGCAGCAGGAAGGGAGCAATGAAAAGGAAGAAAAATTAACAGGACGGCAGAGGAAAGCCAGCTGAAGTGGCACAGGGTGCACCAGAGCTCTGTCAGGGCTTTGGCAGTCTCCACCCCAGCATTGCTGTGTCCGGCACACGGCTGCTTTGGCATCTTAGCTCGGCTACAAGAAAAAGGGTGAGCCCACAGAATTGTAGAGAAAATAGTGGAAATGGGCCTCCAGTGTAAAAGAGAGGGCCTGCCTAGGTTTTGAGGGAACCCGAATCCCTTGTGGCAAGAAGCATGAGTTACTTCATGGACCTCTGCCAGGTCCCCAGGGGCTCTAGAGCCTCCGAGACGGGAACGTGCCACACAACGCAGGAACTTGGGGATGTCCTGCTCCTCTGAAGTCAACATGCCCTCCCATGCTGTGTCTCCTCCTCGTCAGGGGAGTCCTTAGGCTGGTTTTAAACCTGGCCTGCTCGAACCTTTCCCCACTCAGGTGGGCTGGGAACACGCACATGGTCCTTGCACATGGTCACCATGCACACCGTCCTTGCGCTTCTGCGTGGAGCCCAGTAACACAGGGCTGGAAAGCAGGAACCCACTCTGTAATTCACAATGCCGACCGGGAATGGGAGCTTTCCAAGACCATCACACCTGCTGGTGCCAGACACAAACTGCTCCCTTTGCTGGGACATGCTGGTGACAGAGATCCAAGCAAGCCCACCTGGCATCACAAATAATTAAACCTCAAAGAAAGTGTCAAAAACAAAGATTACGTTCCCATCGATAACTGCTTGTGGCTGTAGCTGGCATGTGTACGGCAGCGACAGCAGGGGAAACCAGCACCGCTGTCCAATGCCACGGCGTCCATCTGAGTTGAGGACAAAAATTGGCAGAAGAGATGTCAGGGGTTCCCAAGGGCCTCACTCATGCCTCTTTTCAGAGCCAGCACAAGAACTTTTGCTTTCAGCATTCGATGGATTTGTTCATCGCCTTTTAGGGCTGATTAGATAGACATTTGATTTGGGGTTCTGTCGTGGTTTAACCCCAGCCAGCAACTCAGCACCACGCAGCCACTCACTCACTTCCCCCCCACCCAGTGGGAT
>JAVKLA010000052.1:8020127-8043377 GCA_034782735.1 Sagittarius serpentarius
CCCCGCTGTCCCCACCACCCCCCGCCATGTCCCTGCCCCAGGCCACCCCCCCTGGGCCAGGGACGCGGAGGGACAGTGGGGCTGGGGCTGGGGGCACCCTGACCCCCACCCCGGGGTCCCACCCAGCAGGGACAGCCACCCTCCTGCTGCGACCCCTGCTTCACCCACCAGAGCCGGGCTGGGCCAGAAGCCCCCAGCCCCTTGGGAACGGCCTGGGGTGACCCCAGCCCCCAGAGGAATTTTTTTAAGACGCCTTTGGTCATTTTGGGCGGCCAGCGCCAAGCACCCACTCACCTGTGCGCAGAGCGCCATGGCCCTCCCGTGTCCCGTGGCACCCGCTCGGAGGGAAAGCGGACGCCAGCAGAGCCAGGAGAGACGGGTGGCGGCGGGCAGGTTTCGGTTTAATCAAAAAAAAAGAAAAAAAATGACGTGGGGGGAAAGGCAGCCGCCCGCCATGCGGCAGTGAGGTCAGAACAAGGTGCTTTTCGCAGGGGAACTCGCTCAGCGAGAGGTCACGGCAGCGGGCTTTTTCACTCAGCGTCCCCAGCCTGTATGTCCCCCCCCGGGCTCACAGACCAGGGGCTGCCGGTGCCCTCCCCGCGCTCGTGACGAGGTGGCACAGGGGCTTCGGGGCTTTACGGCCTCCCGCGTTGGTGGGGCAGGGATGGTCTCGTTCTCACCGGGCGGGGAATTCACCCAGCGCCGGGGAAATCCTTCCCAGTCAGAACCAGGCACAACCAGTCTGGTGCTACCCCTGACGGAGCAGCCAAGGCATCTCTCCCAGTAACCCCGGCTGTGAGGAGAGTGCAGGAGCAGAGCGGGTCGGAAGAGGGAGGCAAGTCAGGGCAGCTGGCCGTGGCCTGATGCCGGGCCGAGCTTGGAGAGGCAGCAAGCCCTTGGTGCGGGGCCGCGTGCTGCTCCGGTGCTTGTCGAGGCAAAATGCTCCCCACAGGGCCAGGGCGAGTGATTCCGGGGACTCCTGTGGGGGCCAGGGTGCATCGCTGCGCACTGTCAGCACCGGCACAACGCGGTTCCCCCGGGATGGGGAACTTCACTCACTCTGCTGCAACATCCCTTTTCCTGGCACAGCTGCACTTGCCTGGGAAAGCGAGCACATTGCTAAAGTTCTTGGCCGGTTTATGTAATTCAGAGAGGAAAACCCCTTCTCCGTTTCCTGAACCTGCCGTGACCCCGGCAGCAGTGCTGGGGCAGGACATGCTGTTCCCAAAGAGGCAGGAGACTGTCAGCAGTGTCCCACCTGCAGCGTCAGCCGTGGGGCGGGCACCACTGGGGCTGCTCCGAATACACCCGCGGTTGCAACACCCCGGCGGCCACCGCACGTCCAGAGGAACAGGTCTTACAACACCGAGTAACACACCTCCTTAACGTTCCACTTCCACGTCCCACAACGGCTCACTCCCAAGTCTCCCAGGCAGCTGGGGCCAAGCGCGTCGCAGTGACAGACGCCGTGGGCCGATTGTGCGGAGGGATGACCCCTCTGAGGTGCCCGACGTCCGAGCGATGCCCAGATCACCCGTGACCTGGGAACCAGCCGCTCCTCCCGCATGCTGCTGTGAGGGGGACCTACAAAAACACCGACACCGCCGAGGGTTTTTAACTCCCGTGCCCCTGATTTCAGAAATGACGACAGCCAGAGGCTCGGGTTTTCCCGCCTTTACTGCAGAACTTTCCGGGTGATTCAGACGCAGAGCTGAGGGATTTTACTCCCTCCCAGCTGAAGGAGCAGGGACGCTGCTGCCTTCCCGAGGCAGAGCTCTCCCCTCACCCGCGCCTTACGCAGGTTTCCCACGAAACGGACACAAACCGGGCAATTTTTCTGCCGAGCCGTGACCGGCAACGGAGCAGCTGCTCCCCGCTCCAAGGGCCGGGGCGCGGGACTCCCTCCGCCCCGCCTTGCCAGAGGCCCGAAGGGAAGCGGCGTCCCCGGGCACACGGGGAGTGGAAACCCGCCCTGCGCTGAGGCACGGGGCAGGCGGGAAGGCCCCACTTCGCCCGCCCCCGCCGGCTGCCGCCCGGGCGCGTCCTCGGCACCAGCCGCGGCCTTCCGGGGGCGTCCGGGAACCGATGCGGGCGGGCGGGCGGCCGAGGCCGCGGGCCGGGCCGGGGGAGCGGAGGCAGCCACCGCCACCCTGCCTCACCGCGAACCGCTGCCACGGCTCGTGGCCAGCTCTGCCCAGCCGGGAGCGACTATTGGTCAGCCATCCTGACAGCGCCGCGGACTAAACCAGTCCCCTTCGGGGTACCGGGTTATTGGCAGGGACAGTAGCCTCTCAGAGTGCAGAGACGCGTGCCTGCCCGCCTCCGTCCTGGCCTGTAGCAGCCAATCGAATAGCGAGCAGACTGATTGCTACGTTTCTGTGCCTATTATGAACAACTGCGTCACTCCTGGATAGCTATTATGCCAAAGTCCAATGAGGATCCCGAGGCCCCGCCCGCTGCGATCGCGCCTCTCCCCACTAATGAGACACCGCCTTTCCTGAAGGGCGTGCGCGCCGCCCTATCGGCGGGCGAGGCGGTCGGCCCCGCCTCTGGAGGGGCGGGCGCTGGGCTGTGCCCCCTGAGCGGCGGGCGCGGCAGCGGGCGGCGGCGGGCGGGGTCGGTGCCGGTGCCATGGCGGAGAGTGACTGGGACACGGTCACGGTGCTGCGCAAGAAGGGCCCCAGCGCGGCCCAGGCCAAGTCCAAGCAGGTCAGCGGGTGGCTTGTGACGGGGAGCGACAGAGCGGCCTGGGCCTGGGCCCGGGCCCGGGCCCGGCGCGGCCGAGCCCCGGGCGAGCCTGCGGCAGGGCCGGGCTGATGGTGAGGGGGCGACTCCGTGCAGCGGAGCGCTCACCTCGGCACCTTTACTCTCCCCAGGCCATCCTGGCGGCCCAGCGGCGCGGAGAGGACGTGGAGACCTCCAAGAAGTGTGGGTATCCCGCGGCCTGCCTCCCCAGATAGCCGGCGGGGGTGGGGGGGGAGGCCCGGGGACCCCGGATCGGCGGGCGCCGGTTCCCCGGTAGCGGTGCCGTGCGGAGCCCCCCCTGACCCCCCCCCCCCAGCCCAGGGTGAGCCCGGCCTGCCCCCGCCCCGCCCATGCGCTTTTGAAGGCGGTCACCTGGAAGAGGCGGGGGGGACAGAAGGCAGCACCCCCCCAGCTAAGCCAAAGGTCCTGACTGGGGCTGCATAGACCTGAGAACCGCCAGACCCTCTGCAGGGGTTGGCAGCACCCCGGGGAAGCAGGGAGTGCTCCCCTGTAGCCGGCTCCGAGTTTCTGGTAGCCCAGAGCTGAGCTCTGGCTAGTGTCTGCAGAGCTCTTGGAAGAGCTTTCATGATCACAAAACTTAAACTCCCAATTTTTGCAGCTTATTTCTCTTGTTGATAACGTATGCTTAAGGATTTCAGTGACTGCTTATCTTACTGTGGTGTTGCTCTTTATAAATTCCCTGTTTCCTCTCCAGTGTAAATTCTGAGGTTCTCTAACTGTAGGGATGAGATTAGGACGGTTGGAAATAAACAAATAGCTGATCCTTGAACGAGGTTTAGTCAGCTTTATCAAGAGACTGAATGTCAGAGACTAATGTGAGAGAAAGGATTCAAACTATGACGTGAATACTGTAACTAAAATGAGACAAAACAAATAGCATGTTTTTGAAGCTCGGGCTTTTAGCAAAGCTAAGTACAGTTAGAGTTTACTTAGAAAAGACATGAGAAAATTGATTAAAAGCCACTTACTCATGCTGCCTCACACCTGAGCAAACACGGTTCAAGTTCAAATGTGAACCCCCCCACACTGTAGCACAAACTTACATATCTAGAGTGAAGTTTGAATATTAAAACCCCAAGCAATGGCAAGATCTTGCCTATCTGGAGTGAAGTTCAGATGTGAAACAGAGAAAGGGGAGGGCTCTGCCTGGCTGTGTTTAGACATCAGCATTAGCAGGATTAAGATAACATGGGCTCTGACGGGCAGGATCCGGTTGAGATCAGTGCTGATGTTGGCATGTTGAAATCTTGAAAGCTCCCTGGGATCCTGGGCAGCTGAGTGCTTAGAAAAAGCACTTTGATACTTTTCAGCACAGCTCTGAGCCTTGTTTTGTTTGTCCTTGTTTGTTTTTTTTCCTTTGTTCTTGCTTTGAATGATAGGGGCAGCAGGCCAAAACAAGCAACACTTTATTACAAAGAACACGGCCAAGCTCGACCGAGAAACAGAAGAGCTGCACCATGACAGAGTTCCCCTGGAGGTGGGCAAAGTGATCCAGCAGGGCCGACAGAGCAAGGGCATGACACAGAAGGACTTGGCCACAGTGAGTATGGCCGGGGCCTGCTGGCCTCTGCTCCCGCTCTCCTGAGGCAGGTTTAGGCACCCCGAGGCAAAGGTGGACACTTTTCCTGTCCCCTCGTGGGCAGCTGCAGTGGGATGGTATCATGAGCAGGAAGTTTGGTGAACGCAATGTCTCTGATGTCTGATCTCCAGGCAACATTTGTTATCTAGGAAATGTTTTATGGGTTTATCTGTGCAACCCTTGAACACCTGCTTGGAGACAGAGTGTTGCTGCAGCTGGTGAGCTGGTAGGAGGCTTTTTTCCCCCCCTCTCCTCCCATCAGCTCGGCACTGCCATGAGGTTTTTTTGCATCATCTGGGCCTGACATGGTGTTTAGAAGCTCGCTGCTGTCTTAAGGAATACGTAGTGTTACTGCTTCTCCTGGGAGGCTGAGGGAAGTAGAAGTCTGTCCAGGACGGGTGTCACCATCGCTGTGACACTCAGATAGTGGAGGGAGATGATTGTGGTGGTGGAGTAAGTCTGGAAGTAGCATGTTGTCATCTAATCCTGGCATAATTAGAGGCTATTACTCATCTGTGTGTGTATGGGGGGGTTGGTGCTGAGTGTTTGCTCTGTATGGAGCCAGTGTTTGAGATGCATCCTCTCTTTTTAGAAAATCAATGAAAAACCACAAGTTATTGCTGACTATGAATCAGGAAGAGCAATCCCCAATAACCAGGTTATGGGCAAGATCGAAAGAGCCATTGGTAAGTTAAGACAGGAGACTTCAAAACCAATGACAATGTTTTCAGTGCCTAGGAGGGATGTTTTGGTTCAAGACATTTACATTTTCCATGTCAGGAACAATTGCTGGCTGCAGGTTATCGTGGGTGCGGTGTCGTTAAGCTGTGTTCTGATAAAGCTTGGATCTGCTGAGTGAAACCGGAACTCGGAGCTTTTTCCTCCTTTGTTCTTCATCTTCATGCGTGGGGCCATGCCCTGGGGACCACGCCTGTGTGCTGTCCCCCCAAAATCAGTGAGACCAGTGAAGGCCTGATTGTACTTCAGAAAGTATCTTGCAGCCCCTAGTGTTGGTGTTACTCTCCTAGGCTGGTTCAGACACCATTTTCTAGGAAGATAGTTGTAGCACAAGCAAGAATTGGAGCTTTGGCTGAAACTAGTCTGGTGCTCCTAGAAACTAAAGCAGGGTTCTCCCTAACTCTGGTTCCCCTGCCCTCTTTTTTCGGCGTTCTCTTCCTTATAGCAAAAATTTGAGGAAATAGTTATCGGGTGGATGAGCGAGTGCTGATGGCAGCTGATGGTGGTCGTCTCCATTGTCTTATTCCAGGCCTTAAACTGCGTGGGAAGGATATTGGAAAACCGCTGGAAACCGGCCCCAAAGGGAAATGACAACAAAGCCTCGAAATCAGTTTCTTCAGACTGATCTCGTCTGGCTGGTTCTCCTTAACCACCAGAATCTCTCTTCGTATTGCCAAGCTGAACAAGAGGGTTTCAGACTTGCTTTGGGGGGGGGAAATCTGCTGAATCTGTACCTGCTGTAAAAAGGCAACCTTAAAGAAGCGATTTTCCTGATTTTGTTTTTCCTTCCTCCTTTCCAGAGATTGAGGAACTAAACCCCAAAAAATACCGCATTGATTTGCCAGAAAACATGTGCATCTTGGTGTTTAGAAGCAGCTAATGTTAAGACACTTGGGGTGGTCTGAAATGTCATCATTTAATTGGAACAATTTGGGGGATGGGTGGGATATATTATATATAAATAATTTGGGAGAGTTGGGGCTTGATCAGTGTCTGCATTTGAAATGATGACTCAGTCACTGCATCACAATGACATTCTTGTTTGTTCCTTCCAGCCTGTTTTAAAGAGATCTATAATAAAGTTTGATACCCTTCAGTTGCATGGGGTGGTTTGCTGCGTGTTTACCAGCTGGTAGTAAATGTGGTTGGGCGTGACTGGAGCCGCAGCACCCTCTTCCTTCTGGAAGGGTAACTAATGGGGCTGCCTGGAGCGTCGGGGCTGTCACAGCCTTCCTGCCTGCTCTGCTCCCTTCCCCGGCGGTGAGGACTGCAGCTTTGGCCTGCAGCCCAGAGATGAAATCAGGGCTGTGGTTTTATCTTGTATGGAGGTGAGGGGAGTCTCTGTGGAGTTCTACAGAGCAAGGCGGATGCGGAGACACTCAGTCGGGCACTTGTATGAAGCCTGAGCCCTCCTTACCTCTTGCCTCCGCCCTTACGCAGCTCCCTCCAGCCCAGCTTTGCCGGGGGACACGTTCCTGCAGGGCACTGCCAGGACAGCGCTGTGGTGGAGCTGTAGGGATGGCGCTTGGCGCAACTGTGGCCCAACCGAAGTGGGACAGAGCTGAAGGAATTGCTGTCTGCAGCAGGGCGAGAGGGAACATGGGCTTCGGTCACAAACTGGGAAAGTAGGACGCCCCGATCCCCTCTGGACCAGCACGGGGGCTTTGAGGAGAGCCGGAGCCCTGAGCGGCTGCTCACCGGCGCAGAGGCTGAACCAGTCCCTTGGCTGTGGTACTTGGGTGGCAGGTGTGGCCACGGGCTGCTTAGGAGTTGCACAGTATTAAATTAAGTTTTGAAAGCTGGGGGAGGAGGAGAGGGGTCCTGGGCTTAGGGTGGCCTGGGTGCGGATGTGGGTGCCCAGGCCCTGAGCCCAGCCCGTGCCTCAGGATCACCGTTCTTTTTCCCAATGACATTTAAATGCAAATTAGGAAGACGTGTGGGCAGTCCTGTGGCAGGTAGGCACTCAGAGAGCAGGGTCAGGGCTGCTCTCTGCCCCCAGCTGTGCTGCGTGGTGCCCCCCGCACTGCTCCCTGCCCTCCGGGCCACCTCTCCACCCTCCCCAACCCCCTCCAAAACCAGCCAGAAGCACTGGGCTTCGTCCCCATGGTGGCTCTGTCCTGGCAGCTCTTGTGCTTCATCCCAGGTGGGGGAAGGGGCTTGTGCCCCACCCAGCACCCGTGGATCTGCCCAGCCCAGGGCGGGGACAGGACTATGCACTTTGCCCCCTTCCATGTTCAGGACCCTGCTCGGATGAGGATGGCTGCTGCAAGGAACTCCTGCTGACAGCGCCTGCCAAAGCACAGGCACGTCACTACACCTTGGTGCAGAAAGTTCATGTTACAAAAGACAAAAATGCTTTTCCCGAGTGCTTGGAGGTAGTGGAGGCAGCGGCTCGTCCCTCCGTGAGGGTGAGCAGCTGCCTGATGTCAGATGCCGAGAGCCGGAGGCGGCTGCTGGGAGTGTGAGGTCTTGCTGGAAGGATGCTCTGCCCTGCATAAGCCTCGCAGGAGTGAGTAGGCAGTTACTGCTGGTGGCTTATTTCAATCCTCATCCCCCTCTTTTGGCACTGGAGGTATAATGACCTTGTCCTGTAAAGAAAGGTGGATGGGAATAGGTTACAGTAAGCGTAGGCTGTGTCTAATTTGAAATACAAGGACTTTTCCAGGCTGTAGCGGGGAGAACCCAGGTGCCAGCCCACCGTGACCCCATCACAGGAACCAAACCCCCACAGTGTGCCCGGAGGGCTCCACATCCTCTTTTGGGGTCAGTCCTGCAGCCGGTGGCTTTGCTGGAGACTATGTGGCACCAAACCCGTTGAAGGAAACTGTAGCTTAAGCTGCCTCTCACAGTTTTGAGTTGCTGGCTTGAGAAGGACGAGCCCTGTTTGCACAACCCACTCCCTGCAGGGCTCTGGGGAGGCGGATCGCAGCCTCAGCTCTTTCTGGAGCAACTGCCTGATGGCAGCAGCACCATTTCTAGGTCAGTCCTACAGCTCGGGGTCACTCATTTGCCAGCAACCAGATAAGAGGCAAAGCCCTTTGCACCTCCCTGACGTGTTGGCAGAGTGCCGGCTCAGGGGGAGCCTGCTGGGATTTGCTGAGCCTTTAGGAAAATGCTGCTTTGGCATGGTTGGGGGCAAGCAGGAAAGCCCTTCACCCCTGTCCTTACATCTCGAAAAGTGATGTTGTCAAAGCCCTGCGGAGTGTTGCTCTCTGCCGGCATCCTGCTCGCCAGCCCTCGCCGCTTCAGCCAGTACTGGCATCCGGCAGCCACCAGTGCCAGGATGATGACGGCCAGGAGAAGACCGAGCACCACCTCTGCCACAAAGATGCCGGAGGAGTTTTCTGCAAGTAGAGCAGATGCTCCTGGGAGAGCTGGCTCCGGCCCCAGCCTCAGTGCCAGCACCCCGAGCGGCACCGGGTTGACCTTTCACAGCCAGAACTGGCCCCGCACCTTCCACTGGCACCTCCAGGCTGGAATGGCAGCCCTCCGCAGTGCTGTACATGATGTCGTCCAGCGCCGCAGTCCCCTCCATCGGCCACCTCTGCGTGGTGATCTCAAAGATGATCTGTGGGGCAAGATGGGATCTGGGGGGGGTGATGCATGGGGAGGGCATCCTGCACCCCTGGGCAGCCCCACTTACCTGGAACTCACTGGGGCTCCGCACAGGCACCACACCACGCTGCCAGCCCCGGCTCTGGTGCCCCGCCACGCTCCATACTGTGCGCTGCCCCGCCATGCTGTGCAGCATCACCCGCAGCTCCCCACAGGCTGCAACGCAGTGGGGGGACAGGCGCCTCGGCATCAACGGCTGCCCGGAGCCCCTCGAGAGCCTCCAGGCCCTCCCCACTACTGGGTTGGCAGCACCCAGCAGGAACGGGCCATTCCCACTGCCTGGCCGGAGCTGAACCAGAGTGTCTGTGGTCCCACGGGTGGGGAGGGGGGTCTTCAGCCCCTGATCGAGCACCCCACTCCCACTGTGGGCTCATGACACCTCCCCAGGGACAGCGCCCCCCCCATCCCTGCAGTGCTCACAGAGGTGCTCCGGTATGTCCATGTGGTACCAGAACTGCAGGCAGGAGTCGGCAGCAGCAGGCAGATGCTGGCTCTCCAGCCGGGCAGTGGTGCCCCCCGGGCCCAGCACACGGGTGTCAAAGTGCACGTAGTGACCTGGACGAGCAGGGTGTCCCCCAGTTCTGCAGCCCATCCCGGGCATCCTGCCCCCCCCCCCCCCAAAATGCTCAGAGCGATGCCCAGAGGATTGCGCACACCCGCCCCGGCCCAGCCCAGCTCCTCACCACCTTTGGGACCGAGCTGTCCCTCCCAGGTGAGGAGGGGGACATGGATGCTGTGGAGCCAGGCCCCACCCCAGGATATCAACCATGAATGTCCCCTCATCCATCCCCAGCTCCTCTCCCTCATGCTGGCCATGCCAGCGTGCCCCGGGAGGGATGGCTGTCTCCTACCATTCCTTGTGCCCAGGGTGTGATCCTGCTCAGGACTGGGGTACTTGGCAAGGGGGACCCCACTCTTCCAGCCCCAGGCGAAGCTGTGCAAGCGGGGGTCTGGGGGGCTGCTCCAGCCACACATGTCCTGCTCGAAGTCACAGGACGCTGGGAAGAAAGTGGGGGCTGTGATGCACCCAGTGCTGTAGGCACCCACTGCCCTGCGCTGCCTGGTGGGAGATGGGGCATTTGGGCCGGGGGCAGCCCCCATCCTCCTCCCCACTGCCCCCAGCTTTGCGCCAGACCAAGCTCAGGGCAGGAGCAGGGTGCCTGGTGGCCACAGCAGAGCCGTGATGGATGGGCTGGGCTGTCCCCATCCCCACGGCTGCGTGCCCCCATGCGGTGCCCTGTCCCCCTCCGTCCAGTCCACAGTACCCCCATGGCATGGGCTCTCACCTGGCTCGGGGCAGGCTCCGTCCGACACGTGCAGGTCGTCCAGCGCGATGTACCCGTGGTCGCCCCCAGCTCCCACTGCCTCAAACATCACCTGCCGGAGGTGGGCAGGGTGGGATGGTGAGCCTGGCAGCCGCCATGCACCCCTCATCACCCCCAGCCTGTCCCCCTCCCGGCCGCGAGAACCCCAGCGCCCTGACCCCTCTCACCTGCCAGTCCCCATCTGGCCGGACGGTGACGTGGCCACGGTGCCAGGTGTCCCCCTCCATGGCGCTCACGCCCATCACCTTCCTCCGCACCCCACTCTGCTCCACGAAGACCCCAAGGGAGCCTGCCCAGGGCACCCGCCACGGACGGGAGGTCCAGGGCTGTGCCGTGCGGGACCCCCCCACCCATCCAGAGGTGCCCCAGGGGGCCTCGGGGGAGGGTCGTGATGCTCACCTGGGGTCCTGGCGCTCAGCTGGTACCAGAAGGCCAGGCACTGGGCAGGCGCCGAGGGCTGGTAGGGCTGGGAGGTGAGGACAGCCGCATGCCCCGCAGGCAGGGAGCCCCTGCCCGTGCTCACCACCATGTAATGGCCTGGGGGAGAGAAGCCCCTGTGCTGTGACCCCTGCCCAGCCCTGCTGGGGGGCACCAGGGCACCACTGGGGCTGGAGAACCCCCCCAGGTTGGGGAGCCCTGAGGCTGTGAAACTCTGAGTTTGGGGGGGGCCCTGTACAGTAGTGTCCTCTGCACATCCTGGGCAGAGCAGGCAGGGAGGATGGGCAGGGCAGGCAGGACTCAGCGCAGGCAGGAGTCGAGGCAGATGGGCAGGGAAGGCAAGAATGACACAGGGCAGGTAGGCAGGGCTGGCATGGAGGACAGGAACGGCACTCAGGACAGGCAGGCAGGACACGCAGTGCGGGCAGGGCAGGCAGCCAGGCTCCCCCAGAGCCTCAGAAAGCCATGGCCCCGGTACCTGTGGCAGTGCCGGTGGTGTGGTCAGCCCGGGGGCCGGCAGTGGTGCCGGTACCATTGCTCTGCCGCAGCCAGGTGCGCTGCCCGCTGGCTACCAGACCGCAGGCATCCGCCTCGAAGGAGCAGGAGAGCTCGGCCCCGCAGGGCCCTGCCGTCAGCGCCAGGTCATCCAGTGCCATGTCCCCCAGGAACCCATCCCGCAGGGCCTCGAAGGCCACCTGCCACCAAGACAGCAACGTCAGGTGGCCCGGCATCCCGCTGGCACCTGGTGGCATGGCGGGGACCCGCTCCTCACCCGGTACTGCCGCTGGCCCGTGGCGGGCAGAGTCGCCCATCCCCGGTGCCAAACACTGCCCTGGGTGCCCCTTCGGGTCCATAGCACCGTCTCCTGGGCTCCATCCAGCCGCAGCTTGAGGTTCAGGGTGCCTGGGCAGAGGGGTGTGTTGGGCAGCCATTCCGCACCCCTCGGGGACCCCGCTGCCCCCAGGGGAGCAGACCCCAAGTGGGGCATTCCTGGGAGGATGCCATGGGGCTGCGTACCGATCTGCGGGCCGGCCAGGCGGTACCAGAAGGAGAGGCAGCGTGGGGCGGCACTGGGCTCCTGACGGTAGGTGACAAGCTGTGCCCGCTGCCCGCGGCTCCACGGCGCAGAGGGGTCCACGGCCAAGAAGTAGCCTGAGTGTCAGGGACAACCAGGGTGGAGGCAACACGGACATGGGTGCTCCGAACTGCACCTGCATCACCTGCACCCCGGTCCTGGATCTGGGTGCCCCCGGGCTGCCCCGGCTGAGCTTGCCTCACGGGCATAGGGCTGCTTGGAGTGCACAGGGCACGTCTCAGCCCTGGGTACAAGAGGCTGTGGGGAGCCCTGGGCTGCCTGGGGTCCCCGGGAAAGGAGCCAGTGCCTTACCCGAGCCGGTGGTGTGGTCGGAGCCCTGCCCCTGCCCCGTGCCACGGACCCATTTGAAGTCGCTGGACTGATCCTGGTACCAGCCGCACATGCCCCTCTCGAAGTTGCAGGAGAGCGCTGGCCGGAGAGAGGCAACAGCAGTGAGGGAGTGGGAATAAGGCACCCCAAAAGCAAACGGCTCCACCAAATGTCCCTTTCCCTCTGCTGCCCTGCCCCACTCCCTGGGTTCACGCCATGCAGGTGTCCTGGGGCAGGATGTGTGCTCGGCCCTGGCTCCAGGGCTTCTGCACCACGGTCCTGTCCCTGGGCTTGGGACAGGGTGACAGCCACCAGGCAGCCCCAATGGGAGCATTATCCATCTCTGTGGGTGGGTGGGGGGCCGGGGTCCCCTCCTGCCCATGGCCATCCTCCCTGCCCACAGGCCCCTGGCCGTACCCGTGGCCCCCGGTGGCACCATGTCGAGGTGGCACTGCACAAACGTCACATTGTCAACAGCAGCGCTCGCCGAGTCCTGCAGATCCACCAGCCCCAGCAGCTCGACCTGGGGGCGGCGGCGGTGAGCCCAGGGTGCCTGGCAGCGCTGGCACTGCCCCGCCGGCTGCCGACCAGGCTGGTCCCTGTGCCCCCAGGCACACCTGGAAGGGTCGGGTCCTCTCTCCCAGCAGGACGCGGACACGTCCCGCGGCTGTGCCGCTGCGCCCCTGCATGTGCCAGGCCAGGTGGGTGGTGCCAGCAGTGTGATCCACGATGCCGATGGTGAGGAAGCCTGGCACGAGAGGCAGTGTGGGGTCTGCAGGCGCCGGCAGCCCCCAGCCACCCCTTGGGAGGCCCCCCCCCCTCCCCCGTGGCCCCAGCACCCACCCAGCCCGTGGTCACAGGGGACAGGGACACCATGGCTCCAGGACAGTGTGATGGGGCAGAGTGGGGCTGGGAGAGGCAGCAAAGGCAGGCGGGCGTGGGGGGCTCCGCCCTGTGCCAGGGTGGGGCAGGGAGTGGGCAGGGCATCCCGGGGCCGGGCATGGGGGGTTACCTCGGGGGCCGCTGTGGATGCAGTAGCTCATCTCCATGGCGCAGGCCGGGCCGGAGGGGCCCAGCAGCGGCGTGCGTGCCTTCGCAGCAGCCACCATTTGTCCTTCTCCTGCCTGGAGGGCCAGGAAAGCCCCTGGGCACGGAAACACCCTGGGAGGTCAGCGCAGGGGCCCTGCATCCCTGGCAGCACCCCTAGCCCAGCACCCTGCCTGGCCTTCACCGCCACCCATCCTGTGGTGGCCCCCACCCACCCCAGCCAGGCGGGAGCAGGAGTCCCTGCACCCTGAGAGCTCCTGCGGTGCTGGGGACCAAAGAGCATCGTCTCAGCGGTGGGAACAGCCTCACCTGTGAGGACGGTGTCAGCGGGCTCGGCGGCTCTCTGCACGCCCCAGCGCAGCCGCCCCACGCTGACGTCGTGCCAGCCCCCAGCCCCTGCCTCAAAGGTGGTTGCTCCTGCAAAAGCCCAAGCTCAGCCCCACCGCGCTTCCCAGGGGCTGCATGGGCACCCGCGTCCCCTGGCCGTGCCAGCCAAGGGGTGCCTGGGTCCCCTCCGCCGCCTGGCTAGCAGGGCGCCCTGTGCCCGCCCCGTGGCTCTCACCGCAGCGCTTCTCATCAGAGCCGTTGGCGCACGTCTCGGCGAAGTCACAGGCCAGCTCTGCGCTGATGCAGCCCCCGCCGTTGCAGGGCACCTCCTCAGGCACGCAGGGGCCAGCATCCACCCGGTTCGGCAGCATGGTCAAAGGCTTCTCTGATGGAGGAACACCCCGGGATGGAGAGCGGTGGTGAGAGGGCCTGGCAGCATCATCAGCGTCACCCCTTCAAGCTGTGGTCCCCTGCCCCTGAGCAGGGGCAGGGAAAGGGCTCTCCATTTCCCCCAGCCCCATCCCTGCCTGCTGCCACCAAAGGGGACCAAGGGGGTCGGTGAGAGCTGCCTGTGTGACATGGCTCGGGCGGGAGGTTTGGGCACATGGTGGGGGGGATGGAGTGTCACAGCTGCAGGACAAGGACGCCAGGCAACCCAGGCTGTGGGCCCCAGGGCAAGCGCTTGCCATGCTGTGCCCAGGATGGCCACCGTGATGAGCAGAGGGATGGGCAGACCCTGCGGTGGGCACTTTGGGGATGGTGCCGTGGGCACAAGACACCTGGGGACTGCTGCCTGCGTGGGAGCAGGGATGGGGGGTGGCTGCCCTCCGGCTCACCCTGCTCCCGCACGCAGCCCGGAGACAGGATCAGGTCATCGATGGCCACGGTCCCCATGCTGCCAGCCACTCCCTCGATAAGCACCTGCAGGGAAGCACCGCGCCGGCAACATCAGCATGGGGTCTTCCACAGTATGGAGGGGCTGGGCACGGCAGAGACACCGGGGAGCTGTGGGACGGGGGGAACCCAGCTGCCGTGATGGGCTGACGTGCGGTTCCCGCAGGAAGGGGCTCGGTGGGAGCAGGGGTGATGCTGCGGCAGGAAGGGGTGTGCAGGGTGGGCTGGCAGGGCCACGGTGGGCGTGGGGTGATGGAGCTGCCCCTGCACACAGCCATGGCCCGCAGCTGCCCAGGGGTGCTGGTGCGGTGCCACCAGAGCGCCCTCAGGGTGCCGTCAGGGTGCCATTCGGGTGCCTTCCAGGGCCAGCTGGGAGGGGGTTGGGTTGTGCGGGTGGCCATGGGGGACAGGACAGTGGCAAGGCATGGGGTGACATGGGATGGCTGAAGACACCCCAGCCCGCCACTTTCCAGTGGGGTGGTCCCTGGGCTGGGGGGGCCAGTAGGGGGATTTGGAGATGTGGGCACAGGGACATGAGGGTGACACATATCAGCACCAGAGGCTCTGGTGTACGGTTCCCAGTTCAACCCTTGTCCCATGGGTGTGTACTGGGCATGGCCCTGTGCCCCTCACCCCGCAGGCAGCCCAGCTTGCCCCAGTATGGCACCAACCCACCTTGAAGCTCCCTGTAATGTTGAAGTCCACTCTCTCCCGGACCCAGCAGCTGCCCAGGTCCCCCGTCCTCTCCCTCACCAGGTGCTTGGTGGAGTTGGTCACGTAGGAGATGCTGAGGCTGCTGGTGGCCGAGCCGTGGAGATGGCAGTACAGCACGAGCTGCGGATGGGGAAGGGAGTGAGCGAGCCCTGAAGCCCCAGGGCAAGGGCACACAGCCCCCTGCACCCCACAGCGTGGCTGCTGCCCCATGGGATGCTCACGAAAGTGGGGCTGGAGGAGTTGAGAGCTTCCAACGGGCACTGGAGAAGCCAACAAACCGCCCTCAAAAACTCACTGCTCACCCCCAGCAAAGGGCCAAAGGCAGACCCAGCCCCATGCTGGGGTGCCCACAGCTGGGGACCCCGTCCCCCACCACCGCCTTGCCCACATGGGCTGCGATGTGGAGTCCCAGCCGTGACTTACAGAGCAGGAGCTGGTGGCCTGGAAAGTGGGACTGCTGAGCCGGGCCGGGCCGCTGGCCCCTGCGGCTGAAGCGCTGCCCACGTGGAGGAAAAAACCTGCGGGAGACGCCGGGAAGGGGCTGAGTGGCGCCAGGTCGGGCGTGCGGGTGCAAGACGCTGTTTTCCCAGCCCAGGTGTGTGTTACCCCAGGGGCCGGAGGGCACGTCTGCCCCGGGGCCAGTGATGTCCTGGGGCCCTGCGGTGGGGCTCCCCGGGGGTGCCGGTGCCCAGCCACGTACCTGCCCTGCTGTTATTGCTGTGGTCCCGGGTGGGAATGCCGTATGCGGTCCCTAGGTTCAGGCTGGTGTTCCTCTCCCACGCCAGGTGCCCGACCTCTGCCTCCCAGCTGCAGAGATTTTCCTCAAAGGAGCAGAGGGTGAAGGACTCTGCGGGGAGGGAGGGAGAGCAGAGTGAGTGACTCAGGGACTGGGGGGTCCCAGCCCTCCCCCTGACAGGGAGGTCCCTGCAATGGGCTGGGCTGAAGCCAGCTTTCCACAAAACCCCCGGTGCGATTTTGCCCCTCCAGCTGCACAGCCGTGGGGCAGAGCTGGGGTGACCCCCACCCTGCCCCACAGCCCGGCTTTGCCCCACCAGGGCAGACCCTCAGCCCATCCGTGCGGTGGGCAGACTGGTGGGCAGGACCCCCTCCCCAGGGCCAGGAATGCTCACTGCACTGCGTTGCAGCCTCGTCCGATCCGTCCCCGCAGTCGTCAGTGCCGTCACAGAAGCGGTGCCGCACCAGGCAGAAGCCCCGGCCGCAGCGGCTCTCCTCCGCCCCACAGACCTGCTGCCCGGGCTCTGGGGTGGTGGGACACGCCGTCAGCAAATGGCTGTCCCCGCACGGACCACAGCATATGCTGGGCTCCCCCCAAACCCTTCCGTGGGGTTGCTCAAGGGATAGGCTTTCACTGCCTGCCCCATGCCCTGGCCAGGGCAAGGTGCCCCCTAGACACGGCAAGGCAGTGGGCGGGCTTCCCCGGGGTGCAAAGCTCAAACCAGTTCCCCCGGGGACCCTGGCTCACATCTCATCCCAGCAGATGTGGGACTCACCTTGCAAGCCGCAGTTCCTGAAGATGATGTCATCGAGCGCCAGCTCTGCTCCGCACATGGGCGGTTGTGTCAGGGAGAAGATGAGCTGCCGATGAGAGGATGGGGATGGCATGAGCTGAGCATCTGCCTGAGCTGCCCGGGCATCCTTGGCTCCCGGTGCATCACCCAGCTCCTCTGGCCCCAGCTCGCGGGGACGGTGCCTGGGTACCAACACTGCCCTGTCTCACCTGGAACTGCTCCATGATCCGGCCTGGGTAGGCCACCAGCTGGTGCCAGCCCTCGCCTCTGCGCTCAGGGCTCTGCCACAGCCCCACCACCTCATCCCCGTATGCCATGGCCAGGCGCAGCACTGGCCGCTCTGTCTGGTTGAGCCCTGTGGGGAGCCCCAAAACGTGGCCCTTGGCACTGGGCATCCCAGGGTGACCGTGGGGACGCCAGTTCTGGGGACTGGAGTCGGAATCCCTGCATCCCACCAGCTCTGCTTGCGGAGCACGGAAGAGGCAAGCAGGATGGCAAGGACCCGCCTTGAGGTGCCTGTGGCTCTGTCCCTGCCATGGGGACAGATGGCCCCATCCCTCCCCACTGCCCCCCATTGTCACTTCCCTGTGCCTGGTACCCCGAGGCCCGTCCACGCCCGCCATGGGCACCCTCACCGCTTCCCGAGAGGTGGTACCAGGCCCTGATCTCGCACGTGGCGGCTGCTTCCCGCATCACAGGTGACCTGAGCCAGGCCGTGGCTGTGGTCTTTACCGGGGGGGACATGGTCACCATGAACCACCCTGGGGAGAGCAGAGAGCAGAGCAGGGGCTGCAGCCCCATGGGATGGCACCGGAGCTGCAGCCAGCACCGCTCCTGCCCCACCATGGCTCTGCTCTGTCCCCGGCACCCTACAAGGGTGGGTGTCCTGGCACACCAGCTTCAGGGCACCCATGACCCAGAGGTGCAGTGCTGTGGGTGCCCAGAGCCCACTCACCAGCCAAGGAGCTCCTGCTTACCCAGGTCAGTGCCCACGGTGTGGTCTGAGTGGGGCCCTGTGCCCCACGTGGCCAGGCTGGCCCGGCCCCGCACCCATCTGTATGCCGAGGTGCTCACGTCCTGCCAGCCACAGTCACCTTCCTCAAAATCACAGGTGAAGGGGGTGCCCAGCACCGCCGAGCCCCGCAGGTAACCTGAGGGCAGGTGGATGGGGTGTCAGGGCAGGGCTGGGTCCACCCTGAGGTCCTGCACCCACCCTGGGGACCTGCACCCACCTGGGGGACCTGCGTTCATCCTGGGCACCTGCACCTACCCCAAGGGACCTATGCCCACCCCAAGAACCTGCATTCACCCTGAGGTCCTGCACCTACCTCAGGGACCTGCACCCACCTTGGGGACCTGCACCCACCCTTGGTGCCAGCAGCCGCTCCAGGGACCTGCACCCACAATTCCCCCAGCTCCGTCCCCTGCTCTTGCCCCAGGAGTGGGGGCGGGGGGGCAGGTACCCACCACACTGGTTCTCATCGGAGCAGTTGCTGCAGTCACAGATGAAGTTGCAGAGCTGCTCGGCCGTGCTGCTGCAGCTGTTGACAACCATGGACCCGCTGGGGAGGACGGTCCTGGCTACGGGAGAGACAGTGGGGCTGAAAAGCCCGCGAGGATCTGGGCACGGTGCCCCATAGCGGTTGACAAAGGGCACACGTGGCCTGCAGATGACATTTGTCTGGGCTTCCCAGTTTGGGACCCTGCTGGGGGGAGTGCTGAGCTCTCAGCAGCATCATCCCTTGGCATTGCCCCTTGGACAGGACCCTCCACCACTGCCCCGGCACCCCACACCTCCCACTTTGTTTTATCTCGCCACCAGCCCTGTTCCCGCATGCCCTCAGGGTGCCAGAGCCCACGGGGGCTGGGGCGCTGACCCTCCAGCCTGGTATATCACACCCCTGCTCCGAGTCTCAGCCCCTGTTTGGGGGGAAACAGGAAAGTTTGGGCATTTTCCTTCCCACGCTGAGCAAAGCTATCGGCGATAGCCAGCCTGGCACTGGCGGCTCCGGCACTTGCTTGTCCTGGGGAATCCCGGGCTGATCTTCGCCAGCAGAGCCCAAAGTGGGTTTTTCTGGGCTGTATCTGCCCTGGACCCCCCCCGAGCAGTGCAGCCCCCGCCCCCCAGAGCTGGGGGAAGCAGTGATCCCTATGGGACCCCACACCAGGGAGGGTCGGAGCCCCTTCCCTCCCCACAGCATGACCCCCATGTCGGCAGAGAGCTCACCCAGCAGCAGCAGGAGGGCGAGGAACGCCTGCCCCGCCATCTCGGCCTCCAGGCCGCAGCGACGGTAGAACAGAGCTGGGAGAGGCACGGGGCCGGTGGGGGAGGCCACGCCGTGAGCCGAGGCTGGAATCTGCTCCCTGGGACCTGCCCTGTGTTGGACTTCAGCCCCACCGTTATCTGCTTCCCAGCCCCGGCAGCAGGGTTTATGGTGAGGCGGTTCGCTGGGCTGGGACAGGTCACCCGTGGTCCTGCTGCCCGGCACCACCGCCAGCATCACAGGCGGCGAGCTGGCAGCTGTGCACCCCCAGGAGACCTTCGGCTGCTCTTCCCCACCAAACCTCTCTTCTTCAGCCCCCCTTTTCCAACCAGGGCAAGATGCTGGGTGCCGCTCTGACCGGGACGGAGCCAGCTGGCACAGTCTGGTGGCACACAGAAGCTCAGCGAAGGAAAAGGCCACTTCTTCCTGCCGAGCCGGTGATGCTGCCAGCCCCAGGGGAGAAGCTGGCACATCTGCCAGGGGTGCGGGGGCCATGCCGTGCTGTGCCAGCTGCCTGGGCTGTATCGTGTATCTAACCCCAAGGAGAAAGTCCCTGGGCATAAGGAGCGGTGGGAGACCCTCTGGGTGCAGGGCACAGCCTTTGGACGCAAGGCCACGGGCTGGCAGTGGGGTGCACCCTTGCAAGGGAACGCAACTGTGCTGGGGTGCAGTGGTAATGGGGTGCAAGGAGCGACCCCAAGGCAGGAAAGGTATAAACGGGTCATGATGCACCCAGGCAATCATGAGCCACAGCAGGCAGGGATCCTTAGGACTCGGTGGGGTTTAGCCATAAAAATGTTGGGGCTTTGAATTGAGAACAGAACTCCGGCTCTCTGGAGACTTGGGATAGGCTGGGAGAGGAGGCAGGGACAGGCAGGAGGAACAGCCTGTCCCAGCACTCAGCTGAGATGGCCTTGCCAAAAGCTGGGGCTCCAGTGCACCACAGCCCCAGTGACCCGCAGGGGCAGTGCCCAGGGACACGCCGATGGCAGGCAGGAGCGGGGTCTCAGCCTGCCTGGCCTCGGCAGGGCAGCCTGGTGGCCCTGTGCTCCCACTGCCACGTGCGGCCTGTGCAGCAGCAGCAGCTTTGGGAGGGTGCCCAGGCCAGCGCAGAGCCTCGCAGGCTGCCTGCAGTGCTCCGGCCCCGGGCTCTCAGCAGCCTCTCCCCAGCCCTTGCCCTCTTCCCCAGCCCCAGCAGACAGGCCCTGGCCCTGGGGACCCCGAGGTGCCGTCAGTGGGAGCCAGCCCTCACCCCGGCCTGCTGCTCCGTCTGGCAGGAACATCTCGGCACCCGGCTCGGAACTGCCACAGGGCAAAGGGGCACAGCTCTAGGGCCACAACCACTGGTCACTCCTGGGACAGAACAACCCCAGCAGAGCCCCAGGACGGGCTGTTCAGCCCGGAAGGAGCATGGCTCAGCAGCCTGAGCCCCCCATGGTACCACCAGAGCTGCCTGGTGATGGCAACCACAGCCCCTGCCTCAGTTTCCCCACCTGGGCAAGGGAAGCTGCTGCCAGGGCTCATGGGGGCTGGCACTGCCCCAGGGGAGCCCTCCTGCCTGTGCTGCCGGCAGCCCCTGTGCCTGGAGACGGGCCCCCGTTGCTGAAGGCTGAACACGGAGGTTTCTCCCCTCCTAGCCGATGGCCTTGGACAGCAGATTGCAGCCCAATTGCATCAGGCGCAGTAAAACGCAGGGTTCAGCTCCTTCCCCCAGTGTGAGCGGGGACAGGCGGAGGCCACCAACCCTGTGCCCTCCCAGCCCGGGCACCCTGGAGCCAGCAGCGCCTGCGGGCAGGAGCCCTGCCCTTCCCCTGCTGCCTGGAAACCTGGCAGGTACCAAGCTAACCGCAAGCCAGCACCGTGGCCTCCGGCAAAGCAGCCACCGGCCTCCTGGGTGCCACAGGCGGAGCACCTCCAGCAGGTCTGATCCCTCCTCTCTGCACCGGGGAGACACAGGGGGATGCTGAGCCCCCAGTATGAAACAGACGTGGGCATACTGGGAGCAGATCTAGCTACGGGCCCTGACAACGAAGGGACTGGATGTCCCATGAGGAGAGGCTGAGAGCTGGAGCTGCTAAGCCTGGAGAAAAGAAGGCACAGGGGGATGTCACCCCCGTGTATGAAGACCTGGCAGGAGGGAGCAGAAGGAACAAGCCAGCCTCTTAGAATCATAGAACGGCTCAGGGTGGAAGGGGCCATCAAAGGCCATCTAGGCCAACCCCTCTGCGGTGAGCAGGGACACCTTCAACTCCATCAGCTTGCTCACAGCCCCATCCAGCCTGGCCTGGAATGTTTCCAGGGATGGGGCTTCCACCACCTCTCTGCGCAACCTGGGCCAGGGTTTCACCACCCTCAGCATAAAAAAATTCTTCCTTATATCCAGTCTAAATCTGCCCTCGTAGATCCATGAAGGGACGAGAGACAAGAACAAAACGCCACTTCATCTGAAGACAAACCTTTTTTCCCCCGTGCGGGTCGTCAAAACCAGAGCAGGGTGCCCAGGCTGCTGTGGGGTCTGGGTCTGTGGAGACACCAAAAACCCACCTGGGCGCTGCCCCAAGCAACCTGCTGGAGCTGGCCCTGCTGGGGCAGGGGCTGGACTGGACATCTCCAGAGGTGCCTCCAAGCTCTGCGATTCGGTGACTTGAAGGGGAGCTGTGCTCCTCCGTGAGACGAATGCGAGGTGCTCAGCTCCCACCTGACAGCCACCAGTCTCCAGTGCACGCGTGACTGGTGGGTGACATTCACCCCAGCATGGGGAAGATGGTCAACACCTTGCAGGAGGTAAGGTCTAGGCACAGCACAGCTATTTTTCTGGAGTGGGCCCAATGCAGCCTTGTGCATGTCTTGGGCACCTGGGCTTAGCCCCCAGCTTTCTCCCCCCTCCACCAGCTTGCAAGGCTGGTGGGCGCCATCCTCCGCAGCAGACACAGCTCCAGCCCCGAGCCACCCGCCAGGCAGTGGGCCCTGCACCCCCGAGCCTGGCCCATGAAGCTCATCCCTAATCCATCATGATCTACCTTCTGAGTTTGGGGCAGGACACCAGGCACAGGGGCTGAGCTTCAAAAGCAGGTTGTGCTAACCCTGCACGGCTCTGGGCACAGAGGAACCGTCTCCTGTCTGGGTAGCCCGCATCCTCGATGGTAAGGGGGGAAGGCAGGGAGGCAGCGGCAGGCAAAGCGGCCAGGCAGGAGCCAGGAGCACACAGGATCGCAGCCTGACAAGTGAAACAGAGCTGGGACCAGGGGGAGCGAGGTTCCTCCAGCCCCAGCCTTGTATGAACAGCAATCAAGCCATCCACCTGGCCAACCTGACCTGCACGTCTCCCTCAAGCTCTCCTGCCACTGACGGCTCCAGCAGCTTTTCCCAGTCCCCCCAGCCTGCTCCTCACTGGAAGTGCAAGTGGAGAGTCTCCCTGGGAAATACTGAGGGAGAGGAGCCAGTCCTGGCTATCCAGAGGGCTGAAGTCAAGGAGGATGCTCTGCCTCAAGGTGCGACCACCTGCCGGGGTGGGAAGGGGCATCTTCTTCCAAACCACGCTCCCGGGCAGCTCAGCTGCCTGCCAGCAGGGGATGAGGGCGGTCCTGGGGCAGGGAACCTTCCCCCTGTCAGGGGTGGGGACCCATCGCCTTCTCTTCCCCTGCCTCAGCCCTTCCCAAGGCTAATCCTGATACACCTTCTGCTGTCCCCACCCCAGGCCCTGCCAGCTCCGGGGTCAGACCCCTCACAAGGGGCTGGAAAGCCGGGGAGTCACTCCTGCTGTAAGGGGGTACAACCCAGACCCAGGCGAAGGAGCAGGCCGAGCCGTGAACGCATGACCACGCAAGCAGCTGCGCTCCCCAGCATGTTTAATTCTCACATACACACGTGGGACAAACCCCCTCGCCACCGGGGAGGCTGGGGCAGAGCACCCACTGGCTTCACCGAGGATTTGCCGCGGAGGTGGGGAGCACCCACAGCATGTGGGAAGTCCATTGTGAGTGGAGAACGGGTGACTTCCAACACAGAGGAAAACCAGGAGAGCCCAGTGTGCTGCTGAGCACAGGGAGCCTGCTGCCACTGCCCTGATGCCAGATCCGGCTGCACCAGCTCCAGGCTGGTGCTGCTGCCCAGCCAGAGCATGTCAGTAGCCTTCGTCTGCCCAGGTGACCTCATAGTCCGGGTACTCGGCTTTCAGCTTCTCTGTAGTCACGGAGTGGTCTGCTCGCCCAAAGCCCTGGCAGAGAAGAGAGGGTCCCGAAGTAGAGCCCACAGTTACCACCCACGGGAGAGCTCAGCAAACCCCTGGGGCAGCTCACTGCAACCAGGGGCTCTGGCAGCAGCCCCTGGCAATGGAAGACGCCGCTGCACCCGTGTCTGTGAAAGACTGGTCGGCTCCGATCCCTCTGCGGCAGTGGCTCGGACCGCAGGCGGCTCAGCCTGGCTCCGGCTGCCGGACAGCACAGCACCGACCGAGGCAGGGGGGCGGTGCCGCCCTGGAGCTGGGAAAACCGGCACCGGTACCACCGAGACCCTCCTCGGGGACACGGGCCCCCCCAGCTCTGCCCGTCCGCTCCCAAGGGGACGTGGTGCCGGTTCCGCCACGAGCCACGCGCCCCACCCCGGCTCC